>CM023607.1:13930989-14530989 GCA_013358685.1 Antennarius maculatus | reverse complement strand
ACACACAGGAGCATCGACACACCAATATGTTAATACTTAACATATAACAATATCATGTGCTCACTCACAATCGTTTTTTTCCCCAAGTCTTTTTAGCATTGCCACCTCTTGGTTTTACATACCTCACAGTAGAGGTAGCTCAATTCTGTTACTCCAAATAAGCTCCCATGTGGCAGAAGGAAAGGGAGGTTCCAGGCCAGACAAGTACAGTCCATCACCTACTCTGCTGCAAGGAAAGCCCTGCTGGCTTCAAGCCCAGATTACAAAGGAGTGCTGAACGTAAGACTTGTATCTTTGCTCTGTGAAGGTGTTCCAGGAGGCACAAAGAAAACAGATTTCACACAAAATGGAAACACTGGGTTGCTTCACAGTTTTCTATGTGACAATAAGCGTTAACGTGTAAAAGAAGCTAGCATCAGAAATACTGGCAAACACATTTTCATGAGTGACTTTTAAGTAGAATGGGGGCCACGCCTCAGTTTTCTAAATCAAGTTTGATGGATAGAAGTAAAACCCCCACCGTCAGGAAATGACTACGGAGATGAGAACGTGTTGAGTCTAGATAACAAAGGCTAAGAGTTTCACACACATATCAATTTGTAATTTATCAATCGTCTAACAACTTTTCTCCTCCATCAGAGGATCATTCCTATTCCAGTAGCCTTCTTACTCTTACACTAAGATACAGCAGGAAGAGGCTGATCTGCTACTTTAAAAGCAATAGGATCAAACTGAGATCATTTTTTCTCTGTCCAGTGAAAAAGCAGTTCTACATGTCCCCCTGTCACTGCAGACACAAAGACTGTTGACATGCAAGACTACAATTTAAATCTTTTCAGTATTTTTTTTTTTTTGCTACCTTGAAGAGAAACGTTTATTTCTTATAATGCCAACTCTTCCATTTCAAGCCTGGTCGTCCACATTAGTAACCATGGTTACCATATTGTGTCTCCACACATGAAAACCAGTGACCGTAGACACTAAGGAACATTGTTGTAAATGATGAAAAGATATCTTGTTTTTATGGTCAGTCATGTCTGTATTGGTTTTTTACATTGAGTTTATCAATTAGCAAAATCTTTCCCACAAGTCTTACCTTATCATGTAAGATGAATCTCTTCTCCCGTATTTTATTTACCCTCCTCCAAGATGTCTCAACTTCACCACGGTTAAAAATAGATACACGCCCTCCCTCCCCCTGCTTTATTTTCATGGAGGAAATGAAAAGCACACATACAGGGGAACGATTGAAAAAAACAACAATCTGCAAGATCCAATGAAGACTCATCTATTTGGGTAGGAAAAGAATACGAGGAGCAGTGATCCAAACAAACAAAGCATTTTTCTGAGGTTTAAAGGTTTAGACCCGTGGCTCTCTGGTATTTATAGAGCTAATAATTCACAGGGCTTTAATCTTTTCATTTCATTTTGATTTATAATATGAAAATAGTCCTTGCTATCTGTTGCACAGAACTGAAGCCTACCCACCAACTCCTATTGACAAAGCAGATTCAAGTAAAAGAGTGCTCCCAATGCCCCCCCCCCCCAAAGAAAATAATAATCCTGTTAAATATCTGAACAGGGGACTTTATGGGTTGTTAAAAATCACAGACTTTTCAGGCCCATTATGGACATATGGATATTGATTTCTAACTGTTTGGTGCTGATCTTGATTCAATTTTCTGATCTTTGTTTGAGTACACGTGCAAACAGGCAGGATAAAATAAGAGAAAGATGCCTTTGCAGATGTTTCCCCCTCATGTTCTGGCTGTTACTGCTCTTTTCTGTCAAACTGAGTGAGACGTATGAAGACTAGGGGGAGACAGAGGGGCAAATGGAGTGAATGAGAAATGGAAGAAAGTGATATTACAAAAGAATGGGTTGATTGGGACACATTGGTAAGGAAAACAAGATCTCACAGGGCCAACACTGGACTCAGAGAGTGACAGACAGAGGAGGAGGACAGGCAAGAGGACGGGGGGTGTCTTGGGAGAGATGTGAGCTGAGTCAAAGCCCCCAAAGCTCTTCTGATTTCTCTGTGAAAGACACAGTGTTGAAAAAATAGATAGCATGTGCCCTCTCTGCCAAGGCATGCCCAAGAAAATGACATCATCATCATGAAAACTAGCAAGGACACGAAGCACAAGCCCCGGACTCACACTTGGATCTTTTATTCATTATTGTTCACTCACTTATTCATCGTTTTTCTTGCACTCAAACTATTGCATTGCACTGAATGTGATCCCAGCATCTTTTCCTTGTATGTGCAGTCAGACTCCCACTGTGCAAAGTGTACATCAATAAAAATAAGTACTCTAAATGTAAATACTTATAATATATAGCTACATGGAAACACTGTGCATAGTGCAGAGACAAATAATCACATGTTGACTGGAGGTTCAACAGGAGGCTACAGTTGCAGTACAACACAGTCACATACAATAAGAACTGTGCAAGGTTGATATACTGCTGTTGCGGGTGTTTAACTCAGGTGAGCAGCGGCATCACATCTGGCGCTCCTTATCTGCAAGTCTTTTTGCTTTATTCTGGAGGTAACGTGCTTTGCCTTCTTCGAAACGCCTCTGCTCCGCCTCTCCATTTATCTGAAGAAACCAAAACAAACAAATGGCTTATTTTTTAGATAAATTCATCATTTACATGTACAGGTAGTCCTCAACCTACGAACACAATTGGCTCTGAGAGGCTGTTTATAAACTGAATTATGTGTAAGTTGTTTTTTGTTAAGTTTCAATCTATTATTGACATTTGAGGTCATTGAAATACCAATACTACTCTAAATATCAAAGTAATGTGACACTGCAGAAGAGATGTGTGGGTTGCAGCAGAAAGGGGAACTACAAGTCAGACATGGCAGTGCACGGTTGTTCGCATCTACAAATGTTTGTAAGTCAGGTGTTCGTATCTTGAGGACTTCCAGTATAGTGAAAGCAAATGTAATCGTTATAGTTATGTTTGATCTGATGTAAACAGTCTGTCGTAATAATCATTCATCTTCATGAAGGAACTTTTAAATTACAGTACAAGAAGCTCTATAGTATACAACATACAAATACATACAATGACAATTTAGTAGAACAATTTAAGTAAATTTGAAAATTTCTTCCAATGTTAACTGATGAATAACAGACTTCTTGGAGGCTCAATATTTTTCAGTTTTATGGTCATGAAGTCATCACAGGTATCACTGGAAATATAGAACGAGAAAGTAAAAGACAGGGATGGAGTCAGTGGTCAGAAAAGAATAACACAGTATTTTTGTTTGGAAAACCATGAAAAAGTGCATTTTGCATAATATGGGACCTTTACACAATACCTTACTCATACATTACTGAAACTCACGTCCATGAAAATGGATGTGCACATTCACAAACCTGAGCTAAACAAATTCTGTTAGTTCCAGCAGTACCATCCAAATGTACAGCAGCACCATAACAAATTGCTATAGTCTCAGTCAACTTCAACATATAAAATACAAACGTATTGGTATCATGCTGAAATTCTTGCACTCCTGCTGGAAATATAGCTGCTAGGAATCACCTGTGAATGTTTACTTTTACTTTGAGCTGCACGTTCCACCCTATAAGGAACAAATCTGTTTCTCCTTCACTTATCTCAATGGCTGTCCATTTGTGGGAGGAGGCAACTGCTTGCCTGGCCAGTTTAAATAGACCTCAGGGCAACCTCATGACTTAAACAGCAATACAGTCTGTGTCAAGGCTTAGTTTTATGATGCTGCCTGGTCTACCACTCCCTGATCTGCAGAACGTTCCAAAGGACCAGGACAGCTTTTTATGTTATTATGTTTATGTTTCAGCATATAAAATATAGCATTAATGTCATGTCTCTTTGTTGCACAAAAACCACGTAGCTGGGACCTGACACTGTACACTCTTAAATGTGTATATTGGTTATATAACAGCTGACATAGTGCTCAGTCAATTTTACTTCTGTTAATGAACTGAAAGTAACGGATAATTCTGGGTTATTGACTTTTGTCAAAGTTACACAATATTTCCAACATTTAGCATTTTGCTCGGATGATCAGTTTTTCAAAAAGTGAATACGTTCAGCCCAAATGTGAATCCAGGAGTTATGAAATTTGGTGCATGGAAACTACGAGCTGATTTTGTAGAGAAGTACTGCAACTTAGGGATAATGGCAATAATATCCTTTATTAATTTGTCTGCTCTAACACAAATGAGGTCCATAATTTGATATGAACTGTTACAAAGGAGAGCCATTAAGAGTTGATAAGGACTGCATCAGTGCAAAATAAAACACTGACGGTAAGACTGTGAGATGACTAATGGAAATGGTGAAAAGTCATCATGTGAAATATTGCATCGGTCCGAAGTCGCCACAAACAGCCATCTGTAACGAGCAGTAGGGGGTTTAACACAAGTTCCTTGAGATAACTACAAATAGCAATAGGTTGTTGAACACATTAACACACATGTAGTGCATCTAAATCCAGTTCTCATGGTAGGAAAATGCAGCATTGTGGAACTCTATGGAAAATTTGTTAAGATTGTTTGTTTCTTTATTTCTACATTTCTCACTGATGCTCTCTTTCAAAGCCCTTCTGTTCCTGTTTCTCCTTCCTTAAGCCCACAAGACTTCACCACAATTTAATTACACTTTTAAAACGATAGAAAGCTTCAGCTGATATGGTTTGATGAATGTTCCAGTTAAAGGAACAACAAATGTGACTACTTATAATCAAGACTCACTATTAATAATAGTGTCAAATGTGGCCCTTAAACATTTCAACACATACACCTGGCAGGAGAAAAGTGTGTAACTCATTTGAGTGACGTGCAAGTTCATGGCACTGATTAATGATGAGTTATATTTTCACTTTTATTAATTTGCTATTTCTCCACTTCCTGAATTCGGAAGTGTTTCTTGTAATTGGCTCAAAATGCATCTTCACTCTAAATAAACTGACTTCTAAAGATGTTTAGAGAAGCTGAGTTTTTCGCTGCCACCTGAGTTGGCAAAGAAACTGGCAAAACTGGCAAAGACAAATTAAAAACCTAATGTTACATTTATTTTTCAATCCAAGATGTAAGATCATTCAATCTGAAGATGCGATCTTTACAGTGGGGTAATCCTATATGTCTTTACAGCATTTAAATCCTGTAAACTGTTGTATAGCCCAACATTTAAAACACTCCCTTCACTCTTCTATGGTCAAAGTAGGAGATTATCTTCCAAGTGAACCTAAACAGCATAGATATAACATCTATCATCGAGCGGCCTTGTTGCTGGTGTTTCTACATTTCCTCCCCTTGCATTTGGTAATGTATGCACCTTTTCATCCTGACTATACATTATTTGAATTCCATGCAAGGTTGCATGTGTGCATCCATATGTGTATGCACATGCAAATCTCATTTACATAATTCAATGAGACAATGTAATGCTAGGCTCAAAATGTCCTTTTAGTGTCCCCATGTAATTGGTATTTCCACAGAGGCTCCAGTATAATAACTATGATTATGCAGGATCATCGTCACTCTCTGAAAACGTCCCCAAAAGAAGCTACAGTTTGATCTCAGTTGCAAGGCTATGGACATATTCTTTATCTCACAGTAGCAGATTTTCCATAGGAGACACGAGTCGCAGTGTCTGTACAGTATTTATCCGCAGAAAATGTGAACACGTATTAGTCAAATTGTGTTTCATGCTTTAATGCTATAGGCAGCTGGAATAACGTTTGAACTAAATTCTACTACAAAAATGCTGTTATGCTCTCGATAACACTGCTAAAAGGTATACATTCATTTGTGTTTAGAGCACGCAAATACTTATTAATTAGCATTAAACGCAGTATACAGATGTAAGTAAGCAACAATCCAACACAAGATCAAATCCTAATATTGCAGTGATGATAAGATGAAAAATAAAATTTCATGTCAATTAATTCAATAGGTCTTGCAATGTGAAGCAATGTCTCTCTTGTCTGTCTA
The DNA here is from genome assembly GCA_013358685.1 of Antennarius maculatus. Classification (NCBI taxonomy): domain Eukaryota; kingdom Metazoa; phylum Chordata; class Actinopteri; order Lophiiformes; family Antennariidae; genus Antennarius; species Antennarius maculatus. The sequence goes on along the minus strand of CM023607.1, from coordinate 14,524,996 downwards.
TGGTTCCATCGTACAATTGTTGATCTGTGTTTTGTTGACTTTCACACAAATGGCATATGCTGTGTTTCCTCCCAAACCCAACTGGTTGTAAAGGGAATAAAGAACATTCTGTTTTTCTAAAGCACATTTATGTAAAAAGTCTAAAGAAAACAATTTTACAATAAAACACCCTTTACACAATTACAGGACAATTTTTTTCCCTGCCATTGGATGACCACAGACAGAAATGTCTGTAACTGTGGCTCTACACGTTAACCCGTTGCTGATTGACTTGAATGAGAGGCATCTAAAAATAAATGTGCATTGCTGGACTACAGGAGGTTTCCATGACAACTGCGCTTGTTTTTGTGTCACTGGAGGCCAGCTGAGTCCCTGCCAGCCTGGAGGAGGAGGAGGGAGACGAGGAGGGAGGCTGGGATAGTGATGGCAGAGAAGGAAGGTGGGAGAGAGAAAGAAACAGGGAATAAAGAAAAAGAATGGAGCGTGAGATTAAGGGAGAGGTGAAAGAAAAGAAGAGATATATTAATACAAGAAGAACTAAATATACTTCAGGGGAATTTACGTTGGACTGTGGATTCGGTGGATTCACCACCAGCCGAGGACACCGTAGGGGACAGGTGCAGTGTGGATTGGGTGGCAGTCGTCAGTATGGGGCTCGACGACCCAATCCCCAGACAAAGAGTCTAGCTCTACGGACATGGAATGTCACCTCGCTGGGGGGAAAGGAGCCAGAGCTTGTGAGGGAGGTTGAGAGGTATCGACTAGATATAGATGTGCTCCCCTTCCAGCTTGGGCTCTGGAACCCAAACCCTTGAGAGGGGCTGGACTCTCCACTTTTCTGGTGTTGTCCAAGGTGAGAGGCGGCGGGCTGGTGTGGGCTTGCTTGTGGCCCCACAGCTCAGCCATCATATGTTGGAGTTCACCCCGGTGAACGAGAGGGTCGCGTCCCTGCGCCTTCCGGTTGGGGACAAGTGTCTCACTGTCATTTCGGCCTACGGGCCAAATGGCAGTGTGGAATACCCGGCCTTCTTGGAGTGCCTGGGAGGAGTACTGAATAGTGCTCCGACTGGGGACTCCATTGTTTTCCTTGGGAATTTCAGCACTCATGTGGGCAATGATAGTGAGACCTGGAAAGGGGTGATTGTGATGAACTGCCTCCCCGATCTGAACACAAGTGGTGTTCTGTTATTGGACTTCTGTGGTAGTCACAGTTTATCCATAACGAACACCTTGTTCAGCCATAGGGATGTCCATAAGTGAACATGGCACCAGGACACCCTAGGCCGGAGGTCGATGATTGACTTCGTTGTTGTATCATCAGACCTCCAACCGCGTGTGTTGGACACTCGGGTGAAGAGAGGGACAGAGCTGTCAACCGATCACCATCTGGTGGTGAGTTGGATCCGCTGGCCGAGCTGGAGGCTGGACAGATTCGACAGGCCCAAACATGTTTTGAGAGTCTGCTGGGAACGTCTTGCAGAACCCTCTGTCAGTGAGGTCTTCAACTCCCACCCCTGGGAGAGCTTCTCCCAGATCCCACAGGAAGCTGGGGACATTGAATCAGAGTGGACCATGTTCTCCGCCTCCATTGTCGAAGCGGCTGCTCGGATCTGTGGTCGCAAGGTCCCTAGTGCCTGTCGCGGCGGTAACCCCCAAACCCGGTGGTGGACACCGGAAGTAAAGGATGCCGTCAAGCTGAAGAAGGAGTCCTATCAAGTCTTGTTAAATTGTGGGACTCCGTAGGCAGCTGACAGGTACAGGCAGGCCAGGCGTACTGCGGCTCGAGTAGTCGCGGAGGCAAAAACTCGGATCTGGGAGGAGTTCGGAGAGGCCATGGAGGAAGACTATTGGTCAGCCTCGAAGAAATTCTGGCAAACCATTCGGCGCCTCAGGAGGGGAAAGCGGTGCACAGCCAACACTGTTTACAATAGAGGCAGAGAGCTCCTGACCTCGACTGAGGATATTGTCAGGCAGTGGAAAGAATACTTCGAGGATCTCCTCAATCCCACTGCCATGTCTTATACAGAGGAAGCAGAGGCTGAGGTCTTATCACCCATCACCCAAGCTGAAGTCACCGAGGTGGTTGTCAAACTCCTTGGTGGCAAAGCACCGGGGGTGGATGAGATTCGCCCTGAGTACCTCAAGTCTCTGGATGTGCAGGGACTGTCATGGTTGACATGTCTCTGTAACATTGCATGTCAGTCAGGGACAGTACCTCTGGATTGGCAGACCGGGGCGGTGATCCCTCTTTTCAAAAAGGGGGACCGGAAGGTGTGTTCCAACTATAGGGGGATCACACTCCTAAGCCTCCCGGGGAAAGTCTATTCCAGGGTACTGGAGAGGGGGATTAGACCTATAGTCGAACCGCAGATTCAGGAGGAACAATGTAGTTTTCGTCCCGGTCGTGGAACACTGGACCAGCTCTACACTCTCCATCGAGTGCTCGAGGGTTCATGGGAGTTTGCCCAACCAGTCCACATGTGTTTTGTGGACCTGGAGAAGGCATTTGATCGTGTCACTCATGGTATCTTGTGGGGAGTGCTTTGGGAGTATGGAGTCCGAGGCCCTTTGCTGAGGGCTGTCCGGTACCTGAGGGCTGAGGGCTGTCCGGTACATGACCGAAGTCAGAGCTTGGTTCGCATTGCCAGCAGTAAGTCAGACCTGTTCCAGGTGGATGTTGGACTCCGGCAGGGCTGCCCTCTATCACCGGTTCTGTTCATAATCTTTATGGACAGAATTTCTAGGCGCAGCCAGGGTCCGGAGGGAGTCCGGTTTGGGGACCAAAGGATTTCATCTCTGCTTTTTGCAGACAATGTTGTCCTGTTGGCCTCATCAAACCTGGACCTTCAGCGTGCACTGGGACGGTTGCAGCTGAGTGTGACGCGAGTGGGATGAGGATCAGCACCTCTAAATCTGAGGCCATGGTTCTCGACCGGAAAAGAGTGGTGTGCCCTCTTCAGGTTAGTGGAGAGTCCTTGACCCAAGTGGAGGAGTTTAAGTATCTTGGGGTCTTGTTCACAAGTGAGGGAAGGATGGAACGTGAGATTGACAGACAGATAGGTGCAGCTTCTGCAGTGATACAGTTGCTGTATAGGTCCATTGTGGTGAAGAAGGAGCTGAGTCGTAAGACGAAGCTCTCAATTTACCAGTCAATCTACGTTCCTACTCACACCTATGGTCATGAGCTTTGGGTCATGACCGAAAGGACAAGAGGGAGGAGGCCTCGAGGAAGACCTAGGATACGCTGGAGGGACTATGTCTCTCAGCTAGCCTGGGAACACTTCGGGCTCCCCCCGAAGGAGCTGGAGGAGATGTCTGGGGAGAGGAAAGTATGGGCATCCCTGCTGAGACTGTTGCCCCCGCGACCCAGATAAGCGGTTGATGATGGATGGATGGATGGATGCATACTCACTTATTCCAACCTTAATTCCTATGCAGCAGGATTACTGAACGTGCAAACAGCAACAATCACCTTTTTACTCAGTCATACACTCAAGCTGTCAGCTGCTATCATAGCACAGATACATCCTTCAACCACTTGCTGGTATTTCATTTGCACCACTCACTGAGTGACGATTCAAACTGGAGACACCCTGATAAGGCGGGTTTAAGCAGGTAGACTCCAGGCAGGTCCTTGAAACTCCTCAGAAGGCTTGCAGAAATCTAAGGGGCTGCAAGGAATGTTTGACAGAGCCTGTGCTGTTGCAGTGTGCACCTGTATTATTTTGGTACTCATCAAGTGTTTTTAGAGAGAAGCAGGCATGCACCCGATATCTCACAATATCTTTGCTTCTACAGTCGTCTTCCCCTGTTTCAGAATCACCCATAGTGTGCTATATTTAGTGGCAGTCCATCCAGAATCTCCCACTCACAGTCCCTAACCCCCTTCTGTGCTAAAACAAGAAAATCTAAAAATAGTAAATGTAGTGGGCTCACTGAGAGGAGGCGAGGATGAGAGAATGGGGGAAAGCTCCTGCAGATAAAAATAGCAGTTGTCCATTCGATAAGTGTATTGATGAACCAGAACAGTATCTCACACTATGCTGTAAATATTTTAGAAGTGAAGTTCTGACATAGGATTTCTTTTTACTGTGCATAATGGACATTTGGCTCATGTGAGTTTTGCATTAAAGACCTCGGAACTGATATGAAATGATGCTGCAGGTTTCAGAGAAATAGTCAACCAAAGGAGGAATTCACATTGAGGTTGACTAAATAAGTTATCATCATGTGTGAAGCAGAGGAGGTTACAGCCAACTACTATTTATAGCACATCCAGTTATCGTTGTGCCTTACTTTGAGTTAATTACCTCCACCAATGAGGTTATGTGATTGGTTTGTTTTATTTTTCTGTCTGTCCCAGTGTTACAAAATGTTACGGATGTACATGCATATGGGTGGATGCTTGCAAATCTCAGAGGAGATTAAATTTTGGTGATGATCCAGATGTGGGTATCTTTTAAGGATTTTTGAACTTATTTGACAGGGCAGTTTTCATCGTTTTGCTTTGTGCTTTCAGCGGTAGAGCAGATGTCTCGTAGACAGATCGCCCCAGCCATCAGCGGATCGAGTCCCGCTCCTGCCATGATGTCACCAGGAGGGTGAGCTGAAGGTGGGAGGTGTCAGCTCACCTCCCAGCCACTGCCGAGGTGCCCTTGAGCAAGGCGCCGTCCCCCCCACAAGCTGCACAATTTGGGGTGCTTTCCAAAGCCACTGCCCGTCACTCTGCCTCCCAATGTGTGTAGTTTGATGTGAATGTATTAACTGCATGCTTACAGGCCCCCTTGTGTGCTGTGTTCAGGGGCCCTGTATACTGTCAACTAACCTGAGTGACTATGTAATTTCCCCTTGCGGGGATTAATAAAGTATACTTCTTCTTCTCCTTCCACTTGACTGTGTGATTTCAGACAGCATACATTCTGGAAGCTAAAGACTCATAATGTGAAATACAGCAGAGTTCTAATGTGACATTTAGCTTGTCAAAACGTCCCATCCCTGTCCTGTCCTACCGATTAGACCTTGTGACTTTCATATAGAACAGTAAAAGTGGACCAGTCTCACTTTGATGGGTGATGTCACTGGCAAAGGTTAAAACCATCTTCTCTCCAATCATGTTTGGATAAAGCAGAAGTACCTCGAACAAACAGTCCACATGAACAGTTTGGTACTCCAAACATAAAAAGACACATCAGCTATCAGACTGTTTGCAAAGTTGTCCAAAGATAGCAAAAGATTAAAATCTTAATAACAGTACATGTTGGTTTGTATAATCCTTACCAAGAATACCAAGAATAATCCACACAAGGAACCAAAAAAATGAGGCTAGGGACAAGTGGAGTAACATTGTGGAATACAGGAATATTCATAAATCTAAAAAAGCTACATAACATTTATTACTCTGCCGGGCGTCAGTGGACACATTTTTCTCCCATTGAACAGAGCTAGCATGCTTGCCAAGGATGTAGCTCTGTGGTAGAGTGCCTGCTTCACATGTACAGTATGCTGCCCCGGGTTCAATCCCCAGCATCTGCATCTGTCATGCCCAGATAAATACAGAGGGCTGAGGCAGGAAGGGCATCCAGCATAAAAAACTTTGCAAACTAATAGGAGCGTTCATCTAAAAAAAGGTTTTTTGAACAGAGTTTGCAGCTAATGTGCTGTTTGCTGTAACTTCATAGTTAGCATACAGATGCTAGATTGGTGTTGATTCAGTTATTTAAGTCCTAGCAAGAAAAAAAATAAACTGGATGCACACAGGATGGCTTTTTGTTCCCTGCAGGATGATGTTTAGGTGAAATTTGTGTACTTAGAGAAACAGCTGATAAAACTGTTGTAGCATTGTCTGGATTTAGTCAAAAAATGTCAGCAGTTGTTAAAGCAAGTAGCCTATACCACATGTGAGTATTTCATAGACTTTATTTTTTTTAATCTTCTTTAAATATGGTTTATGATCTATTTTATTTATATTAGTTTATTATTATTATTATTATGCTATTTGTATGCTATATGTTAAAAAAAAACAACCCTTTCTCCTAATGATGAAGACAGACTAAGTGATGCTAAGGATCGACAGCCTTCCCTCTGTCGTCCCTTTTGTTTCCTCCTGTTTTCACTTTTATTCCTGTTCCGTCTGTCTTCATCTCTGTGTGTTTGTGTGTCTCCATCTTTTTGTGTTTGTGTTTCTCCAGGGCTTGGCTGGCTGGTCAACTCTCCATCCTACTCCCATCTCCACCTTACCTGATCACCTGCACATAATCCTTTTCTCAGCTCCATCTCTTCCCTGCAGCACATACCCTGGCTTCTTACCCTGTACTGTACTGTACTGTACTGTATTTATCTGTTGTACATTGTGGTAATATCATCTGATTCCCACCAGCTTTCTTTGAATCTTTTTGTGATTTTTTGGAAACTCATTTCCTTGCCTGTTCCTGACATTTTTATCTTCTCTGCCTAAATCCATTCATTCCATTCTGCTTCGGTCACGCCCTGGAAATCAGTCTGTTCTTTGCGACGGTCATCTGCGAGAGGATATCTGTCAGCTTGTTCTGCTCACTGCACAATCTGCCTATCAATCATCTGTCTGCACATTGTATTTTATTCTCCCATTACTCCATTTGCAAAAAAAAAAAAAACAGGGCTAAATTTTTATCTCCTCTTGGTTTCCTGGGTTTTGCCTTTTTTGATTCCAATTTGTAAGAAACATGACAGATTGACTTTTCCTTGGCCCTAGAACTACTACTACACAAAACACAATCAGAAACTTTTAATTTTAACATATCATGGGCATCACATAACCCCCTAATTGATGTCACCATTATATTGCCATCTTTCACACTCACATCCTCACTGCTACAGGTGTCAATTGGACTGGCATCTGAAGCCTTATTTCCTGGATGTAATGTATCTCTTTTATACACTATGGGACTGAATCCTATGAATAGGTTTACTGCCATCAATAACAGCCTTGTTTGTGTCAATCTGGTCCCGTGTTTAGGTCCTCAGTAAATAGTTACGAAGCTGAAAATAAACACGATCTTGCCTCATCCTCTATCTCCTGTTCATTTAAACACATTTGTGCTCAGTGATCTGTTCAAGCACATGCACATCTACTCTTGGAGCTAAGTCATTCACACACAAGCCTACACATAAGATAGAGATATATTTGTCTTTCCATACAAAATACATCCATAAAGTCTGTCTATATTGTATTTCTGTTCAACATTTCCCTTCATTCCCCTCAGATGAATGAATTCCCTATTCCTGCCCATGTTTGTCTGACATGCTACATCAGAGCCATGGCAGCCCATTTAGATTTCCATTAAGTGTTGAGCATGAATTATTAAAATCACCAAGAGATGTTTTTAGCCTCTCTTCAAAAAATGAGGGGAACACAGAAATTATAATGACTCTAATCATCACTGTGATTCCCTGCCATTAAAACGAAAGCCATAAGCAGCCTGCATGAGTAGGAAAGTAATAAATGCATGGAGGGAGGCAGACAATGGGCAGACACAGTTTATTTGTTTTGTTTTGTTTTGGGTTATTTTTGTGAAATTAGCAGATTGACATCCACCTTGTAAATGGAGAGAAGTGGAAACACATATTGCAGGCACATTTTTGTTTGCTGGCTGTTGGAGCTTGGAGGTCTGTTGCCAAGCAGAAGTGTGTCACTGTTAAGGCTAATGCACCTCGAAGAGTGTGTGAATGTTCAGGGTAAGAGGGGGCAGTGAGGCATTCAATGACATGACAACATATGTGTAGCAACCCTTTTCCACACTCTCGCCCACACTGCCCAGCTTGGCTTTCCTCCAACAGATATCGTCTTACCCACTTGAAACACTGCATGTCAATAAGCTTTTTTTTTATTTAAAGACCCTATGTTGTGTTAATATAATACAATATATTTGGAGGTTGGTTCTGTATCTTTGCGCAACACATTTACTCTGTTTACTCCATTCTCTACACATACAGTACTTAAATTTTAATGATGTGCTCAGGGCAAACTCTCAGAATTTTGTATGAGTCTACTGGTCTGTCACATTTCACTGAGGCTGTTCACTCAGCTCATGATATTGTTATAGACGTTGCTGAAATAAAGTGCGAAAAGAAAATGCTATCATCATAGAATTCATGAAGGAACTTAGTCATAGCATGGTGTGCAGGGCACCATCAAAACCGTTTGACAAAACAAGTCATCAATGAGAAAAAAAATTGCTGAGTACGATAATATTTAAAACTCAATACTGTAGATGCTCATGTTAAAACATATTGCAGGCCACAAAAATCTTTTCTTTGCACTTTGAACGGTTTATTATTGCACAAATCTTGCTCTCCCATGGGACTTGGATGAGTTCTACAGCTGATCCAGGCATGAGTATGGCAGCAGGAAATAATTTAAATGTGTGGACTTGAACAGATGGTCTGTGCATCCAGCGTTTTGGATCACCGCATACTGCAGTGTCAGAAGAAGCAGCAGGCATCTCTCTCAAGTCAGCAGGTAAACATGCACAATACACATCCTGACAAAAATGCTGAGTTGGCTAATACCCACAGGCAATTTTTACTTTTGGTGCTAACAGATAACACACAGACACAGCAAAGGATTTGATGCCAGACATGTGAGAAAAATTTCCATATGATAAACATTATCTCTGATGCTGTAAGCTTTTCAAGATTGAAAAGAGTTATTGACTGAAGAAATGTTAATACCAGTACAGAAAACTGATGGAGCTGAGTGTGAAGTACAGACAAAACACTGCCCGTTAATACTAAACTGGTACCCGTTGAACAATCCATCACTTGAAACTTTTTCACCGCATTTCCATCATAAATGCACAAGAAAAATTTCGATTTTACTATGTGTTCTTAGTCAGTCAAGGATACGTTTCAAATGAAACTTTATCTCCACTTATTCTAAACAAATGTGAAGGCATAAGAGATGGAAGAAGGTAAGGCCTGCCTCATAGAGGCAGTGGTGTCTGGATGGTGGTGTCTGGATGGTTCTCACCTTAATAGGAGGGACAGGCAGAGGCTTTTTGTCCTTGCCTAGTGAGATGTAGGTGAAGAAGGCTGAAACAGCACGATATTTCTCTGTCTCTGGTTCCATCAACGAAGCAGCGTCAACCAACACTTCAATTTCCATGGACTTGTTACTGACGAATGTAAGCCGCCCCACCAGTGTCACCACACAGCCTTGGCAAAATATGGAAAAGAGCAGTGTACCAGTTGATATGCATTATTTCTGAGGATTTCAAAATTTTTGATTCAAACATTCTAACCTTCAGATGTTCAAAGAAAATGGATTTAAATTATTGCAATTATATGTCACCAAAACACTTCAATTCACACCACAACATTCAATTTAAATGAGGTCAGTCGAAATCAAACTACTTCAAGCTCAGTTACAATGAACCAAAAGTGAACATGACAGGCAGCCAAGCGGAACTATCTGTTCTTGCGATCTGCTTCACATTATTGCATCATGAACCTCCAAAAGTCTGCCTCACAGAGAGCATCAGCAGAGATAGCTGGGCTGACTGGTCAGTCCACTAATATACAAGTAAAGTTTCCAGATCAATAAAAATATGTGAAGCTTTTCAAGTACTTTGACGAGGACAATTGGATAAAAGATGTATTCTGATTTCTTAGAGAATGAACATTTAACTAAAAGCTAAAGGGATAAATTATGACCACTGCTACAGAGAATTCAGCCAAAGATGCCATTAAACCCTCTATCTGTGCAATTTACTTGTCAAAACTTTTAATCTGTGGCGAAGTTGAAAAAAAGCAGTGGATTGTGGGTGCTGAGCTCCGTCATTGTGTTTATTCTCTTTGATGTGCTGTATTATTACCGCTGCTGCTGCCATAGAGACAAGCAGAGAAGCTGTCTCCTTGCAGTCTGACACAGATCTGGAGTGTGTGACTGAGATCTTACAAAACAAAGTTATGAATAATAGACATGTACTTGGAAAATGAGAAAATGGCTTCTATAAAAGTACATAAAAAAACATTTCCATGAGAAATTACAGTGGCGTGTGACCCTATGATGGAGCTCTTGTTTAATGACCGTCCTCAGAAAAAGTTGATTGTTCATTTAAATAGTGGCTGCACTCTTTCAACAGAAAGACAGAATCACAAAGCCTGTACCTTTTTCCCAGTAAGCACTGGTGCCACAATCACTTGATCATAACCACATCCAGCGATTCCTCTAAGCTGCGCACTGCTTGCACATTTTCAGCACACAAGAAAATCTGTGCAGCGCAAAAAATAAAATCTGATATGAATGTATTAAATAATATCTAATATTAGACCTAATCTCATTAATTGACCAATAATATTGTTTTCTGTACCATTTTGCCTAGTACTTCGGTGAGTGACAGGTGTCCAGTGAATGATAAGGTTCACTGACGCTACGCAGCCAATCAGAGCATTGACGGTCTTGCATGTGCCAGACACCATCAGAGGCCCATTGCAGCCAACCTGCCCTCAGGAGCCTCCCCACCGTGCCCCGCCTATAGCCCAGGTTCATTTGAAAGCACTAATAACCACCTGTTCTCTATGTATAGTGCCTCTGCTCTCTATTGTTGCCCCAAGGCAATGGTCTTCTGAACCAAAAACATTCTTTAAATTATATTTTGTAAATATTATCGAGATACTGTACATACAATGAATACATGTCTGTAGTTTGATCCAACAAAAAAAAAGTCCTCATCTTATGCTAGTACCCAACCCACATCCTAGATTACCTTCACATAAAACTGCCTGCTACAATTCTTGACAGGACTATCAGTCAAGGACAATCACTGCATGAATGTACAGTATGTGTACAAATTTGCTAGAGGTCAGAAATTCTCATTTTACGTGACACTAACTCTGAGTCCGTCCAGTCCATGGGTCATCCTCAGCCACCAACTTTCAGTGAAATAAACACCTCATTATCTAGGATGCGGTTCGCATTGCATCCTTCTCACAAACATTGTTTTCTTCATCTTCAACAATGAAAACTACCTGTGGCTGAAATCAGCATCCAAAGGTTCGTAGTTATTTATTTATTCATTTATTTGGCAGGGTCAATGCAGTCAAACATTGTTAAAGGCTTACAGCTTACAAGCTTGATGTGATGCATATAGAACTTATATTACTGTATTTATATAATAATTCATTCAATGATCTTCAGTACCTAGTTTTTGTCCGCTGTTGCAGGTTGCGGGGTGTCCAGCTTATCCCAGCCAAGAGTGCAAGGCAGGGGACACTCCACATGCAGACAGACAAACACGCACGCCCACTCACACCTACATACAGTTAAACATTACATTTGTATGGTATGATAAAATATAAAGTATGCATCATTTAAAACAATAGTATTTACAGATTAGAACTGTTGTGTTTTGTCTTTAAACAGGCTTTGGTTCTGGTGCTGAACATCTTAATATCTTAGATGGATTTTACATCTGATGGCAGTGAATTCCAGAGTTTAAAACTCTTACAGGAGGCAAATGACTGTCTGAAAGTTGTCCTGCAGAATGGGATTTGACAATTTAGCTTGCTGTTTTGTCTGGTATCTCGGGTGCTAAGTTGTTTATACATTTGAAAATTAACATCAGAAAATATAGATCAGTAAAGCGTTCTATGTTTAGTAAGTTTCTGAGGATATGGCAGTGATGGCATCTGATTGTTTTTTTTGTCCATGATTTTTAGAGCTTGTCTATGCAGGGAACAAATATGTTTGGTGGCAGTGGGGCTTGCTTGAGTCCCAGTAGGTGAATTGGTGATACAAAATTGTCCGACAGTTTGAGTGTGTGCGTGGTTGTCTGTTTACATGTGGCTCCGCGGTCAACTGGCGTCGCACCCAGAATGTACCGTGCCTCACGCCCCCAGTCAGCTGCGATAGGCTCCAGCACCCCGTGACGGGCCTTAGCGGATGAAGCAGGTATTTGACGATGAATGAATGCAAGAATGAATGATGAATAGAGTGATCTGAAATCTCTGACTGTCATCCGTCTGTAAGACAGATGCTTTAAAACAGTAAGAGAGTTTAGAAATGACATGAAGGTAATGAATGATTATAGGAAGAATGTAAACATGCTTATAGTCTAGGGTAAAAGGCTAATATCTGGAAGTGGATAAGGGTATGAACGTCTGTCAAAATTCAATGTATGAGCTGGTTGAAAACTTTTAATGTCTGAGTTTTTTGATTACATATTCTAATGAGAGAGATATTTGTTGATTCTGGGGGACAGGAATTTCACAAGCCTATTGGCTTCTATCCTTCTGCCCTTTTTTCCAGATGTTGTTGTTGATGTTATAAATATGATGAAGGTGTGAAGTCTGCTTTATAAACATGTCTGAAAAAAATAAACTAAATTAATAAAATTTAAAAAATATATATAATTCTTTCTCTCCGTTGTTGTGTGTTCATTATAGTGTATTTACATATAGTAAAACCACCAGCAGTCTAGTAGCGTCAAACCACAACTGGCACAGACATTTAGGACATGTTAAGCTCTGTCTTCAAAATGACATGGCATAAAATGTAGTTGACTGGGCTGAGCTTTTTTATTAACTGACCTTCTTGAGTAACAATTGATTGATGCAAGAAAGTAGATCTTGTGCAGCAGTGAAGGTCAGGAAACCAGCCCCATCTCTGAGAGCTGCTTCTTGGAACTAATCTACCTCAGAAGACAGTCCAAGCTGGGGCTTTGTGTTCTATGCAATAAACTGGGATTGTAATACCTGTGAGCCGTAAATGTTATATTTTATCTATAGGTTACACGAGTACTGAAAGGATTATTAAAGTTCCCATTTCTCTTTGTGGAAAAAGGATTTCTTAAAAAGAGAAGACAAAAAATAATGCGATATGCAGACCTCACTTCTAACTGCACAGAAACACAGGAGAGCTTGATGGCAATCAAACAAATATCTGATATTTGAACACACAAACATCAGACACATGGTGTTCCTTACTCCACCATGTGTGGAGTAAGGAACACTTTCTCCACACATGGTATTTCATTTAAATCTAAAGAAAAGTACATCCATCACAGTAAAGCCTTTTCTGAAAGAGTCCAAATGAAACTATGACAGCCAGAGAAATATTTCTTCTTTTCATGCAACAGTAGTTATGAGAAACGGAACTCTAAAAACAATCCTCACTGAGCCCAAACATTTCAAAGCAATGGTATCTGCTGCTCATTATCAAGAACAGTTGATGTAAAATTACAGATTCTTTATGCTTTAAATCACACCTCAAAACCTAATTTTCTGTATCAATGGTTGCTGTAAATCCGAATGGTCAAAACTTCATTTATTTAGTTTTTACATTTGACATCTGACTTCATCACATCCTCCCATGACACCACGCTGGCGCAAAAAAGGTTGGGGACCAGTGATCTAAACTAAACATAAGCCTTATTTTCATCTCAAAACAAGAAAAAGATTAAATCTAGGGAAACCCTTTAATACATCCAAAAATAAATTAAAATAGCATTTCTGATTGGATCTCAGCAAAGGTTTGGCACAGCATACTCTCTGAATGGTTTTACTGGACAGCAAACATAGGTAAGAGACAGGCTTCTTAACAGCTGCAGTGGTTCAGATAACAGAACCTGTAAACCGTAAGCTAGGTGCCAAATGAGAGGACACATGAGTGAAATGAACAACAAAAAGACATTCATTGATAATAATAACAACTTCAATCTAATGTCAAAAGAATTGATGCCATGTTTTCAGTGTGGTTGGCTGTTAGCCAACAGAAGTAGATCTAATAATTGTACAATCGTACACTCTATTGGAGGGCCTCCAATGACGTGGCCTATCAATGTATATTCCCTATTTATGATACAAATAATACAATAATAATCAAAGTAATCACAAAGGTTCAGTTCAAATTAAATTACAAATGCAGCCGGTCAGCTGTGGTCACGTTGTGTCCCACTCTGACACAGAGAGATGAGAGCAGCAGCTGATCTCAGCCTCTTGTCTCTGGCGGTTATCAGAGCAGAAGGACCACCAGACAACTAGCAGAAGTTATGACAGTGTGCCCCCGGTAATGGACTGGACACTTGAGAATGTTCCAGGTTGCTCTTTCTAAACTATACAAACAGGACAGCTGCACATTAACCTCACTCACAATGAAAGTTTATTTAGGGGACTTGACTTTGAACTGTATTCTCCTGTCAAGCACAACAGTGCCTCATCAGACGTGCCCCCACACACACATCCAAGTGGAAACAAAAGCACACCAAATCATCCCACTGTGGAAAGGAGTGATGCAATATAGCTAAATGATAACTGTCAAATATACTGTAGCTGTACTATAATAGTCTATGTATTAAAACAGAATTCTATAGAGCTGTAGTCGTTTGTTCAGGTGTGCAACCCTGAGATTTTCTGACGTCAACCCTATGAAAAACTTGCGGAGACACTACTGTGACACAAACAGTAAAAAACAGAGAAATAGAATCAATTTTTTGCCATCTTTTTAGACTACAACTCAACCTACACTCTCCAGCCGTTATTGGCTGGAGGCCATGAGCCCAAATCCAAGGCTGATGCCCAGAAACATCCCCACACAGCAAAATGTTAAGAAGAAAATAAAGATTCATGCAGGGTGTCTGCAGAGACCACCACACAGTACGAGTGGGTCATTAGTGAGGACTGACAGGTGGTGCTGATACTTCAGCTACACACAACCACATTTTCAGAAGTATATCCATACACATGAAGGTCAGGCTGCAGATCAGAGAACAGTGGGCTGTGGACCTCAGCAGACATATTCTATCTCCTGAGTGCCCTTCTAGTTTTTAATCAAATTTTTATTGCATATATTAATTCCAAATGTAATTAGTGTCTAAATTGTTTTTTGATGTGTCATTTAATTGATCATTTAATTAAGCCTTCACGTATTAAGCCACTCTTGGCTTCTGAATCTTCACAATAACCTTCATTCACATTACATCCAACATTTTCTTCTAAGATTATTTCTTCGTCAATTATGCATGAATATTTTTGCATAAAAGAACAACCAAATCAGCTCAATGTTTGCTTTGATAATGAAACCATGTTTAAAATCAATTTCATCTGCATGCCACTGGATGTAGTGCAAAGAAGTTATATTCAAATAATATTATTATTATTATTAAAATCTGGTTCCAACCAATACATTTATTTATACCACATAATCTTTGTGTCACTACTTTCACACATCATGACTGATTTTTAAATGCATGTGTTGTATGTTTTTTTTCTGCCTGATGACAACTGTTTACATTCTTAACCAGAACTGCACCGCATTGATTTTTCATCTGCCGAAAGCCAGAAAACTGGAAGTTTGCCCAGTGAGTTAATATCTAAATGGCTATGGAGGCAGCAAGAAGCCTGTGAGGAAATTAGAAAGGCTTGTTCAGAAGAAGTTAATCTTGCATGTGTCACTGCTGTCAGAGACAAACATTGGTGCAAAATGTTTGTCTTGGACAAACATCTTTATGCTCTTTAACACAAAGACACAACAATGCATGTTGTTTCTCCCAGATGGTTTGAATCCATGAAAATGTTGGAGTTTAGTTTTTCTGTGTCAGATATATATCAAAAAGTCTACATTTCACCAGTTATAAAAGATGAAAAGAAAAATATGGCAGAATATAAAAATAACTTAAATAGATCCAGAAGTGTAACCTTCAGCAGCAGTTGCTGTTTTTGTGCTTTCACCATTTTTTCTCCAATACTAAACTCTTGACATTTTTGGTTTGACCACCATAACCAAAATGGGAAATCTGCTGGTGACATAACACCTACGTCTCTGTGGAAGGCAGAGGAAATCCTGTCCCCATCACATGAACTCAGAGGGCAGCCACAAGCATCAGCTGAAGCCACATTATGCAGCAGAAAAATGTGGATGTGGATTCCAACCAATCTGTTCAGCTTCTTGGTCCTGAAACTTCTACCAAGGTATGTTTGAAAAGTTTTAAACTTCCCCTGTCTCTTGCTTTTTTTCCACTGACTTCTTTCCAAGACCTCCATGAAAAACAGCACTTTTGCATTGACTTAATTCTGCTGCTTGAATGAAGTCACTTGTATTTGAAAAATACATGCATTGCAAATGCAGCATGCGTACAGTTGACCCAGCACATTCTTCTGACTTCATAATTCAACGAAGAGTCATAAGTTGAGAGAACCAATGCCTCATAACTTATGTAAAACATTTTATTTTTGGTGTTTTTTCACATTTGAGATCTACATATACTAAACTTCAACCTGTGGGTTCAAAGTCATCCTCACCATTCATGATCTTGCGATGGAAGTTGATGGCTTCTACGGAGGCGGTGACTATGTTGGTGTTGCAGTGTCGAGCTGCCACAATTCCAGCAACCTCATCCATCAGCTTCATGGTCACACCTGACAAAACAGTTTGACATTTGTAAGATATCCCAAGGATCAATACCAGACTGATTCATGAAATAATTATTGTAAAACTTCACACAAATGCAGTTGTGGTTGGGGGGCAGAAAAAAACAACAGCAACAACAAATCAGCTCTGTAATATTACCTAAAGGCTGATGTCAACTTTGCACACTGGAAAAATTGGCAGTCTATTATCCGTATTCATATTCATTGCAGCATCAATATTAAATCACATAAAATCTCAACCTGGAAACAATACAAATCCATTGTTGGTCAAAATGAAAGGGTCCGTAGCACAGAGCGACATCCTGTGGGAAACCAGAAACAACCAGTCTACTGAGGATCAACTGTGTGCAAAAATTTGAAGAGTTTCCATTAGTCCAGTTCAGCTGACATCCCTAAACCAGAAGCTTTTGAATTCCCATATGGTCTAGCGGTTAGGATTCCTGCTTTACATCCAGGTTGCCCGGGTTCAACTCCTGGTATGGGAACAGTTCCTTTTTTCGGGGGCAGCAATGGCTCAGTCCACAGGGTCTTGGTATGGAAGACGGCCAGTTGAAGACCAGCGTGGACTACAGTATGGAGTGTGGACTGGCAGTTGGAGAGGTGCCAGCTGACCTCATGGGCCTTGCCAAGGTGCTCATGTACAAAGGCAAAAACTACTCGTAACCACGTGGCCGCCCTTCACTTCACCATCTCTCTCCATAATTGGATGCCTATAGGGCGTGTGTGTGTGTGTGTGTGTGTGTGTGTGTGTGTGTGTGTTCAAGCCAGTGGCTGGTGATGTACTGATTTTATCATAATCAGTTGTACAAACATATGAAGCTTGCTGTCACTTATTCTGCAGCCCAGGAGTCCCAATGGGAATCCCTGGGATCACCAGCGCCCCCTCCCACGAGGCAGGAGAACTGCGTGCCTCACTTAGGTTGCGTTCAGACTGCAGGCATATCGGATTTCCTTTCATATCCGATTTTTTGGACTGACTGTTCACACTGTTTTTAGCAAGTGTCCAAATGCATTCTGGCTCTGTTCAGACTGGGCCACATTATCAGCCGATCTGACAGGTTGCCGTAGCAACGACGTCGGGTGGAGGCATCGTTCAGTGCGTGTAATGTGTGAGGTCATATAACTGCAATGGCGGCAACAACAACTACAACAACGACAAACGTGAAGTTTTGTTACCTTAGCATATTGGCGATACCACTGTTTGTTAGAGGTGGAGAAAATCTCACACACACCAGACATCGTCAACTTCTTATTCCAATTTTTATTACTTCGTAATGCGCAGTGCTCTTCCTTCTGGCGCCTTGCTCTCGCATTGCGAATATGATGTCACGGTCCGCCATATTGCATCAGAGTGTTCGGAGCTGGGCAGACTGAGACGAATCTGTCCATATCCGATATGAAACTACCTCCCGAATGTGGTTTCAATCTGTCTCGCAAAAGTCGGATATCATGTGGTATGGCAAAGTTCAGACTTCAAACAATACATCCCATATAAATCTGGATGGGCTAAAAATCGGATATAGACAATCAGTGTGAACAAGGTCGAAGTGCTTCCTCCCAGCTGTTTTAGGATCACTCAACTCAAGAAAGACGTTACACACATAGAGTTGTTGACAAAAAACACTGTACATTATATACATTAGCTAAATTATGGAAATTTAGTTCATATAGCAAACATGTTTGAACATTTTAATAGCGACATATAGAGAGATAGCATTACGGTCTCAATGTATAGCCTGCCAGCACAGCTAGTCAAGTCATTGCGCAATCCATTGTGAGGCTTGGCTGGCTGGTGCCTCACCGCAGGTCTCTTCTAGTATTTCAGCGGTAAATGTGAAAATTCAGCGATTCTGAGTAAAAATAATCTATAATTGGTGACGTTAAATGGAAAATACCTTTATAATACACATCACTGGATAAATATAACCATTTGATTTATTTCTTTCATTTTCCATTTTTTTTCTTTCATGATTTTTTTTCTTTCCCTGACCGCACATTACTGGTTCAAGTCCATATGTGTGCACATGCGGGATTAATATAGTATCTAAAATTTAAAAAAAATTTAATTGAAAAATTAACTTGTGGGTAGCGTTGTCACCTCAATACAAGAAGGTTTGATTCCTTTCTGTGTGAATTTGGTATGTTTTCCCTGTGTCTGTGTGGGTTCTCTTTGGGCTTCATCTCACCTTCAAATATATGTAGCTTAAGTGAAATGGTCACAGTAAATTGTCCGAATGTGTTAGCATGCATGGCTGTTAGTTTGTCTTGTCTTTCGTGGGGCCCCGTGATGAGCTGGCATCTCAACACAAAGACCCAATCCTTTCAAATCAGATTTAAGCCAGTTTCATGTGCAGTCCTGGATCAGATGTACACTGTTCCTGACTCATGGCTTTGCAGCATGACTGACGTGTCAATTTATGAGGCTTTTTCCATGTACATATGCTGTGAGCGCTGTCGACATCGGCCCACAATATCAGACAACAAGGCAGATCAGCTGTTACTGATCTATGGGATTGCTGAGGAAGTGCTCTTTGTTGTCTGGACAAAAAAGATCATGCCTGCTGTTGATACTAGTGCTTCGCTTTCATCTTTGGAATGAGCTATCTAATAAACATGATGCTTTCTGTTGTTAGTCACGTAGATGACTAATGTAAAAACAAATGTGTGCATAACTCCCAAAAAGGTTTATTCATATTCCAACTAGAAAATATGAAATTATTATTGTCAACCACCAGAAAAGAATCAAGTAGTAAAACATAATATATCAAACACAAATTACAGACATTCACATATTTAATTATTCTGGACAAGATGAGAATATAAACTAAAATTACTATGAGCAATTTTAAAGAATCAGTCCAATGTAAACACAGAGCATGAAAGAAACCATGTTAAAAACAGCCTTCAATATTTTTCAATGATTTTTAGGATTGTTTCACTGAATGTTCTAAATAATTCTTTGCTCTCATTAATAAAGCGCCCTTACAATTATCTGTTAACAACTCATCATTATAACACCTGAACTTATTTCCAGGTTAATGGCTGCTAAGCAAATAAGATTGGTTGGTGACTGGTGAGCCCAGCTCCTATGGATGAGAAACAATCTCACACTCAGTCTAATACAACAAACGTTTTTCTTCCTCTGTGTTAAAGAGAAAACAGTAAATAAACCAGGTAGAAACAGTCAGAAGCCAAACAAGTCAGTAAGTGTCCCTTGGGTTGAAACTGTTATTTCAAAGGATTGAACTGTTATTTCAAGAATGAAATTCAAACTATGACAGCACAACTTTTGACCTTCAAACAGGAACCTGTGTTATTTCTCATTTCTGAGATGCTTTGAATTTCTTTAAGGTATTTTAATATGTGCAGTGGGACTTTTTCACTGAGATAAGATGTTTTGATGTGAAACCAATTGGATTTCCTGATTTGATTAGGAACCCGTCCACCTGAAGCAAAATGATGAGCGGGTGTTTGCCATTTCCTTGACATTATCTTCTCATTCAGATGACTTATCTCACCACTGATAGCATAAACTCCATTGTTACAAAGTTATTAACCCTTCACCAAGGCTGTCCTTATCAGAAGAACTAACAATATCAACAATTTCTTTTAAATTTGAAAAGATTTAATTCGTATTCCCCCCCCAAAAAAAGACCTATACAATCCAGATGCATGATGATTATAGGTTTCTTCTTGCAGCAATGAGTAAAAGAGACTTAACTTACTTTTATTTCCTGCAAGACCTTTTAATGACATGTTTGTGACTTTGACACAACAGATAGTTGTTGATCTCATTTACAGCAACAGTATCATATCAAGATTTTTTTTGGCTTGCAGGCCTCTGATAATAGTACAGACAGAGACATGGGAGAGACAGAGTGGGAGGTGAAATTCCTCCGGAGGACACAGTGTCCACACACAGGGCACCTGCTTTACCAACTGATTTCAACTGTGCCTTCCTCTTTGATTTTTATTCATAAGGCAGCGGAGTGGACTCAGAGGAATTCACACATATGGCGTTTACAGATTGTTTTTTTTATGTGAAGAAGACAGTTGTTGGTGATTTCTTGCTGAAAGAAGGACATCTTGTGTGGAGTGGGTGGATTTGAGATGAGAGAAGTGTGTAAGATGGTGACATCTGCTCCCCAGCTCAGAAAAACTTGTGTGTGCATGTGTGTTCCCCAAATCTCCTAAATGCCTCCCATGAGTTGCTTTTTGTATCCACCATGGCACAGAAATCAATAAGTCTGCTCGCTGATGGATCGTTTGTCTCTGGAAGGCTCCACCCGTTTGCACAGAGATGCTCGGTGGACGATGCCAAGAGAGTGGGAGAACAAACAGAAGGTGCCGCTTGTTCCCAAATGCAGTCTTTACTGCAAAGTGCGACTACTGACTTGATTAAGAATTAAACATACCATTACTTTGACAACCACTTAACCCAAAGCATGACATCCATTTCATTTTGCAAATATTACTAATGTGTGCAAAGATTGAGTTTGGAAAGCAAACTTTGTTTCTCTCCAAGCTAAACTTACGGTAAAACTTACGGTAAAATAAAAGGATGTTTCAAAACAGGAAATGGCTTGATGGTGGAGAAATTCAGTCGAACTGTCTTTGATGTGTGATTATATGGCTCAGCTCAGGCCAGGTACTGTGAAAGTGACAGATCCTTGGTCCATCACACCAAAGGCTCCATCACCTTTAACATGAACCAAAACTTTGTTGACTGCGGAAGTATAGCCATCAGAAATGCTCTCTGATTAAGGCTGTTGATGTGAGGTGGGCTCAGAAGGATGACAACAACATCTCAAGCTTAAAGTGTCTGTGGATAAGCCGGTTAAGAGGCAATTTCCAAAACCCATTTTGTTTTGTTTTTTTCTTTTCATATCTCTGCTACGTTGTGAAATTGATGGAATCTCACATAAGATTGAAAATTTCCCCTGGGTGCAAAGCTCAGCAGGTTGGGGCTGTTCAAAACCTTAGCAGTCATGTCTGAGCATGCAACACTTAAGGGAGATGGAACATAAGCAGACAAGATGATGAAACTGAACCCAAGTGTTGAATTACACTAAAATGAATTCCAATTTAAGGGTGTGCTGCCTGGATCCGGCTTGATATATCCTCACAGGTTACTGCTGACGATTTAAAATTAATCTTACAAATATGATGGCTGACAAAAATCTAGACCCTTACTGACAAAGCTTTGATCAATATCAGTGAAGGATCAGATGATTGTATGTAAGTGAAAGTTTGACGCTAATGTTAAGAATTACCTACCATCTCTGTCCATCCCTTTTCCCTATACCGTATATCAATATAAAAATGCGATATGTCAGTTTGATTTTTTAATGTAATTAAAACAGTAAAACTTTCATATACTTTATATTTATTACACATAAACTGAAATATGTCAAACCTTTTCTTGGCTCATTGTGCAGCTCAGGAAAATTTAAAATTTGGTATCCCAAAATTTTAGAATCATTAGATTATTTCACAAGGTAAGTTTAAAAAAAAGTATTTATAATACAGACAAGCCAAACTTCTGACAAGTATGTTCATTTCTGTACTCAGTACTTCATTGGACCGTCTTTTGCATGATTGACTACGTCAGTCCAGCATGGAGGTGATCAGCCTGACACTGCTGAGGTAGCTTTAATGGCGGCCTTCAGCTCATCTGTATTGTTAGGTCTGGCGTCTCTCATCTTCCTCTTGACAATAACCCACAGGTTCTGTAAAGGGCTCAGGTCAGGTGAGTAGTTCGGCCAATCAAACACAGTAACACCATGGAGGAGTTCCATCACTGTGAGCAGATACCACTGAGAAAGAAGTCAGCATCTCTAGAAAGCCTGTCAGCAGACAGAAGACTGAAGTGCTGTACGATCTCAAATCAGTGGACTAACACCAGCAGAAGGCGTGGACCCCAACCATCCCTGAGAGTGGACACGACACACTAGACTTCAGGCAGCATTGATTCTGTGCTTCTCCTCCTCCAGACATTGAATTACAAATGAAATGCATAATTCACTTCCACCTTAAAAGAAAAATGGTTTGGTTCTTCTTCTCCTTAGCCCAGGTAAGATGCTTCTGCTGTTGTCTCTAGTTCAGGAGTGGCTTGACACTCGGAACTTTAGATTTGTCATCCATTTGCTGGGCACTTCTGTGTGTGGAGGCTCTTGATGCTCCAGCCTCAGTCCACTCCTTGTAAAGATCTCCTTTAATGGGGAAATGTTGTTTAACTTATGAGACTAAACTTGTATTTCAATGTACTACTGTACATGTTCAGAACAATAATTTACTCTCTTTGCTATTGCTGGTTCTGTTGGCTTCCTCAGTTCATGATCTTCAGTTGGCACTGATGTGTGAAGTCTGGCGTGGCGAGCATGAAACTCAACTTCCCCACATAAAAAAACTCTGCGTTACTTTTTTTCAAGTTGAAAGTGAGTTGTTGCCACAAGAAAATGTGATATTTCAGGGTCTTTTTCATGAATGATGGGAAAATGGTCTGCCAGACGTAGAGGCTGAAACTACTGCCTGGAATACAGTAATTCAATCATATCATCAAGGTTAACAGAAAATTGAGATAAGTTAAAGCCATTAATTAACCAGTCGATCCATGTTACAAGCCTCACCCTGCAGTTCAAGAATTTGAGAAAAAATAAACAAAATAACTCACAGGAAAAAAGTATATTTTTTAAAAAAAGCAAACAAAAAACAGGCATTGAACTATCCAAATAAACAATCAAAATCCAAAAAAAGGAGTGCAACAAGACTGGAACTAAAAAAATACCAGTGTTAACAAGGATATACCACAGGAATAATGCAGGGAATCTCTGGAGGATAAACCTACAAGAGGAAGTGTGCAAGAGGTCCACTAGGATGGGGAGAGAACACAAATGATCTGACAACGAAGGAAGGAAGCACATATATATACTGTGTGTGTGTGCGTGTGTGTGTGTGTGTGTGTGTGTGTGTGTGTGTGTGGGTGTGTGTGTGTGTGTGTGTGTGTGTGTGTGTGTGTGAGTGTGTGTGTGTGTGTGTGTGTGTGTATATATATACATACACATACTGTATATATATATATACACACACACACACACACACACAGACAGAGTGGGGGGGGGGGCAAGTGAAGGTGGGGAACAGGTGAAGATTGGACAAATGTCAAAACCATGAAGGACCTAACAGACAAAAGCAGGAAGTGTGAAGAAAAAAATTCAGACAACGAAAATATAATAATATCAAAGTAAAACAGGAAATAAGCTCAAACCCAAGACAATGACAATGTTGTGCCCCACTATAGCAAAGCCTGGTTCCTAATAGATCCTTTGAAATCATAAATCTCCCTCTCCCAGGACTGACCCTGGTTGGTGCCTTTCTGGAAGCAGTACAACTCATGAGTTCATTTCATCTGAAACTGCAGGATTCTGCAAGCTGGAGGCCAACAATTCATAAAATCTTGTTTTTTGCTATGTGTATATACGTAATCTTTTGGGATTTTTCCAAAAAATATATTGAAAGATTTTTTTTTTTATTTCAGAGATTGTTGAAATGGGTTGTAAGGTTAAGTAAAATGTCATGCAGGTTCTTTAAAACTAAGATTAAACTAACTTTAGGTCATTTGTGGTTATATAAGGGACTCAAGGCCCTACTCTGCATGTATGGTGTGAGATGAATGATAATCTATTAATCTGGCCACACAGAAACAGGAAAAGAACATATTTCATGACATGGCATGAACCTTCTACCTTCAAAATAGAATAAATAAAAATTTACAGAGGATTTTGTTACATGTAGTTTGGACCATGAATATCTGTGGGATTTTGGGACTATGTGGACTGCGGTGTAGTGAAAGTGGGCTCCCGTTATCTTGTTCTCTTGCTCCCCCAGTGTTAGAAGCACTCCAGATGCTGTAAAAAAAAAACATACAGTTGTGGGTATTGGAGTACATTTACCCCAGGTTGCTCTTGTTTTTACTCCCTTACACCACCTAAGAGACATTCCCCTTGTCTAAAAAGTCATAAAAACTTGAAAGTTTTGGCACTCGAAAACACTGTTGTTTAGCTGTAATGACTTCTGATGGCAGAGCTGCAAGGATGCAATTATACACAGCAACTGAAAAAGGTCTTCATTATCTACGTGTTGGCTGTTTATTTTTCTTCAACACACTTGTCACATTGTGGAAGAGAGCTTCAGCTTCATTCCCCAAAATGGATAATTAGCATTCCTCAGCAGCAACAGCTCGGTAACTGCAGATGTAAATGCAGACATCAGATGGGAAAAGTTAACATTTCTTAAAGCTGTTGATGGGAAACAAGGGACATATACGGATGTTTTCCACGTCCTCCTGAGAAACGATAAAATAAATCAAGCATTTTAGATTTATTTTCCTTTAAGCCATATGATACTTTTTGCCAGCACATGGGAAACTTTGATCTGCGTTAAATTCACGAAAAAAAACTTGAGACTATCTTGTATATTTATGTATTCATGTATTTATATTTATTGCTCTAAAACCCCTGAGACTGTCCTCGACTATCCATGATGTCAGTCTTTGTTAATCACTCCCATCAGTAGATCGCAACCCCTACAAAAAAAAAAAACAACAATAAAAAAGAAACCCTTCTCCTTGTACAGACAATGTAAAAGGTTGAAGAGTAGCTCAATGTGAGACTGCAAATGAGGACAAACAAGGCCAAGACAGCCCTGGGCCCGGCGTTACACATTCACAGGGTGACATGGCACACTATGACTCTCCCTTTGCCGTAGGGTGGGAACTTGAAAGGCAGGGGAGGGATCAGAGTTGGTGTGTATGAAGAGGAAAGACAGTTAACTATAAATGGAGAAAAAAAAACGACAATTAGCTACAAAATCCCGAGTGCAGCCCAGTTGACCACAGGGCTCAAAGCCGCTGTAAATAAATTCCTTCTGACCGTTTGACAAATTTTTGTGCACAATGCCATCCATCTGCAGTGGTCTTGAGAACAATAGATGGTGTCTCCAGGCGGCTCTTGTTGACCATCAACTCTGCCCAGTAACTTCAAGCCCTTTTAATAACAGACACAGCACAGACACAGCCAGCTGTACAAGGCGTCTATTAATGTAATGAGGAGAGTGTGACATCAACATATCAATATATATGTTACCAACAGAAAAACATTCTTAACCATGTCAGATTTTTCTTGTGACTGTAAATCTTGTCTCTATTTGTTTTCACGACCCCTGTTCTTGCTTTCTGTTCACTTTCATCATGCAGCCCTGGCAATTCCATAACTCTTTCTTTCTATCCTCCCCATCGTCTCACCAACATGTGCTTTAATCATGGACAGTATCAAATGGCTCAAACTCCCTTCTAATGAGCTGTTACTATAGAAACTGCTCCTGTTAACATTACTGCCACACAGAAACCCACTCACATCCTCTCTGAAAGTCCTATAAGCAGCAGTTTTTTGTATATTTCACCAATGCAGCTGTGACAGGTTTTGCCAAACAATAAATTAGCGTATGCCTTAAGTTTTGCAAACTGTTTGCAACTGTAAGCTCAGTGTACACGCAGGTCTGAGATATGACGCCTATTACCAAAAGTAAAAGGCTTCCAGAGAATCTGCATCCCAGGCTGTCATGGTAAAGGCCATCAGTTTACTTAAAGCAGAACTTTTCTTTTCACAGAATCTTCTTCTTAACCTCGGTTATGTTCATTTCAGAGCTTTGGTTGATAATAGCTCAGTAAAAATAACAGCAGCTTAAGTCTATATCAGCTCTCAAAATTTTATCACCCTAAACCCATTCTTTTCCATCGGCTACTCGGACTCAGAGGTTCTGAAGAGAAGAAAATATTATTTATAATGTAATATTCACCTGGAGTGACTTTGGAGTGTACGTTAGAGACGGGACTTTCACACACCAACTTGACTTGTCTTTTTCTGAACATTTAATTGAGTTTTACAAATGCATCTCCAAATTGTTTGCTGTGCAAAACCAGTTACAAAACATCTTTCAACTGTAATGAAAACAGTGGTGGATCCTGCACAGTCTCGGGGATATAACTTTGTTTTGTTAGGTGGGCATCAGTAATGTTTTGGAGCTGGGAACAGAAAAGTGGGATAATTAGGGCGAAGTTTTACTGGATAAGAATAGTTCAGGGACGTCATTAAAAAAAAAGTCAACCAGCTCACTTTTAGCCCTTTGATCTTGTCGCACAGTTCAACATTTCAAAGTGAGCGTGTAGTATGTAATCTGAAACTGAACTTTGAACTACTTCATATGAAGTGTGAACTTGAGCAGCACTTGTGGTATGCATGCAGGTTCTCTGTGAGGCTGATTCCTGGGAATTTTGATCCTCTTCTGCTCCCGTGGGAGCTGAAGTGAAGCAGGGCTGTGTTTCTATAATTCCTTTTTTTAAGTAACAATCATTTTATTTTGTTCCTGCTTTATTGACAGGAAACAATATGTGACTCTTTGTGCACCAGTGTGCAAGATTGTTGAGTTCTGCTAACATGAATTTTCATCATTTTTTGAAATGCAGCAAATGATGGTGGCGTCATCCTCCTGCTGAAAAAGTGTTATCGTGTTCTTCCTTATTTGGGAGTGCATTCATTGGCGTGGTGTGACAAGAGGCTAAACTTAGCCAATACAAAGTGCCAAGACTCTTTGGATGAGGAAGACTTTCATCCATTTGCAAAGTGCAGTACTCAAGCCCTAAGTGCTAAGAGTGCCAATCAGTTTCATGGAGCAATTTTAGTAAGCACTGTGATGACATCAACAACAGATTTCTGGTGCTGGTAAATGGGGGGAAGTTAACGTGGCGAGCTTTGTGGCTCTAATGCTGTAGTTCAGAATTCAATCTTGTGAGAGTAAAACTGGCAGGGATGTTATCTTTGGAATGCTTGAGAACCGCTTTGTGCAAAACCTCACCTACTTTGTATAAGGGCCACAGGGCTTCGGTCAGTCTGATTTCACACACATATTGGGGACGGGAACAACAGTGTGTGTCTTGAATTAGGTGATTTTTAAATGTTTTTTGTAAAATGAGAGGGATGTTATCAGGCCCAGCAGCGTTCGTCACATTCACTCAGGATCCTTCTTATTACATCCACTGCGGATAATTTTGGTGGCAGGTACTTCGAAGGGGAATTGAATACACAGCTGATCTTTTGTTGAGGAGTGAACATAAAACAACTCATCTATTCACACATGATGTGGAGCTCATTCTTCCCTCATAAAGCCTCATAAATATCTGTTGTTGGCGCTGAGCTCACTCTGCCATCTCTGCTCATATCTCGACTTCACCATCCTGGTGCCAGCTTTCAGTTTAAATCCTGTGGTGTCATATGGCATGCATACTCATCACCTGACCACAAGGCAACTCTAATTTAGCTCTGAGTAGAGCTTCACCTCTCCATTCATCTAGGCACTGGGTTAGGGAATGAAACAGACTGCCATACCCTATGATCAGTGGATATGATGGGAAAAGCAGCAAACTCGAGTCCATGCTGCAAAAAGGTAAGATGTCAGCCCCTTGCACAGCTCTGTGAACTCTCAATAATTCAGTGTCCTCTGCCCCAAACCGAACCCCTGCACCATAACATGAACGTGAAAACCCTAAAAATTTTAACATGAAAAGGAAGGAATGGAGAAAAAAACTAGAAAAAAGCTTGATAGAAAATTCGATGAATACATATGAGGAGTGCTCTTCTATCTTCTCCGTAATTATGTTCAGTATGCCTCCCACTGAAATATGAAAAGACACAAACTGCCCAAACTCACATCTGACTTTAGCACAAATAAACTGAATGTGGAGAGGCTTCTCAGCTGTGTTCAAATCCCAAATGCTCCTCTGGGTCATTTTACCTGTAGGATTTATCATTCATGTCACAATGACCATTCTTCTTATTTGACTTCAGCAAAATTGAACATCTTATACCATCCATTATATCTCCTCTAACTTAAGAAAAAAAGGTTTCAGGGTCCGTCCTTCTCGTAGAAGTGAGTGAATGTTCAGAGACATGAGTCAGAGTCTGGTATGTTTAAAGCTTCTGCTATTGGTCGCTGAGGCCTCTGTGCCATAATACACTTTAATCTTGACCAACATTCAAGTATCTGACCAAAACATTTTCAGGCTTTCCTTCAAAGCTTCTCTATTCAAACACACGACAATCCACAAACTAAATACACTGATAGCCCGTAGCTCTACCTATTTTCACACGGTCACTTAACTTAAGAGCCATAATCATTTATCTACCAGGATAGAAAAGACATATAATCTGTCATTTACAAGGAGAGAGGTTTTCAGTTTGAGGTAGAGAGATTCAGTCCGAATCTGAGCGCCTGGAGGGCTTGAAGAATGTTTTAAAATCACTGTTTTATTTCTGAATTAATATTCATTTTGGCAAAAAGAAAAGTGCAATGCCCCCATTCCCCCAAAAAATACTACACACACACGCACGCATGCATGCATGCACACACACAGACACACACAAACCCATCTCAAAGGTCATTCATACAGGCTCCAGTGGACATATCCCTGTCTCTTCCTCTGTCTCAGGCAGTGACATGTTTATAAACCCACTGAGCAGAATTCAGAGCAGAGGACAGATAATATAGAGTCACATTGATGGATGTGTTCCTGCACTCAGGCAATCTCTGGCTCAACTCTGTCACACACCATGCATTAAAGCTGTGCACGCCATAGATCTAGACACATGTCTGTAGCTCATACCTCTCTCACACACACTTACCCACATACTGTTGATATCAAAGGATGCAGCTCCACACACACGTGCAGTTCCCCAGCCAAGTTTTTGTGCATGAATGTAAAAATAGAACATTAAGCATCTCAAGCATCTTCAGATCAGATTAAATAGTCTAACAGTACGTCAATAATTTTTTATTATTTTATATTTTTTAGCTCTAGATTTTCTTTAATCAGACTGCAGCGTCGTCCACTTGTGGCAATCAACTGCTGTTTCTATGGAAACAGGTGTTACACTTCCTCAGAACATGAAGGAAGGAGATGAACAAGTAGAAAAGAAGAAAGAGAGGGCATTAAATAATGAGGGGACATGTAGACTTGAGAGAATCAACAAAAAAAGCAGGTACATAGAGAAAGAGGAAGAATTCTGACATAAGTCCTGGTCGTCTGATCCCTTCAGTCATTTAAAGAATCTTTAGGCTGTTATTCAGAACTGAATAAACATTTGTAATATTTTAGAGGTTTTTTCTACAGATTCTACAGGATATTCTTCTTTTCTGCTGCAAAACATCTCATAATTATTTAATCGATTGCTCAGTGTTTAATCTGTGTGAATAGTGAATTCTCCCCAAAAAAACCCAAAGTTGGGCTCGAATCACAATAATGACAACGTGTGCATAGAAATGGTGTTGTGTTGATAGATTTTAAACTCTCTGCTCCTGAAGGACAGATTGTTGTCCTAGAAGAATCAGATTGTTCTGCTGGAACCAAAAAGCATGATGGCAAACTATCTGCACTGTTCAAGTGCAGGAATATGATTTAAATATGTTTGTCAAATCATCCCTGGCCTTAACTGCAATCTACGTTAACAACAGTGCCAGAATTCTGGAATGAACCGTTGCCAGGAGGAACTCTGATGTATGTGTGCTCTTGACTAATATTTTTTTGGGCATGTGCAAATTCACTGCACCACAAACAGAAGACACACAGGAACCAAACAGTCTGTCATCAGCTGAAGTGAGTTTACTTTTTAAAGGGTTGAGACATGGGGTGGAAGGGCAATCAGACACAAACAGGAGAGGGGGGGGGAGAAAGAGAGAGAGAGAGAGAGAGAGAGAGAGGGAGAGAGAACCCTGACTGCATGACCTGACCCGGTTATGTAAACAAAACAAGTGTAGTGAAAGCAATGCACAACAGGGGACACTACTTAATGAGCAATGGCATATAAAGAGAGACACAACGATGGTGTGTGTGTGTGTGTGTGTGTGTGTGTGTGTGTGTGTGTGTGTGTGTGTGTGCGTGTGTGTGTGTGCGTGTGTGTGTGCGTGCGTGCGTGTGTTTATGTGTGTGTGTGTATATTCTAAATGACCTGCATGCTTGTTCCACATTTGATTTTTAATTGGACAGATTTCTCAGTGAGCTCAGCAAATTAAAAAGGCAACCATCACGACACATGTAACACTTAACCATCCCACCGTGCTCCCTCCACCTCCACCTCCTCCCCTTCTGTCCTGTCTCCTTCTCATCGCCTCTCTCTCTCAGTCAACCACTCTCCTACTGCTTCTCTCTCTGGTGTCTCTCTGATGGTCTCTTTACATTGCTGACCTCAATAGAAATGGCAGTATGAAGCAGGAATACGCTGCCAGAAACAATATACCTCAACTGATAAGAGGCATCTGTTCCATGCTGATAAAATGCTGGATTTGTTACAGTTGCAGCCACAAAGACATCCAGTGAGCAGTTACTTATTTCGCATTGTTTGAGACGTCAGATAAACAGGTTTTTGTTATGCCTGGTTACCCAACAAATTGTTAAAATCGTTCTTAATCTTATTTGCTTTTTATATCTTTTTCTCTCTGCTGGGTCATTTTGTTCCACTGCACATTTAAAATATATTTTAGGCATCAGGGTTAAGTTAAGCAGGGTGGAAGTGTCCAGGTAGAAATAGCATAAAGACAAGGCTTCTAGGCTGAAAAATATAAAATATGAATTATGGATTCTTACACACTTAGAGTGCTTCAATTATAGAAGGAATGTTTTCAGAAATATGTTCTCTTTTTGCTAGCACAAATAGTTTTTCTACTTGATGGAAAATGACCAGTGAGAAATTTCAATGAGGCCAGAAGACAAGTGACAAAAACACAATTTAACCTGAGTCCTTTGGTTTGTGAAAGGAGCATCATCAGCGCCGCATCAGCACCATGAATTTACTCTTAAAATGACTTTTTATTTCCTATTTGTTCTTCTAGACAGAAATTTCCTGCTCTGTCTGCATGCTCAAAACAGCAGAGTGTTTTTGCTGTGAGTAAGTGTGAGAACAACAGCCCCACTAGTCACTCCAGAAGCAAAACAGCACACACAAATATAGACCAATCACTCTGCAATGCCAAAAAAAAAAAATCATTTCTGAAAACATTACAGAACAGATTTTTACTCTGACATTTTTCATCTATTCACTTAGGAAGACAGAAGTAATAAAATTCTCTTATTTCACTTTGATGATGATTTCTTCCTCAGTCTAACTACAGACAGGAAGTTAATGCCGATAAAATGAGAGGAACCTTCATGGAAACTCATAAGAAAACTACTGAAGGTGGAACAGATGGAAAAATGTCGATACAAACATGAACAAAGTGTATATGTGAGTGTGAAATGGTTAATCACTCATTACAGATATGTCATTCCTCTTTAATCTGTTAATTACATAGACATTATACACTAGTTAATACTCCTTCTCCTTCTAACGTCTTCCCCCTTTGATTCTCTGTGTTCTTTCATTTCTTTCTCCTCCGTTGTGCTGCCATGTCACCCTCTCCTTCACATGGACAGTCATACCAAACAGCCTGATGCTGTTTGTGAACTGTGAGTTTCATATGTGTTAGAATGACACAGAAGTGTGATGCTGCACAGCAAACACTGTGGGGTGAACTGTTCACACCAAATCAATCAATCAATCAGCATTGTTCTACACCTAACTTTAAAAACAAATAAGCTCCATTATCAAATGAAATAAATGATAACACAACGTCAATACATTTACTCAT
This sequence comes from Antennarius maculatus, assembly GCA_013358685.1. Taxonomy (NCBI): domain Eukaryota; kingdom Metazoa; phylum Chordata; class Actinopteri; order Lophiiformes; family Antennariidae; genus Antennarius; species Antennarius maculatus. The sequence goes on along the minus strand of CM023607.1, from coordinate 14,492,860 downwards.
TCATTTTCCTACTGCTTCATCCGCTTGCGCGGGTCGTGGGAACCTGGAGCCTATCCCAGTTGGCATACGGCACGAGGAGGAGCTACACAGACACATACAAACACACACACACTCACTCCAACGGGCAATTTAGAACGGCCAATTAACTTGAAATGCATGTGTTTGGAGGTGGGAGGAAGCCGGAGAACCCGGAGAGAGCCCACGCAGACACGAGGAGAACATGCAAATGTTGTGTGGCGACAGCGCTACCCACTGCGCCACCTTCAGTACATTTAGTGCGCTGTATTACACACTTGACAAATCTGCAGCGGTTGATGAATCTGAACATCTCCACCATGAAAAGGTGTTTTTTTACGCACACTGGCAGCATTTACAGCACTGAGCATTAGCAGCAGTCACACCATATGCTCACCCATTAACTGATCTCCAGCTTTATTTAACCCCAGTCTCATCCTTCATTTATGTTACTTCTGAGTCCAGTTGTTTGAGCCAGTCTAACACTAGCATATATACCATGCATTTCTTTTTGGTTTTTGGAATAATTCCAGTAAATAACAAAACTATTATGCATCATTTTTTTCATAATCTTACAGAAACACAACCCCGGATGTCACTGTACTAAGTAGAACACATGTTAAGTATGAAATGTTTACTTTTACATCCAGCAGTTACTGTCAAAACAGGGTCAACGCGTCCTGTCCATCAGGTTGATGTGAGTCATCACTGGACCTTAACTCATGAATCCACAGCTGTCTTTAAATGGCCTCAATTAGTTTTCTTGTAACAGTTTTACCAATAAGAGCCAAGAGACTCAACTATAAATGCCTGAGTGTGAGAACCAAAACAACAAGCTAAAAGTAGATAAAAAAACATCAGAGCTGTAGAAAGCTGAGTGTACATTTCCTGTTGAAAGAACACTTGCTAGACCACAGAAATGTTTTACTGTTAATGTGTTTTGGTCCAGTGAAAATTTATCACTGCTCATAGCTGCATGGTACAGATGCATCAACACACATCTGGCATCAACAATAGAACAGTTACACTCACCTCCATGAACATAGTTGTATAGTGTGCAGTCAGATGGGCCCACCAAATGGATCAGAGTGGACTGACTGAACCCAACTGTGTATTGTTCTGCAGCAAAGATTGAACACACACAACAAAAGAAGTGTAAAAAAAATTGGCATGAAAAAACCTGTACATGTGTGTTTTGTACAAACACAACACACAACAATCCTCTGAACGCTGTAGCTCTCACATGAAGTCTGGTAAACTGGCCATTGTGGATATGACGGAGTAACAATTGCAAAAAAGAGAATAGGTTAATGACAGTGACTGAAAATATTTACGGGGAAAATATGTACCATTTATTTTACCAAGGATTCAATATTATTATTATTATTATTATTATTATTATTATTATTACTATTATTATTATTATTATTATTATTATTAACAAATACTTAAAACCAATCAAATCATACATATCATCAAAGGTGTAGACAACATTTAATTTTGTCCTGTGCCTTTTGTAGCTGAATATTCTCCCCTTAATAGATCCAACGTTACAGTAAATGTTACAGTAAATCACACTAAATCACACACCTGGATTGTGCGGAGGTGGCAGGACCTCCTCAATCCTTGCTTTGGTCTCCATTCTCTCCAGCTTCTGAGCCTCGTAACGCTCTCTGCCCGCCTCCTGTTGTTCTACACTGGCATACTGCAGACAGAACATACAGTATGAGCAGCAGACACACTGATAAAAACATTATTAGAGCAGCTATCTCAGAATGCAGGACATGAGAAATTGACTTTTTATACAGATGAAGGTGAATATTTTTATCGTGGCCAGACGGCCTCTCTAATGGAGTTCCTGTTATTGATCTGTGGTCTGTGGGAAGCGCTGAAGGTGAACCATGTCCATGATGGTTAGAACATGTACCTTGATTGGTGGCACCTCCATGATCTTGTTGACATTCTTCAGGGAACAGGGGACATACCACAGTGCTGCCTTGTTGGCCAGCTTTTTGTTACCTGCAATCAAAAAGAGGAGTTTGGAATCCCTGAACCAAAAAATATCAGACTTTTTGAGCCGCTTCAATCAAATCCACTGATGTATTTTCCTGAGTTTTGAGACTGTTCAACAATCATCAAGATAATTTGGCATGTTTTTTAATTCAAAACAACAATGGAAGAAACCATTTTTACAAATCTGTTGTCAAAACTGACACTTTTATTAACAGCCCAATAAAGGCCAGTCCATTGTTTGACAAATCCAGACATGCTGTCTGAAGATTAGCATTTCATCTACAGATAAAGGAGCAGAAGACAAGTAAGGTCTTTGTTAAAAGACAATCATTCATGTCTGTTCAGAAAAATAAATGCTTGTTTGATAAACTCAACTTTTTTGCATTTTTATGTTGTGATTTTATGATGGTAACACAATGGACACTCGCTCTACAAATATTAAATAACATCTAGCTTTTATCTGTCAGGTTCTGTCTTCTGTAGTTGAAAGGCATCCACTTAATAATTTGGAGGACATCTGACGGTTATCAATTTCTGTGTAACTGCCCTTGAGTCCTGTTTAAACAACAACAGCTTGTTAACAGGAATATTACATAGATCAATTGTTTCTTTCTAACAATAATTAATATTAGCAAACAATCCTCATTATCTTAGTAGTTAGCATTCCTTACGAACAACAGTATGACTAGTTTATTTGTACGCCTTGGAAACAAGTTCAGTCACTTTAACATTTTATCGAGCGGTCGTCATCCCCGATGAATTCCTAAATAAAAGCGGCTCGATCATCAGTGAGTTCAGTGTACGTGTGACTATGAAATGTGTTGGTGGTAAGAAGCTTTAGTATTAGTTTTGCCTTCCTACAGAAATTTAAGAAACAAGAGATCAGGAACCTAAACTCTTGGAAATCACATCTCACAGCAATCAGGCAGAGAGGTTGCCATAGTGATATGTGTTCTATTCTGCCTACACTTGTCTCTTAATTCGGTAACAGAGAGAGAGATGGGGCCTATTTTGAGGTTGTGTTGTTAAAGCACATGAGGGAGGCTCACAGATTAAAGACAGCAGAGGGCCAGCAGGTTCAAATGAAATCAGTGTGTTGGGGTGTTTTGGCCTGTTATGTGCAGCTTCACCGTCTGATGAGATAATTAATTCTTTCTGGGTGATAGTTCTTACATTCACATTCATTTATTTGCTGTTGTGTAATCAAATTACTGATTCAACTGGTCTGAGAGAAATTAGGATTTTTAATCATTACTTGTAAATATTGTTACTATATTTACTTACAGCAAAGACATAAAAATTTAAAACTGCATCGCAGGTTTTGTATTTACATGGTCATAAAATAGGACACAAAATATTTTTTGGAAAATTGTAATTAATATAAAAATCAGGTGGAGACTTTGCATGAGAAAATATGAAGTTGAGAGAAGAGAATGGGAACAGAGGCTTATGGCAAGCCACTCCTGGGGAATAAAATTTGCATTTCACACTAGAGTTAAAACCATGCAGACAGCTGGGCCACGTTGCTATGCCGACTGCAGTTCTCTCCTCCTCCCCTCATTGGCTCTCATGCCTGCCGTTAACCAGGAAGTTCCCCACAGGAGATAGCCGTATTTACATATCCTTGACTCTACTAAGACTGAGTGACTTCAGACTATTACTACTATTATTAGCTCCTGCTGGACCTTTTGAGTGAACTGTTTAGGAAGGAAGGAAGGAGGGAGAGGGAGGAGGAGGAGGAGGAGGAGCTATGGAATTAAACAGTTATTTAAGAACAATTCCCAGTCCAACTAATGGCCTTTACGGCCATAATGTGGCCAGGGAGCTGGCTTTGAATTTCAAAGCCAATGTTTGACTATCTTCTCGCATTACCTTCACAGTTATGTCTGCAAAAACAGCACAATTTATTAACAAATATTTATCTGGATTTAATTTATCCTGGTTGCGTTGGAAATTCTATTCAATGATGAAGAGTGGATCGCTCGTGTGTTGCCATATGCTAGAACTGCATTCAGTCACAAAAGAAACCTCTCCAGAAGGAGGAAAAATAAATGTCTTACTTAGTTACCATTAATAAATTACAGTATTTTCTGCACTATAAGGAGCACTGGACTGTAAGGCGCACCTTCAACGAATAGTCTATTATAAAAAGTTTTCATATATGAGGTGCACTGGATTATAAGGCACACCTTCAATGAATGGCCTATTCAAAAACTTTTTGCCAGAATAGGGCGCACCGCAATATTAGGCACATAGAATACAAACTACTGTAGTGGCTGAGGTTGCATTATACACTAGATTGAGCTGCGCTAAAGGGATTGCATTCATGACTCTGCAGCCTTTTCTTAAATTTCAAGAGCCAAGTCACTGCTAGCCAAAGGTGCCTGGCATGCTCAGTTAATTCGCAAATGTGGCTGACACCTGAAACAGCAGGAAATTGTGGGGGTGAGGCAGTACAACTTAGACTTGTGCATTCTTTCTAGGCTGCTGACCAGATAGGCAACAGCGTGAGAGTTAAGGTTACAGCTGAGAGCTGAGAACTCATCAGAGAACTCATCTTCAATGGCCTATTCTAAATTTTTTTTTTCATAAATAAGGCGCACTGGATTATAAGGCGCACTGTCGGTTTTTGAGAAAATTAAAGGATTTTGGGTGAAAATACTGTAGTGAGTAAGAAGCATTTGGCTGTAATCCATCATGAACACAATCTCTATAAATCTCCTCTCTCAAATTTCTACATTTGGCTGTATTATGCTTTATAAGCAGATTTTGTGTGGGATTTTTCTTAATTCATCTGGTTGCAACTTTTGAGCAAGGAGCTCCTTGACTGTTAAAGGGCACCAGTGAAACACTGATGATAGCTGAGACAAATAACACCTGGCACTGGCAAGTATATTCTGGCATATGGCATATGGGTTCAGCAATGCTTTAAGTGCATGCATGTGCAAGAAGACACCTGCAAGAGGATAGATGCTGCCCACCAGGAAATCAAATTAGCATCACTGTTTCTGCAGAATTAATTCATGTCAGCAAAGACAAAGCATTTTAGTCCAGACAGTTATAAGACATAATGACATAGGAGACTACAGTCTCATGATAATTCAAGTTCATATGATTTTCTCAGATCCAGCAAATCAAGTATCAAAACAAACAGCACCAGTTGGTGTTGTGATGCAGGCAAACACACACCTTGTGCTTCTGAACGACATGATGGGCAGCAGGACTCCCAAACACAGTGCTCTGTCATATTTATTATAAATCTGAGCCTTTCACGGCACTGATTTGAGCGTTCAGGATTGTTGAGGGTGAAAAACATTGGTTCAGCTCTATTTATCCATCACCTGATCCCTATAATCTAAGTTTAAGGCTTCAGTCATTCCATTGTTCTTTAAATTTCCTAAATTCACATCAAATACTACGAAATGTCCCAAATCCCAGTGTGCACTATAGATCGTTAATCTTTCATCTTGTTGTTCATTTCATCCTCTTCTGTCCTCCCTGATCCACAATCTTTCTCTTTCTTTTCATTCATTTCATGCACTTCAAGCTGCTTCCTTGATTTATTTCAGTATGTTACTCGTTCACCCCTCTGCTCTTGCCTGTGACTCTCACCCACTTTCTTCCTGCTTTCTATGCTACTCACTGAAGAGACTTTTCCAGGCTCAGACACAGAGCAGAAAGGATTGTTCGATTGTTTGATCCCCTTGATCAAAACTACAGATTTTTCACTTCACTGAGCCAAGTCTACATAATGTTTAAGTATCCTACAGCCCCACAGTGGTACTTCAGAGACTGATTGGAATAGATGAACTCATGCCCTCAGCAGAAGTTTGGGTTGGAGCATTTTCAATAAAAAGGAGGAACTAGTTTTAAATGTGTTATAGTGTATTTCAACTATACATTAAAGCTGTACATTATAAACCTGAAAACGGTTCCACAGTCAATAGATCATTCACTGACTCTAACACTGTCTATCGTTGTAGGCATATTACCTTTGAGATGTCGCACTGGTGTCTGCATTGTTAACAGACACCATTACCTTCAGGAAATGCTTCTGTTCTCCAAAAGTTGAGTCAGTCCTATATTTCACATTAATGGTCTGATATTGAACATGTTTTTTTCTTTGCAAATGATTGACTGCATGGAAAATTTGAAAAAGAAATACCATATATAAATAAATATTACATTCTTTCAAAATACCTGATTGGTGTACAATAGGAATAATATCAATCATAACAGAATATAAAACCTACATCCATTAAAGAACAATATTTTTGTTTATGTAAGTGAGTATGATTTGATTTGATATATTGGACATCATTGGGATGTTGTGTTTCGGATATTAAATCATCACAGCTCAGATCCAGGCACGAGTCAGACAGGGTTTGAAGTTCATTGATTAAATTGGCAGAAAGTCCAACACTTAAAGATGAGAAGAAACATCGACAGCAGACTGACAGGGCAAACACAGACAATGGAAACAGCAGGCAAAGGAAAGAGGAGATGACGAAAACAAGGTGAAGAAGATCAGATCACACAGGAGAAAAAATGCACAACAAATCTTAAAAGGAAATACAGAACAAGAGACAGGAAAATGTGAATGAAGACACCAGAAGAGGGTGAACAAGCATGGAAGACAGACACTAAAACAGACCCAGGGGAGCTGAATGGCCAAAATGGACGATTGAGGAAAGAGGTGATTTGTCAACAGAGGAACGTGACAGACAAATAAAATTGCAAAATAAATGTATAATATCCACACAAAACTCTGAATAAAAATAAAGAAGAGGTGATAAATAAATAAGAAAATACTGTAAACCAGAAAATATTTGGCAAAAACCAAAACTAGGACATAAAGTCTCACTTATTTAATTCTGTTCTGTGGCTGTTGATAACTCACATTATTATCAGTATGGACAGGTAGCATTCTTTCTGTACATGTAGTTTTGTGACACACCAGGATTATGAATGTATTTGCCATGCTTAACTTAAGCCTCAACCCACAATGCATCATTCACACCCCTGTCTTTGTCTCTGCATGTGTGCATGTGTGTGTGCGTGCATGCGTGCGTGCGAGTGTGTGCATGCGTGTGTGTGTGAGGGAGACATGATCTGTGCGTGCTGTGTTTATGTAAAAATGAGCATGACTGTGCATGTGATCCAGGCATTATTACCTTACTTTCAGTTATGTTTGTGTAGCTGCAGATTTCTGTACATGCATGTTTGTAAATACCCAATACGGGAGATGAGACCGTGTGATTATAAATGTGCGTATGCATGAGTTTACATGATACTGTGTGCTTCGTAACATTTCTTTATACACGTTTCGGTGCAAATCTGCATGGCCAATGTGTGTGGGTCTGCGTATGTTAATGCACATGTGTGCATGTGTGTGTGTGTGTGTGTGTGTGTTATTGCGCATGTGCAATCCCCCGAGCAGGCACAATCATCACGGCTCGTGCCCACAGTATGCAGCTTTCCCCTGGGGGGCAATGACTGAGGCCTGCCTGATGAGATGCTGCCTGACTGACTGTGGAAGCTGGATCCTTACCTCCTCCCCCAACACACACACACACACACACATACACAAACACACATACACATATGTGAAATTAACACGAATGCAGGAATACTAAGACACCACATGCACACAAAGCATAATGTACTTACTGCCGCATAACACAGGGGGCATGCATGTCCTTACAAACAAAGCTGAAAAACGCATACTGTTGCACAAACAAAGTAATATAAGCAGAAACCACATCTACCAGTCTACAGTCAAACAACAACAATCCTTCTTCTGTGTTCCTGTTCAAGCCATCCTTCCATTTTTCCCTGTAATGTAGATGGGTAAACCATCTCTGCCTCGACGTGAGACTATTTCAGAAACAGGGGGAGTCTGTGTGTTCAGTGTGCACGTGAATGGGTGTGAGAATGTCCAAGCGTCTGACTATCAGGCTCCGTGTGCATGCAGGCTGTCCTTTCACAACTGCGCGTGTGTATGTGTGTATGTGTGTGTCAGTATGTGTTAAGTATGCGCATGCATCTTGTTGGAGCATGTGTGCAGGTACATCCACTTGGCATCCGTGTCTGCCTGGTCTACAATGTGTGAGGCCTGATGCTAAGTCGACATGACAGAAGCAAATAATGTCTGCTCCCGTTATCTTCTCTTCCCCCTCTGCCCGCAGGAGCCTTTTAAAGGGCCAAATACTGATGAAATCACACACACAAACTCATGCAAACACATCCATGAATACAGTATAGACACATGCAATTGCTGTGCTTACATTCTGCTGTACATGTGCACGTGTACACAATTGTGCATCTAAATGGAACGTATGAAAAAAAAAGGTAGAAATCTATTGTAACCCATCTCACAGTTATTGACATCTAAATGAGCTCCTACACAAATCCACCTTCTAAAAACTGGACATTCATACAAACATTAATCATTGGCTTACATTTGTCTCAGATCTAAATCAAAATGAACCCATATAAAAAAATTAAAATTAACTATGTATATGCATAGGGCGGCACAGTGGCGCAGTGGGTAGCGCTGTCGCCTCACAACACGGGGGGTCCGGGTTCGAATCCCGCTCTGTGCGGAGTTCGCATACTCTCCCCGTGTCTGCGTGGGTTCTCTCTGGGTTCCTCCCACCTTCAGAAGCATGCGCTTCAGGTTGATTGGCCGGTCCCCAATTGCCCGTAGAAATGAGTGTGTGTGCATGGTTGTCCGTCTTTGTGTGTGGCTCCGAGGTGCACTGGCGTCATGCCCGGAGTGTCCCCCGCCTAACTCAGCTGCCCTATGCCAGCTGAGTTAGGCTCCAGCTCCCCGTGACCCGCTATGGCGGATGAAGCGGCAGAAGATGAATGAATGAATGAATTTATATGCATAAAACACATTTATATACATTAACACAAATGTGCCTTTTTGTAGCTACAATATGAATTCATAGATCAACAACACGTTTGTTGTGATCTATGATCACAACAATCACACATGTGATTGTTGTGATCACATGTGTGACCCGCGTCAGCGGATTAAGCGGGTTACGATAATGACTGACTGACTGACTGACAGATCAACAACATGTTATCTTCCCACCAGCTCTTCTTTCAATCTGATTTCAGGACGTTCAATAAATGTTTCACTCTAGTGAATAATAATCTTTACATTTATTTGTTATGTAAGTTAAGTTGCCACATGAAGCTGCTATATACAGTGTGAATCAGGATAACACCACAGTCATTATATATAATTTGGCAAGTCCCATCACAGATGTTGTATGTAGCTCACACAGCCTCCAGAGAGCTGTACAAATCTACACCCACACTGACAGAGAACCAGCCTCATGACTGTTGGACTCCATGCACACAGCTGTGCTGTTCCTACCATGACCAGCCCTCACAACAACTCACTTCCCAATCAATACATGTTAATAAGCTGAGTGTCGGTTCATTAAGTGACCAGCACCTCTTTTTTTATTTTACCCCACAATAGTTTAGATATCTTTCGTGATTTATAAAGATAAGTTATGTTATGCTGTGTCATGTCATGTCATGTCATGTCGTGTTGTGTATCACATCAAGGATGCACTGAGTGTTTTCATTCCTTCAGCTTCCTTCCTGTTGTCCCTTCTTCAGGGTCCTTCCTGACAGGTCATGCCCTTCAGAGGGCTGTCTATGTTAATGCCTGCATGTATAAGTGATCTCCACCAGTCATCACACATCTCTGCCTCCGCCTTTATCAACCAGCTCTGAACCCAGCAACCAGCCAACCAACCGGTATAAGGCTGTTGCTAGGGCAACGGCTGTCTAGGGGATACTTCTTTTGTTTCTCACACCTCCATTCCTTCATTCTTCCGTCTTTTCTGTAGACTCAGTCTTTTTTGTGCTGTCATTCTGTCTCTGTTATCTTTTTGCCCATCAATACGTCTGTCTGCCTCCATCCTCACCCGTGACTCAGTACCTGTCTTTGTTTCTTTCTGTGTTGTACAGTCTGCTCTGATGCTGAGGCACTTTCTCACCAAAAGTTCATTAATAGAGTGAAATTAAGTGAACTTTTCTTTATGACATATTAAAAATCTCAACGTACATACTGTGGACATCAACAACTCTTTTCCACTTTCAGTGCATGCACTTACTTTGTTTTGCATTACTAATAATTGATGCACTCTGTGTGTTGTGCTCAGAAATGCTGCTATATTGTTTCTGGGTGGTGTGTGTAGCCTTGATATTGTTTTAATTGCTTGTGTGCACAGCACACATGAAATATGTGCATATCCTAATAATAAACAAGACCTATAGAGTGCATTACTTGTCAGACTTATTCTAGGTGGATCCCATTATCTTTTAGTGTCCATTCCCCTGTTCGTTTCAGGTCCAGTGTATGTGACTTATTGTGTGCTGCCCTCTACTGGTCGATCAACAGAACGTCAGCGACAGGTTGTCATATATTTCAAATGAATTAAGTCACCTGACGTCAACGCACATCCCTCAGGGGATTGTACAACAAATGCAGTCGTTAATGATATCCGAGAGAGTAAATTATAATGTTTGATATACTCTATAAAGATAATCTGTCTGTCACATTGAAGTAATGTTTTCATGGGTATCAAAAAATAAATTTGAAGAAAAATCTGAAGGAGCAAGAATGTATGAATTGTCAGATTTGCTCTGGACAAGATGATAATCATTCAATCTAAAAATCTTGTTTGAATGGAATAAAAAAATACTTCAAATTTGTATAAAGTTTGAAATATTAAATAATAGAACTGGCTATCATACTAAATATACAGTAGATATAAAATTTGGGGGAACTAGAATGTGTCATTGGAATGATACCAACCAGACAAAAAAATAAATATAGGAACATATCATTTTAGTGTCCATGGATAAAAACATTCATTACTACATGAACAGTATTTGTTCCTATATATGAGAACTGGTGCAAAAAAATGATGGTGTAAGAGAGAAATTAGGCAGAGAAATCATATTTATGGAAAAGGTTGTTGAAGTCTGCCCCTTTATTAACTTCTGTGGTCTAAAACTGTTAAACTACAACTATTTTAATAACAGAGCAACAACAAAATGTGTCTGGGCTTTTGTTTGTGGAATATTAGGTCACTTCAGATCATTTGTCTTGAGAATACAGCAGATCTTCATAACCTCCTTGCCATTTTGAAAAGAGTTTTTTGGAGTGCCACTTGAACTTTATCTCCCTCGTCTGTCCCAAGTTTAGCAAAGACAACAAACCAGCCCGATTAGAAGTTAAAATAGACAGAATGCCTTACTTCCACCATCATGTGGCTGAGTTTCATCACAGTTCTTAGTCACGTCTGCAGTGATATGAATGAAATACGGCTAAAGGTGGATGTTCTTGAGCACCTAAGGTGGCATGTACAAAAATGATCACGCAAAATGCAAAATTCTTCAGAGAATTCCAGCTAAACAAGTAACAACATTATAAAAATTGACACCATTTAAATGATTTGCCTAGAGTGTCAGTTCAGCTCTTAACTCGTTGAAATGTGAAGTGTTGTAAAAGTAACTAAGAATGAGGCTGAGCGTATTGTAAGATTACAAAGCAACATCACCTGTCAGGATGTTCTCAGCCATGACATTGACCTGTACCTCCAGAGAGTGTTTGGAAGTGTAAGTAATGTCAGCGCTGACGTGGAGGACCTCGCCAATGAACACGGGAGCGAGGAACTCTGTCTTCTCCACCCGGACCAGGGCTGCCATACAGGAGTCCTGGAGAGGAGAGACAAATATAATGTGGCAAATATTTTACCTACAATGATCACATTCAATACAGAAAGGAGCTTTTAAGAGAACAATGACTATTATCTTGTAACCAGAGCATAAAGCAACAGGATCAACGGGTTTCTAGACATATTCAATTGTTAGTATTTGTTTATCCTGTTAAACAGTCAATTTCTAACTGACTGAGATACTTTAAATTTTAGACTAGTCCTGTCTGGCCTGTTTAAAGGATGTCGACTGTAGAGTGAATAGACAGCGGTGACTGTGATAAGCTAGCAACTTAAATTGAGCTAATGCTATTTATCGTCTTTCAAGATAAAGCCTGCAATCATCTCACACCTCTGGAAGGGTTAAATGTCCTTTTGTACAAATGTCAAAGACAATGATTCAGTAAAATTAATTTAAGAGGTCTTTACATCGTAGAGTAGAAAGATAGGCCTAAGTTTATTTATACATTTCTGGTTTCCTGCTCACACCATAGAGAATCTTTTCAGGTGATTTACAGGATGCTCATCCATTTAAAAATTGCCCCTGGGAAGGAGGAAGTTTTTAGATTATATCAAAGATTTTTTTGTACTGTTTATATTAATCATGGTTTATTGAATATTAGTGTACTTATATGAAATTCAGTTACCTCACCGGTACCCAAACATGTTTCTTTAATCTAACACACACATGAAGCTTCAATCCCTTCATTCTTGTGCAGAATGAAGAACGCCCAGCACAAAACAAATGTTTGATTTTACTTATTGTGTGTGTGATGGCCAGCCACACACAGTAATATCCACACCTCAACACTAGTACATTTTTATTTTGCAGTCACAAGTCTCAATATTACACATATCATTTCATACACTCAGTATTTCAGTTTTCATATTTTTCAGTATTACATTTGGGCACTGATGTAATAGTACTGATTATGTTTGTATAAACATTTGTTTCCTTTCTTTTGAGTAACCTGGAATTTTATTTCTGGTGCAGCAAAGGCGTGGCCGAGCGCTCAGATAGGCTGCTGCCAGCCTTATTGGACTGTACCACTATGTCATGAAGGGTATCTGGGGATTTACATTCAATTTTGTCCAGTTAAGAATATTGTGACTATTTCATTTCTCCCTCTCTATTAATTTTTAGTTTGACCAAACTAGTAATTAAGTTCCTCTGTTTGATTGTTTGGGATGTCAGTTTGTTCTGTTATGGCTATTCACTTGCTTCAGTTCTGTGTTTGTTAAGATTTAAGTTATATTTAATTGGCCTCTTTTATTACTTCATTTAGTTAAACTCTTTTGTTAAATGTTTTGCTTTATGGGAAATTAAAAGAAAAAGCCCATTTTGGAACAAAAAATCTCCTGTGTCCTCCTGCCTTACTGCTTGGTCCCTGACAGTGTGTCTGAAATGAATCTTAAAAGAAGATAAAGAGAAAGGACTTAAGGATCTTTGTTTAACCACAGTGTTATGACACATCAGGAGTCGGTTGAAGGTTTCTTACCCCGTTCTGTGTGTTGCAGTGTCGTGTGCCAACAAGGCATCCAGCTTCCTCAATCATCTTGAGGATGATCCCACCGTGGACGTTGCCCGCAACGTTGGCATCATCTGGCCGCATGATCCTACAGAAGATTAGTTAGCATGGTGTTTAAGATTACAACACATTTTATCAGCATAAAAGACTTGTGGATATGCTGAAATAAAATGCAGTTATCAACAAATGTGGAAACCTGATAGCTTCTCTTTTACTTTTTTGCCTTTTTCAGATTTGGAATCTGCAGTATGTTGACACATCGTTCAGCAATGACTTGTATTCTTCTTAGAACATTCTTCAATGCTTCTTTTTAAAAAGATATAACCAACAGCTTGGGCTGTGGAAAGCACATAGTAAACAGACAGTAAACTATCTTGTGTATGTTATAACCCAGGGGGAAACAACATAGTGTTGGTCTTAGTCAGAGACAGCATCAGGGAGTATTGGTCATTTTGTTTGTCTTGCGTATATCAGGCTTCAGTATACGGTTTATGAATACAGTTTATATTCTAATATAATCACTACACCATGTACCCTACATCCACCCTACATCCATCCTACATCCACCCTACATCCATCCTACGTGCACCCTACGTCCACCCTACATCTCTGTGACAATCTGAACAACTTCTCAAAATTCATGTTCTTAAATGACTTCAATGTTTTAAAAAAACACATTTTTTCATGTGAATATCACAGACAAATGACCGGCTGAGATGAGCTCCGGTCCTGACATCTCCTCTGATTGGCCAAATTTGACAGGTTGAACATTCCTCCTCCATCGCCTCTCTTGTCTCCACTTCATCCGCTACCTTGCCACGCTGAAGCTTAAACGTATGTGTGTTTTCTCTCAGTCTCTCTAAAGCACTTCATATTTAAATGGTCTCTCATTCTAATATCTACAAACTTTGGAGCTGGAGTTCCAGCAGAGTGACTTCATTAGGAGAACTCGCCTTCCTGAGTCAGGACTGGTCAAACTGGTTCTCAACACATTTACTTATGACATTCGATAGAGATCAGTTTGACAGTTTTACACAAGACTTCTCTGGTACGTAGTTCAATATTAAGACACATGTAACTAAGAGTCTTTCAATGTGGTTTCTGACAGAGTGACTAATCTGTTTTATGGTCACTATGTCTCATCCTGCAATTCAAAGAGAGGAGCTCTTGTTGCTTTGTCACTGCTGAATTGTTGATAGTACTATTGTTCTGGAGGAACAACCGCTGCAAATATTCCCATCAAGTATCTAAAAATACAAATATTTTGGCTGTATGTGTCATTTACACCTAAAAATTTAATATTTTTCCTGTAATATCTCTCACCAGTTATAAGAGTTGCACTATGAGGACAGTTTGGAGTTCCGACACAAATGACCCATAAGTCTTCTTTACACCTTCTGAAACAGAAGCTGAACAACAAATCTTTACCTGAGACAAGTAGAAAAAGTCTGAGACAGCTTCAGAAAAATGTTTCCTGGTGTTGTTTCTATCCTAACATCCAATAGTATCAAAGCACAATGAATCACACGGACATGAGTGGGTGGAGGAGAATCTGCTCAGACACTTACAAACTGTATACTGTATTCCCAAACTTGTGCCACACAACTTAACCCCACATACACATACATATGAGAACGGTCTCAAAAAGTCATGTGAAAAAAGGAAGCCTGAAACAACAATAAAGACTGCAACATCATCTTCAGAAGGGAACACACAATGTGACTTGCTCAAGCATTTTATTGGTTGGACTGAAAGACTGGAGAAAGAGCGTCCATTGATACAGCTGGTGTTTCCCAGGGTGCTGCAACTTGTCAGATGTTTAAATGAGACGTAAGCTGCTGAGGAAATACAAGACGAGAGAAGGAAGGAAGTGAAGCAAGTGAAGCTGGGTACATTGATCTATGACTCTCTACTTTACTCTCATTTCCGTACGTCAACAGCTACTCCTCCGGCCCCCAGTATGTCAAGCTCCTGACACTGATGACACTGAAATCGATGGGACCACTCTCATTGGTCTGATGTGGATTAGTCTGCCTATACAGATGGGAAATGGACCATCTGAAGACCTGGTGCAGTCAGAACAACCCGGTTCTTAACGCTGTGAAAGCAGCAGAGATGGCTGTTGAGAATCCAGCTCCATCTGCCCCCATCAGCCTGTATCTCCATGATCCACATCATGGAGTCCTTCCATTTCCTGGTAAGCACCACCTCCCAAGACATCAAACAGGAACTGAACGTCGACTTCTTCTCAGCAGGCTAAATACTGCCTGTGACGGCTCAGAAAATTCAACTTGTAAAGTTCTACGGTGGTGGACTTTTGCACCTCCATCTTCAAGTCAAGCTTCACCTCCTCCATCACCATATGGGATGCTGCTGTCGCTGCCGAAGGCCAGGCAGATGGCAAAGTATTATCGCCTCAGTCAAAAGTTTCACACCATCCAGACTTGTAGGACCACGAGGCAGGTGGGAACAATTGTAGATGACTCCTACCCTCTCCTTTTCTACCCACCTGCTACTGATCTCATCAACAGAGCATAGTAAACTGATTCATCACAATCAGTCACCGCATTTGGACCATTGTTTAAAGCTGTCGCATCACGGTACTTATAGGGTTGTCCTTGTCGTTTTTGAGTCTCTTTATTTTTGTTGATTTAATTTCAGATATTCTGTGTGATTTCTATTACACACTATGTGGTGTTAAACAAACATGGTGCCAGTTTACTCTGCATGGCAAGAAACAAAATGTGAATTATTATTTTCGTAAACAACAAACCATAACAGGAAATTTTAAACACAAGACTGCATTTTTAAACCCTGTCAGCTTGGTTTCCCATTAAAGAGAGCACAAACTAAGGTTCCAGATAGCCAAACATTACTTAAAACACCTCCATAAATACCAGCATGTGATATGGTAACACTGAATGAGGGGTAAGTCATGCTCAATGTGGACATAGATGGCGTGATCTGTACACAGCTCCACCCACCGATGGGGACAAGCGCGACAAACCCGACATACTGCTGAGACGGGGCGCTGAATGGCGCACAGGCTGTCCACACATGACTCATTGTTCTTCCTCTGGTTGTTATCTGATAAACATTTCATCAGCAGCACGTGGCTTAGCGATGCCGAACGCACCAGCTATCTGTTAAACATTTAATTTCCTTCGCTACAATATTTTTTTTATATTTAGGTTCATGTTTAGGTTGCGTGACTGACGTGAATAATCGTGTTCGTTTGCCGGAGCTAACCGGGTTGAGGTCATCACAGCCGACGTGCGTCATAGCGCAGGTCTGCGCCTCCACCGCCAGGCTGATTATCCTGAAAACACGTCGTTTGATTTATTCCAAACAATCTGACATTAAATGTGTTCGAACACCGGCTGAACGCGGTGTTTCTACGCAGACAGCAACGTTCTGTCTGTCACAAGAGAACATGGATCGGATTACCGGGGTGATCATCCTGTTAGCAAAAACGCCGGTAGCCGCGCTCGGTTTTGGACGTCGCTCAATAAACGCCCAAAGAAGTGAGAGTTTTTTGTTCTCTGTTAGAATGAACATCCTACCTGCACAACTGAACGGGGGATGCTGCCTCCTGTGCCGCCATGGTGATGAGAATAACGTCTCTGTCGTTAGAGCACTACTGGAGGAATGATGTGAAGTGAAATCCGGCTAAACCATCCGGCTGCCAAAGTCTGACAAATGACTCATATGTAAAGGAATACTTCACAGAAATGCAAAAACATGGAAAATATGAAATGTAGCTTTAATATGTATGCAAAAAAAGTAATGTAAATGAATCGAATCGGGACAGGTTTGACTTAACTCCGAGCGGAAATCAACCAACAGAATTTTAGTTTCCACGTCTGTATAAGAGCTTTCTATAGCAGGAAGAACCGAACCGATTCATTTCTCATGATCGTCGGCGGAGGGCAGCAGAGACCGCCTTTACTCCATCATGCTGCCTGCTGCGGCGCGTTTGACCGTGACGATCGTTCATTACGCTGCTGTTCACTGTTTTATTTGTCCAAGTCCACTGAGGTCTTCAAAAAGGTGCCATTTTTTTATGGCGTGTCCATCAAATGAACGTTTAAACAAAAACAAGACAAGATTTAACTACATCGTAGTTTTATTTTCAGTTATATAATATATATACATTTATATTCACATCTGCTGTAAATAGCAAAAATAGCACATCCCAACAGAGAAACTTCAATTAACACATATTATGCATACAAAGTTCATCTGCTCAGACTCAGGACATAGAAGTCTGTCGTGCAGATTCATAAACACTGACCCTTAGGGTCTTACAGGGCTGTTTCAATGGCCCTTATTCACTTAGTCCTCGGAGAGGTCTAAATTATAACAGATACATACATGCAGATTTGGAAAAAATACGACTGTCTACATTTGTCAACTTAAACAGGACAACGGACTCGTGCGTAAAAAGTATATAATACTCAACAAATACGATTTAACGATGAATTCTAGCTTTTCATCAACGTAAACGAGGTGATGAATCACTGCGTTTATTTACAAGTGATGCTTTCCGGATATGCATCCAATGTGAAACATTAGTTAACTCAATCTCTACCAGGGTCGCCACAGGACAGCGCCGACAGGCTGCAGGTCATGCTGCGTTCTGATGGGAGCCATCGCTCCGCTGCTGCTGGGGGACTGGCTGTCCAGTCTGGCGCCGACGCTGGATTTGATGTTTATAAGTCTATGAATCAGAGAAACGCCCATAGAGCTCTGAGAGCAACAGTTCACACAGGTTGGGGTGAGGGTGGCAGACGTAGAGCGCCGAATGAAGTCTTTCACGCGTTGGCGCGCGTCTTGATCCAGAGTCGTTTTGGGAAGCAGAGCCGACACGCGTTGGAGACAGGCTCCGTATCCGTCTTTGTAGCTATTTGTGGATTCTGGAAAGGAATAAAAATATTAATTCCGTCCTCTGTACGGGTATTCATCTATTGTTCAGAGTGTAATAAACAGATGCATAACTTACTTTTAGCGTTCCCGGGAGGGATGTCGCTCAGGAACCTCACAGTCATTTCCAGGACGTCGGCTTTCTCAAGTTTAGAGTAACAAATCTGGAAAAAAAACATTAAAATGAAACGTTAAACACATGACATACATGAACATTCAGGATGTTATCTGTATATTTGGAATTCTAAATAACTTACATTTCTGCCTGTGAGGGGAACGATGAGGTTTTTCAAGTGGTTCAGACTGTCGTTGATACGGGCGCGCCTTCTTTTTTCCAACATTGGCTTCATAATCTGAAAATCAAACAACTGATATTAATTCGTTACCTTACTCACAAAACGGGGAATTTATGGCACAAAGCAAAATTTCTGAGCTTCACTCACCTTTCTGAGCTCAAGGGCCTCCTTTCTTTTAGCCACAGTTTGCCTTGGAGAATATGATTGGAGAGATTCACAAGTCAAGTTGGGAGACATTTTCAGCGTCCTCTTTGAGTCGGAGAAGTGTCCAAAACAGAGGTCGAGGATGATGTGTCTTCAACGGGCTGGAGCTGCGGTATTTATCCCGGTCTGTGGCGTCCACTTCCGTGCGTCACGGGTCCGCCCCCAAGCCAACACCAAACGATTTGAAATAGCCACGCATTCGATGAAACCAATACAAACCTCGAAAATATAGCAACATTGCCATCTGTCTTCTTCTATAATTCACGCATAACAATTCCATTGTCTGTCTGTGTTGTGAGCCATAGATCAATCCAACCAAAAACTGCGTCGCGAAGCTGAAAATGGACGCAGAGAATCTTTAAATATTCACGCATCAAACGTTCATTTATCAAATCCTAACTCTGCAAAGTCTTCCATTTACAAATTATTGTAAATTAACAATTTACAGACTTACGTACTCTGTTTGGGTGAATATTATATATAACATATTGTATGTAGAATAGATAAATAAGTTTAGTTACCAGATAAAAAGAATGAACTGCAGTGCAGAGGTGAACAAAATGTAAAATCTTGGTTATATACAATTTATTTATTTTATTTTGTGTCCTATAAAACAAAAGAATACAATAAAATGCTTTCTCTATGATGGATTCTAGATTTAGTTGTTTGTTTACCTCACTTTGGAATATCGGATAGGTATTATTCTCTTTTATTTTGTGTTTTTTTTTATTGTTAAAATTTGATCAAATACTTTTGAGACCAGATATACTTTGTAAATAAATATATTAACGCCACTACCATCTGGGTGCAGCACATGCGTAACTCAGATAGGGGTCAGGCTTGCGTGAAAAAAAGTGTCCACAGGGTTACAGACTCTAAATCCAATCTCATACCCGAGCCACGCTACTTTCAAATAACAGATGCTCTTAGGTTGTGACAACATGGGACGTTTTTTTATTGCTCCTTCTGCCCGGGGGAGTGTCTACCTGTAGGATCTTTGTCCACAGCTGTCAACGCCTCGTTCAGGGCGGTGGGGGCAGTAAAATGAGGGTCGGTAGGGCGCACTTATCAGTGACACTGATGACCGAAATATGTGAATAAGCCCGGACTTTAAGGAGTTTTATAACTATTTATTATATAGACTTGCCCACTTTGTTCATTTACCCACCCAACCATAGTCATCTGCTGCTGTGATGCTGTTTGTGGACGATGTCTGTGTAGGTTCTCAGTTATCCAGGTCATGGTTATCAATCAATCCACTGAAGTTTAAGAAAGCTCTTGAAGACGTTTCGTCTCTCATCCAAGAGTCTTCTTCAGTCCAAGTCCAGTGGATTGATTTAAACAGCTTTGGATAGTTTGTTTGTGGACCCAAAACTGGAAAGACGTGACAACCCAGCAAATACCACTGCACTCTGGGGAACCACGTGCGTTGCACGCGCCACGGCTACCAGATGGCCGTCTGTTACCGAGCTTTCACCCCTCTGCTCCACATCCTCCACTGCTCCCCACCCCCCACACCTCTGCTCCACATCCTCCACTGCTCCCCACCCCCCACACCTCTGCGCCACCCCAGGATCCCGAGTGGCCAATCTCCGTGTTCCGCGGCTCTACCTCCTCATCCATGCGCGCGCATACACACCCTCACACCCGTATGGTGCTTTATATGTTTTCAAGCTGTTTTTCTATAACCTTAACTCGCATGACACATTATCTCCACGCTGGTTTGGCGTGGGTGCCCCATCTGTATGCTTCCTGAGTGTCTATGATGTTAGTGTACAACTGAAACGAACCCGTCTACAACCCCCCACCACCCCATTGAAGCTGTGCTGCAATTGTCTCATTAGGCTTGACTCCTAGATATTTTAGCGTCCAAGCAATCACAGGACGGTTGTTTATGAATATGATATAACTACAGACACACCAAGCTCAATCTGTTCTCAGTCTGAAAGATGTTTGTGTTGACGAGCAGACTGCATGACTAGTCTTTCTTGTAGGCTTCTTTCTGAAAACGCACTTCATAGTGGGATGAGTATTTACAAAATAGATCATCCAAGTAGATTTTGATAAGACGGACACTGATTTAAAATGTATAATATGTAAAAATGTTGATAAAATATTACATTTGTCCAGTATAAGCTTTTCTTTTTTTTTCGGAATCATTCAGTCAATTAAATTTTTTGCGTTTAACAGCGCGTTAGTCACCATTTGGAGGCTTTTCAGCTTATTTCAAGGCAGATCTGTTTGTATTAAATTAATTAATTACCTTCTTTAATTAAAATTAAAGAACGTAAACAGAGTTTAAATGTGAAGGTGACCAACACGCAGACATCCCATTGTTTCGGTTGGAACATGGTCTGCCCTGAGGCTGACAGGCACACTTGCTGCACGCGTCCCTCACTCCCCCTCCTCTGGGATGGAGCGGTGAGGAGGATGATGAGGGAGGGTTCTCCTCAGTTTTCCCCTTACGGTTAGAGTCCTCTTTTGTCTTTTCAAACAAATTCGGCGTCGGTATCCCATCTGTGCCATCGGATAACAAGCAGCCATTGTCTGAGACCGTCCCAACTCTTCATGAGAATGAAGAATCGCCCGTAAACTCTGGGATGAGAAGGAACAAGGATGAAGCTGCAGCGTGATATGAGCTGGATGAAGACGAGAGGCTTGGTCTGCATTTGAGCCTCAGCGGGTCATGACTAAAAAATTGTATAAAAGTATTGATATAAGATATAATATTTAGTACAGAATTGTGTTTTTATAGCTGAAAAAATAAAAGCTATACATCTTCAGTATGTTGGTTAGAGGAAGACCCAGTCTGCGCTGCTGCTGGGAATAAAATGTCTTAAGGAGATGTCCCAGTTTTACTAAACTTAAACGCTGAATTGTTTGACTGTTTGACTTTGTTTGACTGACTCGTTGTGTCTGGAAAGAAGTACTCGCGCTTCAGAAATGAATCTAGTCTTTGTCGACAATCTCTTGTCATTTGTCCGTCTGATCCTTTGCCATTACTTAATGTTCTGCTCAAATACATGATGACAATTCCTATATTTGTGACACGTTCTGTCTTACTGAATGTAAAGAACAATGAAAATACCACATTAGCCAAAAAAAAAAGATAAAAGACATCACCCTACAAGTGCATTTACACCAATTACAAGAGTGAAACAACTGTCTAATAACAACCACAGAGCAGCACTTGACCACAGATGTATGAGAAGGACTTCTACCAATATAACATGTAGTTTCATTTGAAGGTTTGAGGACAGCATCAATCTGAATTGTATATCTCTCACAGAGGACAGAGAATTATACAGTATTTCATCTCATTTGACGCAATTCATTTTTATCACATTAGTTCTCCAGTTAAGATGTACTTGAAAATCAAATCCAACCACAGGATCTGTTGAAAATTACCAAATAAAGTCTAGCTATAGCCTCTCTCCTGCTCCAGAGCTTTGGTGCTTTGGTGATGAAATACATGAGACAGCCGGAGGGGAATGTAAAGCAATAAAATCATGCTTTGTCAATCACACTGGTGTAGTTTACTTTTATTTTTATTTTATTTACAGTTTACACAGTTTTTAAAACTAACAGAAAACTGCTCACACTTAGAAGTTGTAGTCCATATGACTCCCAACAACTCATTGTCTTGGTGACTTTGTTTTGTTTGCTTGTTTGTTTTTCGTATCTGGCCTCTCCACGCAGTTAGAATTGAAGAAGCCTCTTGGATGAGAGGTGAAACATTCTCAACCAACCTAAAGCAAGTCTAGTTGACTATTGTTTTTCTCTTCTCAAAGTACAAAAATTAAATAATTTCTTCTTCTTCTTCTTTTCCTTTCAGCTTTTCCCTTCAGGGATCACCACAGCAAATCAGTTTTCTCCATCTAGCCCTGTCTTCTGCATGTTTTTCTCTCACACCAACTCTCACAAATATAGGAAATGTAATAATGTATTTATAGAGCAGAACATATAGTAATGACAAAGGATCAGACGGACAAATGACAAGAGATTGTCGACAAAGACTAGAGTCATTTCTGAAGCGTGAGAACTTCTTTCCAGATACAACGAGTCAGTCAGACAAAGGGAGGATCACCGCAGTGAACCTTCACTGTACACTTCAACCTTTAAGTTTGGTAAAGCTGGGACATCTCCTTAAGACATTTTATTCATGTCCTCTTTCATTAAATCCATAAACCTCCTCTTTGGTCTTCCCCTAGGCCTCCTGCCTGGCAGTTCAAAACTCAGCATCCTTCTACCAATATATTCACGATCTCTCCTCTGGACATGTCCAAACCGTCTCAGTCTGGCCTCTCTGACTTTATCTCCAAACCCTCTAACATGTGCTGTCCCTCTAATGTACTCATTCCTGATCCCATCCATCCTGGTCACTCCCAGAGAGAACCTCAGCATCTTCATCTCTGCTACCTCCAGCTCTGCCTCCTGTCTCTTCCTCAGTGACACTGTCTCTAGACCAAACAACATCGCTGGTCTCACCACAGTTTTGTACACCTTTCCTTTCATTTTAGCTGAAACTCCTCTATCACGCATCACACCTGACACTTTTCTCCACCCGTTCCATCCTGCCTGTACACGCTTCTCCACCTCTTTTCCACACTCTCCATTGCTCTGGACTGTTGACTGTAAGTACTTAAAATCTTCCACCTTCTTGATCTCTTCTCCCTGTAACCTCACTCTTCCACTTGGGTCCTTCTCATTCACACACATGTACTCTGTCTTACTGCGGCTAACCTTCATTCCTCTCCTTTCCAGGACAAACCTCCACCTCTCTAGCTTCTCCTCCACCTGTTCCCTGCTCTCACTGCAGATCACAATGTCATCTGCAACTATCGTAGTCCAAGGAGATTCCTGTCTAACCTCGTCTGTCAGCCTGTCCATGTCATAGTTTTTTTCTCACATCATTCTGTTTTTTGCATCTCTCATGAATTACCGGCTACCATGACCTGAGCCTTTCGGTGGAATCCACACTAGTTCTCATCACATCCATCCAACACCACCGTCAGCAGCTCAGGTTTGTTGTTACATTGCTTTCAAATACAACCCTCTGTTCCTCCAGTTCATTCATGCTATTCAAAGATTTACCCCCTTTAGTCATCTGTA
Source organism: Antennarius maculatus (assembly GCA_013358685.1). NCBI lineage: Eukaryota > Metazoa > Chordata > Actinopteri > Lophiiformes > Antennariidae > Antennarius > Antennarius maculatus. The sequence goes on along the minus strand of CM023607.1, from coordinate 14,469,016 downwards.
CTTTATTTTTTTTTATAGTTTTTCTGTTTGTAAAGAGACTTGGGGCTACTGTTAATGCTACAGGATAAAACTTCTGCACATCCCTACATGAGTAATGAGATTGATGGTGTAACAGATCCCTGCTTAGTGCAGTTTTAAAGCACAAAGAATATACACAATGCTAATTTGCGGGTTCAACAGTCTAAGACAACATTGTCTTTGCATTACAAACAACATTTCAGGGGGTCAGTGAGGAAAGACTGCATGTCTGGAAACAAAAGGAGCGAGTTTTACACTACAAACACAAACACTCACTGATCATTAAAGTAAGACTCAAACTCATGTTTTTAAAAGGGTAAAAGTTGTTTTGTAGATGAATCTTAACTATTTTCCACAGAATTATCCAAGTTTCAACAATTCCCTTCTCATAGGCAGTCACTGGTTTCTGTTCATCCTAGTATACTTATATACGGTACTAGAATACAAGTAAAGTATACTCTGACAGGTAAACTTGAGACACAAAATATACTCAACAGAGTTCATAGATATTTCCTGAATGATGAGAAATTATTCAATAATTCTCCAACATTTATGACTAACGTGGCCAAAGGCAGGATATAAGTAACTAGCACTGCTGAGCTGCCCTTGAGCAAGGAATCACCCCCCCACACACACACAGGTTGCTCATTGGGGGACACCAGGCCAAAGCTGCTCGCCAGTCTACCTCTCATTATATATACTGTATATTGCATTTCTACACCACTTCTCTCTGTGTGTGTGTGTGCGCATGTGTTTGTTTGTTTGTTTGTTTGTTTGTTTGTTTGTTTGTTTGTTTGTTTGTTTGTTTGTTTGTTTGTTTCAGGAGCCTGTACACACATGTATATTAATGTTAATAATATATAGAAACCATGATAAACTTAAAGATAGGGTTAACACACCATGGAGGGTTCGCCTTGGTCTGGCGCCGGGTGTGAGCCCATCATGGGAGTCCTTCTACAAGTCACCGTTGGTTTGAAACATAGGAAGAATCAAAAAAAGGATTGGAAGATTCTAAACTTTCTTCTGGGCCAAGCAAAGATGGCGATTTATCTAAGCAGGGGGAAAAAGGTTGAAGGTTCTTGCGACTGCAGTGCAGAAGTCATTTTAAGAAGAATTAGAATTGTTTTCAGAGCTATGAATGATTTAGATACTTTTACAAACCTATGGTGTGTCAAATGTGTTTTATGTTCCATGTTGAGTGAGGAACTTGTGTTCAGTCAGTGGTTTAATTCACATATATTTTCTTATGTGCCTACATTTCATATTACCGGTACTTGCTTTTGAAATGTGAGTGCCTGTTTGCGCGAATCTCTTTTGGATTTTGTGTCAACGTGACTATCTTGTATTTCAACTTTTATGAATAAAGTTCATTTTAAAAATCAATCAACCAATCATCTTGTTCTTCTTCTTCTTAGAAGTGTTTAACGATAGTCTGGCCTCGGGCTCTTTGCCACTGTCCTTCCGGAGGGCTGTCATTGCCCTCCTGGCTAAAAAAGGCAATCTGCAGGACATCAAGAACTGGCGCCCTGTGTCACTGCTCTGCACGGATTACAAGGTTCTGTCCAAGGCTTTGGCTACCAGACTGAGGGAAGCTATGGAGCATGTCATCCACTGGGATCAGACCTACTGTGTGCCCGGCAGGTCCATGATAGACAATGTCTACCTAATTCGAGATGTTTTGGAGGTTTCTAGATCATTGGGTATAAATGCTGGTCTCGTTTCATTAGATCAGGAAAAGGCATTTGACCGTGTTGAGCACAGCTTCCTCTGGAAAACTATGGAGAAGTTTGGGTTCAGCACCGGTTTTATTGCCAAGATCCGGGTGTTGTACAGTGACGTTGAGAGTATACTGAAGTTTAACAGCAGTTTGTCTGCCCCCTTCAGGGTACACCGGGGCATCCGGCAGTGCTGTGCTCTGTCTGGGATGCTCTATGCACCCCTGGAACTCCTCCTCTGTAAAATCCGCAAAAGCATCGAAGGTTTGATTTTACCTGGTTTTAGAGAGAGCATTATTTTATCTGCCTATGCTGATGATGTTGTTGTTCTTATCAAAAACCAGAGGGATATTGATGTTTTAGTGGTTTTAACAAATTTATTCAATGTTTTACCTGCTGCAAAAGTAAACTAAAGCAAAAGTGAAGCCCTTGCTGTTGGTGAGTGGCATGGCAACCTCCCGATTCTTCCTCAAAACATGTGTTGGAAGACTGATGGTCTCAAATATCTCGGTGTGTACCTGGGAAATGAGACAACAACCAGGAAGAACTTGGGAAGGCGTCATTGAAAAAATAGAAGGGAAACTTAAAAAATGGAAATGGTTGCTCCCCAGAATGTCGTACAGAGTTTGAGTTTTAGTGATAAACAACCTGGTGGCCTCGCAGCTGTGGCACCGCTTGGCCTGTATGGACCCTCCATCAGGGTTTCTAGCCCAAATCCAAACCAAACTTGTTAACTTTTTCTGGGATCGGCTACATTGGGTGCCTCAAGGAGTGTTGTTTTTATCGAGAGAGGAGGGGGGACAGGGCCACATCCACCTGGGTAGTAGAACAGCCATGTTCATACTACAGTTCATCCAGCGGTTTCTGACCGGACCAGCGGATCTGACGTGGAGAGAGGTGGCCAGCTGCATATTCAGACGTGTGAGTAACTTGGGGGGGGGTGCTGCACTGTTTTTAATGGATTCTAAATTTCTAAAGTTAAATGGTTTGCCTCCATTTTATCATGGTGTTTTTAAGTCATGGGCCCTATTTAAAAGCAGTCCAGGAAAAAGCTCTGACTGGAACCACTAGTGCATGGAGCCAGACTGGATGTCTGCAGTGGAGCCACACCTGGGCTGTTCACAGCGCTTTGCAGAACCAGGACCCTGACCCTCCAGCAGCTGGTGGACAATGCCAGGCCAGTGTTGGCGGATGCCCAGGCTGTGAGCTCCCTGCTGAACATCCAGTCCACCAGGGTGGCTCAGAGGGTGCTACAACTGTGGAGGCAAAGACTCTCCGGGAGAGAGAAAAGCCTCCTCCTGGACTATAGTATAGGGACTGTGCCTGACAATAAAGATCCTTTCACATCAGTCCCCTGTTTGGAGAGCTAGAGGGTACTCTCCTCGAAGATGAACGAGAAATCAACCTGCACACAGCCAACAAAAAAATACTGTACAAATACTGTGTAAAAGTAATCGACAAGAAAGGCCTGTGTGACAGAGCGCCCACTACCTGGGCCAACAGGATGACAGGAAATGGACCTGACCCACAGTGGAGACTTCTATACAAACCTCCCCTCAAGAAAAAAACAGCTGACCTCCAGTGGAGAATTTTACATGGTGCCATTGGTTCCAAGCTTTTATCTCTGTTTTTAACTCTGCTGTGTCAAGCCAGTGTCCCTTCTGTCTCGTTCGTGAGACAGTCTTTCATGCTTTTAGTGAATGTACGAGACTTGCTGTGCTCTTCACTCTTTTAACAAATGTTTTTAATCTGTTCAGTGAAAATTTTAATATCAGGAAATTTATTTACGGTGCTGGGTACAAGAAATTGAATCAAAGAAAGTGGCAGCTTTTAAATTTTATCTCTAGAGAGGCAAAACTCGCAATTTACGTGACCAGAAAGAGAAAAATTGAAAACAATACTGTTCAAGAAGCAGCTATTGTGTTTTGCTGTAACATCAGATGTCGCTTAAAACTAGAATTTGGTTTTTATAAAATGACAAAAGACCTAAATAACTTTAGGAACATCTGGTGTCACAAAAATGTCCTCTGCACTTTAATTAATGATCAACTCACTTTTGCAAATTTCCTGATATAGTGTACGGATTTTTAAATTGTATTTCTTTTTATTTATTGGCTTTTAGTATTTTTGAAGCACTTTAGCACTTTCAACTAATGTAAAATTGTAAAATGTTTGAGTGTGATTAAAGTGTTTTTGCAAAAATCAAAAAATCTTCTTCTCCCCAGATTTCTATATATTTAAGTGTCACCCTACTATGTTATATTTTTTACCATTTTTCTAGTCACAACAGTGATCTCTGAGTGAGCAAAAACAGAAACACTCGCAAATTGTTGAATTTGCATGTTTTAATGCATTATGTATCACATTAAGCATTATAGACCAACGGTTTCTTTATAGTGTTGTGAGATTATAAATACTTCACATCTGATCATTTAGAAAATCAAGTCATATAACTGGTTGTTATTATTCTGTCCCTTTGGAATAACATGTTCTCCTCATGGCAGGGTAAGTGGTTTGTCTGTAATTTTCTGCTTCCATGGAAACTTATTCTGCTGTTCAATAGACAATCTACTTCAATGCATACTGGAAGAGGCTTTTGATAAGTCTAAAAGGACAAAGGCATTACAATCAGCACCAGCAAAAAAAATTAAAAGAAAGTATGAAAATAAAAATAGATTGGCTCATTCATTTCCGTTGTGCATGTGTGTTTGCATGTTCAGGGCCTGTACACACAAATACATATATATATATATACTAATTTCCCTACGGCGATTAATTCAGTATGTAAGATTTTAAAAAAATTATAAAAGGTCTTATAAGAACGGGTTATTATATTTTTAATTAGTCTGACCATCGCCCATAAGGACGTACTGACGAAAACACTGAGAAATAAATCATGTCAAATTTGGGATTGTGCTTCACAACTGCAGCCATCTCAGTGTGTGTCCCTTGACACAACCAGTCCGACTCTTTCCCACCACTTTGGCGGTAAACTCAGAGGCGCCTGTCATCAGCAACAATGGAGCAGCTGCTCATCAGCATGACTGGGTGCAGACGGACCAGTCTCCTTGTGCGTTTGCGCGCCTTTTTTTTCTTTACTCCTTTCAAATGCGGAGAGTCCTTTCAAGAAGAATTTAGATTTAATGATAAACCCAAAATCCTTAGGTCATCACAAAAATCAAGGATCAAACAACACGGTCCATTTTTATCTGGAGTTAATTTATTGACATGCTTTTGGCAGTAACAGAATATTCCAAAATTCCAAAACAATTTTTTAACACAACGCTAATGACTCATATATCTATTTAACACATAGTGTTTACATATATTTCTTTGCACAGACCAAAATACTTTTAAGTCAATTGTGCAAACCTCGAACAAAATAACCCTTGGGGTTTTACAAAAGTGTTGTCTACAACCCATGTCTTTGAAACCCCAAAGAGGATTGCATTTGAAACATTCATAGACTTCAGGTTCTTTGAGATCTGTGCTCTCTGGCATTTAACACAAAATGAGTCATATATTGAATAATATTATTACACAGTCACTTATTCTTATACTCATATTTGCTTCAGCTACCACTATTAAGGTACAAATGACACAGCATCATGAAATAAATAACACACATGAGAGAAGTGTCCATCTGAGCTACCAGGGTCTCCACATGGCCGAGTTGACAGCTTGTGGCCCCGGATGAGCTCGGATTGGAGCCACCGCGCTGCTGCTGCTGCGTGACTGGCTCTCCAGTCTGGTGCTGAAGCTGGATTTGAGGCTCTGGAGTCTCTGATGAATCTCAGGGAGATTCCTGGAATTCTGAGCGCAGCAGTTTAGGCAGGTTGGGGTGACAGCGGCCGGCGCGGACTGCTGGATGAAGTCGTTCATGCGCTGACACGCGTCCTGATCCAGGCTCGTTTTGGGAAGCAGAGCTGAGACGCGCTGGAGACAGGCTTTGTAGCCTTCTCTGTAACTGTCAGCGGAATCTGGAGGGGAAAAAGAGTTGATCAGTGGCTTGAATTTACACACGATAATCCAGAAAGTCAAATAAGATAACCTGAATGGGAGTTCAAGAAACGATGCTTACCTTTGACGGGACTGGAAGGAAGGTCTCTGAGGAAACGGACGGTCATTTCCAGAATGTCGGCTTTCTCCAGCTTGGAGTAGCGTGCGTTGTCTTTACCAACCAGAGGAAGAATCAGACTTTTCAGATGGCTGAGACTATCGTTGATGCGTGCACGTCTTCTCTTCTCCAGCAAAGGTTTAAGGGTCTAGAAGAAATCAAGGACAAGACACGTTATTGGTCTGCAGACTCAATTGGGGGGAGAGGGGGGTGGTACACATTCATGAAAATGAAAAACGATATATTTAGAATCTTTTCCTTACCTTTCTCAGTTCGTTGGCTTGTTTTCTCTGGGCAACAGTTGACCTGGCCGTGACAGGCTGGTCGGCCTCGGTAACAAGGCTGGGACTCATTGCGCTTTGTGCGTGATGTTGTGCTTTTTGAAGGGAGATACTTCTTCTAGAGCGGCTGGATTGAGTGTGGAGAGGAGAAGGAGAGGCTCCTATTTATGTGAGCCCGGAGCGTCAGAGGGGAGGGAACGCAAGCCGCGGTCTAATCGTCTGACACTGGGGGGGTTGGGGGTGGGGTCATGTTTTGGGTTGATTAGCGGACCATCTGGTCCCATCGGGCCCCTCGGTCTACCGCTGGTTGCCGCTGGTTTCCGCTGGCATGCGACATTTTTGTCAGAGTTGCACATTGTTGGGTTTAAATTTGAAATCCTTGTTTATTTATGCTTGAATTGATTATAAGACTTAGAAGAATGCTGTTTTCCTTCACAAGTGTTCAGATAGTTGCAAGTTAGTGGTTTTCTACAGTATGACCCTTTTCTGCGCCCTGTTTAGATGGATCAATATTTGTTGTTCTTTTTAATAACATTTTAACATTTTCTCATTATCTCATTTTATTATCTTGTTATCTTGTTTTGTTACACGAGCGCTCAAATCCTAGATCATTACCGGTAGTTTAGTTTGAGGAAATGCCTGACTGATGTATTACCATAAGGAAACATTTTTCGTCCTTGTCGAAGCAAAAAGTAATCAAACACATACATTCTGTCTGAATATAGGCTTTAAGGTGTGGCTTGTCTACCCGCCAAAACAAATACAAAGCAGAGCAGACATGTCTCAGAGGTGAGATGACTAATCTATTCCAACAATGAATAAACCCAAGCCACGCTACGTATGGATTAACATGTGTTTGTGGAGCCTCAACAGCTTGGTTCCAATTCCAACAACTTCTTATTTACCTGGAGCAGTGGGGGAGGAAACTGCATGACAACATATAACACAAGCAAAGACGGATATGTGCGTCTCTGTACTCCAAAAAGATAAAAACTATAATAATATAAAGTATAATATTATAAAATTATAGACAAGTTTACTTCAACATGCATGGCAAACAGTGTCGAAGGAAATTACAGTAAAAGCCTTGAGCAACGGATTATACAACTGATAAAATATTTAAAATCCACAAGCAAATCTTTAAATCCAACATTTTATATTTATTTGGACCAAAAGACTCAGTTCGAACCTTTCCACGGTGTCTTCTCTTTTCCACGGACGGGGCAGCAGCGCATTGAGATGCCATAGGATTCACGCGTTCGGCACGCGCCACAACCGCTCAACAGATGGAACAAAGTCCCACTCCCACCCCCACCCCCCACTCCTCATCCCCCGTCTCCACAACCCACACCCCCGTCTCTGCGTCCCGCCGTGGACCCGCTCGGCTCCCATCAGCATCTCCTGTTCCACTTGTAGTTCCCCCTCACTATCAGCGTCAGTAATCTGACAACAGATTACTGACGCATCTGTAATCACCGCAAAGAATAAAAATGTATTAAAACGCTATACACTCCATAGACACTGAAGTGAACTTTAAATACTGGTGAGGCCTCTTTAACATGATGACATGACCAAGTTGTTTTAAAACAGTTCACTAAATGCACGAATCAAATTAATTTGGAGTTTTATGATTCATTTTAATGATGCTCTTCAAATATTAAGACTATGTGCATAATCTAATTTAATCTGTTATAAAGAAGTTGTTCCTCGGTTGAAAGCTGTTCTGCTGTAGCTGGGGGGGTTCTTCTTTAACCCTCCTTTGAGCAAACATTAAATGCGCGGCTTTGCACGCGTCCTGCCCCATGGGGCCCGAAATAACTGCCACCAAGTCCAGTGTGGGAACTGCCTCATGAGGTATGAAAAAAAAAAGGTCCAAGAGAAGCTTCGGTTGGACCCTTTTTGTCCTGGTTTCAGCGTGGGTATCCATCTGTGCAAAACGAGAACACAGTGACCCTTTGTTTGAAATAGTAGATTGAGGAATATGAGGAATATCATAGATAGATAGATAGATAGATAGATAGATAGATAGATAGATAGATAGATAGATGATAGATAGATGATAGATAGATCTCTAGCTAGATAGCTGGCTCGATGGCTAGCTCGCTCGATAGCTCGCTCGCTCGCTCGCTAGCTCGCTCGACTCGCTAGCTCGCTCGCTGCCTCAACTCGCTCGCTCGCTCGCTCGCTGGCTCGCTGGCTCGCTGCTCGCTCGCTCGCTCGCTAGCTCGCTCGCTCGCTGGCTCGCTGGCTCGCTGCTCGCTGGCTCGCTCGCTCGCTCGCTCGCTCGCTTCGCTCGCTCGCTCGCTCGCGCGCTCGCTCGCTCGCTCGCTCGCTCGCTCGCTCGCTCGCTCGCTCGCCGCCTATCGTTTTTCTTGCCTTTTTGCTCCTTATTCAACTCTTCTTATTGGAGGTGGAGCCTCCGGGTTTTGGTGTGTAACGCCGGAGGCTCCGACGGACTCCGGACGGACGGGAGGTGATCGTCTCCATCAGCTGCATTTGAGGCTTGAAGGTTCCGGCGTGGTTTTCAGCCTGTGAATTTAACCTACCGCTGAAAGGATGTCTGGCATCCCAAGCCAAAAGCTATGCCAACATTGTCCGCGTCATATTGAAGCATCAAGTTGAGTTTGAATCAACCTGCTGTTGTTCACAGTTTGTAATGAAATCCTGAAAGAAAATTATTTTTAAAAGTCCGCGACAAGATATTCTTGAATGTTATATTCTGTTATATGGTGGCATTCATGGCTGATTGCTAAAGTTAAATGTTTAAATAATGTAAAATTTTAGCTACTCACCAACAACTGTCACTTAATTTTACTTTAAATAATAATGATGAAATATCAGCCCATTTCAAAACATCAAAAAGTGCTGTGAGATACTGTTTAAAATGCATAAATAAATTTTTGTTCCCACTTTTTATCGTTCAAATTCTGTAAAGTGACGTGTTTTAATACACAGTCCAAAAGAATAGAAGACAGCAAATTATACTGTTGACTGTCTGGGTCTAGGTATCAGACTTTGTGGGAGTCTGACAGGAAACAATAAACATTAAAATCTTTCTAAATATTACAGTGAATTTATTTTTCTTGTTAAACAAAACTGACACACAGGTTAATAATGAACTGTAGGTAACAATCCCAAAATGGTTGTTAATAACAGATTATATAAACACACAGTGTGTGGAAAATACAAATGTACAAAAATATTCATATTACATTTGATGTGTGTAACCTCCTGAAGAGTAGACTTATTTAATCTATGACTCATGAAGGTTTGAAGTAACAAAATTTTGAAAATCATTTTGTCTGGGCTCCACAGTAGGCCTCAAGACAAAATAGTAAGCTGATTGAGTATTTTTCTGAGAAATAGCAAATTATTTCAGTACAAGATAGTTGAAAAACAAGCACCACAAAAGTCAATATCAGTAATCCCAACATGTTACGGTTCATGGCTTTCCTCAGGATTTGATTAATATTTCCCAAAAGAAAACATTTTCTTGATTTATCTTGACCTGACACAAGGGCAAATCTTTCTTGCATTGTTTCTGGTTTGCAGTGTTACAAACCCTCCCTGAAAATCAGTTCAGGAGGTAAAAAGATGAGTCCCGTAATGTGTTTAACACCATAAACAGAGTCCTGTTTTAATACTGATCTGTATAAAGTATGACATGTAACCCAGTTGTCTCCACCTCAGTGGAAGACATGCAGAGAACACCTGACAGCTCTCACTGTGGATGTGATGTCAGGGACCTGAACTGTCTGCAAGACCGTTGACTGAACAGCTTGAGGTCATCAGTGACTTAGTCATTTGGTTGCGTTCTTTTATCAAAAGCAGATAAAAAGCTGAATTTAATTATGTTGATGTTTTCTGAAAAATATCCTTTTCTATATGAGTTTAACAACACTGCTAAAACAGTCCATAATCTATTTTGCCTCAAGTTGCTGAAATAGGGCATTCCTAATTAAATGGAGCGTATTTTTGTCAAGAAAAAAAAAAACTCAACTGTCTGCTTTAGCTCCAAAATCATCTATGTACACCCTTTTCAAACGGACTCAAACCATGAAGTTATATACAGTGGATATAGAAAGTCCACACACCCCTCTTCAAATGATAGGTTTTCGTGGTGTAAAAAAACTAAATAAAGACAAATGATTTCACAGCTTTTCACACGTTTAATGTGACCTCTAAGCTGTACCAGACAATTGAAAAACAAACTGAAACCTTTAAGAAAAAACACATAAAATAAAAAAACTTCAAATAACCTGGTTGCATAAATATGCACATCCTCAAACTAAGACTTTGTTGCAGCACCTTTGGCTTTTATTACAGCACTCAGTCTTTTTGGGTAGGAGTCTATCAGCGTGGCACATCTTGGGGTAGCAATACTTGCCACTCGTCTTTGCAAAACTGCTCCTAATCTTTCAGATTGCGAGGACATCTCCCTTCCACAGCCCTTTTCAGATCACCCCAAAGATGTTCGATGGGATTCAGATCTGGACTCTGGCTGGGCCATTCCAAAACTGTAATACTATTCCGGTGAAGCCATTCTTTTGTGGATTTGGATGTGTGCTTTGGATCATTGTCGTGCTGAAACATGAAATTCCTCTTCATCTTCATCTTCATTTTTCGAACAGAGGCCCAAAGGTTTTGTGCCAACACTGACTGCTATTTGGACCTGTTCATAATTCCCTCCACACTAAGGCCCCAGTTCCAGCAGAAGAAAAACAGCCCCAAAGCATAATGCTGCCACCACCATGCTTCATTGTAGGTATGGTGTTATTTTGGTGATGTGCTGTGTTGTTTTTGCGCCAAACATACCTTTTGGAATTATGTCCAAAAAGGTCAACCTTGGTTTCATCAGACCATAACACATTTTCTCACAAGTGTTTGGGAGACTGCAGATGTCTTCTTACAAAATCCAGCCGGGATTGGACGTTTTCTCTTTGTTAGATAAGACTTCTGTCTTGCCACCCTACCCCATAGCCCAGACATATGAAAAATACAGGAGATTGTTGTCACATGCGCTACAGCTGGTACTTGCCAGATATTTCTGTAACTCCCGTAGAGTAGCTGTTGGCCTCTTGGTAGACTTTCTGGCTAGTTTTCTTCTCGTCTTATCAATTTTGGACGGACGTCCTGTTCGTGGTAATGTCACTGTTGTGCTATACTTTCTCCACTTGGTAATGATGGTCTTCATCATGTTCCATGGTATACTTAATTCTTTGGAAATTCTTTTGTAGCCTTCCCCTGATTGATGTCTTGAATAATACGATCCCTCAGACACTTCAGAAGCTCTCTGTGGACCATGCTTTTTGCTGGAAGATGTGGCTACAAATATGTCAGGAAAAGCCTAGTAGAATATTCAGGAAAAGCCTAGTAGAATATTCATTCATTCATTTTCTGCAGCTTCATCCGCCGTAGCGGGTCACGGGCAGCTGGAGCCTATCTCAGCTGGCATAGGGCATGAGGCGGGGGACACTCCAGGCCCGACACCAGTGCAACCTAGTAGAAGAAAGAAAGAAAGTCAACTTTTCCCCTATGGGGAAATTATCTTTACACTCTTTCACATGCGTATATATGTCAAACCATGCATACAAAGTTGTGTACAGGCCCCTGAACAAACACAACACACTAGGGGCCTGTAGGCATGTGTTTAGTACAACAAATTGTTAGTACATGGGGAGGTAGAGTGAAGGGTCGCGACTTCAGGGTGTGCCCCAAATGAGCAGCTTGTGGGGGGGACGGCGCCTTGCTCAAGGGTGCCTCGGCAGTGGCCTGGAGGTGAGCTGGCACCTCCCACTGTCAGCTCACACTCCAAGGAAGTCTGACAGGAGTGGGATTTGAACTGCCGATGTCTGGGCGACATCTGGTCTTAAGACTTCTGCTCTATACCGCTGAGCCACTGCCGCCCCAATAGTAGTAGAATAGTTAAACTTTATTCAAGGTTGATCAGAGGAACCTTCATTGGTGATAGGTGAGTGCTGACAGCAGTTAAACATGAGTTTGATTGGTCCAGTCTGAACACAGCCATAATCCTTAATCATGACAGGGTGTGCGCACTTTTGCAACCACATAATCTCAGTTGTTTATTTCTACTTCACCTACTTCACCTTGATAGATTTTGGTTTGTTTTTCCAATAGCCTTGTACTACTTAAAGGTCACATTAAAGGTGGAAAAAGTTGTTAAATCATTTGTCTTGATTTAGTTTTTTTACATCATGAAAACCTAGCATTTGAACAGGGGTGTGTAGACTTTTTATATCCACTGTAGCTCACTTTAAAAACCAACTCCAGCCCATGCTATTGGATTTCACAAAGGCATCAGCAAAGACAATGGGAATGAATCAACAAAATGAGTCCTTATTTCATTTATCTCTTCTGAAATTACCTTTTAATCACCAAATACGTGAACTTTAGGACGTGTCACTGAAGTGCAGTGAAAATCAACCCTGATCATGTTTAAAACGTATTGCTCTCACTGGAATTTTTGTCTTTTCATGCTGATCTATGACATTGCAGGTCAGAAAAGAACATTCGTTGTAACATTACACACTTACTTTAATGATGTCACCTCTAAACATATAGAAGGTCCAAGAACTTAAACAGTCTCCCATTAACAAAAATCCAACCATGAGAACATCATGAGAAAGGTTTTTGATTCTGTTAAAGGACCATAATAACATTTGATAGTGTGGCTCAGCCATTGCTAATCATTACATCAACTCCTTATTCATGAAAAATGTTGTGTCATTTGTATATACTGTATAGTAGATGACAACCGTGTACCCCACTGCCCCCACCTCAAAGATGGCTTTGTGAAATCTGCAGATTTCGGCTTTTTGTAGCATGCTCAAGTCATCTGAGTAGTATGAATTTCAACAATCAACCAAAAACGAAGACATGATTTCCTTTCTCTACAAAATCAAATCTTCCAACAACTGAAGATTTGATACTCTTGATGGTGTTTCTAATCAGGCTGCTAATGACCACCTGGGAATTGGTTGGACAAAACTTTGATTTTGAATATTATGTTGACTATTTGGCAAAGATTGCAAATTTGTGAGACAACCTCACTAAAAGTTGGAGTCTTGTTTTTTTCCAATCTATGAAAGAAAAATTCTGCTGCTGGCAATCTGCTTTCTCAGATCAGGAATAGCGCCACTATTTAGAATTCAGTCATCAACCACACCTCACTATACTCACCTCACTATGTTCACTTCACTGTATCAGTCTTATTGTACTCATATCGCTGTATTATTCTCACTGTATTAATTTTGCTGCATGCTTTTCACTGTATTACTCTCACTGCTTTAATCTCACTGTACTTCTTTTCCTTTCGGCTTTTCCCTTCAGGGGTCGCCACAGCAAATCAATTGCCTCCATCTAACCCCGTCTTCTGCATCACCGTGTTCTTCTCAAAGCATTAATTTCACTGTATTTTTCTCAATGTATTTATCTCACTGTATTCATCTCAATGTATTAATATCACTGTGCTCATATCACTGTATTAATCACAACTTATTCATCTCACTTTATTTTTCTCACTTTATCAATCTATTACGGTTTCCAAAGGAACCAGGCGTGAGAGTCAACATGTCACAAAATGAAAATCCTTCAATCAGTCCGTTTTCAAAACCAGGAAAGTGAGGGGCCTTAAATAGACAGCCCAGGGTGCTATATTAGTTTCAGGTGGAACTAATGATCAACTAATTATTTAAGGGAAAAATTAAACACGGATTGGCTAAAGACAAAACGAAACAATCAGGGGAAACAAACCAGGAGCAGCGAATCATGAATGTGGCAGTAACAGAAAACCAGAAAAGTACATGAACTGAAAACCAATAAACAAAAGACAAAGTCAGAAACGTCTGGATAAGGCATACAGAACATGGCAGATGCAGATCATCACACAATCTTACTGTATTCATCTCACTGTGCTCACTTCATTCATTTCAAAACATTAATCTCACTGCATGCATGTCGCTGTACTCATCTCTGTCTTAATCTCAAAATATTCTTCTTCTTTTCTTTCAGCTTTTCCCTTCAGGGGTCGCCACAACAAATCAGTTGCCTCCATCTAACTCTGTCTTCTGCATCCTCTTCTCTCACAACAACTCAATCTCAAAATATTCATCTGACTGTATTAATCTCACTGTACTAATCTTCCTGAGTGCAGTGTGGTGGCATATATGATCCTCTTTTTGAATAGTACTTGTTCATCTCTAAAAATTTTCATGGGCAGGTTTCTCACTTTATTAAGGAAATGTTTTAGTTCTCAGTTTAGAGAGGACGACCAGAGGTTGATGAAAAAGACCTGGTAAACGTCTTGTGATTTATCTGAAGAGAGTTTATCTAAAACGTTACTCACTTCTAGCTTCTACTGACTCATGGATGTCTAATACTGTAGCCGTTTTATGGAAATACTGTATATTTTTGTTGTATTCATTGCCCATCATGGTGGGGCTATCTATCACTGATCTGCAGGCAACGTTGAAGTTTACAGATGGAAAAACTGTTCTAAATCAGCAGGAGGAAAGTTATCATTGTATCATTGTATTGACAAAATGTTTCTAAAAATCTTTCATGTTTCTTAAAAACAGTGAAATATTATGATTTTGTCAAAATGCTGATGTGGCCTCTCCTCGTCTTCCAAAGGGGCTGAAGGAGGACCTATCAGAATTTGCGAAGAAGCTTCCCACGCTTAAAACCACGCTGTCTCGGAAAGCATCTGCTTCACCAGCGACAAATACATAGAGTATTCATGCATTTGAAATCACTTGTTCTGCACCAAATTCTGCATCAGCACCAATAAAATTTATTTGGTAAATGAAACACTAACAAAGATGGAGATCAACTACTAAATAAAATTAACAAACAACTTACAACAATCCGAGCGAAAAATCAAATTCCGTGACGCAAAAACGATGACATGCTTTTTACCATTAATGCTATCATAAATATGGATTCAGGCTTAAAAGATCTTGCTGTTTTATATCCTCTATAAGTTTTTCCTATTTGCTTTTGCGATCTTTGTTCTTGAATATCAGCTTTAGGTCCAGTCGATTGGTCAATTTCATTCATGTAAACAAATATGTGCACAATAATAGAGTAATAATGTTGGCTGGAGGATTAGGTTATGGTATAATAAAAACTATCGGGCAAACACTGTTGACAGGTTTGTGACATGTCACGCAAAGACCAATGGTCCTTTTATAACCTAACAGACGCTTTGGGGTTCATTGTGCAGCTCAGTGTTACCTTTGAAAATGACGTCTAGCCATACAGTGAGGAGCATCGACGGTGGCGTCGTTTTCAGAGGCGGAGAAACATTTTGCCCAATTATTCATGCGTAAGGTTTAAAAAAAAAAAAAAAAAGATTTAACAGACAACCAAACAAAGCCAAAGCCACGCTGCAGGGTGGACCTCACATCTGGTGGCGCAAATTTGTTTGCTTCTTAAAAATTGACAAACTTCTTGCGTCACATGAGCGTCTCCGTACACAGCTGTAGTCTCCAGCTCCGAGCGCCTCCGTGTGTTCTCAGGTTTATTTAAACTACTTTAGTTTACTTTAGATCATTTATTTATATAAATGCATAGTCTTAGGATTTCTAACTAAACTATGATGTATTTTTTCATATTATAAGAATACGTCTTTTGTAGACTGGACCTGCTGCAGCGACATTGGACAGCCAGGCATTGGACAGGCAGGCTGGCGGGTTTTTTGAATATTGAACTTCTGCTTGAAGGGGATCTATTGTGCTACTATATCAGGCACGAGAACAGCACGAGCCAGACGAACAAAAGCAACAGATGGCTTTCCTGCTCCGATGCATTATTTTGAGGTTACAGAGACACAGGGGCCATTAACAATGGTCCAGGGGGGAATTAAAGAGCATGGGGATTAATCAGGAAAAGGCATTCAGTGTACGTCAAGATGATATTCTATATGCACGGCAGAATGTAATGCTATGAGTATATTTATTTTATTTTCTGAAAAGTGTTTAATTTATATTTAAGAATCTTATAATAGAATCAGATTATATTAGAAAAACAAAAACATACAAAAACAGTTAATGCCGTCTTGTTTGCATTTGAGACGCAAATTCAAACTTAAAGGAGACTGCGCAAATAAACCAAATATCATATATCCCTTTTATATCATATATCTCACCATTATCAGTTCAACTTTGCACAGTCCTGAAGCGGATGAGTCAAGCGAGGGGGGCGTGGCTTGTCGAGGGGCCCGCCCACCATGAGAGCGCGTCTCTGTCATTGAACCCCGAACCTCACGCTGGAAATGGGCGCTGAATACAAGCACAGTCCATAACCAGAACCAGAGAAGACCCGCAAGCACGAAGGGTTCGAGGGACAACAGAATGACGTCCTGGCAGGTGATTTTCCTGTATTATTTTATTGATAGCTTTTTATCCTTTGATCACGTTATATATGTGCAGCATATACCGTAGTATTTGTGGTATATCAGCTTCATGTCCCTACTGTTTTCATTGTGCTGTTTAAATAGCATAAATGTTTATTTCTGTAAATGTAAAATGCTTTTTAATCAGTGGTGCGTTTGGTGTCGTTTTCAGTAAGATGCTGCTTTTGGCCGTTTAAACTGCAACACGTGACTCTGGTTGAGACATGCTGTACATATAATCTGTTACTGTATTGTATATCACATGTCTGACGGGCAGCGATATGGCTCCATAACATAGCAGTTACTGTTGACTGTAGTGAAGTTATCTTTACCGTTAAATAGAGGGAGACAGAGATAAACAATTTAACTACATATTTACATAGCAACACAGGTATCTAAACCATTTCTAAACCACTATAAATGCTGCATTTGTAAAACAACTGTCTAGTTAAATTGTCCTGTTTCTGTCAGCATCTAATGAGTGTGGGAGTGACAAGAAATTCACACTGCGACACGTGGGTGACTGGGAGAGATAACATGGTTTCATGTTGAGTTGAAGGAGACAGAGGACATCCGAATTTTTGTCTTAACGTTGTAAGAAAGACAGGAGCAAAATATATAATTACCTTATATTAAAAGAACGTCCCTCATATAATTACAATGCTACAGTAAAGGATCGTTTTAGAATAGCATTCATACTTTTATATAACTCCATACTTTGCCATAAATTCATTTGTCTGGAGTCTGTTTTTTTAACTAATATGATAACATTTGTATGAAAATTATCTATGCTGTCTAGTAATAAGAGAAAAAATTAGAATGGACATTTCAGGAATGAAATTTTTTATGGTGACTTTAAAGCTCATTGCCTTTGAAGCGTAACAGAGAGAGGCTTGTTTGTATGGCTAATGAATTAGGTCATTAAAACCGTAATACCTGTATTCTATATCACAATTCCAAGTAATTAATGGTGGCCTGACAACCTTTCATAAAGAAAGACAGTATCAGATATTCTTGAATTTCAAAAATGTGAAAAATACTTACAAGTTATTCTTTTTAAATTTACTTTCATTTGTATTGGTAGGAATTCATCTCTGTTATGTCCTCTCATTTCTTTCATTCTTATAGATTCAAACGGAAGAACAAAGAAAAGCAGATTAGGGGAAAGATGCAACCTACGTTTGGTGCTGGGAGAATGAAGAAGGATAAATAAAGTAATTTGTTCTCTGTGTGCATTAGTCTTCTTTCAACAGATCAATAAAGTTTGCTTGTCTGGTCTCTTTCTTTATAAGCATATATTTACACTTCCTGCAATCAATTATGGTTAACAGCATTTGGGTGAATCATAGTCTCGTTTTTATATAATATAATTTTATTTTTCACTATAACAGGAAATTAGGAAATCTTACACGATTATATTTTAACTCATATAAATGCGAGAGGGTGTTTTTCTCTGTGGCTCCACACACACTGAAGGCATTCTCTCTGCACGCGTCCAGGTCCACTCAAGCAAAAGCAATTATTTTGTGACACGCGCCCACCAGCTGGGCCGTGACGTGTAGGCGCGAGGGACCGTCCTGCAGGCCATTACGTCAGAGCAGAGTAGATTTGAATATATGATGCTTCATGGTAACTGACAAAAAATATAAACAATGATTAGAAGTAATCATAGTATTTTTTTTTACTTGAAAATTGCAACTCCAATTATTTTTAGTGATAATCCAAAAATAAATTACAGGAGACAGGAAACCCGCTCATAGAGCTGTTTTTCGGTCAGCCAGGTCCGTCTGGTGTAATTTATAAGAGCTAAGTCGTACTTCCTGACTGAAGGCTTTAGATTGTCTCGGTAGGAGCTGTACCCCAGCGAGAGGATTGACAGCATGAACCTGAGTGGTAATTTAAATGTTCCCGCGCAGCAGCAGCTGTGACCGTGTACAATAGACTGGACCCACGCCTGAATAACTGAACCCAATTTGAATAACTGTCGCACGCCCGACGCGTGCTAGAAATATCCCAGCTTTCCCAGGCTTTGGAGGAAAACCGTTGGCAGATCATTTCCAGTTCAATAGGGATTTAGCTTGTTGCTGAATAAAAGCCTCAATAAGGAACCCTGGGAAAAGAGTCCAGATCAGCTGCGCATGATTAAACCTTGTGTCTCCCGTACTTTCGTGTTTTATGCCGAGTATCTGTATATCAGTCTCTAACGTGACCAAATAGTGAACAACATATTTATTAGATAGATAGATAGATAGATAGATAGATAGATAGATAGATAGATAGATAGATAGATAGATAGATAGATAGATAGATAGATAGATAGATAGATAGATAGATAGATAGATAGATATAAGACCACTAACATAGTTTTATTGCCATTTTACTGATTATTAAGTATCATTAAACGAATTTAACATCACAAAAACCGACAAAAAAGTATGAAAACGTTGGGGTAAATATAAAATAACCTCACCGTTTTTAGCCCACCGTAAATGTATATATACTGTATTTATATATACATACATAGACATACACACACACACACGCACGCACAAGATGTAATAATATAATTGTATAATATACAAGAACTTATAGTCCCTACTCTGCCTTTCCCTCAGGGAACTGAACCAATCAGGCCTCCCGTGGGAATTTCCTCTCTGTAAATCTGTGGGCAGTGTCTGTGACAGTTAGACCGGTGCAACAGATGGTCGAGAGCGGCACGCGTCAAGCACGAGACTTCGTAGCACCCCCACCCCACCCAGTCCACCCCGCCCACCCCGTCCATCCGCAGGGAGAAGCGATCAGAGCGGAAAAGTCAATGAAGCTGAGCTGACAGACAAGAGGCACAAAATGAGTAGGAGCTTCCTGTTTGATGGAAAGTTATATTTTCACGATGTCCGTGCACACACTATAAATTAAACAAGGCTGTCACAAAAGCGGGATGTAATAAAGCATCAGAATAAAACATCATCTTAGAAAGGCAAACCAACTGTTGGTATTCTGTTAGTTTACATGTGTTCTTTTATTCTCATATTTTCCAATTGATATGCTGTATATCAATTGTATTGACTGTATTGTTGGAACAGAATAGCACTTCAGGATACGTTTATTAATATGTGTTAAGCAGTGTATTGTTCCAACGTGGGTGAGATCTGCAGAGATTTCCAAAACCAGTACAACGCGAAGACTTGACACTTCCACAGTTTGTAGACGGGCTGCACCTTAACGAGTGAAGCTTTCACGCCACCGTTTGGTGATAAACAGTATTACAGTTCGTCACAAAGAAACCTCCAAGGACACGTGGCGGCACCTGGATTATTATCATCTTAAAGATAAACGTTGAAATCAATATCAAATCACGATCAATAAATCTACGTAAGAGACAAGAATTAAAGGGTTGTTCGTGACTAGTGTGTATGCTGGACATCATTTTACACACATCTACAACATGTAGATTATGTGAACAATATCTGTGGTTTACGGGTTTACAGTATCTTCTTTCTTTTTAACTTATATTTCAATTTAACATGCATTAGCGTGTGTGTGTGTGTGTGTGTGTGTGTGTGTGTGTGTGTTTAATTTAACCTTTACACAGCAGGCAAGAATAAACTCTTATATAAAAGCAGTTTGACACAAAGCACAGCTTTATGTGTGAAAAGGGACTCCCCTTTTCCTTTTCAGAGGGCTGATAGAGAGCGAGAGATGTCTGTTAACATCATCAGTTTTCAACACAGCATGAACAATGTTTATGTATGATGGTGATGGTGCAGGAGATGATGATCGGTTGTCAGTTTTGTTGAAAGGCAGTGAGGGATGTTAGGATGTTGATGTTGAGAGTACTTTGAACGAAGAACCCTTCGTACTCCCTTCGTACTACCAGTTGCAGTAAAATGAAAGCATTGCAGTCAAAGATGGTGCTGACTTTGGGGATTGTGAGTCTGATGCAATCGCTAGACCTTAGATTGTGGTCAAAGCTGGAGAAGTTCAGAGGGAGGAGAGGTAGAGGAGTGTTGTCTGATGATGTCTGGTATAAAAACAAGTCCAGTAACAGAAAAGCTCACAGTGGTGAGTGTTGTAGGTTGTGTTAATAGCAAAGTGGATGTCAGAATCATGAAGTGTGTAGATTCTTGATTCAGTGAGATGTCATTCTGTAGATGGTGTCATACAGTTGTCATATAGTGCGTTCGGATGAACAGGCAAAGAAAGCTCTATTTTAGTACTGAAACGTCAGGCAGGTCAAAAAGAATGTATTTGGTTAAAATACTGCTAAAATAGAGGTGAGACTGACTTCAAGATTGGATGACAGAGTGGAGAGTGGCTTTAGAATGAACAATGGTGTCATCAGCGTAAAGGTACACTGTAAACCTGAGCGAGTAAGTAGAACTCAAAAGGTTTAAGGGAATCATTTGCCTCAAAAGTTTTGAAAAAAAAAATTTAAGTTATCAAAAGTATTCTATATTATAACACATATTAAACTTGTATTATCTTGGCAGCAGTAGCTGCCTACAGTGCACCCAGCCTCCACACTACTGTTTTGTTTGTTATAGCGACGTCAAAAATAAATCTAAATGGCAATATAAAATGTATTAGATTCAGATGTTAAAAGATGTCAGGTATTATAATATTGGGTTTTGGAACTAGTAACACATACCCACATTTTTTACTGTTGTAGCTGGTCGGGGTCGAAATTATATATTCATAAACTGTTAAGCACATAGGCTTAATTAAGTATCTAGTGGTCTAGTTAAACTCGTAAAAAAAAACCTCTGGTTTATACCAGAAAAAAGTGATGGATAAAACATCTATCCTATACACTGTAGTTGTAAAATGGAGAAAGCCCCACTAAAGTCCATTTTTGTGGCTCAAAGTTAATCTTAATTCCAATCAATAATTACTAATTTCCTCCATATCATTGTCAATCCTTCTGTTTCTGACAGTATTTATGGGCATCAGTTGCCAATTCACAATGAGATATTTGTGCATAAGTTATTTTAATTGATACAAGAATGAAAATATAATTAAGCACCGACTAGAGCCTAAGCCAACAACACAGACTGGATACCCAATATAAAGAACGTTTATTACACACATTCACGGTAACTTCTCCAGCAGCTCAGTTTAATAAAAGGCCACCAGATGGAACCGTCCCCTCTGCGGATGGATTTCTCTGTTAAATTAATGAGGCTCCATGTAAACGACACCGGCCGTGCGTTCTGAAGGTCTCTAGCTGAATTAGTGTTTGTCCTTGCTCCATGCCTGACTGACCCCAAACCATGAATGCGTAACTTTCTCCGTTCGGCTGGACTTGAAATTTTTTGGAGCCTGCTTCTTTAACTCCTGAGCCGATTTCCAGAAGCAACAACCTGTAACAGGCTCAGCGATCCTCCCTCTCCTGATGGATTATTTAGCAGGCGCAGAGTCCCCTGTTGCCATCTGCTATAGAAAGAAAACACCGCGAAATACTCTCAGGACACACGTTACCAGACCGAGTAAACCAGCTACATAAAAGTTGTTTACTGGGACACAAAACAAGTCAAACTTTACAACAGGTGTTCAGGATCCTACGATCGCCAGAAACCGAACTTCATCCTCGGTCCACCGAGAGAGCAGGTTTGTTCGTCCTTGGATAGACGCTGATGAACTGAATGTTATTTCACCGCGTACAGTTCGCGTTTTAAAATGTGCTGGGAGGCAAACACATTCTGCCTCTGACTGCTGAGCTTTTAGAAAATGTGAACTCATAATTGAACTGTGATGATCTGTAAATGCTGACGCTGTGCGTACGGTGAACTGATCGGGCTAAACTCTGCAACAAAAGGAGGGAGTCGTCCAGTCTGTAGCGATCATGGTGGCGGAGGGGGACAAGATGCTGCTCGCCGCCCGGCAGGGGGACGTTCAGGCTCTGAAAGCACAGTTAGCGGCAAAAACGCTCACCTGCGATGTCAAGGATGGGCTGGGGGCTACACCAGTCCACCACGCAGCCCGATCAGGGAAAATATCCTGCCTGCGTTTCCTGGTGGAGGAGGCAGGATTGCCGGGCAACTGTGTGGCCAACAACGGGGCGACCCCGGCGCATGACGCAGCAGCCACTGGCAACCTGTCCTGCTTACAGTGGCTGCTGACTCAGGGTGGATGTCTGCCAGAGGTGAGTCAGTCGAACTGCTGGACACCCACCTATGCCCACTCCTCCTAGATCTGGGGCAGCTTCGTTCTAATTAAAGTCTGTGTGATTTTAAATGTCTGTCCACGCGTTGAGTGCTTTTCTATCAATAAACTAAGCATTCTAATAATATGGGCTGGTAATGGTCGCTCCTCAACGACCCAACTATTCAGATTGCGAAACTAGAATAAATTCACATTTTAAAGTCTTTATTCAAAATTGTTATTTAGAATCTTTATTTTTAGATAAATGTCCTTTTAACATGGTGTCCTGAAATACACTGAACCTCCCGAGGAGCAGAGGCCCCCAAATATTAACCAGAGTTTGAATGCTCACGCAATTACCAAACAAAGAAATAATATTGAATTGGAAAACCTCAGCACAGTTAGAGGTTAAACTGTCAGGATCAAAACTATCAGAAGTTTGTGTCCTCTGTTTGGTGTCAGTTTAAAATCTACTCTTCTGCATTGCTGCATGGTAATCAATATGCAAAATTGGATTTGCAAATGCAATACTCTTTAAAGAACATGTTCAGAAGCTAATGAAAGGCTCAAACAGAAGTCAGTGTGGTGTGGTATGGTTTGAGAAGGCAGACGATGAAATTTGACAGCTTTATGAGGACCTGCGACTCCGCTTTTCTGTGAACCTGCTGGGAATAAGATGCAAATCACTGGCAGCAGGAGCGGCATGCAGCAGGTACTGAGAAAGCTCTACTTTGGTGTCCTGAAATTTCTCTTGCATGTATTTACCAGCACTTAATGTTGTTGTAGTCTGATGCTGGTTTTGTCCAGCATGCTTCTGTCAGCATCTGTTGAGATCACTAGTCCAAAACACGAGTGTTCTAAAGTGTTGTTGTTTTAACTGTGGATGATCTTGACCTTCTCTGCATGTGGAGTTCATACAAATCCAACTGAATCAAATTCATCCCCCAACATGAGGCAGCACTTTACCGGTAAAGTGTCTAATCCAAGATATTTGCCAATAGGATGTCTTCTGCTACTTCAAATGATTTTCCCTAATACAAACTAAAAGGAGTGTCACATATGACTCAATTGACCTGCCCTCTGGACATCATAACACAGCACTGAATTCTTCATCTTCTATTTTCTGTCTCCATTACTTTCAAGGGCTGACTGTAGAAGAGTGACAAAGGACGGTCCCCCCACCAACTAACTGATAGGATACTTGGCTGACGTTTAGTCAAACCTATCAGTTACTGGTCGCAGCACAATTTATTTGATGGACAGCCAATGTGAGCGTTCACCCTGTACCATTGTATCATTGTATTTTTCTGAGTTTTGCAGCTAGATTTGATCTATTTTTGATTATGCTCATTCATAGAACTCCACAAGCCTTAAACTGCAGGTTAAGCTTTTCTGGTTAAAAGACTTAATTGGACATATCTTTATTTCTTGTGTTAGATATCGGTCTTTCCTTTCAAAAAGTTAAGATGATACAATGGCATCATAGCTGTTTTTATTCAACCTTGGATCAGCACGTCTTTAAGCAATTAAAAAGTCTTAATCAATAACCACTTTGATCATGGCAGGCTTTAAGTATGATTGTCATTTCACACACATCACTGCATGAAATGAGGGTTTAATTCCTCAGTTTTTTTCAGAGGTAGCTTTTATTATTTTTCCACATTTTTTTAATTCATGTCATTCAGCTGCTAGATGTCCAAATATACTGTATTTGCAATGTCTTGCCCCAAAGTGATTTGTGGTCCTCAATGTCATTGATTGAATATTGATATTGAATTCTCTTCCGCTCTCAAAAGCTGTTTTAATGGGGCGTAGCTCTCGGCTCCCTATCTCCTCCCCCCTCGCCCCTCTAAGCTGCCTCGATCAACCCCTCCCTCCCCCGCGCGTTCACGTGTGTGTTTACTTGTGCCACTCGAACGCGCCTGCATTACAGATTGATCGATTGGCAATGTCTGGAACTTTTTTGACTTTCAGTAACTTTGCTGCTACATATTTCGCCCCATTCTTTGTAGAACAAAGACTCGTGGCTCATTGTGTAAACACGATGAGACTGGCTGGTGAGATAATTAACACTGTGTTTTCTGAAAATCGTCTGGACAGTGACAGATTGTGGATAACACGGGAGCTAAGCTAACGCAAACTAATGAAACACGAGATTTTAGTGGTAAAACCAAGTTATTCTCTTGTATTCTCGTGTGTGTGTGTGTGTGTGTGTGTGTGTGTGTGTGTGTGTACACGCAGCTCTCCGATCAGTTAGAAGAGCTAAAGCTGCTTTCATTCACCAAAAAACAGACAATTGTTCTGAATTAGTAATTAATGTGATGTGCAACTGGTTATGTGTTTGTTGTGATGCTGGGGATAGCCTCGGGCGGACACATACACACACACATACACGCCTGACTGCTAACTAGTTAACCAATGCTAGCTGAATTCAACAGCTTGCAAGGAACTTGTGTAGCTCTGAACCAGGTTGTCATCACACACTGGTACCATAGCCTGATCACTAACCACACACGCGCACACACACACACACACACACAACTGAAATTGACCTGACTAGTTAGCCACATGCTAACAGAGTTCAACAGCTTGTGAGGAACTTTCAGTGTGTAGCTCTGAGGTAGGACATTACTACACATTACCGAACAAACTCCCCCCTCAGGGATTGCCACGCCCTTGGGCATGCCAACCAATCAATATCATCAATCACTTTGTCCAATCACAAAGCGCCATTTGTGACGTAATTTATGTCACAAATGGCCATTTTAGTAAAATTCGATCGTTTTGATTTGGCCCGGGCCATGAATTCCTAAAACTCCAAATATCTATTGATGCAGGAAGCGCTTGTTTACCAGATTCTAGGAGTTGGTCAGGTTAGTGAGGACCGCTATTTATATGTAGAGACCTGAAAAAGTGTGATTTTCATAATAGGACCCCATCTGGACCCACAGAATTCTAAACTCTGTATTTCAGCTCTGGTCTCTTTGTATTTGATTGACAGCATAGGGACAGTTCTGGTGCCACCGTTCTCCACCTTGCATCCCGCTTCAGTCACCATGAGGTCACAGACTGGCTGCTGAAGAGTGACGAGGTGGACCCCGGGGCCTCCACCGATACAGGAGCCCTGCCTATTCACTACGCTGCTGCCAAGGGAGACCTGCCCTCGCTCCGACTGCTACTGGGGCACAGCCCAAAGTAAGAGCAACATGTTGTTTACCTTTGAATTTTCCTTTACCTGAGTATAAGTTATTGACTTCCACTGTCTGTTGTCTGGAAGTGATTTAATTTGTGATTAATATGTAGTATTTATAGTATTGCAGGGAAGGCAAATAACCTAAAGCAGTCTGGGTGTCAGTGTTTGCATATCTTAAAACAAACAGCAGTTGACACAAGTTCATTCACACATTCATCTGAAGACTAAATAAATCTAAATCAAATAAGCTGATTTGACTGCCTGGTTGTCTGATGTCGTAACACACAACACTAGACATTGTCATTATATACTGGTCAGCACAGATCTCTAGAGGTTATTTTCAATTGACGACTTTCTGTCGGCCCAATTCTATGCTTTCCATGCTCCGGGTTTTCAGAAATATTTTGAAAGCAATTTCCTCCTCATGGATCAATAAAGTTTTAGTTGCAAGTAATGCTACATTTGACAAAGGTGAGATCTCTATTTCAAACAGATAAACAACAGATGCAGTAGCATTGTAATTTATGTTAAATGTACATTAAGATGTAAAAGTAAAGACACATGTATATTCACTTTTAAGATATAAATGTTTTTATTGATCTAGAAAAATTGAGATTGCAGCAAAAACTTAGTTTTAAAAGAGCTTTTAGATCACCACAGCTTTTATTTTTGCAGGCTCTAGTCAGTTTGTAATTGATACAGGCCTCAGCCGGTTCATGTCTAGTTTTCAGACCGATGTTGTTTTAGCAGTCTGACACAGATAAATGATCTATTAGATTACAAAGGTTTCAACTCAAGTCTTTTCAGAGGCTTTCCAAACAAAAACAAGGACTGATCACAGTAGCTAGCAGTTACGGTACCACCTGGTACTGATGGTGGCCATCAGACCTTTCTTTGTTATTACTATCTATAAATTTTGTGTTGGAAAATACCTCCAAAGGGTGCAGCTTTTTCCAAAGTCTGCTCAGTCACAACGCCTTTGTGCTGCTTATGTGATAAATCAAGAATTATTTCTGTAATCTTGACTCAGGTATGTGCAACTGCATGAGAACCATTTCAACCATGAAATAACTATTAGCAGTCAGCACTGCAGTGCAACATTAATATTTTTTTAATTAATTGATATACAAAATTTTCACTTGATTAAATAATAGTTTGAAATGCATAAATAGAATAATGAAAATCCCGTCATGGCATTCTAGAGAATAAGATGGCGACAATAAATGCCCAACAGTTCAAAATCTTCAAAATTAATTCAATCTCAGACCAAGAAAAGCAGCAAATCTTTACAATTACTTTCAGCTTGTGTTTGGTATTTATATGAAAACTGACAAAATGAGCTTTGCACTGGGTATGTTTAAGGTGTAGAATGACAGACAGCGTTAAATTTTAAGACCAAATTAATACAAACTAATACCACAGACACACAAAGGTGCCTGACTGATTGCAGGGAATATCTGATTTAAAAAAAGAGGGTTAAGGGTTAAGGTTGCTGATAGTAATAAAAAATATATCATATATTTAAATAATTGTTTCAGCATTTTTAAAGCACAAACATGAAACATTTGCTGATACCTTAAATGAAAAGACATGCTGGTTTTCTTGGCAATAGTGTGTGCTTGTCTTCTGGTTTGGAGTAAAGAATAAATATCTTTGGTCTCTTCAAAACTGTGATGAGTAGTTTCAGATTTCTTTACAGTGTTCTTTTTTAAATTTTGATTACTGATTAATTCATAATTAAAATTTGATTTTGGTTGATTTTTACTTCAGTATATTGGCAGAATTGGCAGCATAACAGCCATAAAATTAAAAATTGACTGTCGTTTTGCTTAAATCTTTGAAAATACAGTATGAGCATTTATTCATAGAAAGAAAAAAGGTACAGTGACAATGCTCCTTTATTAAGATCTGTTTCATTGTCCTATCTGTGAGAAAGAAATGTGCCACACTGGCTTTGTGAACTGTAGTTTTTTTCTGGTATGTTTTATGGTGCGTAGCATGTACTGCACCTGGAGTGAAGTTTGTGAGGAGGCCGTTGGCTCTGTGTTATGTTGTTCAATTTTTCTTCTCTGACTACACGTTTTGTACATTTTCATAACTGACATGCAGAAGCACTCACCCGAGAGATGCCACCTTATTGTGGTGGGCGAGTTTGAGTGCCGGAATGATCCCGGGAGCTATGTTGTCAGGGGCTAGGGTATCCCTCGGCAAACAGGTCCTGGGTGACGGGCCAGACTAAGAGCAGTAACAAAACCCCTATAGCAAGTAAAACATCCTGGAGCCTCGCTCAGGGTTGGGGCTCGTATGCGAGCGCCTGGTGGCCGGGCCTCTGACCACGGGGCCTGGCCGGGCTCAGTCCAAAAGGATGACATGGGCCCAACCTCCGTTGGACTTACCACCCGCCGAGGAAACCGTAGGGGACAGGTGCAGTGGTGATTGGGTGGCAGTCATCAGCAGAGAAAGAACCCCAGACAAAGAGTCTAGATCTAGGGACATAAAATGTCACCTCGCTGGGGGGAAAGGAGCCAGAGCTTGTTAGGGAGGTTGAGAGGTACTGACTAGATATAGTCGGGCTCACCTCCACCCACAGCCTGGGTTCTGAAACCCAAACCCTTGAGAGGGGCTTGACTCTCCACTTTTCTGGTGTTGCCCAAGGTGAGAGGCGGCGGGCTGGTGTGGGCTCGTTTATAGCCCCACAGCTCAGCCCTACTCAATAGTGCTCCAACTGGGGACTCCATTGTTCTCCTTGGGGACTTCAACGCTCACGTGGGCAATGACAGCGAGACTTGGAAAGGGGTGATTGGGATGAACAGCCTCCCCGATCTTAACACGAGTGGTGCTCTGTTATTAGACTTCTGTGCTCATCACAGTTTGTCCATAACAAACACCTTGTTCAACCACAGGGATGTCCATAAGTGCACATGGCACCAGGACATCCTAGGCCAGACGTCGATGATCAACTTAGTTATCGAATCATCAGACCTCTGACCGCGTGTGTTGGACACTCAGGTGAAGAGAGGGGCAGAGCTGTCACCCGATTATCACCTGGTGGTGAGCTGGATCGGCTGGCAGAGCAGGGGGCCGGACAGACTCAGCAAGCCCAAATGTGTTTTGAGAGTCTGTTGGGAACGTCTGGCAGAAGTGAGGTCTTCAGCTCCCACCTCCAGAGAGCATCTCTCAGATCCCGCAGAAGGCTGCGGACATTGAGTCAGAGTGGACCATGTTCTCCACCTCCATTGTCAAAGTGGCTGCTCGGAGCTGTGGTCGCAAGGTCTCTGATGCCTCTGATGCCAGTAACCCCCAAACCCGGTGGTGGACACCGGAAGTAAAGAATTCCGTCAAGCTGAAGAAGGAGTCTTATCAAATCTTGCTGAATTGTGAGACTCCGGAGGCAGCTGACAGGTACAGGCAGGCCAGGCGTATTGCAGTTCGGGTAGTCACGGACGCAAAAATTCAGGTCCGGGAGGAGTTCGGGGAGACCATGGAGGAGGACTATCGGTCAGCTTCAAAGAAATTCTGGCAAACTATTCGGCGCTTCAGGAGGGGAAAGCGATGCACAGCCAACACTTTACATTACAGGCAGAGAGCTGCTGACCCTGACTGAGGATATTGTCGGGCAGTGGAAAGAATACTTCGAGAATCTCCTCAATCCCGCTACCATGTCTTACACAGAGGAAGCAGAGGCTCAGGTCTCAGAGGTAGATACGTTCATCACCCAAGTCACCGACGTGATTGCCAAACTCCTTCGGGCAAAGCACCGGGGGTGAATGAGATTCGCCCTGAGTACCTCAAGTCTCTGGATGTGCAGGGACTGTCATGGTTGACGTGTGTCTTTAACATTGCATGGCAGTCGAAGACAGTATCTTTGGATTGGCAGACAGAGGCGGTGGTCCCTCTCTTCAAAAAGAGAGACCGGAAGGTGTGTTCCAACTATAGGGGGATCACACCTTTCAGCCTCCTGGAGAAAGTCTATTCCAGGGTACTGAAGAGGAGGATTAGACCTATAGTCGAACCGCGGATTCAAGAGGAACAATGCGGTTTTCATTCCGGTCGCGGAACACTCGACCAGCTCTACACTCTCCATTGAGTGCTCGAGGGTTCATGGGAGTTTGCCCAACCAGTCCACATGTGTTTTGTGGATTTGAAGAAGGTATTTGATTGTGTCCCTCATAGTATCTTGTGTTTAGTGCTTCAGGAGTATGGGGTTCGGGGCCCTTTGCTGAGGGCTGTCCGTTCCCTGTAAGATGGAAGCCAGAGGTTGGTTCGCATTGCTGGCAGTAAGTCAGACCTGTTCCAGATGCATGTTGGACTTTGGCAGGGGCTGCCCTCTATCACCGGTTCTGTTCATAATCTTTATGGACAGAATTTCTATGCGCAGCCAGGATCCTGAGGGAGTCTGGTTTGGGGACCAAACCCCAAAACCAGACCCTCGGGGAAGACCTAGGACACGCTGGCGAGACTATGTCCCTTGGCTGGCCTGGAAACACCTCGAGATCCACCCTGGAGGAGCTGGAGGAGGTGTCTGGGGAGAGGGAAGTATGAGCATCCCTCCTGAGACTGGATAAGTAGTTGAAGATGGATGGACATGCAGAAGCACACATAGAGGTACTTAAATGACACAGAATGTGAACAGACAGGAGGATGTGACTCACTCAGAAGCATCTCAGCAGCAATTCTGTAAATCAGTACCCCCCTTGAGATATATGTCTTACTTTGTTGTTTCTATTCGAGTGTTATTCTATAGTGAAGACTACAGGTATTTGCTATGTGACTTTTTTCAGTTCACCATGACATTATTGATATCAGCCATGCTGGGATATAAACGGATAAAGAAGTCAAATTAGCTGATAGCATTTAGACAATTGATATTCTCTGTGCTGGTGTCTGCTTTGGCTATCTGTGCTCAGTTCTACCATAAAGCAATAGAAGCCTATGAATTTCCAATTTAATCATCAAACAGCCTCATCTGTCACATTGCTCGACTTTGATGACCTTCGTAGGACGGGCTGTTTGTCCAGGAACTAACCTTGTGCCCTGCATCTCATGTATTGTCCAGTTGCATCCAGACAGGTGCATAGCTGCTGAAATTTTAATGAGCCTGAGGGACATGGTAGCTCCCTGATAGCTGGGCCCCATTCACTCTTCTCCACCACCGCTACCTCCGTTGCTGTTTACCACCATCTCCACGGCGACACACAGTAGCGCCAACCAGTGATAAGATAATGAGGAAAACAAATCCATTTGTATAGACGACTGTGTTCTACTCACTGACCTCAAGCTTTGTGTAGAACGATACTTTGGAGAAGGGAGATACCATTCTTGTTTCAGGGTTTATTGCAAATGGCAAATTTCTATCAGCGAGCTTTTTTAAGGTAATTGAATGGCTCAAAGGTTGTTCTCGTAAGACAACAGAAGGCCTGATATCTTCTGTTACACCTTCACTTCAGTAACAGGCAGCCTATTGATGGTACATAATACATGGTACATAGTGCTAATAGTGGTAATAGTATACACAGGGGGTAAACAGAAAACAAGCAACAGCAAATATATGTGAAAGCTTTAGGTGCAATTTCTCTGTCGTATTACTAAACCGTTGGTTTTAAGTTGTATAACACATTAAAAGTGTTAACACAAACAACACCATACTTTCAGTACCCACTGAAATAGCATATATCTTTAGTATATTACTGTTGTATAGCAAATCTGACACTAGTGTTTTAGTATCTGCACAGCTGAACATGTCATCTGAAGTAAAGACAGAACTCAAGGGAGAGTACTGCTATGTCTGTTATGAGAGTCTGCTATGTTATATGTAATAAACACTCACAGGCTTTTTGTGTTGCAGTTTACACAGCACATATGTCTTTGTGTCCTCATATCTTGGTGTTTTTTAAATTTATAAGCGACATCTGAATCGGGGGTTTGTTCGCCTGTCGATCCTAGAGAACCAAGACCAAGAGGCCTGTGTCCTGCTGTTTTCCTGCTGATAACCTCAACACACAAAAGACTGAGTGAATGAATGAGGCAGAGAGAAAAGGGACAAACAGGTTATGCAAGCAATTAGTGCAGATTGAGATCTTTAGCGAAACCATAATTCCAAATGGCATTGAGAAGGATGACATTTGCGCCAGGGCATATTGTCCAAGTACAATTTAACCCCACAGTATGGAATCGATAATCCTGCTAGTAAATCATTTAATCTTACTAAATACTACAGACAAGTTCATGCACATAAGGATGCTGTCCAAAAAATTTCATTCATGTATCTGCTCATAGTTTCTATATCGATGGAAGTGAAGACCACATAAATAAATGTAATGTAAATCAAATCATGTTTGTCACAGAGGACTTTTACTTCCTGTTAGCAGCAGGTGGCTCAATTGCTTCAACAGCATAGTTGCACATGGATGTCATTAGTGTGGGACCCTGATCAAATTTGAAATTGTGTCTTAATTGGACCTGAACAGTTGACTTAAGAATTTCAAGGCAATCGGTTCATTGTTAAATCAAATAAATCACCTGTAACTTGTGCTAAGATGCCTTTGACAGATATTGAGATGATATATTGCATATTTAGTCATTGTTTTTTCTTCAGGTGGAATTTGTGACAAGGACTGTTTCTTTATTATATTCTAGATCAGTGGTTGGAGGTACCAAACCCTGCTGGTTTCATATCCTCACTCACTGAACCCTTCTTTAGTAAAAAAAATAATTTTTTTTTTTCAAATTTAAGACAGTGCATGAACTCAGTGCATGAACTCATATAAAATTATCTACCTGCAAATCGGTGTGACTTCTGTTGTTGTTATTGAGAAACCAGTTCAGATATGCGTGGCTTCACCTTGGCAAGTGCTACTCTTATGTCATTTTCACAGCAAAGTCTGTTTCCTTTGTTTTCCATGCAGCTTAAGGAAGTGTTCCTTTATTTTAGCCAGTGCGAGACTAGAGTTGCTCAACTTGACATTGCAAATCAGGCAGAACGCTGACTCCCATCACGTTCAGTTATAAAGTACATGAAAAAACACAAGAAAGCAATCAGATGACGTACCATCATGACAGGCATAAATCGACTACTGAGTGCACAAAGTCCCATGTAGCACAGGTAGGCTAATCGATGTAGCATGATCACCTGCAGCAAGTTATGGCTAAGGGGGGCGTGTCATCACGAATTGACATGATGTGTCAAACATACACAGTGATTTGTGTGTGTTTGGCAAAAATACTTTGTCTTGATCTCTATCTCCGCTGAACCCCTGAGACCGACTCACCGAACCCCTAGGGTTCCCAAAATCCCATTCATCTGATTACAAGGTAATAGAGTGAAGAGGATAAAATGCTGAAGGCGTTTTCTCAGGATATAACCCTCCGCTCTTTTTCTCTGGGTATCATCTCTGTTGTTGAGATTAAAAAATTACATGTATGAGACCGTCTGTCGTTCATTATGTATGGATTAAGCAGCTCACATAGGGATTCAATGATGGTCTCTTAGTTTCAAACTTTTGAGCTGTTGGTTTGTAAGTTCTCCATTGAGTTATGAAATATATGGATGAACAGGCAAGAGCAGTTTTTCACTCAACCAATGGCTGAGCTGCGCTTATTCTCTTAGGCAATAATCTTCTTAATAACTTCTTGGAACAAGCCGGACACAACCCCCTTTTTGTTCTCTTTGACTACAAGAGGTTTAAAGTGAGAAAATGCAGCATAGCATGTGAGATAATGTTGAGCAAAGAGCAAAATATCACTACAGTATTCTTTTCAAGTTAAATCATACATTTGTGTTAAAGTGAAGAGCTATATGCTTCTCGAGATGTTTCACTTTTCAAGAAATCTTAATTGAGTTGATTCCAATCTAAAAATAAATAAGCCATTTAAAAAAAACCTGTATTTCAAACTATTTGATTGTCATGTTTCTAGAGGTAATGTTTTTAATCAAAAACAGTGACTTGCAGTGGAGCTTCAGTGGCCTTTAAACTCCTGTTTCAGTGGCCTCTAAACTTCTGCTGTACGTTTTCTGTCTCCTTGTAGCTGTCGACCTGTGGGCAAGCTACAGCCATAAGAAACCTAAGTTACAGAGTTAAATTAAGTACACAGATTCACCTACAACACTCTCCATTATTTAGACAGGAGGAGCAAACAATCCTTTATCAGGCAAGAAGACCATTAGTCTGACATCAATTACTTTACTAGTAATGAGGATAACCTTGGTCTTTGTTACCATGTAAATGGGATGGAAGGGAAGGGGTGGGTGGGACACTCACTGAGGTAAGTTGCTCATCATAGCTGAACTGGAATATATATCAAATGTCAGCCACTTCAGAGAATATTACTCCTCCTTTGAATGATGAAGTGATGAGGTAGCGCCACTTGTGCCTCTTGCTTGCTCTGTCGTCACACAAGGCTAAACTCTTTCTTAGCTCATTGAAATCTACACCTCTTCTTCAATAGGACTTCTCCAGTCGAGTGTTCAGGGATCTTGTCATGTTGGAGAGTTTATGTAAAGGTGGATTTTGCTATTAGAATTATGCCGTTACCAAATCTCAATCCTGTCAATTAGTATTCAGAGTTAATAACAAATGTCAGCATCTTTCCTGCAGACCCCAGTGGGCAGGTAAACTTCAGCCAACTTTGGTTACATTCATGAATTATTGACCAGACTCTCCACTTCCTGATGACAAAACCACAGATTACCTCCCCCTTTTATTCTGAAATATTTAAGATGTGCTTGTTTTTACTTGGATTTTTTTTTCCTCTTCATCACTCAGACTTCCATTGTGCAGTGAGAGGTTGCTTTGTTCAGAAAGTGTATCTCCTTCCTGGATTAGGCCCTGACTGATCATGAGCAGATACGGCTTTGTGTGTGATACTGTTTTAAAGTTTAGTATTCAGACAGAATTACAGGCTTGAGTCACATCCTGAAGTTGGATAGGGTCATGTTTGTGTCTGCTACACCCTTCCACCCACGCACCCATCCACTTAACTCCTTCTACTCGTTTCCTCACCTCCTTCATCCTCCTCATGTACTGTCTCGGGCCACTGGTGCAGCCTTTGGCTAAGCAGCAGGTTGGGTGAAGTCAGTGGAGCGGTAATCCTCTTATAGGACGCCTCGCTCATTTGTCAGCATCCAAATAAAGCGCAACCTTATGGGATTTAGTGTGGAAGCATTCGTTCACTCCCTGACATTCCGCTCTGCCTAAAAAGATCTGGACAAGGAAAGATGCAGGGATTTGATGAGCTTTTGCTTTGGGGGTGGAGTCAAGGGCCTTCAGGAATAAAAGAGAACAGGATTTAGCTTAGCATCAGTGTCTGCTCTGAAAATAGTCATGTTTTCCTGTCACACTTACCTATCACCATTAGCCCATTTACTCATCCTGCCTTAAACCTGATTTAAGTCTAAAAAGACAAAATATTTCAGCCAGCTTAAAAATGTAAACAATGATAGTGTCTAAAGAACAATTAGTAGCCTTATTATTTTAATTATTACTTATAAAGCAATAATATGTACAGTAGACAAGCTGCTGTGGCATTTCAGTTGTTAACAGAAAAAAATACAACGCTGAACCGTATGAAGAACTCTTATCAAGAAATCTGTTCAAAAGATCATAGAGAACCAATATGTTGACAATATCATCATCACATCATACAATTTATTGTCTCTTATATGTAGCCTCTAATTTACATTAAATCTTTAAGTCAATTTAAGACAGCAGATTTACTATACAGGGATTGTGCAGTGTGTACATACAGCACTGTGTGTGTGTGTGTGTGTGTGTGTGTGTGTGTGTGTGTGTGTGTGTGTGTGTGTGTGTGTGCGTGTGTGTAATTTCTTGGTGTAAATAGATTTTATTGTTATGTGTGACACATCAAATCTTTTTTATAGTCAATCAAAATTTTGTTTCCATACAGCGAAGGCCTGACGGGCCTCAGGTGATAATATTTCCATGTGTGTCTTTTTCTCCTTACTGTTTATTTCCCTGCAGTGTTGTCAACTCCCAAACTAAAAATGGTGCCACACCGCTCTACCTGGCCTGCCAGGAGGGTCATCTGGAGGCTGTCCAGTACCTGGTCAAGGACTGTGGGGCGGATTGGAGTATCAGAGCCAATGACGGGATGACGCCTCTGCATGCTGCTGCCCAGATGGGCCACAACACAGTCATCGTCTGGCTGGTATGTTGGAATATAGAGAAGGCTCTGATGAAATCTGAAGATCGATGAGCTCACATATTTAAGTGATTTATCCAGTTCATGTTAGATAATTAATTTTTTTTCATTGTTTTTGATTTTTTTTTTTTATTATTGGAATGGTCTTCTTTTGTAATATCCCATCAAATGGTTGTAACTTGTGCCATTATTCGGTATCTTTTCAGATGAGCTTCACAGAGATCAGCCTGACAGACAGGGATGATGACGGGGCCACAGCCATGCACTTTGCAGCCAGCAGGGGCCACGCAAAGGTGCTCAGCTGGCTGCTGCTGCATGGCGGGGAGATTGTCACCGACAGCTGGGGAGGGACTCCGCTTCATGACGCTTCAGAAAACGGTGAACTGGAGGTACGTTTTCTGTCTGTTTTTTACTTCCAGTGGAACCAGTTGTTGAATAGAATGGAGATAATAAAGATCTTCATTTTCTTTCATTTGTGTAAATTGACACAAGCTGTGTTGTAGTCATGAGTGAGGTAGAGAGTCAATATAATTTATTTTAAATTAAAAACTACACATTTATGTTTATGATAATCTAATAAATCATGTAGGAGTATCATGATTCTTGGTGCTCACAGGAGTTTCACACATGACCATATGTTTTGAATGAATTTCCTCTAGCTTATGGTCAGTCTGACCGCCTGTTTTGACTAGAAATTTGCTGTAACCAGGTTTGGTCAGTTGTGTGAGCTCACGCTTCATATTTAAACTGTAGAGAACATTATTATAAATGACTTATATTTGCTGAGCGTGAGAAGGGTTTTAAACTTAAACTTCAACACAAAGTTCTCAGTCTAGAACAACAAACTTAGTGTGGCTTCCACTTTGCTATTAAATGGATTCAAGACAACTGCTTTAATTTGATTAAAGAAAATCAAAAGTACTGAGAGAGGAAGAGAATGGTTTCCTTCATCATTTGAAGGCAAATCATGTCTATAAAATGTCTTCATCTTCTTCCTTCTCATAATGTGACTTGATATGACATTCATTTCTGTGATTTAACTTCATTTTAACAACAGCAGTCCTGCCTCATTTTGTCGACTGTATTTATATCTAACCTCCACGTCTCTCGTCTCGCTCTCCAGTGCTGTCAGATCCTTGTGGTTAACGGGGTGGACCTGGGCGTCAGAGACCAGGACGGCTTCACAGCAGCAGACCTGGCTGAATACAATGGTCACTCCCAGTGTGCTAAGTATCTGCGCACGGTAGAGAACATGGTAGGAGACACTGCTGTGAACCCATATCATGCTGGCATTCATCTTTCTGATCAATCTGTGGACTCGGATAAAGAGAACTAATCAATGAGGATCATAGTGTATTTCTGTAATGTAGTCTGTTAATCTTAATCTCATCACGATAGATCCTTTTACGATAATAATCATTTCATTAACATTTCCTCTAGGATTATTCAAATCTATCTCTTTTTGCTTTAAATACAGTATTAGTGTAAGTTTGTTAAATTAACTTTAAGTGTGCACTTTTGAGCTCTAATTATTCTAACAGGAGTTCAGTCATTGCATGTCATAAGAAGAAAAAAAATCTGTATTTGTCCATGACAGAGTGCGCCCTGACCAAAAATTGATTTAGAATATTCTTAAATATTAAATTAATATATATTTTACAGTCACTATTCTTTCCACAGAGCTAAGATAAAATTTTAGTGTGAAGATATCGCAGTTAATCTGCTCCAAAGACCTCAGACTGTTGCTGAGCTAATATCCCTCCTAGTAACCAGACCTGCTAACACTCCACATACTTTGGCCTCCAGTGCTTATTAAAAGCCACTAAAATCCCCAAGTGGCTGGAAGAATAATCACTCATCCACACCGAACTCTCTGTGGTGTGTGGGGAACATATTTCCTACCTCCTGCGATCTCGCCATCAGGGAATTTAAACTAACTATGTACTGCACTGAGGGTGAAGGAGGAGGCCCTAGGGCCATTTGATCAGCTGTGAGATGTTTCATTATGTGTGCTAGTTAAACTCATCATGCTGTAAGTCATTAGTGACTGAAGGTTAATGGGATTAAAAATTTATGAATGAGCAAAGTAAACAATTCTTATCAGTAATTCATTTATCTGTCTCTGTAACGGTGGTCTACCTTTACAACCATATTAAATGATCCAGGCCGTTTTTAATAGTGAATTATTACATCAGAGCTAGATCGATGACTTTTCTTCTGACTGTATCTACATATCGGACAGTTCAACAGTCCACTTCAGTAGTGTGTGTGTGTGTGTGTGTGTGTGTGTGTGTGTGTGTGTGTGTGTGTGTGTGTGTGTGTGTGTGTGTGTGTGTGTGTGTGTGTGATGCTCATCCTTTGACAGAGTGTGGAGCACCGTGTTTTGTCTCGGGACCCCTCAACAGACCTGGAGTACAAGCAGCCAGACTCAGGCCTCTCATCCCCGAACACAACTATGCCCCTGGCCAGCCAGACAGCACACTTCAACATCAGCTCACCATCCAGCTCCATGTCCAACTATGACTCAGCAAACTCCAGCCAGTCCAGCACCGGGGAAAAACGGAGCAGCTTGACAACATCACGAGGCCCGCCTACCCAGCTGAATACGATTGCACACACAGGTCAGCAGCACATATAGTGAAGTGAATGAACTTACACATATTAGGTCTAGAGGTGCTTCACTTCAGTCAGGAATTAATCCACACATACAGAATCTACACCAGCTGCTGAAGGGGAGTTAACATCACACAGCAGATTAACTCCTCATATGCACATCACACAGGTGCATGGTATACTGGTGCTGCACCCTAGTGGCCTGTGTGGATAAGAGTGTAACTCTTGGTGTCATTGAGAAAAACAAAATGATGAAAGGTTTACTTAATGTCTTGCTTTATCCTTTTGAAACTAGCAGCACACCCGGAATAAACTTGTGTCTCCTTCAGGTGCACCAGAGTCAGCCATTTCTGACATGCAGGCCTACATGGACATGCTAAACCCAGACATTGGCTCCGACCAGCCCAAGAAGAATGAGATGCCTGCTGATGCCACCTCCAAGCCCCCACCACCACCACCGACCTATCCGCC
The DNA here is from genome assembly GCA_013358685.1 of Antennarius maculatus. NCBI lineage: Eukaryota > Metazoa > Chordata > Actinopteri > Lophiiformes > Antennariidae > Antennarius > Antennarius maculatus. Next base: position 14,429,895 of record CM023607.1, on the reverse strand, counting down.
CCCACCTCCCCCACAAACTCCCCCGGCGCCTCCTCCACCTCCGAGCTACCCAGCTCCACAGCCCCCGAAGGAGCCGTCATCAGTCGAGTTCCTGAAGGTGAAGAGCAATCTGCGGCATGTGGAAAGTAACAGCCACAAAAAGAAGGCAAGTACAGAGGTGGAAGATCCTGCAATGAGTGCAAAGGCTTTATTGGTTTGTAAATCAAGTCTCAGATTTGTGCAAAGACTTCAGTGAGACGGAAATTTCTTAAGATTTAGTAGCAGTTACATTTTTATTGGAATATTATTTCTGATTGCCTAACTAAAGGTTTCACTGCAGAGCTAGTCCTCTGGCTTATGAGGAGTTTAAGTCTTTCTAATATGGAATAATACATGGCACATGACAATATGTTATGGTACATGGTGATTATAGCTCAGATGACCTCCTTATATTTCATTAAACCTGCACATATTGTAAGTTTTGATAAAAATAACATTTCTCACTGGCTGTGATGTAAATCTGTGGCATGCATGGCTGAGTGTTTGGGATAATTTGTCCATTTGCAACCATTTTCCCTTGTGTCTAATCAGTTGGGCTATTTCTCTTGTGTAACAATGTACCCAGTCTGCGTGCACACAATGATGTTATTGTATTAACATGGCTAACGAGGCTAACGGAGATACTCATTACCTTGGCTGGTCTTCTGGGTGGACACGTTCAATGGCTGCTGTGATGGGTTTGTTGATCATTCTAGTAATTAATCTGGCTCCAGATCACACGAAAAGAAGTGTTCAAAAAGATGATATGGAGCAGCAATTACGTTTGGCATTGACATGAGTTTCAGGTTTGCTTCTAGCAGCTCAGTTGTGCAGTAAAATGCGTTCAAACTGGTTGTGAAGTTGTTTAATTATCAAATTGGTGAATAATATAGTTATGATAAATGACTTGTGATGACTTGTATTTCATCAGGATGTGTTTCAAGATTATTGATTATTGAATGTCAGAGGCTGTGGGGGCCGGTCTCCAATGCAAAATCAGTTGTTAGTTGGTAGAAGATTCCACAGGCCATAGCATGTTGTCTCCAGAATGAGTTGTGTGTGTGGGTTTGTGTGTGCACACATGTGCTATCAGCCATATTGGGGAGAGTTTTTAATTAGTGCCCTCCCCTGCTCTCCCCACCCCCTCAGCCTGGGCCGGTACCCAGGTGACCAGCCTGGGTGAGCCCTCATTAAGAATTTACCAAGAAACACAGTGCTGGGAATGCATGCACATGTGCGTGCAAACACACAAACACACACAAATAAGATCAGAGTGTACCGTATACACTGGGAAAAACAATCTGCCTTTGGGCACCATAGTAACAGGGAACGGTAACTTCATCCAGGAACGCAGCTGATCAGCTCTCACAACCTGTGGACGCATTACAGGCTGGTGTGTGAAATGCAGCAGAGTTAGCCTGTTAATTTTTTTAAAAGGAAAAGATTTTAAAGTCTTTGTTTGATGGTGACTGTAGGATCTCTCTGCTTCTCTCACCTCATTTGTCTGTATTTGGTTTGTCTGAAGTGAATTGTTGTGTTGAGCTGCCAGATAAAACATTTTATTCTTTAAATCTGCTCCAAAGACCTCAGACTTTGAGATCTTGTCTGTATTAATTATTGTCTCCCATTCTTTGCTGGTGACTCATCCCCTGAAAGCTAGAATATTCTAGTACTTGATGGCTGGGTAGTATGCAGTCGGCCATGCTGAGCAGAGCACCTGGTCTTTGTGTTTTGCATAGGAGGTACTGGACAGAACTGGGGAGTGGTTGGTCTGTGTGCTAGCGGTGACATCATTGCCACTGCTGTGGCTGGCCTGATAGGTTATTGATGAGGCCTATGGGTAAAGTGAGAGGGCAGGTAGAGTGACAGCCAGAGCGCTGAGAGAAGAAGACGTGACAGTCTGAATTTGGTGACAGCTACTCTCTGAGTTCTGCTGGGTTTTGTGGATGAGGCTCAGTGAAAACTGACGAGCTGCAGGAGAGGATTTTTAACTCCAAGGTAAGGTGTTCAGAAGAATAAGAAAGGTTTATTTTACCTGTGTGATACAATGTTGAAGTTTGAGGTGTGATCCTTCAACATGTTCTTTCTATCTGGACTCATCAACAGGTCCAGTTGTTGTTATCAAATGTGTTCCAACAGAACTGCACGCTTTCCTTACCCTTGCCATTCCTATTATACCAGGTTGTTGTAGCGTGTGTGACATTTGATTCATTTTCCATACACAGCCTATGTGTGTGTAAGACTGTTTTTCAGTAATGTTCTCTACAGTTTTGACTGTCTTAGATAATGCACACAGAAGCAATGTAAGAACAACGGCAGTGGCATTATGGTGACAGACAGGTCTGTTGATAATGGAGATGAAGGCTGTCTGTGTGTTTGGTCGTGGATAAATGCTTTGTACATTTGCTATTGTTGGCCCACCTCACTGCTCGCATTACCCATCCAGCTGATGATGAGTGCTCATGGACCATTTCTTTGACAGCAGACATGAGTCAACAAAACTTACAACAACAAAATAGGCTAATAGGAACAGAACATGACACCACAAAGGGGGAGAGGTCAGGGGTCAGGTGTACATTGAACATTGGACATCTGCTTGGCATTAAGGTTTTGTCTGGATTCATCGAAAAGAGTCTGTAAGAGTCTGTAATTGATGAGTTATTTGATGCTGATCCATGAAAGCTGTCAACTTTCAACCACATAGTAATTGCACACAATTACTATGACACACACAAAAAGTAATGCAAAGTTTCTGAGCAAACTTTGAAATGCAAATATAAACCTTTCTTTGCATTAGGAAAGTGTATCTACAGATGAAGTTGAGAAAAATTTCACCCATCCACTTGTCTGCAGGTGTTTGTTGCATGGGCTGTAAATAATAGTTACTTGTTATTATTAGATGTTGTTACATCCCGCGAAGCGGTGATGTATTGTAATTGTCAGCGTTTGTGTGTTCGTCCTTCCGTCCGTCCACCAAATATCTTCACAACCACTGCAGATAGAAAGATGAAAGAAAAAGTACATTACTCGAGCAGCAAAGGGGATGAAAATGAGGTGATGACCTTGACCTGGAGAAAAGATCAAATTTCAACTTTTGTACATTTTTTTTGCACATATCTCAGAAACCAGATAAGATAGAAAGATGAAACAAAAGGCGTTACATTCAGGGAGGCAAGGGGATGAAAATTAGATCACAGCCTTGACCTTGAAAAACTAGGTCAAGGTCAAATTTTCACTTTTACACCTTTTTAGGTACACGTCTCTGAAACATTGCTGTGACCACTATGAAAGTAGGTCAGGGTAAAGTTTTGAATTCAGGGGTGTCGAAGGATGTTGCAGTCTCTGACTGCCTGAAATATAGAAGTTCTAAAATACAAACAGCCTGACCTGATGTTTATTTTACGTGGTGTAGAGTGACGACTCTCGGATTGGGAATAGTCTGATATTCTGTCTTGTAACTTGTCTGAGATTGATGTCAGAGCAGAAAGTGAGAGGGCTCAACTGACTAAAGTCAGTGACCTCTGACCCTTCTCTGGATAGACGGATGCACCTGAAAATGAACCCACTCTGTGTTGTTTGTAATGTCTTACCTTTTCAAAGCGTCAATGGTTTGACTGGAACTGAATAAAGGCTTGTTGCGTTGTGTAAATAAGGATGCTCTTGTCATCTGAGAGGATAATATTGCAACAAAATCCACTAGGTACATCTTCCATTGTATGTTGTACCACAAATGATTGGCTTACTCCAGAGGTTTAGCCACATAAAGCCTTTTATGCCATTTACCACTTTGTCATTTAAAACATCAATGTTTCTGTTGTTTTATCAGTCAGGTATCTGCTCTCACAGCGATCATTCAGGAGTCATAATTTTACCCCGTTTTCTTTGATCTCCTTTTCTTTTAATTTATAGATAATTTATTCTGTATTACCTCACAAAATTTAACTAGTTTTTGTTTTGCATAGAGGAATTAAAAAGGTTTTAAAATGCAAATTACTACAAGTAATTTCAGGCTAATTATATTTTTAAAAAGTCATATACAGTTTATATACTAGTTTTTTTTTCTGTGAAATATCTATAAATAATAAGAGTCTAATGTGACTTCCAAAAAAATAAATGAAATTTGATTTGTTTCGTGTAAGAAAACAGATTGCGGAAGATCATCACATATAAGAATATAACACATCTGTGGGGATTTTCCGAAGTTGTTGAATTTTCAAAACGTTGGCAATTACTTCTTACTGATAAATAAATATAAGAAAAACAAAAACTAAGTAGAGAAAATTAGACTGAAATAAAAACCACTTAAAGGGAAAAAAAAGTCAAAATGAACCCAGGGTATTATTTGAAGTAAACTAATTAAAAAAACATTTTGGTGGAATTATTATTTTTTTATCATCAATGGGGACCTTGACCAAACAAAATATATCACGCTCCATGACAGTGGAAGTGACGCAATCAGACATCGAGGTAAATCCATATCAGTGCCATTATATAGATATACAGCAAGCGACAATATAACAAGCCAGCCGTTATCATATTTATTTATCACAAAATCATCTCAAATCATGTCATCATCATCAGATTCGGAAAAGGAGTTCCCTGTGAACCCAGCTTGGGATGTGATTATTCCCTATAATTACGACCCGATGTTATAACTGCATTATACTTGCATACTATATAAGCCCCTTTATGATACCAATCAGAGAGATAACCCCCCAAATCTGAGGTAATTGTTGTAAATTAGTAACAAACCCCGGGGGGAAACAAACCCAATCAATTGACCTGTCTATCACTTTTGATATTGTTAACTTTGTGCCATAATCGCATAATAATCTGGTCACAAAAACATTTATGCAATACCTCCAGTAGCTCCAGACATGAATTAATTATCCACTATAGCTTGGGAATTCGAAGTAAATACTATGGGTTGTCCGAAAATGATCTTACCTTCAAATCTCTTTCAAAATAATCCGTGGTGAAGTGCTCATGGCAGATTCTTGGATCTTTGGTCATTTTGACCCTGTTTATCCTTGCTTTCCATTTCTCACCAATTCTTTGCAGAAGGTATTTTGAAGAAAGATAGGTTCTTACCTTTGTGTCTAACTCCTGTGTTGTTGGAACATCCATTCACCTCACAGGTAACCATGATTTTATCAGATTTATTGCTTCATTGATCGTATTGTGCTGTAATGGCTGCCCTGACTGATGAAGCAACGGGTGTCGTCGATGACTCAGGACCCCACGTGACGGAGCTGCTGCAGCGCAGATTTTAAGGTGTCCTGACACCAGGGATGATGCTAGACATCAGGAATTTATTTTTTTTTCATTGTGATAATCAAAATATATATTACTTTACAATGAGTGTCCTGTCCCTTTAACTTTTACTGTATCTGTCATTGAAATAATGTTGCACTTTAACCAGGAGTGTAAAACTTTTTGCCCTCAAGCAAAAGTGTAAAATCAAAAATCAAACAAGCAATGTTTAGTTACAAATGCCCTTTTTTTCTCAGAGTGGAATTAACTTTAACTAATCAACAAAAACTATATAGTGGTAGTCCGCAACCTACGAACACAACTGGTTCTGAGAGGCTGTTCATCAGCTGAATTGTTCGTAAGTCCTTATTTATCAAATTTTAATCTATACCCAATATTTGAGGTCATTTAAATGCCATTACTACTCTAAATACACAATGAAATAAACTAGTGTAGTACAGTAATGAAACTCTTATGTCTCCACCTCTGCTTAATGAATTTTACCCTCAGGGGTGTAGAGGTTAAGCCAAGCTTTAAGCCACTGAGGTATTCTACCGCACTTATGTGAATAACACGCTGATGCGCTTCCTGGTAATCAAAAACCCAACACAACACTTTATGCTGGATTATTCTGTTATTTCTAATAAATTTCTCTATTAACTCGACCAATAGTTCACATCAAATAGTGAAACATTCAGAGTTTAGCGGTTAATGTTTCCAGACAGAAACCTAACCCAGCCACATTGGTTGGTTCCTACATTATTTAGTTCCTACAGTGGGACCACTCCATCAATATTTTTGAAATAATATGAATTAACAGCAGATTGTAGCAGCCTACAGTGTACATCGCTGGCTCTAATGTTCAACCTGATCCATATTGTTAGCAGTCTTGATGCTCACCAATGTCCCCATGTGCATAAATACATTGTGTGTTTGTTCCCTGCTCAGGAGTTTTTAGGAGTTGTTAATGAATGAAGGACGAAACACTGCAGATGATGCACCAACAGAAAAGCCACATAAAGTCCGACATCAGAGCAAACTGGTCACTTAGTCTGATATTTACTGAGTTATTTTGACATGATATATGAAATCGTAATCTTTGGGGTGTTAATGTTATGCTGCTCGATGTGGGTTTGGCCAGAAAGGGTGACTGCAGTCATCGGACATGGTTGTCTTTATGATTCGTATTTATAAATGTTCGTAAGTAGGATGTTCGTAACTTGAGGACTTCCTGTACTGAAAAAAAATCAGTTGGAAACAAACAATTAAAAGTTTCTTTTTGTTTTTGTGGTCAGCAGCTAAGTTCTGGAGAAGGCCACGACAAACTACGCCGTGTGGATTCAAACAGGAAGTCAAGGAGTTTCAGCAAGCAGCCCAGCACTGGGGACTACTACAAGTCCCTGGGAAGCAACACAGCCGAGCCCCAAGGGAGCAAAGGCATGGCGCCCAAAGAGGAGGTAAACCAGATGCCTGCTGTCAGGGACAACCTCCATAGGTTCAGCTCTTTGTAAAACACTGGCAAATGTAGTCAACCTAATATCACAAAAACTTCGGACTGCTTAAATTGTACGTGGGTTATGATGTCATTCATGTTTAACAAGAAAAAAAGACATTTAAAAAAAAAAATACACATGATGGTCATGTTGTTAAAAAATGTGTTATGTTCTCATGTAGTAGTTTTGATCGTCTGGGCAACTGATTTTGACAACACCTTATACTAGTTGGTTTTAAACCTGAATCCCATGGCATTCTCACAAAAACTAAACCTTCCGATGATTCCAATTTTTTTATCCATTAACACACACCTGTCACCAATTCACCTATTGATTAATCATGACATTTTATTTTAAGATACTAAACACATTCCATTGATCACATTACAAAATATCACTTTCTCTGGTACTCTATTTGCACAGCATTCATATTTGTGTAGGGTCTCAGAGTGGCTTTCAAAGGTCTTCTTCAGAGTGAGGTTAGCTGTGTGATGGCATGATGGTGTTAGGTTACAGCACCAACCGCCATATTTGCCTGCACAACATGTTCCTCTTGAATGTTGCATAATCTTGGGTCTTCTTGAGCTTTTGTTTGGGGCCACATGCAAACATTCTCATTTACATTTCTTCTTGGTTCCCCACCCCATTCTGTAAACTGTACAGTAGAACAAACTCAGCATAGTCCCAGGCAAGAGAGACTTAAAGAAAATCATCAAAGACCAGCCATCCTAGACAATGGTAAAGGTTGTTGATTCTGCAATTAAACTTGTTTCTGTAGGGGTTCTGGTATGTAAAGTCTGTTGATGGTATCTGGTTGTATCTTTATGATTTCTTTCCAACTGTTTGAATAAATCCCCATTACTGCTTAATCTACATTTAGGAATTCTGTGGGGAAATTGTTCCCATTTTTTCACAAGCACTTTAATCAGCTAGAAAGGATTTTTTGACAATTTGATAAGGATTAGAAATAACATAATCTTCATATTCTCTAAATATTTATTATTGATTGTTGTTTTTATTAATTTCATTGAAACTTCTTGTAATATGTGTATATGACATGAATAAACACATTTTACATGCAACTCTACAGGCTGAAATACACACACATTGTACTTCAAAATACGCATGAATAAAGCTTGTGTGTATGTGTGTGTGTGTGTGTGTGTGTGTGTGTGTGTGTGTGTGTGTGCACTCCCTGAGGTTGCTGATTTCTACCTGTATGCAGCCTCACACATCCACAGTCATCTGAATGAATGAGTCTGTTAGAATTTCATCAGCATCCCCAGGGAGGTGCTCTTCTAATCTCATGGGTGTCATCAGTGGGGTAGTCCTTGGTGGTGCAAGCTACAATCCCCATTGAGCCAATTAAGGTCTCAGTGGGGCCCCTCCAGGTCTCAGAGGGACCCTAGCAGATGGACGGGCTAATCAACCGGCGCTCTAGCTCGTGTTACTAACACCCATTTTGTCCCCCCCCCCCCAAATCTCTGGAGGGTTTGAAAAGTAAAGGGGGCAACAATGATGAGCATGCGTCTACAGAGTGGGCGTGGGGTGGGGTCGAGTTAAATGTCACGGTCCATTAATTTGCTTCCAGCAGAGTTACGACATACTGGCGGAGCGTGTCAGACGTGTGCTTGCTGGGTGGGGGTTTTAAAACACTATCACTTGCACTGACAGATGGCTCCGATCCACTGTTTTCCCTCAGTGACCCCCCCCCCCCTAGAGATTGGGCCATATTAACTCTGTTGTTAGCAATCTGGTATTATGTCTTCATGAGATGATAAAAGACAGCAGGAAGCAGAGGGAGGACACGGCTAATAAAGCCGCATACATCTGTCACTTCTGGCAGTCAGCGCAAGAATTTACAGCTCGCTCAGCTCAGCAGGAACAGGAACCAGATTCTCTGTCTGTGTTTGATTAATATTTTAATGAATAAATATTAATGCTTATTTTGTCCAAAAATTATTTTACAGAATCAGAAATACATATGACTGTCCTCGTAATCAACAAACAATTGTTATTGCTCATTAGTTTACATTTTTTTTAACATATTTTATACAGTATGCTTTTAGAAAAAAACAGCTGACAGATGTATTTTGTGTTGTTTTTTTTTAAGAAAACCACTCCAGGAGTGACAACATCCACCGTTAGGGGGGTAACATATTTTGCTGTGTTCCTCTCTCTTCTCCATTCAGGGCTCTGTGTTGTTGGAGGAGCCCAAAAATAATCCCACCGACAGTTCTGAGAACGGTACCTCTGACGAATCGGTCCCACCTCCGGCTCCTCCGCCTCCACCCCCTCTTCCCCCTAGCAACCCCACGCCAACACCCCCTCCGCCTCCTCCACTGCCCCCAGAGACGGCAACCACTCAGAATCAGTCTGCCGGTAGGACCTCCACCAATCAACGACGTCCTTCCTCCTCAGGAAGTGGAAGTGAGTGGGTATTTTCTGTCTCTGTGCATTTTGTTTCCTGGTACTAAAATTCTCTTTTAAAAAGGATGAGACATATATCCACATTTTTATATTGTTGGAGAATATATTGTTTTACAATTGTTCTTAGAAAACAGAGCCCCTGGCATCAATAGGTACAAAATAATCTCATTGGTCAAAGAGGAGTCTGACATCCCTAGTAACAGATGTTGAATTAATGATGAAGGGCTACCGTTACCCTGAGGAGTGGATTAATGTTCAGCCATTTCCTTAAGTGACCCACTCTGCCCCAGATCCTGCTGTCTGACAGGATCCATCTCAGGAAGAGTTGAAGCTGTGAGATTTTTAAAGTGGTGAAAATAAGTGGTCCATAGTTTTTACGAGTGTTGGAAGTTATGTGTATATTCAGTATGTACAGGCCCTGAAACAAACACACACGCAAACGGCCTGTAAACATGCAAATATATATAGTGAGAGGCAGAGCAGCGGGCAGCTCCTTCATGGTGCGCTCAATGAGCAACTTGTAACAGGGACAATGTCTTGCTCAAGAGCACCTCAGCAGCTCTCCGGTGGTGAACTGGCACCTCTCCACTGCCGGTTCACACTCCTAAAAGCAATGTAGCCTGGCACTGTTCAGACCTGCTGATTTCTCATGGAATAATGAAGAAAACATCCCATAATAATAACAATTATGTCAAAATAAAAGGAAAATGAGAGAAAACAGGAATCCAAGATAGCTAATCATCCAACACCATCAAACAGACCCCATGACAACAGTAACAAAAGCTTTTCTTCTGTTGGTAATAATTACCAATAACACACTAAAGCTGTTTTCATTTAATTTCCATGACTATCAAGCTACGCCGTCCTGCTGCTAACATTCCTCAACAGTTTTCTTCTCCTGAAGTCTTTAATGTACATTTCATTTTGCATCGTCCTTCTTTCACTGGCTCTGTCTCCACTTTTGTTTTTTTGTTGTTTTTTTCTGTTTTGTTTCCTGTCTTTGCCTGCCTCGGGCTTTCCTCACCTCTGTTCTGTCAAGGCATGGATATTTCTGCCTCTCAGGAGGAGGAAAGGCAACAGAAAAAAACAAAGTGTGAGTACTCATTGTGATCTCCATCAGTTCATTCTGCTGCACATATTGAAATCAGGGTAATCTGACGACTGAACAGTTAGATAAAGATTACGCAACTTTGCTTGCAATGTCGCCCCCTTTTGAAAGTAAGTCATGGATTTTCATTTCCACCAGAGGGAAAAGGCCTTTAGAATAAACAGAGAGACTGAGGCCAGTATCCATAATAATAGGGAGCAGCTGAGTCTCCATACAGTCAACAGAACACAGTTAGTATTAAAACAGTGAATGAACTCACTTTCTCTTTCAAGCCTTAATGTTCTGGTTTTAGTCTTACAATTATCTAAATATTAAAAATTGACCAACAAAAACATATGCTTATCTTTGTAGTCTCCTGATTTTTTTTTATCTTAATAAATCACCTGGATATAGATAGTCAAGGAAGTTAAAGTGACACTGGTTGTGTGTGTGTGTGCGTGTGTGTGTGTGTGTGTATGCATGTGCACGTGCGTGTGTGTCTGCTCTTTTTGCCTGACCTCCCAGTGTCAGTGTTATAATAAAACATGTACAGCTTAACAGTAGTGAGTTAATGTTATTTAGAAAATTAAAAGCCAGTTTGTCTCTGGAAGAATTCACAGCTCAGATGTGTGTTAATGTGTTACCATCGCTTCAGCAATAAAGGCTTTGTCGTTTATGTTCTTTCTTGTTGATTAAACAATTGTTTTTATATTATCTGGGATGCATCTTTTACTGACATGCTTGAGATCTGTATGTGTGTTCATGAACTGTTGTACAGTTTTAATCATATAAAAGTGCTTTTAGGTTATCAATTTAAAAGATACCAATCTGTGTGAAGCTCAAGATGAGTGTTTGTCCAGCAACAAATCAGTTGGCTGATTGAAAATGCTGATGGAGGTACAACTTCTTCACTTTTTCTTCTTCAACTTATTAACAAGAAGGAGAGGATTTTACTTCTAATACTTCAAAATATGAACCCAACTCATGCTAACTCTGAGTGCTCTGAAAACAACAAATGGCCTCTCCAGTGGGGAGAGGCCATTTGTCAAATGTTCTTTACCTGTCACATCTCCGCCCTCCTTCATACTGACGCTGGCTGTCCACACCTCCAGACGTCACAGAATTTATCTAATGCAAACACTCCATGTTAGATTGAAGAACACACCAATATGGTTTACCGACACAGATATGAGCCCTGCAAAATATTTTAAACATTTAAGCACACGAGATTGCGGAAAATCAAGTGTTCTGGAGCTCTTTAAAGAAGAGCTATCAGGAGAGAATGGGCGAAGGTAAGCTGTAACTTCTATTTCTCTGTATTTAGATTTATTTAGAAGAGTTTTGATTGCATTCATCACACTTACGAATAAATGATCTGTTTTTTTCTTTAGATTCATAAACAGTTCACAGGCTACAATTCAATTGTGTTCAACTGCATATTGTGTATAGATTCAGTGTAAGAGCAGCAGCTGTGTGGTTTTCAGCAGTGAGGATTGGGGCGGTAGGGTGCACTAACAAGCTGGGGATTGGAGGATGATTGTGTGAGTGTGTGTCTGTATGTGTTTGCGTGTTAAGTCCTGCATGCTTGCCAATAGCTCACTGTCACTTCCAGTTACCGGTGATTCCTTTAGATTTCCCCCGACTGTGATGATGGGTGTTTAATAGGAAGCTGCTGTCTTCTCCCTGTGAGAGAGAGTGAGGGAGAGAGAGAGAAAGAGAGAGAGTGCAAGGGAGAGCTAGGAACAGTGGCAGGTTAGGGAGGCTTTATGTCCAACAAGACCATTGTGGTCGACTCACCACGGATCATTTTTATGGGAGTAGTTTTTTTTTTTATTCCATTCCCCAAGTAGAAAATTAGTCACCAATGAGGGACTGAGGATATTCATCTCATCAGAGGTTTTATACACTCCAAAACAGGTGAGGTTGTTTTTGGCTTTGGTGTATTTGGGCCAAAGTTTTTGAAATTTAAATTGTATAAAATTATATATAAATCTGCTGGTTATGCCTTTTAATTAGAGGCTTCTCCAGCTGTATCGCAAAAGTTTGTTGCTTTGATCTATCAAGAAACACAGCTACTTAGGTATTGTTCCCTATTTTAAAACTCTACCTCTGCCACCTTTATTCTTTTAATACATTAAATGAATGAAGAAACCATTTTGAAATAATAATGTTTTGAAAACAATAAAAGTGAGGTATAGATGTGGAGAAATGTAGATACTGTTTAAAGGTCTTTGAATGTGAAAACAAAGTCTCTTTGTAGAAGCATTGCCATTAGAGGACGTAGTTGAACACTGTCAGAATTTGTGGCATTGTTCACTCTAAGCAGATTAGGGTCCATGAATGCTATACACTTTACCACAGTCCTACTTTTTGAAGTTTAAAGTTTATCCGTGCTTGAGCCATATACACATCAGGTGACACTGAAAGAGGGTGTGTTCTCCCTCTGTTTGGGTTCACTGCAGTGAAATAATTTTGAACCCCCTCCTTCTAAAAGTTTACACCAACTGTTTCCCATTGTACTGAAATCTCATTGGTGCAATGCCTTAATTAATTAATTAATGCATATTGTATCAGGCCATTTGAAAGTGACATGTCAGAAAGTGAAGGCCGTTGCCAATCAAAGTAAACAAATCTAAAATGAAAGTTATAACAAGCTTGTTAATGAGAGGTAGCAGGTACACCCTAACAACAGGTCCTGATTGTTACCTGCCGGATCATGTGAATTATTTAACACTGAAATGTCATCCAATCCCTCTCTCACTGCCTCTTCTTCAGTGTATCTCCTCTACTTGGTTTCACTTTTCTGCACCATCCTTTTATCTACAGGCGCAAAATCTTTCAACATGATGTCCCCCACTGGTGACAACTCAGAGCTGCTGGCTGAGATCAAGGCAGGGAAGAGCCTCAAGCCCACACCGCACAGTAAAGGCTACACTACTGTCTATTCCTCCAGTGGACCCACGGGCAACAATGTAGGTCCACAGTCTTCCTCCACCACCATGAAAAATCCAACAGTTATCTTTTTACATCCCGCGAAGCAGTGATATATTGTAATTGTCAGTGTTTGTGTGTTCGTCCGTCCGTCCATCCATCTGTGCACCAAATATTTTCACAACCGTTGCAGATAGCAAGATGAAACAAAAACACATTACTCAGGCAGCAATGGGGATGAAAATGAGATGATGACCTTGACCTTGAGAAAACTAGGTCAAAGTCAAATTTCAACTTTTGTACAATTTTTTGCACATATCTCAGGGACCGGATAAGATAGAAAGACGAAACAAAAAGCATTATATTCAGGGAGGCAAGGGGATGAAAATTAGATCGCAACCTTGACTTTGAAAAACTAGGTCAAGGTCAAATACTCAATAGTACAATATAGAATTCATTACTTCGACCCTTATGAAAGTAGGTCTGGGTAAAATTTTGAATTCAGGGGTGTCGCAGGATATTGCAGTCTCTGATTGCCTTGTTTCGTGTTCAGTGCTGTCCCATCCATCTTTGTCTTCACTTTTCTCCAGGGAAACATTGCTTCTCCACCAGAGACCCGTGCATCTAGCCCACCACCCAAGCTGCCATCATCCCCACCATCCAAGACATCTGTAACCTCCCCACCCACCACTCCTAGTCCAAGTCCTAGTCCTAGTCCTAGCCCAACTGGCTCTGGATCTGTCAGGACCTTATCAACCTCCGTGAGCTATGAGCAACTGTCCTCCAACACCGTGATCAATGGAAATGGTGGTGGAAGCACAGCATGTGCAGAGTCGGCGCGGAAGACAAGCCTTGTAGATGTGGAAGCCCTTGTGCCCACTCATGATGAACAGGGCAAAGCCATCCCTGAATGGAAGAGGCAGGTGATGGTGCGAAAGCTTCGGGACAAGATGCAAAAAGAGGAGGAGCACAAGCGTAAGGTAGGCAGGATAATGCAAGGTTGTTGAAAGATATAGATTGCTGTGGTTCAGCTATCCCATTTGTGGTCAAGCAATTTCAAAATTCTCTGTAACCTCATTTATATAGGGTATGCTTCAGTTTTAAGTAAATACAACACAAAGGGGATAGCTGTCACTTGGGTTTGAGTGTTGTTTTTGTGTGATTTCAAACCAAAACATTGCATAAATGTTATGTTCTTATTCATGCATGATAAAAATTTCATGTTTTTTGACTGGTTGGATGATCACTTGAGGTAAAGAAAATTTTATCTGGGGGTCAAAGATACAAGTTCGTTTAGAACCTGTGTTGTCTTCTTTCTTGCCATGACAGTTGAAGCAAAATTGCAGTTCGTAATTTCTGAGCATTTTTATAGTTGGCAGAATTTTCCATATTCCATATTTCCAATTTTCCACGCAACTTCAGATTTGATGCCAGATTTAGTTATTTTGATTTTGAAATCAATGACATCTATTTCTGTTGATGACTTCTATCTCAAACAATAGTTGCTGAGGATGTGTGAACATTATTTGAATGTAAACAAGTATTCATTACTAATTAAATATTTATTGGTCCTGTGTAATAAATAACTCGATAGAAAATTTAGTTTTGATTTATTACATTTTGCAAGTAATAGTTTTTAGCAAACTTCCAGGAGGTATACAATACTAACTTAGTGTAGGTTGTAGATTTGTTGAGATATAGCATCTGCTTTTCAGGCCTTAACTTTGAACCAAGTTGACCATAAAGTGTTTGGGGTGTTGTCTGTGACACAGAAGGTTACTGTATGAAGCAGCTAGAGAGAGATCCACATGCTCACAAATATATATTTCTTATTTGTTCTTAGCTTATTTCTGTGCATGTTTTTTTTTTCACATTCAAAGTCTCTGTTAATAGCAACTCTTTGGAGTGCAGTGATTGTGTACTTGGCTATGATGCCCATCACAACATTAACACATGTGACCAATGGCGTCACAGTGTGGACTGGTGTTTGATGATGGAGTTTTTGTGGCTCCAAGTATTTACATGCTGATTCAGTGGTGTGATGTCGGGCCTATTCACACTACAGGTCAACCCATAATAACAAAATACCATGTGTGCATATATGTATGAAATACAGTTTGTAAACAGTAAGGAAAAAATAAATGTAATCCCCTTCATCTTTTGCAAACAGCCTATAACATGTTAATGATTATACCATACATTATCAGACAAAATAAGCCTAATTGAGTAGACCTCTTTGGGTTGACAGTTTTACCACCACTGCACTTCGAACCACGCCGTCTCACTGGTGGGTGTGGACTGCAGTGTGTCTGTCTGTTGACCTGCTGGCAGTTTCCAGCAGTGATGTAACATCGTAGTCCTGTGTTACATCATGTTTGGGTTGCAGACAGAAGAACAACTAAATTTCTGTTGAAGCTCCCTAAATTAAGAAATAACTCAAAAATAAACTCTAAAAGCAAATCAAGCCAGTAGAGTTTGAAACAATCTGCAGTGTCAAGTGGCTAATAAATACAAATATGGATTTGTTGCAAACCTATAACACTTTATTTATTAATATTCTATACATATCACCACTGGGCTAATTAATATGCAGTTGGCGGTTATTTCAAAAAGGAGAATTTTTCTCTCCTTGATTCAAAATTAAAAACAAAAGGTTCCATGACTGTAGTGAGGCAGTGCCATTGCACCACTAAATCCATGTAAATCCTGTGTGTCAAGATGGATTTGCACTGAAGTGTGTGTTCACTCCAGGAACTTCAAGCTGAAGGAATCCATACCTCCTTCCCTGTCTTCCTGTCTTTTGGTCTCCTTTGACCTCTGATTTAGTTTGCTGCAAGTGGACACTACCAGCCTCAGGAATGGCACTACTCCTATGTCCATAATGCCATTTTGGGCCCATTTGGGGAACTGATGACTGAGGATGACCTAAATCGCATTGAGAAGCAGATTGAGAACCTACAAGTCATGCACAAGGTCTCAGAAGTTGAGAAGGAGCTGGAAGAACTGGAGCGGGAGCTTCATCAGCTCCTACCAGTGTCTGCTGCCCTCAATCAAGAGCATTTCTCTGTCAATCCAAAGCAGGTGCACGGTCAAGCTGAAGATCTTCCAGCCTGGTGCAGCAAAATTTCAACCCTACTTAAGAGTATGGCCATTCTTCTAGCCACCCTAGGGGGGAAAGAGATAGACATCTTGGATCTTATGTATCCTGAATATTCTCAAGAGATGGCAAGGAATGTAAGCACAGGTCAGTTTGATCCAGCAGGGTCAGTTGGCACTGGATTTATTGGACGGTCTCAGTCCTTCTCCACAAGGGAGGAGGTGGAAAAGGAGATCAAGCAATGTGGAGTTTCAGTGAAAAACCTCAAGGCCAATTATGAAGTTCAGAATCAGTCACAGACGACAGATAACAAAGCAAATAGGGTGTACAAAAGAAAGCGGTCGCTCCCTGTGGTAAGTGAGTCTAGTTATTGTCCAGAAACAGTTTGTGAGACAGATGGTGTTGGTTCTTCTGCTGAGGTCCTTCAGTCCCACACAAATGGAGAAGCATCCTTGGCCGTGGAGTCAGTCTTACCCCACACTGAGGAGCCAGTTATCATTGCGTCTCATGCTCCTCAGACCTATGCACCATCTGAGGCAATGGCTCCAACTAACATCGAACACTTCAACCAGCTTCTTTCTACAGATCCCATTTTAAACAATGAACAACTAACAAGAAGTTTAGAGGTGCAGACAGATCTAAGTTATGTTCAGGAATGCATTGAAATGAGGAAAGAAAGAATTGTCTTCCTGTTCCTTGAACACTGGCGTAAGTATACCATCTCTGAATCTTATCGAGAGAAATATACTGGCAGGAGAGGAAATCATTTAGATGTAGGCTGGGAGGACTACAATCAGTTTAGTGCACAGATAGGAGAAATGCAGAGTGAAGATGACAGACTTCTTCTTTTCATGAAGTCAAAGCAGGTAGTCGGGAATTTAATTGGTCACTGGAGGACAATCATGAGTCAAGTGCCCACACGTCAGATCCGCAGGTTGAGTCGTGCCCAGATGATATACTGGCCAGAGCATTTCCTGCCACATATTAACGGCTCGCCTGTGAGCTACGAGAGCCTAACCCTTGACCTGTTCATGCTTGGATACTTCCAGTTATTGGAAATGAACATGTCTCGCAGTGAACGCAAATTCCGGCATCTGTTGTGCTATGAGATGTTTGACCGGCTCGGTAGCCATAAGTGGGAAGTCATAAGGCAGTTTCACAAGGAAGTCATGGAGGAAATTGAGAAAGGAAAGCGAGACTGGGCGGACGGTTTTGAAGACATAAAAATCAATTACTTTGGGAACTCTAATGATGGGGTTGGTGTGATGACCGCTTCTCTGCAATCTATGTCTCCCGATACGACCGTTATGTCTTTGCTTGAGTCACTCCCTCCCCCACCCTCTCATCCTCCACCTCCTCCACCACCCACACATTCTGCACCTCCACCTCCAGATGAACAGCCTACCAAACTACAGTTAGATGTCTCTCCATCTTCATCACCTGCTGCATCCACGAATGGTATTTCTGATAATAGTCAGTGTGTGGAGCAGGGAACCCAGAAGGATTCCATGCAGGACAGTGCTGAGGTGGATGTAAAAGCAAGGGAGCTGATGTCCTCAAAGGAGGGAGTGGTTTCTAATGGCAGCAGGTCAGAGCTGGACCACAGCTTGACAAATGAATCTCTCCAACACCCTGCCGCATCTACAAAAGCTGTCACAGTGCAACACACGACAGAAAGCTCAGTTAAACATGTTCCACCTGTTGCTGTTAAATTTGCAGAGGCTCCTCCTCGTGTTGTTGAACCTCCACCCAAAGATGAACATAATGAAAACTCAATTAAAGTAATATATGAGCTAAAGGAGTTCAGTAATGAGGAGATCATTAGATACATAGATCGTAGCTTTGCTTTTTGGAAAGAAAAGGAAGCAGAACTTTTTGATATCTAATAACTTTATTAAGTAAGGGTCCACCAAAGGCCCATTTTAAACCTACACAACCGATTAGGACCAGGATCTGGATGTCTGAGATGCAATTTGGACCATGTTGCAATGACTGACTTCACCTGTCATGTCAAAAAACACACATTAACTGCAATATTTTTTATTACTTTTGTTGACAAATATTTTGAATCTAGTATGTCTGATTGCCACGGTACACCATTACTGGAAAAACAAGTTTTTAGAGGTAAAGATTTGCCATAAAAGTTGTGACGTGTTTCTTGAATTTTATTATGATGAGGGATGATTGCTAAAACTATGCATACTTTGTTTATACAAACATGGATTTGCAAATGTTTAAAGATATTTTGTGGTTTATAAATAGCCTTTATCTTTAAGTCTTGGACCTTGCAATTTTGCTGATACAATGTGTGCCTTTCAATTTACTGTAGATTACAAAGATTAGCAGGCATGATAAATACCTGGAGCGACAACTCTGTGTTTGGTATGTTAATGATTCAGAATTTGAAATAAACAAATTTTTGTCAGCACGATGAAAGAAGTCGTTTGACAAGGCATCATTTAGACCCATGAAACATCAACTTACAAGTCTATTCCTGATTGCTCTTGCTCAATATATAATTTCAGTGTTTTTGGGAAATAAGCGTAAACTATACATAATTTGAATTTGCATTCTTTTGTTATTTGGTTTCTACATTGCTGTTAGAAATAAAGTTTGTTGACATTTTTGTGATTATATGATTTTAGTAGTTATTTCCAGTCTCACTCTACCTTAACTTTTGAGTCTACTCCACTGTAATACATGTCCCCAGAATATTTAAAGCATGTGATTAGACACAAGGTCTAAGTTTTGTGTCTTAGTTACTCAATGTGAGATATGAACCAGTGAAAGAGCCAGCATGAAACAACAGCTTTGGAGTGCTTACTTCTCAAGTGTGATGCTTATACTATTGAAGAACAACACCATTCTCATGTCTCTTCTGCAGCATCAAGATTACCGTCAAATAACCCTCTTAGCACCACCCGCTGTCATGCTATCTCTGGCTTACAGGAGTCATAAGGAGGTTAGAGTGAATCTTGATCAACTCACAGCTCAAAGGGAAAGATGGTCAGCTGATAAAAGACATATGCCAAGAGAGATTTGAAGTTTTGTGCACTATCTGCTTCAGACACAGGGAATGGAAATACAACATTTCTTCTAAGTACGCATGTGAAGTCATACTTTAATTAATTAGTCCAGACAATGAAGAGCATAAAATTTGGTAAATTTACATGAAAATTCTGAAGCCTTTGAGTAGTGGCTATACAATTTATGTACATGTCCAGGAATTCATGGAAATGTTTTCCTAGATATAGACCTAAGTAGTGCAAAACTGGAGATGGGCGTTGATATCATCTGTGTGATTTATAGTTAATTCAACTACAGTCGGTTTAACTCGCCATGAAAAAGACATTTAGCCTGTATTAGCCTTAGCACTTTGGCTTTAAGTAGATTTGCTTTAAAACCACTGTTTAGTGTCACGAGGTAGGTTTCTATATCAACACTTCAATAAAAAAATCTTTAGTAATTTGTGCTTATTTTATTTGTTTGATTGTTTGTCTGTTTATTTACTACTGATAATGTTTTATATGACAAAGTCAATCTTTACACACACACACAGTATACATATAGAAATGGAATATTGGCACCAGGGAACAGAACTAAAGAAACTTTTTCCGATGTGACAAGAAGTTGGTGATTCTGGATGGCTTCCTCTGTCCTGTTTCAACTTGGTGACCAATGTTTCACTGTGAACACCCTCATTTGATCACATTAATTAATTACTAGTTATTTGTCTCAGCTCTCTTTCCACAGCAAATCTGTCTCCTGTTTTCAGTATGGATTCCTTTCTCTGTAATTCCCAGGTGAATCATTAAAAATTCACTGTGTGAATAATCTTTTCTGGGTTCCTGTTTGTAGGGATGAATGCAGAGGGTAATGTATCTTGTCAGGAGAAGAGGAGAAATTCAAGATGCCCCCCCCCCTCCCTTCCCTCCCCCCTTCACCTCCATTCACAGTCTTAAAGGAAAAAAGGATCCAGTTACTGTGTGTGTGCTGTTTGAGAGGACATGTTAAAACAAATGTAGACAAAGGTCACAAAGATTTGTGTTAATGAAATTGTAGGTTTCATTAACATTTTAGACATGTAAACCCCAGTAAGGCCTGCGTTTGACTTTCTCAAGTCAGAATGTTTTAGCATAGGGTTTCTGATCATGCATTGCATGCATTGGAAAGTTATAACATTATGATGATTGAAGATGTATACTAATCATTTTTATAACCACTATACTGTTGATGATGTGCTGCATTACACATTATACGTAGAGGAGGCTTAAAGGTGTAATACTCTGGTGGGTGAAGGTGACATAGGTCACGTATTTAGAGCGGGTGGATGTTGAACGATAAAAGAAGCTTTGTCTGATTTTCATTCTCTAACCAGTAAATAAACATCACACAGTAACTGATTGAAAGGCAACTTAAAGTTGATATTTATGTGAGAGTAATGATGATGTCAGTTAAGGAGGGGGTCTGCTCTTAGTCGCTGTCCTCCACTGATGAATATGGACCACTGCTTCTAGCTCCATTTTGATCCCTGTCTCCCTCCACAGGCGGAAGAGGAGGTGTCACGCCTGGCATCCATGCCGGCCTGGAGGAGAGACATGATAAAGAAGAAAATGGAAGTAGAGAGGTGAGCACCAAGGCTGTCTATAATTAACTTGTCATATTTTATGAAGGCTTGGCTCATTTTTGTTTACATTGTGTGTCATCACCAAGAAACCTGTAGAAATAAGGATGTGAGCTTCTGTCCAGAGCACTGATTTGGTGTTCTCAAGGCAGTGCTGTCTCATCCACAGGTTGAGATCTAGAAAGTGAGCATGATGACAGTGAACATGATGCTGAACAATCTTAAGGTACATGCAGTGTAAGATGGTGTTTCTATTTCTATATTAGTTATACCATCAAAAAAACTGAGTTGGACTACATGAAAAGAAAACACAAGGAATGTCCAATGTGTTCGAGGCAGAGTGGATCATGGACACAACAGAAAATTACAGAATCACTGACACACAGGCAAGGGATTTAAAAATGCACCACTGTGTGTATTTGTACATTTCATTAGGTGGTGAGTGTGAATAAAAAGGTTTTGTTCCATATTAACTTTCAGTTAATTCAGTCAGGAACAAAATCAGAGGGATACGCTTAAAACAACACCAAAAGATAAGCATCTGATATTTCTCAGGTGACACAACGGGAGCGAACAATATCAGTAATCAGTGTCCCCATCAGCATTGATTACACCAGTAATCCTCTTCCTCATGGACCGGAACGACCTCGGGATCCCCTTCTGTGGGTTATCAGCAGTCAGAGCTGGACAGAGTGGAGGAGGTTCATGCTGCTGTCACCTCACTGGTTGTTAGAGATTAGGTTGGGGCTTGTCACCCTTTATGAAGATCTACAACCAGTTTTATAGTGATCATTTGTCCTGAATAGGCCCCAAATGAGTGATGCATATCTAAATCCTTTGATTGAATTTTATTATTGTACTAATCAAATACTTGTACTGGCATATCTGACATCTGTTCTCAAGTGAACCTGCTATTCACATAGTAGCTTTATGTAGTTTACTGCAATAACAGTTGTCTCCCTTAAAAATTAGAACAAAAACTGGGTTTTTTTGATTGGTTCATGTGGTTTCCAGTATTAGATGCATAAAAATATTAATTTGAAGATACAACTAATGGTGATGAACAAAACCTTCCTATTTTTAATGTTTATGGATTGCTATTTTCAATTTTGGGATGTAAAAACGCTGTGTAAATATTTAAATATGGGTAAATATATTTTTAGAATTTAGTGTAGTGTGAAACACCAGTTTGCATCAGAACAAGATAATGCAAAGCGTGAGGCACTCACTTATATCCTGTGACCCATTATAAAGTTTCAAGGGAACAATTTTTGCCATGCATGAAAAAAATGTGACATTCTCTGTTTGACTTGCCTTTGGTCAGCCTCATCAGAATATCCCTATTGCTTTAAACAATGGAATAACTCATTGCAATTTAAGATTCTTATGCCTTTCTTCTTCTTCTTATGTTAACAGGAGTGAAAAAGAACAGACAAGGTAAGAAGATACTGATCGATTCACTGCTTGTAAAACGTGTTTAATCCTGAATTTCCTTTTGACTGGAAATTGAATCTAAAATCAAGGCCTCACTGTGATGGTCAGAAATGTCGTGTTATGTGTTATTGTGGCAAGAGCTAGAGAGTGAAAAAATCAGACAAGGATATAAAAAAAATCAAACATAATAATTGCTATAATAATTTCTAATTAAGCTTTTGTTTTAAAACTAAAGAGGGCTTGAAGGACACTTCATATAGATGGGACCTCTACCTAGACCCTACAGTCCCCTTAAGTCCAATTAATTCTTATCCAAAAACAAACTCACAGCGCCATAGCCAAAATTAACAGAACAAATTTACCATGTGACAAAATATTTAAATCAAGTTGATCCACAAGACACTAATAGATTCCCCCCTCCCAAATATACCTGGTCTTGTTTTCATCAGGGTCCAGGCATCATTTCTTGAGACATGATTAAAGAGAATGTAGGGAAAAGGTCTCTATTTCCCAAAGTTAAGTGAGATTCTGTCCTTGATCTGGATCTGATCTGGACAAAGAACCGTGATCCTGATGACAAACCAACAAATAAACGGATGGGGCTTAAGCACACAACCTCCTTGCTGTAGGTGGATTTCAGTGGAAGTACACTACATCAATAGGAAGTGCTGTGGTAATCCTGTTTTATTGCTATGACAGCTCTCGCCACTCTGTGGCGCCCACTCCACCAGTTCAAGCTAACTTTACAGAGGATCATGGGAACATATTACTTCACAGTAAAAATAGCCCTACTTGTAAATAGAACTTTAAAGTGCGTGATTATTTTCTTTTGATACCATTTCCTTTCAGATGTTTATGATTTGTTAATATTTTTAGCAATATAAACTTCTGACGTGGTTCAATTCTTATAAATTTACTGTGCTGATGCAAGAACACCAGACCAAAATACCTCAATCATGCTTTTTCATTATCAAATCAATGTGCTGTTATTCTAGTGAAACAAAGCCCTAAAGCTGAACCTGTGTTGGTGGATTTTAACCTGTGTGCTGAATGTTGTCGCTAATGACCACTCCTCTTTCAACATGACAACACACTGGGACACACTCCCTTAAAAAAATCCTGTTCCAAATTTTGTTTTGAGCCAGTCTCTATCTCGAACCCATCAAACCTTTGTGATAAAGTGGAACAAAAATTCAAACCCAAAAATATAAATAAGTGAGTTGTTGGAAAAGCATTTTAACAAGATGTTGGTGCAACACCAGTATAAATGATCACATCTCAGAATCAGGGAACTAAACTAAGCTTTGTAACATTTGTATATAATATTTGTGCAGCATATGTGGCTTCTGTGGGATCTGATGATCGTTTTAACAAATCTTAATCTCTACACTTCCTTATGTGTACACCCAGAAGAGCCGAAGAGAAGGCCAAGCAGGCCAGGGAGACGGAGGAGAGGATGGAGCTGGAGCGACTACGGAGCCTGGGGATCGATGAGACCAACCTCACCTCGTGGCAGCGACAATTATTTCTGAAAAAAGGGGATATAGCCAAATAGTGAACCGGACCGTCTCCCCTTCTCTGCACTGCAGCATTCCTGACCCACAGACTCCCACCCCAAGGCCTTCACTGAACCCCTGGCCACCCCCCTTAGGTTCTGCACTGTATACTAAACAGTGGGGAAGAGCTTGTGTCACTCCTCAGCCTCCAGAAACAAAGGACCGTCCTGTGGTTGCCGCTGTCCACGGTGGCCTTGAGACTCCACTTGGGTCAAACACAGTGGTGAAACACCTCCCACTGAAAGTCTCATGGACGCAAACACTTGTTTTATTGTGCTAACAATAGCTGTGAGCAGCACTAAATCTCCTTTTGTTATAAATGCATTCTCCCTCATTTAAATTAGATTTATCTATAGTGCATTTCTTTTTGTGTTCCTGAAAATCAGTCAAAGCTCTCTTACATATGTTTACTCACGGATATGAAGTGATAGAAAGATGAAGCCTGTCATTGCAGTCCCTTTATTAGCTGAGCTCACTTTTGTTTAACAACTGGAAAAGTAGCTCTATGACAGTTGTGTCTCAATATGGCATATGCTTATTAAACCATTATGCAGCTAATACAATCTGCATGTAGACAATATCACATCTCTGTCCTGTTATTTACTTTGTCATGAGATTTTTTTATCACAATCGAGTAGCACTTTCTGAATGGCTTCATTTTGTTGCCAGAGTCGTTAATATAACACTGCTCAAACTACTGTGCTGCTTTAGATAAGCTTGTCACTTCCTGTGGATATCAAATATTCATATTTACCCTAAATAATTTAAGGATTATGTAGCTGTGCAATTGGAATTTCATTATAGTCACTGGTCAAAAGTTGTACCATTTCAATTAATTTTTTTCTCTTTATGTGACATAAATGTTAAGCTTTCGTGATCATGAATGTGAAATGCTGTGTGGATGTGTAATGTGTATCAAACAGATTGTGATGTATTTTCAGCATATTTGACTCCAGGACCTTTGGGTTTTTAGTAAAAAACAAAAAAACTGAAGAGAAACAAAGACAGAAGACGTGACAACAATTCTGCTTGATTTCTATTCAAGTAAGACATTTTTAAAAACATTCACATGGGAGCAGCAGCATCTGTCACCAGACGTCTCATTTAGACCCTAAATGTTTCAAAAGTAGAGAAAAGTCAACAGTTTGGGTTGAGTCTTGTTCAAGCTTCTGTTCCACTAACCTGGAAGCTATATCTTTGATGAGCCGATCTACTTACAGGACGTAGAATGCTCTCTGTCTGCCAGAAACATCCAGAACATGTATAGTGTAGCTTTCTTTAGCCAACGCCAGCAGTGTTTCAGTGTTTCTGCATCCATTTGTATGAAGAGTCCAGTTTCAGATATTGGAAAAATCTCTTTAGCTCTAACATATGCTTCTTAAAAAGGTGAAAAATTACATAAAAGTATGTAACAGAAATGATAGAAACACCAGATTTATTATTATACAGCTATTTTTACTCATAAATCCTGTTGTCCTGTCAACTCATTCATATGTGTGGGTTATGTGTTCATCAATTTGGGAAGTTATTTGGAAATATTCTAATTCACTGTCATCGGATGCCATATGATATTGACATTGAATGTGATGTAAACATCATTGCCATTTAATTTTCTATATATATATTAACTCTGTACATAGTGACCCTCTCAGACGTTTGTCATTTCATTGTCCCCATATTGCATTATATATTACATGTTTCAGCCTTGCTTAAATAGAAAGTTGGCTAATTCATGTATTAATATATTTTCAGACTATTAAAATGAAGACAATAAATCTTTAATCTCTAAACTAGATACTGACTGTTTGCTTTCTTAAACAGAAATCCAGGCACAAATAAAGAAATATATAATCTTTTGGCACATCAACACCACATCAGTATCAGAGTTTGAGAGAACTGAAGACAGATAGTGTGTCTGCTCTGGACAAAAAGACAGACTTTGTGTAAATCACTTCTTTTGTAGATGAGTTTCTGTTACACTGAGCGGCTTTTGTTGATCACAGTATTATTGTCGTTATTGATTTTTTCATTGGAACTTAATTTTTGCACTTTTGTGCCTTTTCACTTGTAAGATTACAATCTCTTTCTCGCAGTATTTTGACTTTAAAGTCGTAATTTCAGATATTTTCTTCCGATACTTGATCGTATATTGGGTGACATCAAACACGTTTGAACTCTGACTTACTTTGACATGGATCTGTTTCGGCTGTACCTGGTCTCTGACCGATCATGTGATCACGGACGGAATCGATCAACGTCTAGATCGATTCTCCTCAGACAGCGTCAATGTGGTGTGACGGCCACAAGGGGGCGCTCCGGAGCTACTGGTGGCTAATCAGGAATACTGTAAGCAATAAACATCAAGAAGAAACAAAGATGTAGAAATAAAACGTCTACAGAAGATTCACTACAATTAAACATATTGACCTGCCTCTAATATTAGAGCAATGTGGGCTTTTAATCAAACTCTCCCTGAGATTCGAATTGTTCACTAATGACTAAGCCAAACTGTAAAGTCCCCCAATACTAAATCCATTTCCCTGATTTAAATAGGATCTCATATCTGAACGCAGTTGTCGGGTTTAAATTGGTTTCTTCTCACTGACTGATTGACGCTCACCTGTCGTGACGTCAGCAGCGCGTCTTAATGGTCGAACAGAGGAAGTGAAGAAATCCGGTGAGAGTGGAGCGGACGGGGACGCAGCTGTATCTCTCCGCCAGACAGCAGCTCTCCGGAGGAACGCCGGTTCGTCCTGGTTCCATTAAAGCGGGTTGGAGTTTTGAAGGTACCGGACACGATCGATCCAGATGCGGCGCGGCTCGGACTGTCTGTCGGCTGCCGCTCCGGTGCGCGTCGCTCCGCTCTTATGAACTATGGGAATGTGAGGCGGACATTTTTGCTCCCACCCTAATCCGTGTTTCAGGCAGCGACAAAAACAAGCAAGTTGTTTATGCTGCTCTTTGTGTTTTAACACTTTTAAAAACTACTTGGTGGTGCTTTATTTAATGTATGAATATTGTCACTGTCATTATCAAATATTTCAAAGAGTTAAACCTGCATAATGACTTGTTGCGTGCCTGCACTTGACATAATATTCCAGGCGCACGGCTGATCGAGACTATTTAACAGTAGAAAAATGTATAGCTTCATGTTCCTGTAGTTTGTGGATTTGCTGCAGCTCCAAAAGTTGTGGCCCAGCGTGGGAGTGAGCTGTGAGTCACGGGTTAAGTCCCTGTGTGAGTGGGGGATTAGATCACGAGTGAAGTTTTCTTTTTTTTCGATGGTCCCTCTGGAGGTACATGAGGGTCATCCAGATGAGTGACACTCAATGCACCCCCGCTGTTTCCTGTGTCCCTTTTCAAGTGGTTGGGGTAAACATACAAGAAAGCAATAAAGGTTTATTCGCAAAACATATCATTGATCAGCTGTTTGCAGTAACCAGACAGGTAGAGTTTACATAACTTAATGGAGCAGGTATTACTGGTCTCTTCCCAAATCTTTTGTCAACATTCCCGAGGAATCACAGGCCCGTTCGTCACGGGCAAAGGCCCCTGGTTCAGAACTGTTATTTGGTTTACAAGCTGCTGCGTCCATCTTCGAATCTCACCAGAGATTTTCTCAACATTCCCACTGCAGCAACACGACTTCGTCTGAAAACCAGTCACGAGGTCTGTTTGAGATCACTGCTCTTTTGGAATGTCCAAAGATGCCCAAGGTTCAACTTTTTTTCTAGGATTTCCTGATACTTTATGGAATCCTTCTTACCTTCTATACCCTGCAGGTTTATAGTGGTCCACGGCAACACTGGAGGTCAGGTGTTCTTCTTCACATAGTCTTCAATCAGAACTCAGACCTGTGGAAAAAGTTCTCTGGCTCGTCTTGATGATTTAATCGCTCTGGATCTGACTTTTTTTGTGCTTTTGGGTCAATGGAGGTGAATGTCTTGGAGTTCTGGCATGGAGCCCTTAAACCAGGGGTGGACAATTAATTTTTACAAGGGGCCACATGAAAAACCTGAATTGTGTCAGAGGGCCACACTAACAATAACTTGAGCTTAATTCTGTTCAACTTTCTTCCACTGTAAAATGCACTAAATGTTTCAAATAGCTGGTACTGTTTATCGGAAGAGTAAAAGACTAAAACATATTGTGTTTAATTTATGTAATTTGTGCGTACCTAATTTATGATTGGCCTCATGTGGGCTGGACAGGGATGTACAAAGAGCCGGATGTGGCCCAGGGGCCGCAGTTTGCACAGGTCTGCCTTAAGTGAATGTAAACTTGAACAGAAAACATTGGGACTCTGCTGCTGTAGTCATGAGGGGTGTTGATCAGGATGTCAAATAATTTTGAGACTTCATAAGTCACAAAAAAAGTAGCATTTTGTGTTGTAAGTGAAAAAGAAAGTTGAAATCCCCGTTTTTAAGGCATTTAAACTGTTTGACTTGTTTGTACAAACAGCTGATCAGTGGTATATTTTGCCAGTAAACATAATACACAGTGGGGGCTGAATATTTTTCTTCAGCTGTATTCAGTCACTTTAGTCTCTCATTCTGGTTCTGTCTTTTTTTTTTTCACCTCCTCTTCAGACTCCTCCAATGTTGTAGGAGTGAGGTTCCCAAACAACATCCATTCTGAAGCGGCAGCAGAGAGGATATCATGTCTCACAGCCAGTCAGACAGCTGTGTGGGCAACCAGGCCCCTCTAATCCTGGAGAGCCACTTCTCTACAGAACTCCATATATCTGAGCCAGGTGATGAATGCTATGAGTCGCCAAGTACCCCCATGCCCCAATGTGAAACACCTCAGGAAGATGTCGTAGACAGGTTGGTGGTGCCTCAGCAAGTGGTTCTGAGTACCCAGAGTCCTGCAGCACAGAAGACCGGCACCCAACAACTTATTCCCAAGAATTTAGCAGTGGCTAGCCGGTCTAAGGTCCGCCACCACACAACCGTGGTGACCTTCCCTGTGGGACTGGAGAACTTCTCCGGAGGGACCCGTAGCCGATACTCCACCCAGGGACCAGATGTGTCCTGGGAGGATTATGACAGTGATGGAGATGGATTTGCTTTGAGGAGAAACCGCCGTAACAAGTCGTACAGAGCAGCTGTGACCAGTCTTGACATTGAAGCCATGGCAGCTGGACAAGGGTCTGCAGCCACGCTGAAACCCGTCAGAGAAGATAGAGCACCCAGTCCTGGCCCAGCTCGCAGCCCTGGAAGAAAGGTACGTTGGGAGAGGGGTTAGAGGTCGAAATCCTTTTATCATAAACGCAATGAATCTGTCATTGCATTTGGATAAGATTGTTTCTTTCCATACATTTAGTCACAGCCAGCATGGCTACTAGTGTTCTGCTTTAGTCGTAAGAATGATGGCTTTTGACTAAAAGAGAACATTTACTGTATGTTCTAAAACGGCACGCATGTTTAAGGACTCCCCATATCTATTTTACTCAAGTATTATGAAAAATTCTGTATTTAGAGGTGGTGGCAGCCCCAGAAGAGAAACATGGAATCTACAGTGTTACACTCAGATTGTGCTGCTTTCTTTCCTCTAGAGAACCTTGGGCAGAAAGAGGAACTTAAACAAACGTGGGTCCTTCAAGGATGGTAAGTTACTCATGTGTAACTGTCCACTTCTCCAAACTTAAGTGTAGAACTACAAATAGATGGGAAACTACAAAGATATCTTGAATGGAGAACTAGCAAGGTGGGTGCAACAAGCTGGAGGCAGTAGAAGATGGAAGATTATTTCATGCCATGAACAATTTTAGAAGCATCCATACACAATCTCAATGTCTAGACAACTATTATACATGAGCATGATGACGGCGAGTGCTTTAAGGGTATGGGATATTCACAGAATGATAACATGGGTTATGATATTTTACTAATAATATTGTTATTTGCATCATTAATACTATGACTACTGTCATTTTCAGTGGCCCATGAAAGAAAGAAAATAAGAGCTCGAATTTTGTGGAATTTTTTTTTTTTGTAATGGAAGTGGGAGTGAAAAGTGTTCCCTCTTTAACAGTAAATAAAATTAATTTAAAAAGATGCACATCTACTGTTTTAAAACAAATTAGGATGAAAAAAAGAACAGGATATTTAAAAAAATATAATCTCTCTTAAAAAAATAAATACATCAAACTGTACTTTCCTAAATGAAAGGCAAAAAGGTGAAACTTACAAAATTTTCCTGTTTGTTGATTAAATTAGCATTATTTCTAGACTTTTTACAAAGTGTTTGAGTAATAAACAGATTGATAACCATAATAAAACGGTCATGAACTTTTTTTAATAGATTATGTAAGTGAACCAGCAACATCAACAATGGTGTAGCTGCAGGGGATGAGAAACATTATGTCAATAAGGTCTTTAACATCGAAAATATTGTACAGTCTGTTTGTTTCAGTATCAGGAGAAAAGTTTCCATCTACTTGTTTGAATGTTGTTGAACAAACACACTTTGCTCTTTCAGGGTTTTAAAGTCATAATAGGACACAAACTGTGATCCTCACAGAGGACTGATGTTCATGAGGATTGGTGCACCAGTTGGACATGTTTCCTCCTGTAGGAACAAACTTGCTACCAAATTTCACAGCCTGTATCCGTCCTTGAGGACAAACTCTCATTTGGCTTTTGGATATCCAAAGTAGGCCACGTTACTAATTTTTCTTTTTTTTTTTGGATGGACATCAGTGATACTGGTCCCTCTGCTCTGCCATGTTCTCTACTGCATGCATTTTACTGAGTTCGACAAGCATTCAAGGAGTAATTGAAAAGTGAAAAAATCTGTAGATGATTTCATGGGGCTCTTCCATGGTTGATTCAGAGGAGTCTGTGCCAAAACATACCTATTCTTAATAAAGCAGTATTTGGTTTTAATTCTACCAATTGACTTATTTGTAAGATATTTAAAGTCTGGCTGGGAGCTACAGGTCATCCCAGTTTGAACTGTGAACCTGTGTGATTGCTGTTAACCAGATCTCAATATTAAATTTTTTGAACTGGGCCTTCTAGCATTATGTTTCTAAGTATTTGCAAACTGTAGACTGAAGTTTTGGATTGAGATTGAAGTGGTGTTTGTTGATGACGCAATCCTTAGCCACTCCACGCCTCTACCAAGAGATCCGAGAACGGGGGCTGCAATCCACCAACCAGGATGAGATGCTAGATGACTTTGTGGTGGTCGAGTTGCCTCCAGAGGAAGACCAGAGCATTGTGGTGAAGAGCTACCGGCCTGTACAGCTCACTTGGAGCCAGCTGCCACAGGTAAAGAAAGACCTGGCAATTTAGTATTAGGGATAAGGGTTTCATCTTGGCTTTTACAAGTTCTTGATTACATGTAGAAATGTCTTGGTAGAAAAAAATCAGTCCTCCTTATGAAGTCGCTCTTATGAATATTAATCAGAGTGTGGGGATACCACAGATCCTATAACCTGCATGGCTCCAGCAGGTTGGCAGCCTGCTGAGGTTGAGTTCCAACACCTGCATACTTCCTGAACAAGTGACTCCTCTCCTTTTCCATTAGAGACTTCCTGAACTTTCAGCTGCATTGTGTTTGCAGAATTGTGTTTGAAATATCCAGCTGTAGTTGCAGTACTTGGCTAAAGCACAAACAAAGCCCCTTTCACAGAGTCACTGTGATTACTCTCTGCATGACGTGTTCTGCACGGGACATATGCTTGAATAGTCACTAAGAAGTTGTACTAAGAAGTTGTACCCTGTGTTAGAAAGATGGCACAACTTTTGTCTTTGGAACTTCCCTTTGGAAACGTTTAAAACAAATCCTTCCATTCAACACCCTGTTTCTGTAGTCATACTTCCTGAATTTACTGAGAAATTAGACTCAAACCTGGTGATTTCATCCATTTGTCTTTGAAGAAATTATTGTGTGAAGGTTTCCATGTTAATCTCGAGTAAATCTTGAAATACCAAAGTTTTAAGTTAAAACATTCTCTTAAATGTACAACAGGATGTAGAGCAGAACTTATTCCTT
The DNA here is from genome assembly GCA_013358685.1 of Antennarius maculatus. Lineage (NCBI taxonomy): Eukaryota > Metazoa > Chordata > Actinopteri > Lophiiformes > Antennariidae > Antennarius > Antennarius maculatus. The sequence continues at coordinate 14,397,968 of CM023607.1, read as the reverse complement.
TATGTTCCAAAGGTGAAGGACACAGGCATCCTGGACCTGATCTCACCACAAGAGAGAAAGAGACAAGAGGTATGTGTGTGTGCGTGTGCGTGCGTGCGTGTGTGTGTGTGCGTGTGTGTTTGTGTTTGTGTTGGGGGTGGTAGTAATGAATCGCATGTCTTAGAAGAGGTAAAAAATATTTCTGGAATTAAAAAGCAAAGGTGGTCAACAAATGTATTAATGCCACATACAGGTTTTCACAAGAGACGCTGGTGGTCAAAATATCCTGACTGTCAGTCTCCCAAAATTCATGACCCTACATTTCCCATAATGCAGCTCAAAATCATCATTTGTCATGTATCCAATGCCTCATTAATGCCCACTGCTTTTAAATGCTACACCTTCACTTCAGTTCCAGTGTTTCCTAAAAGCATTCTTGACCAGGTCAACATTGTCTGGTAACAAGCTAGATTTAATCCTCTCCAAGATTTTGCAGGTTTTTTGACGGTTTTCAGGTAAGATTAAAAAACAAAGATCACAGAGCAGAAGCTGGAGCTGATAACAGTCTGCAATGATGTGGTCACGATGACCAAAGCTAACACGACAGCACCAAACAGCGCCTGGAGAGACGTTACAGATTGGCCCATTTAGTGAAACATGACTTTCATGACCTGTCTTCACTTGCGGCCAAGCACCAGATACTGTGTCATAATAAAGGAGAAGCCATGTGTGCACTGCAGTCCCTGAATATAGCCACACCCAACCAATGTAATCACGCTTAGTTCATCTGCTGGGCAGGTGCTTGTCTCGCTCTTTTGTTCCTTGAGACATCACATGTCTTTTGTTTTTGGTTTGCTTTTTTTGTGGTGCTCCGTTTATACATGACAACTTTAAAGGAAACGTTTCAGCGGTTTGAAAGCATTTTGTTGATGTTTAGGACTAACATGGATGAACTGCAAACACTACTTACATTTGTTATTCTGTCATATCCGGGAGATTTGACCAGGAAAACTATAATTTCCTATTCTTTTGTGACATTTTGAGCGTTAGTCTGAAACATCAATGTTGCTATGAGTTTTTAAGGAAGTAATATTGGTAGTTTTGCTCAGTTATTGCCCTTTGGTCCTGTCTGAGCCACCATCCCTTTACAGGAAGGAGGAGGGGTGCAAAGTCTATTTCCATCCAACAATTCACTGAAGCTCCTGATTACATACGCACACAAGGCCCTTCATTTCAAAATGCTTACAGTGACTTATAGTAAAATCTAGTTACTGCAAATGAATCGCTGATGATATGTTTACTGTCTCTAGATGTGCTCTGTTGGCATATGTTTGGGACACCTATAATAAATGAGAAATATTATCCTACAGTATGAGAAGAGGTTAGGACATAAATTATAGCTTTGGTGTAATACTCATCTGTTAGTCATAGAGGAGGGAAGAGAGACGGACAATGAGGGAATGTGGAATTACTCTGGAAAAGTGAATGTTTTTGTCAAATTCAGACTTATTTGGGTGTGTGTGCTCATATGACAGGCTATTTTTGAGATCATCACCTCAGAGCATTCGTATCTGCACAGCCTGGGAATCCTGGTGCGTCACTTCAAGAGTAATGAAGCACTGAGGAAAACAATGACAGCTACTGAACACCATCACCTCTTCTCCAACATCGCTGTCATCCACCAAGTCAGCAAACGGTAGGCAAAACCTTCTTAGTTTGTGAGAGGGAGAGAGACAAGGGTGCTGGAAAACCAGTCGTGGTGGAAGTTCACCGTATCACATCAAGGAATCTGGTGATTGTATCAGTGAAGCAGTTTAATGTTCTATTTGCATACAGTATCAGCTGTTCTTTGCAGACTTCTCGAACAGTTTATGCTGCGTTCCCTCTGTGATTTTTCCTCAAGGATAATATAGGTTGATTTAAAGTTTCACATTGCATATTTGCCCTCAGCATTAGTTAGTCTCTAGTGTCCTGTAGGCTCATTTGACATGTTTAAACATGCCAGCCAAACTGGTTCTGCTGCCTGTTTGCTCTAAGGGGTATTCTGGTGCTTTGAGATTACAAGGTGCCTGAGAGCAGCCAGGGTTGGTTTGTGAATTACTGACTTAATTTTTATTATTTCTCTATTCTGAATCACTTTTTCTCAGTTAGATTTGAAACACGATCAGTGAAATGAGATTACAGAATGTGTGTCACAAGCTGCTGCTTCACGTACAGTATCTTGTTTACAGTATCTAGGTGTGAATGAATGCTGTACCTGTTCCTGGGTTTGGCTGTTTTTCAAGTGTCATCTTCTATTTGAAAAAAAAATCACTTGACGTGGGAGGAGTTTAAAGTTGTTACATCCTGCTTCAAAGCGGTGATGTATTGTGATTGTCAGTGTTCGTGCATTTGTCCGTCCGTTCATTCTTTTGTCCACCAAATATGTTCGCAACCGTTGCAGATAGAAAGATGAAGTAAAAAGCACATTACTTGGGCGGCAAAGGGGATGAAAATGAGATGATGACCTTGACCTTGAGAAAAGTAGTTCGAGGTCAAATTTCAACTTTTGTACACTCAGGAACCGGATAGGATAGAAAGAACGAGGGAGAAGGCCAGTGTAAGACCACAGATCAAAGCTAGTGTTTTGATGTGTGCCTAGTGCTTTGATTGGCACCAGTTATTGGATCATGGGTCTTTTTATTAAATGACCCTGACCTATGAAAGTAGGTCAGGGTAAAATTTTCAATTCAGGGGTGTCACAGGATGTTGCAGTCTCTGACTGCATATTTCCTAGTTTATGCTGTGATGGTAAAAATAATCAAGGCTTTTACAAATGAGCTCACTACTTTAAAGAAAAAATACCCTAAGATGGTGTTAATAATAATAATAATAATAATAAAACCTTTATTGTCCCCCAGTGGGGAAATTTGTGACCAGTATCAAACAAAATTACACTGTAAGTCTTGAAATAGCAGACTCGGTAGCAATGGTTTCCAGTGATTCAGCACCTACATAAAACATTACTTAGGTTAAACGATGCTGTCATTAAAGCAGCTTTAATACTATGTTTATTTGACTTTACAAAGTCAGTGACAAATATATGTACAAGGACTGCTTTCTGTAATACAGTGTTTCTAGTTCACATTGGATTGGCATTCCACAATGTACCATCAACAGTGAAAAGTCCACTTGTGTATTGGCTTTGTGATCACAGCCAATATACATCATTGGGTGATTTCTTGCTCAGATAAAGAGTCTCTGGGAGGAAAAATGCAGTCCTTTCATTTAAGCATTATTAATCTGCCCTGCCGCCTTTTCAGGTTTTTTGAGGACCTTGAACGGCGTCACTATGACAACCCAGTGATCCGGGATATTAGTGACATCGTTCAGAACCATGCTTCCCACCACTTTGAGCCCTATATCGTCTACTGTTCCAATGAGACTTTCCAGCAGAGGACACTCCAGAAGCTGCTGTGAGTAGCCTCACAGATGATAGAAGTGTACTTTATTTATCCAAGAGGAATTTCTGTTTCTGTAGTAACAGTAGGATGAACTGATCCTCTTTCTTTGCCTGTCAGGACCAGCAACACCATGTTTAAAGAGACTCTAAAGCAGATTGAAGGAAGCAGTGAATGTGGAGGCCTGCCTATGATCTCTTTCCTCATCCTTCCTATGCAGCGAGTCACCAGACTGCCCCTGCTATTAGATGTCAGTTTAAAATGTATTCACTTAGATGAGCGACTGTCAGCCTCTGTGGCTTGTACCCTGACAGTAAATGAGTAATGTGTGTACACAACAGCATTGTTCAGGTATAACCCTGAATTTAAGATTCATTTTTACTTAATTGGATGACACATCACAACTGTAAAATATAAAATTATGATGACAAATGAATTGAAAAAAACTAATAAAATTCCCAGCCAATCGCTCTGAAGGTTCACAGCCAGTATAAAACCTTTATGTAGTGATAATTACATTTCTTGATTGCAATTCCATAAATCTTCCATGATTTTACATCAAAATCACAAGGTATCAATGCCTACATCATAACGTGTGTGTGTGTGTGTGTGTGCACGTGTGTGTGTGTGTGCTCTTTTTGCCTGACCAGTGTTATAATAAAACGTACAGCTAAACAGTAGTGAGTTAATGGTATTAACTACATAAATAACTATCACTTTGTAAATAAGACCATAGGCGCTGGCATTTAAAAGTTGTTAATGATTTAGGAACTCAGATTTGACTTCATGTAATGTACAGTGGTGCAGAATGTAAAATCCTGATTCTTTTTTGTGCCTTTATTCTTTTACAGACAATCTGCCAGAAAACTCCAGACACGACAGCAGAGTACTTTGCTGCTGTGTGGGCGCTGCAAGCCATCAGCAAGGTAGGATTTAAATTTGAGGCTGAAAGGGGAAACCAATGTGTTTTAAACCTTACTGGAGCATTGTGGGTCCTATTATGAAAAACATATTTTTTCAGGTCTCTACATATACATAGTGGTCATCCCTAACCTGACCAAATCCTAGAATCTGGAAAACAAACGCTTCCTGCATCAATAGATATTTGGAATCTTTTGGATTCATGGCTTGATGGAATCAAAAACGATCAGACTCATAAAGCACCACGTGTGACGTCACAAGCGGGGCGTCATTGACCTATCCTGAGTCATATTTGATTGTCCACCGGGATATGGGTATGGTCATCCCCGAGGGGTAGTATTAGTTAGCCCCGCTCCAGTCATGTGTGTACCAGCGTGTGGTAACGACCTGGATCAGAGCTACACGCTGAAAGTTCCTCACAAGCTATTTGAAATCAGCTAGCATTTGGCTAACTAGTTAGCCAGTAGGTGTGTGTGCGTTTGTGTGTGTGTCTGCCCGAGGCTATACCCAGCAAAACTTGGTCTTATCGGTAAAATCCCACGTTTCATTATTTAGCGTTAGCTTAGCTCCCGTGTTATCCACGATCTATCGTCGTCCGTGACGATTGTTGGAAAACACAACCAGTTATCTCACCGGCCAGTCTCATCGTATGAGGACCACGGATCACTTTGGGGCAAGACATTTCAAATACAGTGTAGTTGGACACCTGGCAGCTGAATGACATGAATTAAAAAAAACCAATATGAGACCTTTAAATAACAAAGTCGTCTTGATTTCCTTCTAATCACCAACAGGTGGCAACTCCACCCATTTCAAAGGAAAGTCTGAATATTTGGAGTCCTATGAGGAAATGACTTGATGTATTACTTCAAAAATTCTCACTCAATATTAATCACATATCAATTTAGTCTGGAGGTCCTTTTGACAAGAATATACACTTACTGACTTTTATTAAAATCCTTAAGTCTGAATGAAGAGTTTGGACAGATACGTATGAAACTGCAGCGCAACTGGATCAAATGGCAAACAGCCACAGGGTGGTGATTCCTGTCATGTCACTATTATTTCAACAGTTGGTCAGTAGCTGCAATGATGGTGCTAGACGGATGGAGAGGACGGAGCAGATGTACACAATCCAGAAACAGATGGATTTTGGTAAAATAAAGGTAAGCATGATACGTGTCCATTCATCATGTTTGAAGTTCAGACAGCAGGACAGTGACAGATCAAAAGGTCTATGATAACTCTGACGTCCTCGCAGCCGTTTCCTCTGGTGTCATCGTCACGGTGGCTGAAGAAGCGAGGAGAGCTGGCTGTTTGCACCGAAGAGCTCAGCATCTGGAGGGCTTTCAGTCACAAGAGCTACTACCTGTTTCTCTTCAATGACGTGCTGATCGTCACCAAAAAGAAGAGGTCAGTAACACCAATGTGCTGAGCTCATTTGGAATTCTATTTTGTTGAAGTACAAATATATACTGTATTTGAGGGTAAAGGGAAACATAATGCACACACTGTCAGGGTAATTCAGGAATATGTAAGGAAAAATATCCTCAAGTACAGTGGTCCCTACTCTTTTTTTAAACCCCAGTATATACCTTGATAACTGACTTTAAACACTTCAAAAACCCTCTTTCACAAATCAAATTACTTTATAGATCATATCTGCTTAAAGTAGTGGCTGTTCAGGAAGACAGTACTCAGAACCACAGTCAACTTGTCTTGGTGAATTTTGTAGATACTAAGTGGAGCTGCCAGCAGGCATGGAGCACAAGAAAAGAGGAGAGGGACAGAGAGAGCGGAGAATGGATGTGGTACATGCATACTTCAGATTCTTCAAACTTGGATTCAGCATGTCAGCTCAACAGACCTTCGCTTTCTGTTTTGAATTAGGGAGAAACTGAACAATGTCAGCTCAGAGAAGGGAGTTACTCACACAGTTGGATCATTTTCAGGGTCTCAACGTCCACACTGTCACCTAGTCTTGGAAATGCTATCAGCAGATAGGCAAAGAATGTGACTTACATTTGTGTTCAAACAACTACATGGTTGTTACTGACTCAGCTTCACTACTATGGGTAAAGTGGTCTGTTGTTATTTTCACTTATTTCTGTGAATATTGCTGCCCATTGGGAAACACTTTGTCCTGCAGTTGGAAATATGAGTTAAAAATGTTTTGCTTGTATAGTGAGGAGATCTTTGTGGTGATGGACTACGCCACTCTGGAGCACATGGAGGTGGAGGTCGGGGAGGATGTAGAAGGACGCTCGACTTCGCCCTCCAAGAGCAGCTCCAGCAACTCTCTTTACTTCAGACTGTTGATGAGCAGGAACAGTGAGGGTAGAGCTGAACAGATCGCATTGGTGGCGGAGTCCAGGTACTGCTGCTCCTATTAGCCATGAACTGTAAATCAGAAAGTGGAATTATAGACTCAAGCACGAGGGTTAATTATTACCTGATGACTTCAGGCACAATGTCATCTGAAGGACACTTGGATCTTATTGGAGAATAACTGAACTCTTTCATATTTTTGTTCATCCATATATGTAAATACAACTTTGTTCCCTTTGGATATTAATGGTTCTTTTAATGTGGCCCCTAAGAAACTCTTTAAAAAAATCCAGTTGACTTTCATGACCTGGAGAAATGATTTGATGTTTTGGGGTAGAGCTCCCTCTACTGTCAAAAGTATTAACGACAACCTAAATTGCCGCAGTGCATCATGTCAATGCTTTTCAAATTGTGGTGTGAGGACCCTTAGGGTTCCCTGAGGGGATTACAGAAAGTCTCCAGCAAAAAGATGGCCCTTGTTTTCCAATGCTGTCTGTTTTTAATGCAACAATAATGTGATGAATCCTTTTCTTTGTGACTGCTTTTTATTAATGTTCTGTTTCGTAATGTGGGGGGTCTGTGGTCTTTTAGTTGAAGAGTCCTTGACCAAGAAATGTTTTGGAACTGCTTCATTAAAGTCTATCAGGTTTAGGTCCTATTTAATGGAGCTGTGCTGTCTGTGTTGCTAAGGGTGGACCGGGCAAAGTGGATCGTTGCTCTTACAGAACACAAGCAGGATGAAGTCTCCACTCCTACAGCTGGTAGGTCAACATGCTTTATTTACTAAGGGAGTCATACCTTGAAATGCACTGAGTTAACTCCGTTAGATGACGTGTAAAATTTTAAGATGGCAACTGCTGAGTTGTGTTCTTACCTTTTATTTATTATGAAGCTTCTTTCCCTGACACATTACAGGAAGTGATTCCAAGTACTGTACTGTCAATATTCGGGAGCATCACTTAAGTTTAGATAGCAGCTTATTAGAATAACTACAAAGCCATTTAATAAAGGCACACGAAATGTTTTAAGGCTTCAGTTTAATGACAGGAATGTTTTTCAGGTATGCCTCAGTATGAGACAACCAAAGCCTACATGCCAAAGGAACCAGATGATTTGGGGCTGCAACAAGCAGAGCTTGTTATTGTTATGCAGAAAGAAGATGGTGAGGAAGTGTGTGTGTGTGGGGGGGGGGAGCATAAACGGCACATAGACTGCATTTGAAGTTTCATGCAAACTGAAAAATCATCTAAATTGTCTTCACTTCAAAGCCTGGTGCTATGGGGAGAGAATGCGAGATGGAGAGAGAGGCTGGTTTCCTGCTAGCTGTGCCACTGAGATCACCAACCCCACTGCCATGGAGAATAATGTGCAACGTATGAAGCGGCTGCGCAAAGAGACAAATGTCTGAGTGATGCACCAGTTAAACCCTCAGGGTGGACAAGCGAACCACAACTCATCCAGTCAGTCGCAGATTTTTCTGAGACAACATTTGATTAATCAATATCTCCAACGGTGGTCCAGAAGGCTTTTACAAACATACTGAGACATAACTAGAATATGAAATGCCCTACAAATGGTTACGTTCTGTGGCCATGGTCAGAAGAGAATACAAGCATGAAGGTTTTGATTGGAATCTTGCCTTGTTGCTCTTTTGAGACTGTCCAAACTGGTTGAAAGACAATAAAATTAGTTGCTGCAGATGAATGTGCTTTTGACCACCTATTTGTGCAGAATAACTGACAATTACAATGGAAGACTTACCGAGTCACCTAAACTGACCTCCAATACAAGGTCAGAAATCAGAAAAGGTTTTATTGCCAAGTCCAGTAAAAATTAGGTGAGATGTATTATATAAAAATCTCCACTGCAAAGCACTTATGGTAGGTTAATCAAATCTCATTATGTGCTCCAGATGCAGCGACCACCTTTCAGTCACAAAGACCTGTTTTTATGAAAACCACAAGTAGGAACTTAAAACTTGAGTATTGTCTACATGTTTGAGTACACATAAAACATAAATAAGTGGTGTCAAAGTGCTATGTAGGGATATTTGTACAAATGTTTTAGTTAAGATATTTACCAATAAATTTTTATCAAATAAACCTTTCAAGGATATGTCTGTCAGTTTAATCTCCCATTACTATTGACTGTATGCTTTAACATTTTGAAAGGTCCCGTATAAAAAAGGCCACACAGAAAATTTTACTGGTTTCTCGAGTTTTATTTTAGCTTGCATTTTGTTAAAATGTTTGAATACATAAAAAGTTATTTAAAAATGTCAAACTGACCAGATATCAAATTTCTTCTTTAAAAACCATTTGGTGTAAAAACTTAGGACAGGTTTAGAAAAACATTTGCTGTTTCCCCAAAACTTTTTGTAGCCGTCACATAAAAATAATGGAAATAAAACAAGTCTGCATAGATTCTGCAGGCAATCGGTGGTAATCTGGTCAAACGCATGAAGCAAGCTTGTGACGATCGTCAAGTCAAATCTTTATTGCTCAGATCTTGTTTGATGTTTCTTCTTGTTGACAAAAAAACTGTAAAAGACAAAAGGGGAAATTAGTGTTTGTCTCATTTCAGTTCAAAAGTATTAGTCTTGTGTCAATGACAAGCTAGCCCGCCATTGGGGAAATAGATATTTTAAAGAAAAACTTGACTCCCAGCAGATAGAGTGTCCAGACTCACCCGGACGATGGTAAAAGATGGTAGGTGCCGGTGGGCAGGTACTTTCCTACTCAGCCCCACCCTGCTGGGCCTCGGGAGCGGACGTTTTTTCTGCAGATGGGTCACCTCCCGCCTTTGCTTCCTTGGTCTCCTGGCCAGGTTTGCCACCAGATTGTGGGCGTCTGCGGCGGTAGTTCACATTGCGGCGGGGACGCCGTTGACGTGCCTGTTGGTTCGGACCGCCTTCGCCACCCTGATTCTCTTTGTCCTCCTCACCGTCTCGCACTGGTCTGGGACGAGGTGGACCCCTGTAATGACCACCATAGGTACAAATTGAGAAGGAAAAGTAATAAAGTATACCAGTAAAAAGTATACTTGTAACATGCAAAAAATATATCAATCCAATAGAGAAAATGCAGTTTTAATGTATTGGTGCAAGGCAATTGATGCTTTTTTTTACATGCACAGCGGCAGTTCAAGGTTAGGCTGCAATAAAAAGGAGGGTTTTTCTCCCTGAAAAATCCATTAATTGTGGTCAATTTTTAAGTGGCCAATTAAATTTGGAGAATTTAGAGCTATGGTCTGTAATAGCCCCTGTTTTCCTCTCCCATTATTGCAAACCTGCATCAATGAAGCCAACATGCAAACCTTGGTCTGAACCTTGGTCGGAAGCCTCTGTAGTAGTTCTGCCTCGCTGGTCTGTTGCCCTGGTCTGGACCACCCTGGTTCTCATCACCCTCACCTCCCTAAAGGCAAAGATCAAACTAATGACACGTAGTTTTTTCCAGAGTGAGCCTTCAGGCAAATCTTCAAACTTTTTTATATAGTGCATGGCCCTCATTTGGATTTACAATGACTGGTTTGCCATTTAATATTCAAGCTGCCCATTTGATATTAGGGGCCTATTTGAATGTTTTTCAGAATATTGGAAAGACCCCCAATACACCAAGATTTGTTGTTCACAACCACGTCAGCATTTGAGAGTGGATTTAGAGTTGTGTATGACAAAGTTTGCCAACTTGGCCGTGGGAGTGCTGGGTGCCTGCTTCAGGATAGTAGCCCTGTGACGGCGTACCTCAGTCATCTCTCCGCGTGGTGCGTTGGTGTATGGGGGCCGGCGGCCGTAGCGTCTACGTACAAAGTATGGGGGGTAACGCCGTCTCCCAGGATAAGTGGGTCTGCGCTGTTGCTGCTGCGAATCTCCTTCAGGGGCACTCTCGACCCCGTCTCGGCCACCTTTGTCACGACCTCCACTGCCGGGCTCCCCTTCTCCATCACTCTGGTAGTTCTCTGGATAGTCTCCACCACGGGGAGGGCCCCTCCTCCGGGGATAGCGCCTGTAGCGGTTTCTGTCAGCAGCGTACTTACTTCCCTGGACTGCAATACCTCCGGGGCCAGTAACATTTGCTGCCTCTGCTCCCTACCAAAGACAAATTTTCTATGTAATGCAATCACCCAAATTATAGCTCTAGAATCCAGGATATATTTTGTTAAGACAAAAAAACCTGTAGACCTAGTTACACATCAGATGAAATACTGAATACCAAGGCGATTTTACCTTCTCTCCTTCAACTACATCAAACTCCACAGTTTCTCCATCTCCAACACTGCGAAGGTATTTCCTCGGGTTGTTCTTTTTGATGGCCGTCTAAAAAAAAGGAAATCAAAATGGCACAGGTAAGCGGTTTACCCATTTCAGGACGGGAAAAATGTAAAAATATCCTGCAACTTACCTGGTGTACAAAAACATCCTCCTTTGTGTCATTCCTAAAGAATGAGATAATCTCAGTTATGATTAAAAGGATCTTGTTGAGCAATGTCTGAACTTAGTATTTATGCAGCCACCAAATATAAAAACAGTAAGATTAAATACGCACTATACATGACAATGGCAGGAATACAAATTGTATGGTAAGATGATTGAGAAAATTAAAACCACAATAGGATTAGGTGTATTCCTTTCCACACTTGATATCAGTATCCTGGACATTCACATACCTATTGATGAAACCATATCCGTTCCTGACGTTGAACCATTTGACCGTACCCAAGACTTTTGTTGCTGAAATGATAAAATGTATTTAACAGGTTTAGGCATCAATTGTGTCCTTTCATTACCTTGTAGAGATACTGTACTCTAAGTATCAAGTAAAGCTACAAACGGTGTCTGTATTTCACAAGGACTCAAATAGGAAACAGTCAAGGAATCGTATAACAGATGATCGAAAACCAACTGGGGCCACTGATAATGTGGATGATATATTTAACTTGCAACTGTCACCCTTTTTATAGATCCCGATGCTGAGGGGCGCCGCTGTGCCAGCTGCACATGGAGTAAAGCATGAACCAAAAATATTATGAGACGGTAATGCTTTCACTATTTATCCCGTGTGTCTTCAGGTTTCTCAGACTTGTCACCAGTGCTTCCATCTCAGAGATACTCAAGTTCATTACATCAATGTTGTATACACTGACAAAAGAGTGCGTTATCGTCGATTACAACATTTCCAAGTCCAATCACTACAAACCTACTGCCCCATTTTACGTTGCAGTGCTCTCTACTGGCGTTCACACGTGGTAGAGCTGCACCCGGGTACGTTAGCCAGGAGCAAACTCAATCGGTATGTTAGCATATATGCTATTTGGGTCGTAACCATGTGGTTGGACTACAGCCAGCAAGTAGAAAACTATCTTGACAAACCAAAGTATTTTGGAAACGTAATACAGAGCCAGAAAATAAAACGATCGATTATTGAATTCAATGATCAAAGATACTAAATGGCGATATAAATCAATGGAATCGTTCGGCGGACATTTTGAGCGGCCCCTTCAGCCATATAAAACCCGACGTTAGCTTTGAAGGCTAGCGCAGCGTCGTTAGCCACCAGGCTAGCTAAGCAGCTGGGCCACAATGCTAATGTTATTCCCAAAAGCCCACCGAAATTCGACAACCGTTGTGTGTTGCAATGTGTAGATAGAACCACATCATAGCTAGTCTTTCACCAACTATGTTTGACACGAGTGTGTGTGTGTGTTCCGATTGTTCTTTAAAAAAATTTAACTCGCTTTCAGCGTCTTTCAGGTGAACAAAGGGACAGCCCGCAGCTAACGTTAGCTTGCTCTTGACAGCAGATGCATTGGACGGCTAATAGAGCAGCAAAATTATCGTCTACTAACTCGGTGTATTGATAACGTTCCAAATATTAACAGTAATACTGACATCAATTGTGTTTTAATACTACTTCCCACTGTACTTGCTATGGAACACTTGTACTAACACCATAAAAAAATGATTCTGAAACAACCTCAGGGTCGTGCATGTGACGAGAAGCCGGCGACATGGCATTCAATGGGGGTTGCGGCTTATTGAGGGCCGATGATTATAGATTACCGGCAAAAAAAATATAGGATTACTCTGACCACACGTATATCCTCATTTCACATTGAACAACTGAAGCCATTAGAACATTATGTCGGTATTAAATGGTTATTCGCGATGTACCATTAAACTACATGACATTTAACGATAATTAAAATGTATACTGGAAGCTAATCACAAGACTGTCCTCTCGTTGACAGAAAAAAATTAACTTTTGAAACAATTTGTCGTCGTCAACACCCCATTTATCATTTCATCAAATCGTTAACATTCTATTCACATTATATCAGAAAGGCACCCGACGCGATAGAGGTATTCATATACTAACGTTGATTTGTCAACTGCAAAACTGTAAAATCTTTATGCTCGTAACGCTATAGATATACACGACACGGAACGAGCCTTCATCATACGATTAATGTTATAAACAGATCATTGGCTCGTTCTACATGAGCAACTATCAATTGTGACTTTAGCATCTCCTGTACCCCAAACCACTTTAGCTAATTTAGCATTGTAGCTAATTTCTAGTAGTCTTACCGATGACCTTTTTATCCCCCGCGGAAGCGGCGGCTGCCGGGCTGGATGGGCTCTCCGCATCGACAGCAGGCTGCGGTGGTTGTTGTGTCTCGGCCTCGCTGCTCATAGTTACTCCTGGTTGTTAATGGCTTCTGCCGGCGGTGGCTCTCTGCTGTGTTTCCCGGTGCTAGATGGTAACCTGGGCCGGCGGTGGTGGGGGGTACTGCCTTCGGGCTCTCTACTTTCCTCTTTCCGCTCCCGTTGCCGATCGAACTGGGCAGAGTGGGTAGCAGTGCCGGGCAATATTCCCGTTTCGGGATCCGCCCATAAGTTTTCTAATTGGTTAAGACATCCAACACAACTCGCGCTCCTATTGGATAAGACTGTTGTCATCTTTAGTTGGAAGAAGAGGTTATCAGAAATGATTGGCTTGAAAAAACGTACCTGTCCCTTTTTACCGCACCATCGTGACGTCAGAGAAGTCACAGGGATAACCGCCACATTTCTGAACGATGTTTTTTTTAAATTAATGTCATATCCAAAGAATTACTTAAATTTCAATAAATACAACGTTATGCCCTCAACCACAACCTTAATGTCACATACTTTATATAAACGGAAATATAAAGTATTAAACGGAAATGTTTCGATTGCCCAGACCAATCGAAACATTTGATTTGAATTTGGAAATTTACAAACACGACCTATATTTATTCCCTACATTTGTTTCTACGCTACACCGGGTCTCAAAAGAAATTTAGCCAAAAAAGGGATCTTTACAAATTAATGTATTGTAGACATAAATTTTTAGACATACAATATTTTCTTGGGGACAAATAAAGTTTATTGAATTGAATTTGAATTGAATTGTCTCCTTAATGTTTTGAAATACTCATAATTTTAGATTTTTTTTAAACTAAATATTTATCTAAGCCATTATTTAGTATTTCATATGTGTATGAATTTTGTTTGGATATTTTTGTTGTGTACATGTTTGTCAAGCAGTGTCAAAAAAATCTTTTGACACTGCTTGGTTGGTTCCATTATCTACTTTAAATAATTTGAGAAAAATACACAAGGATTTTAATTAATGTAGCCGCAAGAGGGCACAAGCCAGTGTCTTTTTGTGCCGGTCTCAAACCCAGATAAATACAGAGGGTTGTGTTAGGAAGGGCATCCGACTTACAACTTTTGCCAAATCAAATATGCAAATCTATGACTTCCATAGTGGATCGGTCCAGGCCCGATCTAACAACGACCGCCATCGGTGCTGTTCACCTACAGGGTGCCGGTGGAGATTGGACTACTGTTGGTCGAAGAAGGAGAGGAGGAAAGTGTGTTCGTAGGAAGAGAGAGAAGATGAACACCAAGAGTATAGGTATGAGATTATGGACATTGAATTTTGGAACTATAACAGGAAAAGAGGGCGGCAGTGGCTCAGTGGTAAAGCGGGCGGTAGAGCAGGTCGTCCTATGATTTCAAGATCGGCGGTTCGATTTCCGCTCCCGCCCAAAAAATACCCGGAGGTGAGCTGACAGTGGGAGGTGTCAGCTCACCTCCAGAGCACTGCCGAGGCACCCTTGAGCAAGGTGCCGTCCCCTCTACAAATTGCTCATTTGAGGCGCACCAAGGAGGAGCTGTCTGCCACTCTACCTCCCTTGCATGCCTACAGGCCCCCTTGTGTGTGGTTGTGTGTATTACAGGGACCTGTACACACTAATATGCATGTGTGTGATTGAGACTAACAAAAACTAGAGTGTGCATTCTTAATTTCCCTTCAGGGATTATAACATAAAGTGCATAAATTAAAAAAGTGCATAAAATTAAAAAAATTAAATTAAAAAAAAGATAAAGAGTTGGTTGACATGATGCAGAGGAGGAAGGTAGACATAATGTGTGTCCAGGAGACCAGGTGGCAAGGTAGCAAGGTTAGAAGTTTAGGAGCAGGGTTCAAGTTGTTCTATCATGGTGTAGATAGGAAGAAAAATGGAGTCGGAGTTATCTTGAAGGAGGAGTTTGTTAGAAATGTCCTGGAGGTAAAATGAGTGTCAGATAGAGTGGTGAGTCTGAAGCTAGAAATCGAAGGTGTGATGTTCAATGCTGTTGGTGGGTATGCTCCATAGGTAGAATGTTAGCTGGAAGATAAGGAGAAATTATGGTTGGACTTTGATGAAGTGATGCAGAGCATACCTAGAAGTGAGAGAGTTGTCATTGGTGCAGACTTCAATGGACATGTTGATGCAGGAAACAGAGGTGATGAGGAGGTGATGGGCAGGTTTGGTATCCAGAACAGGAATGCAGAAGGACAGATGGTGGTTGACTTTGCAAAAAGGATGGAAACGGCTATAGTGAATACTTTCTTCCAGAAGAGGCAGGAACATAGGGTGCCCTATAGGAGTGGAGGTAGGAGCACACAGGTAGACTGCATCTTGTGCAGACGGTGTAATCTGAAAGAGTTCAGTGACTGCAAAGTAGTGATAGGCAAGAGTGTAGCCAAACAGCATAGGATGGTGGTGTGTAGGATGACTCTGGTGGTGAGGAAGATGAGGAGTGAAAAGGCAGAGCACAGGACAAAATGGTGGAAACTGAAAAAGGAAGAGTGTTGCATGACTTTTAGGAAGGAGTTAAGACAGGCTCTGGGTAGTCAGGAGGTGCTTCCAGATGACTGGACAACAACAGCTAATGTGATCAGGGAGACAGATAGGAGAGTATTTGGTGTGTCATCTGGAAGGAAAGTAGATAAGGAGACTTGGTGGTGGAATGAGGAGGTACAGGAGTGTATACAGAGAAAGAGGTTAGCTAAGAAGACGTGGGACACTGAGAGGACAGAGGAGAGTAGACAGGAGTGCAGGGAGATGCAGCATAAGGTGAAATTAGAGGCTAAAAAAGGGACTTATGTTGAATTGTATGCTAGGTTGGACAGTAAGGAGGGAGAGACTGATCTATACAGGTTGGCAAGACAGAGTGACAGAGATGGGGCGGACATGCAGTAAGTTAGGGTGATTAAGGATGGGGATGGAAGTGTATTGACAGGTGCCAGTAGTGTGATGGAAAGAGTACTTTGAAGAGTTGATGATCGATGAAAATGAGAGAGAACAAAGACTAGAAGAGATGGCTGTTGTGGACCAGGAAGTAGCAAAGATTAGTCCGGATGAAGTGAGGAGAGCATTGAAGAGGATGAAGAGTGGTAAGGCACTTGGTCCTGACCCGTGGAGGTATGGAAGTGTCTAGGAGAGGTGGCTGTAGAGTTTCTGACTGGGTTGTTCAACAGGATCTCAGATAGTGAGAAGACGCCTGAGGAATGGAGGAGAAGTGTCTTCTTCTTTTCCTTTTTGGCTTTTCCCTTCAGGGGTCGCCACAGCGAATCAACCGCCTCCATCTAACCCTGTCCTTTGCATCCTCTTCTCTCACACCAACTACCTTCATGTCCTCTTTCACTACATCCATAAACCTCCTCTTTGGTCTTCCTCTAGGCCTCCTGCCTGGCAGTTCAAAACTCAGCATCCTTCTACCAATATATTCACTATCTCTCCTCTGGACATGTCCAAACCATCTCAGTCTGGCCTCTCTGACTTTATCTCCAAAACCTCTAACATGTGCTGTCCCTCTGATGTACTCATTCCTGATCCTATCCTTCCTGGTCACTCCCAGAGAGAACCTCAGCATCTTCATCTCTGCTACCTCCAGCTCTGCCTCCTGTCTTTTCCTCAGTGACACTGTCTCTAGACCAAACAACATCGCTGGTCTCACCACAGTTTTGTACACCTTTCCTTTCATTTTAGCTGAAATTCTTCGATCACACATCACACCTGACACTTTTCTCCACCCATTCCATCCTGCCTGGACACGCTTCTTCACCTCTTTTCCCCACTCTCCATTGCTCTGGACTGTTGACCCCAAGTACTTAAAATCCTCCACCTTCTTGATCTCTTCTCCCTGTAACCTCACTCTTCCACTTGGGTCCCTCTCATTCACACACATGTACTCTGTCTTACTGCGGCTAACCTTCATCCCTCTCCTTTCCAGGACAAACCTCCACCTCTCTAGCTTCTCCTCCACCTCGTCCCTACTCTCACTGCAGATCACAATGTCATCTGCAAACATCATAGTCCATGGAGATTCCTGTCTAACCTCGTCTGTCAGCCTGTCCATCACCATAGCGAACAAGAAGGGGCTCAGAGCTGATCCCTGATGCAGTCCCACCTCCACCTTGAACTCCTCTGTCACACCTACAGCACACCTCACCACTGTCTTACAGTCCTCATACATGTCCTGCACCGCTCTAACATACTTCTCTGCCACTCCAGACTTCCTCATACAATACCACAGTTCCTCTCTGGGCACCCTGTCATAAGCTTTCTCCAGATCTACAAAAACACAATGCAGCTCCCTCTGGCCTTCTCTGTACTTCTCTATCAACATCCTCAAAGCAAATACTGCATCTGTAGTACTCTTTTTTGGCATGAAACCATACTGCTGCTCACAAATGCTCACTTCTGCCCTTAGTCTAGCTTCCACTACTCTTTCCCATAACTTCATTGTATGGCTCATCAGCTTTATTCCTCTGTAGTTGCCACAACTCTGCACATCTCCCTTGTTCTTAAAAATGGGCACCAGCACACTTCTCCTCCACTCCTCAGGCATCTTCTCACTATCTAAGATCCCATTGAACAACCCAGTCAGAAACTCTACTGCCACCTCTCCTAGACACTTCCAAACCTCTACAGGTATATCATCAGGACCGACTGCCTTTCCACTCTTCATCCTCTTCAGTGCTCTCCTCACTTCATCCTGGCTAATCTTTGCTACATCCTGGTCCACAACAGTCACCTCTTCTAGTCTTGGTTCTCTCTCATTTTCCACGTTCATCAACTCTTCAAAGTACTCTTTCCATCTTCCCATCACACTGCTGGCACCTGTCAATAGACTTCCATCCCTATCCTTAATCACCCTAACCTGCTGCACGTCCTTCCCATCTCTATCTCTCTGTCTTGCCAGCCTGTATAGATCAGTCTCTCCCTCCTTACTGTCCAACCTAGCATACAAGTCATCATAAGCTTCTTGTTTGGCCTTTGCTACCTCTACCTTCACCTTACGCTGCATCTCCCTGTACTCCTGTCTACTCTCCTCAGTCCTCTCAGTGTCCCACTTCTTCTTAGCTAACCTCTTTCTTTGTATACACTCCTGTACCTCCTCATTCCACCACCAAGTCTCCTTGTCTACTTTCCTTCCAGATGACACACCAAATACTCTCCTACCTGTCTCCCTGATCACATTAGCTGTAATTGTCCAGTCATCTGGAAGCACCTCCTGACCACCCAGAGCCTGTCTTAACTCCTTCCTAAAGGTCATGCAACACTCTTCCTTTTTTAGCTTCCACCATTTCATCTTCTGCTCTGTCTTTGTCCTCTTCATCTTCCTCACCACCAGAGTCATCCTACACACCACCATCCTATGCTGTTTGGCTACACTCTCGCCTACCACTACTTTGCAGTCACTGATCTCCTTCAGGTTACATCGTCTACACAAGATGTAGTCTACCTGTGTGCTCCTACCACCACTCTTATAGGTCACCCTATGTTCCTGCCTCTTCTGGAAGAAAGTATTCACTACAGCCATTTCCATCCTTTTTGCAAAGTCAACTACCATCTGTCCTTCTGCGTTCCTCTCCTGGATACCAAACCTGCCCATCACTTCCTCATCACCTCTGTTACCTGCACCAACATGTCCATTGAAGTCTGCACCGATGACAACTCTCTCACTTCTAGGTATGCTCTGCATCACTTCATCAAAGTCCAACCAGAATTTCTCCTTCTCCTCCAGCTCACATCCTACCTGTGGAGCATACCCACTAACAACATTGAACATCACACCTTCTATTTCTAGCTTCAGACTCATCACTCTATCCGACACTCTTTTTACCTCCAGGACATTCCTAACAAACTCCTCCTTCAAGATAACTCCTACTCCATTTCTCTTCCTATCTACACCATGATAGAACAACTTGAACCCTGCTCCTAAACTTCTAGCCTTGCTACCTTTCCACCTGGTCTCCTGGACACACAGTATGTCTACCTTCCTCCTCTGCATCATGTCGACCAACTCTCTACCTTTTCCTGTCATAGTTCCAACATTCAACGTCCCTACTCTTAGTCCTATACTCTTGGCGCTCCTCTTCTCTTTCTTCGTGCGAACGCACTTTCCTCCTCTCCTTCTTCGACCAACAGTAATCCAATTTCCACCGGCGCCCTGTAGGTCAACAGCGCCGATGGCGGTCGTTGTTAACCCGGGCCTCGACCGATCCAGTATGGAAGTCATATGTTTGATTCGCATCTTTGATTTGGCAAAAGTTTTACGCCGGATGCCCTTCCTGACGCAACCCTCTGTATTTGTATTCTGTATATATTAATGGAGGAGAAGTGTGCTGGGGCCCATTTTTAAGAATAAGGGAGATGTGCAGACTTGAGGCAACTACAGAGAAATAAAGCTGATGAGCCATACAATGAAGTTATGGGAAAGAGTAGTTGAGGAAGTCTGGAGTGGCAGAGAAGTATGTTAGAGCGGTGCATGACATATATGAGGACTGTAAGACAGTGGTGAGGTGTGCTGTAGGTGTGACAGAGGAGTTCAAGGTGGAGGTGGGACTGCATCAGGGATCGACTCTGAGCTCTTTCTTGTTCGCTATGGTGATGGACAAGCTGACAGACAAGGTTAGACAGGAATCTCCATGGACCATGATGATGGCAGATGACATTGTGATCTGTAGTGAGAGCAGGGAGGAGAAGGTGGAGGAGAAGCTAGAGAGGTGGAGGTTTGTCCTGGAAAGGAGAGGAATGAAGGTTAGCCGCAGTAAGACAGAGTACATGTGCGTGAATGAGAGGGACCCAAGTGGAAAAGTGAGATTACAGGGAGAAGAGATCAAGAAGGTGGATGATTTTAAGTACTTAGGGTCAACAGTCCAGAGCAATGGAGAATGTGGAAAAGAGGTGAAAAAGCGTGTACAGGCAGGATGGAACGGGTGGAGAAAAGTGTCAGGTGTGACGTGTGATTGAAAAGTTTCAGCTAGAGCGAAAGGTGTACAAAACTGTGGTGAGACCAGCGATGTTGTTTGGTCTAGAGACAGTGTCACTGAGGAAAAGACAAGAGATAGAGCAGGAGGTAGCAGAGATAAAGATGCTGAGGTTCTCTTTGGGAGTGACCAGGATGGATAGGATCAGGAATGGGTACATCAGAGGGACAGCACATGTTAGAGGTTTTAGAGATAGAGTCAGAGAGGCCAGACTGAGATGGTTTGGACATGTCCAGAGGATAGTGAATATATTGATAGAAGGATGCTGAGTTTTGAACAGCCAGGCAGGAGGCCTAGAGGAAGACCAAAGAGGAGGTTTATGGATGTATTGAAAGGACATGAAGGTAGTTGGTATGAGGGAAGAGGATGCAGAAGACAGGATTAGATGGAGGCAACTGATTCACTGCGGCGACCCCCTGAAGGGTAAAGCTGAAAGGAGAAGACACAAGGACAAGATTTGATGCAATTAATTGGATTGGCGTAGGAACTCTTTAGACTCGTTTTGTTGAGCAACTTTCACAGTAACAATGTGACAAGGGTGGCTGGGGGCCAAAGGGTTGCTGGTCCAAGGCCCACTGGGACCAAAAAGTTTTGAGTATGAACTGGCACTGCCAAGGTGCTCTTGAGCACTGTCCCCTTACAAATTACTCTTTGGGGCAAACCACAAAGGAGCTGCCCGCCATTCTACCTCTCATCTGCATGCTTACCCTTATATAGTATGTCTGTCATGAGCCTGTGCGCGCACACGCACGCACGCACACACACACACATTAACTAACTCTAACGTGTAAAAATAATCTACCCTAAGCCCTACGGGGATTAATAAAGTTCATTTCTTTCTTTCTTGAATGATATTCATCTGTTGAGATTTGAATTTGAAATTTGGAATAAAATTGTCTCAGAAACCTTGGAAAATAATGCACATTGGAATCTGATCTTGCTTTGTATGAAAATGTGTGACTTATCACTACTGAGAATGTTAAATGCCTCTTATTTCTTATATTACTCACCTGCGTGCACTGAACTTGGATATGTCAAAACTACAAAGGAATGAATGCTCTCAATAAAGAGAAAACTGATTTCAATAGTTTATCTAAGGAAACATTACAACCATGATGAACCATGTCCTTCACAATTTTAACACAGAGGATGAAACTGTATCTTCATCTTTCAGGTACTGGTAATGTGCAAGTTCACAGGGAAAGCATTTAAAATGCTGATAAATTTTAAGCATGTAAAAAACAACAACTTAAAAATCACTTCCATCAGCAACCAGACCCAGACTAAGTGTGAGACAACCCCACCACGGCCCCCCATTCATTGTCATGTTAATGCTCCACTGGCACTGTTTATGGGCATTGGCTGATTTGTAGAGCTTGGTGTTGATGGCCAAGCCTGGTTCTCCCAGACAAAGATGGGCTTTAGCATTGACCTCAGAAAGCCTCCCCATGATGAGACCCCCTCCTCCAAACAAAAAAAAACCTTCTTCCTGAATCCATTCGAACAGTCTGCATCTGAAAGGATTCTTTTGTGCCAAGAGAAGGAGGTCCAAGGCAGAAGAGGGACAGGGTGGATGGGGGAGGGGTCTGTTGGCTAGGATTTGTATGGGTGGCTGCAGGAAGAGGAGGTATCCATAAGTTCAGCAGAGATTTGCTTGGCACTGAACAGAGCAATGGAGGACTTGTGTCTTTCACTGTAAAGCAGGGAACTCCTTTGCTCAAACACAAGAAAAACAAAGATAATCACCAGTCACCAACTCATAGCCAAATTATTGACAAGGTAAAGTCCCTCATCAATAAATCAAGCCAAAATAATTGTGTTTTATTGTCAGAAACTGAATGTGATATGAAAGTGGATATGTAAATTAGCAGACAAAACCCACAGTAGCATTAAATGCAGACTTGAATTGGATAAAAATAATTACAATAAATGCTGTTCCTTTTAAGAAGAGACTGTATATTGATCTAAGCCCTTTAAAAAATGTATAGCAACTGCATCAGTATGATTTGTACTCCATACCTTTGGTTGGCCTACAGTGGTGCATAATTCTGAATATATGCCATTCAGATGACCAGCCTTCAGTTACCATAAAATCATATTTCAATGGAAAACAGACAGAGGATTTGTCGAAAACTCAAAGTACTTTCAAATCCGGCTCTATCCCAGTCATTCTCCTTGACTCCACTTTCTCGAGCTGGTGTGTGTGAATGTGAATGTAAGCTTGATGGTGGTCAGAGAGGCTGTTGGCGCAGATTGGCAGCCATGTTTCTGTTAGTCCACCTCAGGGCAGCCGTGATTACAGATGTAGCTGACCAGCACTGGTGTGACTGTGGTGTGAATGAATAATGGTCTCAGTGTAATCTGCTCTGAGTGCTTAGAAAAGCACAATATAAATCCAGGCTATTATTATTATTATTATTATTATGTATCTTGGTAAATCTATTCCTAAACAACTGTGGAGCTATAAAACAGTTTGTGAGATGTACGCTGCACGATAAATGTCTTCTTAAGTCCATGCATGTTTTCAATATTGTAATAAATAAATATATTTTGTGAAAATACTTGACAGCAGTTAAAATTCACTACTGTAAGCATTTTGTCAAAATCAATTACACATACTTAGTTTAAATAAAATATAATGGAGTGTAATGTATTTGGAGTGTAGCAAAAAGAAATAAGTGCATCTGAAAAAAATTAGCATTTAGTCAATTTCATCAATAAGGTACACATTTACATGCTCCGAACAGTTTACACTTTCAGAAAAAAACAATCATGACAGATCCACAAACCAGTCAGATCACTAAATAAACACAATTCTCTACAATGTACACATTTCGACTTGTTAAAGCAAAAAATGTCAGATGTCAGATCCCACACATCACAGGTTCATAAACTAAAACTAGTAGCACATTTTCCAAAGATGTTTAAATCAATCCACTGGACTTGAAGAAAGTTTCTCGAAGAGGTTTCATCTCTCATCCAAGAGGCCTCTTCAGTTCTTAAGTCCAGTGGATTGTTTTAAACAGCTTTGGATAACCACGACCATCAATTTACATAAATTTTTGAAGTGCTGCTCAACTACATTAGACAAAATTTCAGCTTGATATTTAATGTTCATCAAATCTGCTGTATGCTAATGATGTACACTATATGCAAAACCTGCCATGGTGGCAAGGGCAGAAGGCTGTCAGGACTAAAGCCTTCTAAGTGGCAAGTTAGAAGGGTTTTTCCTAATAAAACAACCAATAAAGTGATCAAAGAACCAAGGTCCAAGGATTGATCCTGTCTCAACACATTTCAGCCAAACAGCTGAATAGCAAACAAAAAACAACTTTTGAAAATATTAACAAAAACTCCCAGACTTCCTCCAAAATTTTTGAGATGTAAAAAAAATTTATTCATCACATATGATACACTAAACTACAAGATTTTCTCAAAAAAAATCCAACTTTCTTAAAGTCTTTAATGACAGGGTACACATTCTATTTGGACCTAGAAAGGAATTTCGAAACCACATATTAATTACATCCTGTCATATCTAAACCCACCTTAAATGTGAAATCTTTTATGAGAATTCAGAATCTGAAAGCAATCATGAAGTAAGTTGGGTCACATCTCTCCACATTGTGAGACAACGATGGGGAGCTTGGGTTTGTTGTTGGGTCCAGTAGGTGCATTCTGTTAGGAGAAAGAAAAGGTGACTGCAAATTACATGAATTCAGATCAGATCTGAAGCATTCAATCCTTCAGTGATTTTGTTCCCTGCAGAACGTACAATAACCAATAAAAACAATTCATATAAATCAATGTTACATTGAGGATTTACCTCAATTTTTCTCATGATCAACAAGCCGTCAATGACCTTTCCTGAAAGAAAAAAATTCAAGCAAAAAAAAAAAACATCAACAAAAAAACCCCTCAATTTAACTCAAAATGGAAAAAGACCAATAAATACAGTATATTTGAGTGAACAATTAATATTCTAGCCACTCACCAAAAACAACATGTTTCCCATCAAGCCAGTCACATTTAGTGCAGGTAATGAAAAATTGACAGCCATTTGTCCCTGGACCACTGTTTGCCTGAGTGAGGCACACAGAAAAAACGGTAATATTAGAACAATTCAGTCTTAATTATGGTGGATTCACAGGAATGAAGGAAAAAGGTAACTGTATTAGTTTTACCATCCCAGAGCATCATAGGAAATCAGACAACCTTTTTTGATTACAATTTAAAATGGGCTGCCATGTGTTATGGCAATAAAGCACAGCAGCTCCATCAATGGTTTCTCCCTCTTCTGCAACCTGTACAGTTAGGAGTGTGAGTCTGTTAGTATGGTTACAAAGATGCTCTCTAAAATCTCATAATTTCCATAAGGTTAGAAAGTTATTGCACTTAGGCTAAATCGTGAATGAAACTGGGAAGACATTCTGGTTAGATTTCATCTCCTGATATAAGGTATGACATCTGGAGTTTGACACGACACTGATCTATCAAATTCACTTGTGTTTTGCAACACAAGGCAACATTCACGCTTCATCTTCATTATCACCCAGTATTGATGAATTTGTGACTGTAATGGAATAACATTCATCCTCATATGAACACTGATGTACAAGCTTACCATGGCCAAAAGACCAGGGGATGAATGCTTGAGATCAAAGTTTTCATCAGCAAAAGGACCCCTGTAGATGCTGCAGATGCCAGTTCCATCGCCCTTCATCAAAAACAAAAGTTAACAAGGCAGTTCGAGACTGCAACATCCAGCAACACCCTTGAATTCAAAATTTTACCCTGACCTACTTTCATAGGTCAGGGTCATTTAATAAAAGACCCATTATCCAACATGTAACTGGTGCGTTCCATTTGTCACAAGGTTTCAGAGATGTGTACCTAAAAATGTATAAAACGTGACTTTGACCTAGTTTTTCAAGGTCAAGGTTGTGATCCAATTTTGATACCCTTGTTTCATCTTCCTATCTTATCCGGTTGCAGAGATATGTGCAAAAATATCTCAGGATAGAAAATATCTCAGGATAGAAAATATCTCAGACCATGGATCAAAGCTAATGCTTTGATCTATGACCAAAGCTAATGCTTTGATCTATGGTCTTATTCACACTGGCCTTCTCCCTCGTCTTTCTATCTTATCCGGTTCCTGAGTGTACAAAAGTTGAAATATGACCATGACCTACTTTTCTCAAAGTCAAGGTCATCATCTCATTTTCATCCTCCGAGTAATGTACTTTTTCTTTCATCCTTCTAACTGCAACGGTTGTGAAGATATTTGGTGGATGAACGGATGGACAGACGGACGAACACACGAACACTGACAATTACATCACCGATTCGCAGGATGTAATAAGGCAGTGTTCACCCTTAGTTTAAATGTGCAATAATTCAGCAGTCCAGCGGGAGGCGGTAGACAGCAGAAGTCTTGTCATAGGTAACATACTGTACATGGAAGACATACAACCTTGATGGTGACTTGAAAACGTTCAAACTTTTGAAGCAACTTTTTACATTTTTTAACTGAATTGAAAAACTAATTTACTTCTTTACACATTCAGAACTATCAAATATTCCACTCAAATAGATACTTGCAGCAAAGAAAAATGTTGGTCTGTGTAATTCACAAAACAATTTTATCTTTACACCATTCTATCCTCTCAGGTTAGGTTTAACACTCTGTTAAAAGAGCTACAGGGGAATGATTACAGTCAGTTTACTATATTTACCAATTTGCTCAATTAAAATTTGGACAATAATTGATTTTTACGCTCAGTTCAGTTGCAATGCAGAAACTGTGATGTAGTCTCTGTGTATATGTGTGTGTGTGTGTGTGTCTGTACTCACATTAACAAAGTCCCCTCCTTGTATCATAAAGTCTTTAATCACCCTACCAAGAACAACAACAAAAAAAGCCATTCCATTCATTATTTTTGCTGACAAAAGCTGCAATCAGAACATTTTCAGCCACTCAGTTTGATATGTCAGACTCGTTGATGCAGCGCCTCAATATGTGCTTTGACTATATTCTGTAAAATAATACAACATAAAAACAAGAAGTAGTGAACGGGTCTGACCCTTATTGTGTTTTGTGTAAGTATTGTTTTTTTTAACCATGTTTTAAAAATTATTTGAATACCTTTGAATCTTTGACCTAACCTTTGAATAAGCAGTTTCAGCTAGAGTTTAAGCTTAAGTTAAAACCAAGCATGTTTTTTTTTCCTATCCCACAGTAGTGTGTTATTATCAATGGCCATTATGAATTAAAACAAACTTTAATGGTGACTTTAATCCTTGCAACTGAAGCGAATGAGTAACTTTTACATTTCATGCCCAACCAGATGGAATACAACAATTGAAAATCCATAGCTTTGATGGTTTTAAGTCAATTTAGATCTTGCAAATACATTGAATGACTTTTATTTACATATTAAAGATGAACAGCTTTCTAGAAATGTGCACAATGATGTGTGGAACTCAATGAGTGACTGTTTTGCGAGCTTCCAGCCAACAATCAGCACCCTCTATGTTAGATCGATGTTCCTGATGTGTAACACTAAAAAGAGGCCAGGGCCAGACTTGATTTCTGGTAAACCGTGAATATCATTTATGTCATATTTTTTCTGATCTTTTTAACTTGTCTCTTATCCAGCATAAGGTCACAAAACTGTGGAAAGAGTCCATTGTTGTACCGATCACAAAGAACAAAACTCCAAAGGGCTCAATAACCTGAGGCCGATGGCACTGACCTCACAGGTAATGAATACTTTTGAGCGACTGATGGAACATTTTCTCATGGACAAGGTTTAGAGCAAGCAATTTGCATATAGAAAAAAAAAAGAGGGGCAAATGATGCTATCAGTCTAACTACTGTACCTGTATGAACACCTCAGGGCCATAAAAACCCATGCTAGGTTGTTATTTATGGATTTTCCTTCAACTTTTGATACGATTCAGCAACAAACTTCTTTCTATTGTTAGTCTTGATGCTAGAATGGCAGAATCGGTGTTATATTTTTTAACTGATGGGCCCCGGGCAGTCAGACCCAATGGTGTTTTATCTGAGAAGAAGTTGGCTCACCACAAGGGTGCGTACTATCTCCTTTTTTGTATATTATTTATACAAATGACTGCAGGTGTAATTTTAAGGACAGGCATATTTTGAAATTTGCTGATGACACTGTTTTAATCTGTCTGCTGCAGAATGGAGAAGGTGATCACGGACCTATACTGTGATACGACCATCACTACCTGAAGTTGAATGTTCAAAAAACAAACAAAAATCAAACTTGGATCACAATTTTAATCTGCAAAAAGAGCCTGCAGAGACTATATTTCCTCCACAGACTGATCACTTTTAATGTGGACAAGACTTTAATGATTTTATTTTATAAATCTTTTATTGACTCCTTTTTAAATTGTCTAAAATTGTCAAAATGGACAGCAAAATAATCAGCATTCCGCAGCCCTCTCTGACAGATATTTATTAGCAGATTCTGCAAAAGGCGCTCTCTTACAAATTTGTGTTTCTTCCATCGGGGCGGAGTTACAGGTTCCCCAGGGTTTATTAAAAGCAACAGACTAAAATTTTTATTTGTTCCTAGTGCAATAAATGCGCTTAATTTACACTAACGTAATAGCCGCACTGCACAGCAGCATTTTATTTATTTTAAGGCGTGCTCTTATTTATTCTGGATACATTTTACTATTTTATTCTGCTGCAAATCCAATTTCCCCTTGAGGGACAATAAAGATCTGACCTGACCTGAACCGAACAAACCGCTCCAGGTGATGACTTGTATCAGATCTGACCAATTTGAGGTTGACCTAATACAGATGTCATTGTACAATTTTTGTTCAAGCATTCGAGACATTATCCCACAAATGTATCCAGATTATGATACAAACCCCACCAGAATTCAATGGATTTTTGCATCACCACCAAAGACACTTGTTCAAAACCTTGTTGATTTACTCTACTAAAGGAAAAAAAGTGTGAAAGCAATACAACTTTTAATACCTCATCCAGATGCTATTATTTTATTCCACGCCCAAGATCATACTTCATTATTTAGCCTCTAGCACCTGACATTTAAAAGAAAAGCCAGACAACAAACATCCAAGGAGATTGTTTCAGCAGATGTAAAATAACCTGGAGAGTTTGGTGCTCTACTCAAATTACAATCACTGAAAAAGTGGCATACCTGTGGAATGTACACCCTTTGAAACCAATGGGGACGCCATCCCTCCTGTACGAGAAAGGTTTGAAATGGGACAAAATAAATTAAGCATTAAATACAAAAAACATTGTGTTGTAGTGTAAACTACACCTCACAAATCAATCTGCTGTGAGCTCTGAGAGGACATTTAAGTGTCAATTCACATCATGGGAAGGCCAGGAATAAAGTTGTTCTGGTTCTGTTGAATTATTTTGTTGGGAATTTCCATTTAACAATGGAAACGACCACAAAACGCATCTGCTTACACAAACATACTGTAGATAGCACAACACTTGTCTATCTAGTTCTTGTCTATCACGTACTTTTCTGAACACAAGTACAGAACAAGCACAGCACATAGATACTGATACATGTGAAGCTGAGTCAGGGGGTTGGTGACTCAAGGACAGTCTAACCCAAACACTAAAAAGATCACGGCCAATGAACATTCGGGGCTCTCCTCCAGAGGTTTGTTGCTGCGTCAGTTGGAGAGCCCAGTGCTGTATCCTCACCAACTTGTAAACTGTTGAACTTCTGCAGTGAACTCTTTTTATTATACAATTTGTCTCATTATTGAAGATATACCTCTCAACTGAGCTAAAGAACCAAAGAGGGTTTTGTTCAGTGCAAAACCCTAACAATTTCAAGTTCCACCCATATTTGGTCCTCCTGATAGCAGTATTGATTATTTATCATCAGTTTTTGACACTACAGTATATATTTCTCACACACACACATACACACACACACACACACACACACACACACACACACACACACACACACACACACACACACACACACAGGCCCATGCATATGTAATTAAGGGAGAGAGTGATGGGCAGTCATGTAGCGTAACAGAGCTCGAGGGTTAGGGCATATCAGCAGCGCTCAGGAGGTGACTGACGCCTTTTGGACTGAGCTACTGCCGCCCGAGGAACTGTCATACACAAATTCAACCATGAAGGACCACAATTACCTACTAACATTTGAATACTTTATTCCACAAGGGAATATTTACACTATTTATTTATTATTACTATTATTCAGTTAATATTGGGATGCCAGTATCTTATACTCAGCTGATATTCCCAGTAACGCAAAGCTGTTAATTATAGTTTCTTAAGTGTTTATGGAATGCACAGTAATTAAGTGTTACTGTGCATATGTCATTTTATATTTGAATCTGCACAGATGTTAAAGCTTCAAATTTCTTCTACCAATGACTGCTGTATTCTTACATCATTAATTAATAGTTGCTCTGTAGTATGTTCTTAATTGTGTGGCAGAATCAGATAATTTTTTTCCCACACAAAATAGCTTAATGCAATAAACCTTTCTTACAAAGTCTTAGGAGTTCTGTGTACTACCTAAAAGCAAATCAGAAATGCAGAGTTGTGCTTGGACCCATCTGACTGCACCAAATCATGCCTTATGGCAGTGTTCAGTAGTCATGTACAAGTACAATTGACTTTTACAGATTTCTAGTGTTACAAAGAACTAATCAGTCTAAACTTAAGGTCATTTTCTGTGCTTCTAATTTTTATTTGAGGATACAAAAAGCCCCAGCTGCATTCTTCATTTCATTTACCTGCACTACTGGTGCAGTAATGCCGTCCCTGCACTTGCTTTGTCATACATATGCATAGACAGTAAATAAAAGGCCTTCAAAAACCTGACTAGCCATGTCTGAATGTGATCGAATAAATTAAGTTTCCCCGGTAAAAACATTTTAAGTTCATGGGGTTTCTGTTTCCACAACCAGAAAGAGGAAAACATTTTTAATTAATATTCAAGTATCAGATTGCTCCCAAAGCCAGGACTACTCAGATGTTATAGAACAGGTTGTGGCGGCTTGACTCTCCAAAATAGCCTAGTTGTATCTGTGTTCAATCAGAGTACAGTTCTTCACAGCCTTACTTGAACTCTCCAGTGCAGAACTGCCTGTAAAAGATAAGAATATTGGGACTTATTAAACTATGATTTAAATATGTATCTGTGATATCACTTTTGTCTGACAGTTTTTCTCTTTACCGAAAATTCTCTGCTGTCTTCGGAACCACATCAGCAAACAGCTCAATCTTCATTCGTCCAACATCCTGACAAAAGAAGACAAAAAAAAAAAAAGATAAATATTTAGGCTGGGAGTGCATTTTCACAAAAAACAGGTCATTTGACCTTCAGGCTAAACTCGATCGAATGGACAGGAAGAGCTAGTTCCTGGTTCACAAAAGATAATCAGGGGTATTGACATGCTAAGCTGGGCTAACCAGTAACATGACTTGGCAAATTAATGACTTATCTGGGACTTCTTTTTGTCCATCTCATTGTGCTCACTGCTTTGATATGAAACAAAAGGAAATGCAGTGTAATTAATTGCGTAACAGTTCTGTAAGCTTTCCCAGTCAAAAGTCATACAACCAACTAATGAGTGACGTAAATTGAGAAGACGTCATAATCATGATGCAGTACATTAAATCCTCTACGAACAGTGTGATTGTGCATACAGTACGTACGGCAACGTTGGTGTCTGTCCACCCAGGCCTCCCACAAACCAAAGGGCCATGTCCATAGCTGACTGTTCGAACAATGTCCATGTGTCTAACTGTGTGTGTAAACAATCTGTGGGTGCTGCTGTAAAAAGAGTGGTCTGTCTCACTGACATCACCAAACAACTCCTTTCACTTGGTCTCCTGATTCAAGCAGCTACTGGATCTCCTGCTTTTTCTTTGTCTCAACAACACAGTCGGTTTTTAAAGTTTCCAGCTGACTAAGTTCATGCTTTGATGTGAAACAACCAAACGCAGGGCGCTGGATTTGCCTGGAATGCCATTGGCTGAAGTCAGTTCAGAACAGGTAAGATAAGACAATGTATAGCATGTAATTATGCAGATTATAAATTATTTGGTTTAGAACAAAGTATGACACTTTTGAACTTTTTTGATGGACATGATGTAATATTCTATCACAGATTATTAGAATATGCTATTCCATTTTTTGTGTGGGACCCCCCTTGAAGGATCCCTTTGGGTTTTAAAACCACTCCAGTAAGCAGGGTAAAATAAAAAGTATTCAAAGGTTTATAATTGTTACTTACATTTTAAATTTTTATTGTCATATTAAGTCGAATTTACTATTGTTAAAACCCAGTGCCGCATCAAGCGTATTTCTGCTTAAATAACTTCATCTATTTGTCTAAGTCTTCTTATACAAATAGAATCGGGTTCCTACATTCAACACCAGATGTCTGTTTCCCAGGACTCTAGTAATTCTATACATGAACACCAGCAGTCAATGGGTATAGATTCAGCAGACATGAACCATCTCCGCCTGTTACCTGTTACAGAACAGGAAGATCAACCAAAAAAAGATCTATGACTCTGGGATTAAATAGGACACCAACATGCAGGCTTCATTCAAAGTACAGAAGGTGTGGCCCATCAGTCTGTTTGCATTCACAATGGAAGGTGGAGCATAGGGAGACTTACTGACCAGGAACAACTGCACCAACAACACTCTGAGAAATCCTGACTCGGGCATGTCAGCGTTCTCTGAAACATACCTTTCATTTCTGTGGGAGTTAAGTGTCGAGATTTCTGTTGAGTTTCAAAGGACTGGGACAAACCTAAGTGGAGGTACACACTTATCATTACAATCCAATTCTTGTTTTTAACTGTTGTGTAAAATTTATGTTAGAAAAGGGCAGAACCTGCTCTCCAAAATCCAGGAAATTCAGACTGGGGCAACAGGTAAGTTTAAACAGAGCATATTTGTGAACTAATGTGGAACGGGGAAATCAACATTGTAATTCCGAGTCAAGTGAGAATGCTGTTGATCCTTTACTATCTTCTTCACAAGTGCAAGTTGTGACATGCAACAGGACTATTATTTTAGGGTTGCTGCAAAGTCAGGACACCAGATTTAAACGCTGTCACTGCTCAACTTGCACATTTTTGGACAAACCTAAAATTCACTAAAACCCATGAACCAACAAAATAGTTTTATTGTTTGAGCAGCTAAAAAAGTAGGAGTGGAGCATCCTTCAGATTGGTGTTAATGTTTACAATGACAGAGATAAGATATGCCAAAGATACACATGCAGCTACATGTTTGTTCTTGTTTAACTGCATGGCCAAAGCTTCTTACCAATATCATCTTGTCTTTCACAGCATTTCCTGGAGCATCTTAGTATAAAACCGAAGAAATGCTGCAATAACAAACGCTGACTAAGGTGATCGTGAAAAGCACCCATGTGTCAGAATGCAGGCCATTATAAGCCAATGGAGTGAGGAGCTTGGCTGTCAGTCAAACCTTGATAAATATGTGTTTCTCATGCTTTCTAAGTTTGGACTGGATATAGCCGTCTTTTACTTCTGCTGTCGGAAGCTGTACACCTCCTTTTTAAATGTGTGCAGCCTGTCTATCGTCATGGCCGACTTGGTAATGGTGTCCCTGTTAACAGCGGTGTGGTTTCTCGGGCCTGAGAAGTCCCCTATGACACTTTGCTTCCTCACGGTTAATGCATCGGCAACCTACGGAGCTCTACCGCTGCCAATGATGTCCCTCGGTTTATTGGATTACTGTTTGGATGACACCTACTTCTGCAACCAGAGGGCGTTCTACAAATACATGAGAAACACAGTCTTTGTTTTGCTGTGCTGGATGCTAGCTGTTGTCTACTCCCTATCCACAGTTAAAGCAGAGCTGATGGAATTGGACAATATGCCATGGAGAAAGGCACTAGTGTGTGACGTAGAAGAGTCTGTACTAATTTCATACTTCACTTTGGTGCTTTTCATAGCAGTACTTTGTGCAACAGTGCCCTTTTGGTCAAATATTCCCCTGTGGCTGAAAGAGGCTGATAGGATAGCTGTGCTGAGAGAAGAACAGGATCCCCAGAAGAGTGACTTGTTGTACATCTCAGTCAACCTTACCAAGACAGAAGTCAGTGATGACGGTCAGGAGACTGTCTGGCCACGCCCACCTCTGTGGCTCGCCCTAACGCTAGGCTTCAGCTTGTTCTGGATGCCTTATCTCACCATATCTGTGGTCTATATGATCCTTGACTTTGGAGTGCCTGCCTACATCTCTGTTAACATTATGTGGTTGGAGTGCACCAACAGTTTACTCATTGGTATCATGTTCTGGAGAAAGAGCAACACATCAGGCCCATATAGTCATCTACCCAAAAATGTGTGTTTATGGAATGTCTACTGGTACTTGAGTAAAGGAATGCAACATCATCAACTTCCTGTAGCTGTGTTCTACGGAGCCCCTTAGGTGACGTGGATCACCTTAGGGGTTCCGAGAGCTTTTTTTTTTTTTCTCCATAATTTTTTTTTGTCCATGTCACCTTAGGGGCTCCGTAGTGTTCGATCCATCAAAAGGAAAGAAAAACAATCTGCTCTGGGTGTAATAAAATAAGAAAGAGACTCAACACTTTGTGGAAGTGAGCGAACACTGAGTCGTTCATCTGTATGAATGTTATTACATGTTTAAAATCACTTCTTCCTGAAA
Organism: Antennarius maculatus; assembly: GCA_013358685.1. NCBI lineage: Eukaryota > Metazoa > Chordata > Actinopteri > Lophiiformes > Antennariidae > Antennarius > Antennarius maculatus. Next base: position 14,363,921 of record CM023607.1, on the reverse strand, counting down.
TTAACCAAACCTGGAGGCCCAAGTGTTTCTTTCACTGATGCCTCAAAACATAACAGTCAAAATGTCAAAATGTTAACAAAAAACTGCGGGACCTCCTGATGTAACTCATTATTATGGAGCAAAGTGATTAAGGTTCATTAATATGTAATAATAAAGGTTATTTGTACATATATTCAGGAATCAAGCAGCATGCATCGACTTCTGAGCTCATATATATATAATTAATTTTTCTGTCATACAGGATTGTTCAAAGATAATTTTAGACTTGAGTAAAATTACTATGGATTTTCATCCTGTTGATGGCCTGGTTCGATTTTCAGAAAGACTCAATAAATATTCAGAAATAAAGTTATCTTACTGAAAAAAAAAATTAATAAGTGTAAGATTTACCCATGTTATTAATCCTTGATATTATTGTCGACCACATGATATGAATGAAATGACTTGTGGACATCGGATCGCATGATTGAGGATATCGTCAAATTATATAAGGCCTTTTTAAAAAGGGAAAGTTCATGCTGCGTCGTCAAACAGACATTCTGCATGTCTCCAAGATTGAAAAACAGCAGGACCGCCTTGTTTGGTTCATCGTTTCATTTTAATGAGTCCAAACTAACATTTAGAACACAAAATCACACAAGTCTCATTCGGACCGTTTTTTCATTTGTTGGCCTGGCGCTCCTTTTCTGCCTCAACACTCTGCTTGAATGCTAAAGAGAACTGATATGTTCCTGTTCCAGGCCTGTTCCACGCCTGACATATTTGTGGAGGTCAGGACAGCACCGAAACACACATCTTATCAAGGCAGCAGAGCCCTGGAAACGCTCATGTGGTGTGAAGTAACAGTAGCAGTTTTAATACAAAGAAGCTGCTCACTTTGAACTGAACACAGAATAATTTAGTTCAGTGTCAAAAAAAACAATGCCGTTGAATCACGTCACCTTTGAGAATTATACTTAGTCTGACTCCAATACACTGTCAAATGCTAACCCTAAAACACATTAATTGGAAAATGATTGTCTGCTGTCTGCAGTTGGTGAACACTAAAATCATGTGTACTGCTGCCAAGCCAGTTCTAGTGATTTCAAGATGTGACATGAATACCTGCACGAGTCATACGCAATCAATGTTTCATTTACACATAATATAGTGAAATAAACTGTGGCGTGTTTTGATCCTGAAACACAAAGAACCGAAATCGAAAATTGTCACAAAAAAAAAAAACACTTCCAAAACGCACCAATGTCATCATAATCCAGTGACACAAAAATCAACTCATCGACCGACTCTGCAGTTAACTGTTTACAGACAAAGGGAAAACACGATGATCTCAAAAGTCAAACTGAAGTCCACCATGAAAGGCAACAGGTAGATGATAGTCTTCACTGAGTCGAGCTTTGGTTGTAGAGTCTGTGATGTCTGGCAGCTGAGAACCTTCAGGCTCCAGCCTGGCCAAAAGATGAAAATCTTGACTTAGTTTGGACATTGGCAAACCAACTGAACTCACTGCAATGTTCTTCAGGTGCTTTATCTAATACCCTGTATTAGCTGACTTATTTTTCATCCACTACAGTGAATTCATTCATTCATTTTCAATACCCGCTTCTGCCACTGTCACAGGGTTGCTGAGGCCTATCTTTGCGGACAGGGGGCGTGAGGCAGGGTAAACTCCAGGCATGACGCCAGTGCACCGCATAGCCACATGGTGACAAACCCACAAACACACTCACTGTGGGAGGGTGGAGGAGGAGGATAGCTTCAAAATGCTCATCTGCCTATATCAGTTCCTTTACTCAACTCATGGGGGCAGCATCATGTAACATGTCTGTTAACTGTCATGAACTTTCAAAGAACAAAACTGACTCATCACAGCCAGTGCTGTGAGACGCTAGCTCTCCTGCTAGTGTGATAGCGAGTGATGCACTAACACCTGGAGCTATCTCATGTATTTTTACCGGCAGCTGGATGAGAGCAAGTTTCCACAGATGCGCACATTTGCGAAGAAAATGTTGAGCTTGTTTGGGTCCATATATTTATGTGAGCAGATGTTCTTTGTGATGAAAAAAAAAAAGCATTGAGATCAAGACTAAGTCACTCCCTCTTATGTGACAATTTAGGCATGTATACTTTCTTCTTCTTCTCAGAGAGCTGCCACCTTATCGTGGTGGGGGAGTTTGAGTGCCCAAATGATCCCAGGAGCTATGTTGTCAGGGGCTTTATGCTCCTGTTACGGTCTCCCTTGGCAAACAGGTCTTGGGTAACAGGCCAGACGAAGAGCAGTACAAAAAACCCTATAATGGCTGCGCCTAGAAATTCTGTCCATAAAGGATTATAAACAGAACTGGTGATAGAGGGCAGCCCTGCCTGAGTCCAACATGCACCTGGAACAGGTCTGACTTACTGACAGCAATGCGAACCAAGCTCCGGCTTCGGTCATACAGGGACGGGACAGCCCTCAGCAGGGGGCCCCGGACCCCATACTCCCCACAAGATACCACGAGGGACACGATCAAATTCCTTCTCCAGATCCACAAAACACATGTGGACTGGTTGGGCATCTCCCATGAACCCTCAAGCACTCGATGGAGAGTATAGAGCTGGTCCAGTGTTCCACGACCGGGACGAAAACCGCACTGTTCCTCCTGAATCTGCAGTTCGACTATAGGTCTAATCCTCCTCTCCAGTACCCTGGAATAGGCTGAGGAGTGTGATCCCCCTATAGCTGGAACACACCCTCCGGTCCCCCTTTTTGAAAAGAGGGACCACCGCCCCGGTCTGCCAATCCAGAGGTACTGTCCCCGACTGCCATGCGATGTTACAGAGAGGTGTCAACCATGACAGTCCCTGCACATCCAGAGACTTGAGGTACCAGGGCGAATCTCATCCACTAGAACAGTGGTTCTGAACCTGGGTTCAATCGAACCCTAGGGGTTCGGTGAGTCGGTCTCAGGGGTTCGGTAGAGACGGGGGTTAAGACAAAACACTCAACACGATGTGTCGGGTGTTTTTGCCGAGCATACACGAATCACTGTGTACGTTTGACACATCGTGTCAATTCGTGATGAAACGCCCCCCTTAGTCATCACTGGCAGCAGGTGATCACGCTACATCGATTAGCCTACCTGTCCTACAGGGGATTTTGCGCACTCAGTAGTCGATTTATGCCTGTCATGATGGTACGTCATCTGATTGATTTCTTAATATTTTAATTCATAGTAACTATGTTGAGCAAAAAAAAAGAAAGTGGTCGGACGAATATGTGCAACGTGAATTTACATGTACTGTATAACGGAACATGATGAGAGTCAGCGTTCTGCATGATTTGCAATGTCAAATTGAGCAACTCTGGTCTCGCACTGGCAAAAATAAAGGAACACTTCCTTAAGCTGCGTGAAAAACAACAGAAACAGACTTTGCTGTGAAAATGACATCAGAGTAGCACTTGCCAAGGTGAAGCCACGCATATCTGAACTGGTCTCTCAATAACAACAGCAGAAGTCACACTGATTTGCAAGTAGGTCATTTCATGTGAGTTCATGCACTGTCTTGGTTTTGTTCTTTGAAAAAGGTGACATTGATGCACAATTCATTAAATACACCAGTAAAACATATACTTATGTCTTAAATAGGAAAAAAAACTTTTTTTTAAAAAAAATGAAGAAGGGTTCGGTGAATGAGCATATGAAACCGACAGGGTTCGGTACCTCCAACAAATATAAGAACCACTGGGCTAGAACAAGTTTTCAGCGATGCACAAGGAGCCCTCAAAGGCTCAGGGTACCTAAAAAAAACAAGCTTTTATGCAATACGCTGTATGAGTATTGTATTGCAATTTATAACCAAATAACCAAAAATAACTTAAAAACCAGACCACGAATCGAGTGTTACGTTAATAAAAGTGGAGACCTCCACCAACACTCCCTTTGATAAAATGAGGTTAAATCCTAATTTAGAGTCCGACATTTGCCCACTGTACCGATATTAATTTTTGGGGATTTGGGTAAACCTGCTACAAGACATGAAAAAACGCCCGTGAAAAGTTTCTGTCGTCAATTTCGTACATGGTGCTACTGAACGAAATCCACTAAAAATAAACTATTTCAAAGCCACAATAACCGTCAGGCGCTCACAACGGTCAGCATGATGTTGTTGACACTTTAAATGATAGATAAATGGTTTTATATAGCATAGACGTAGTTACATAGGCCATAACTTTAAATCGATGTATTCCGAGATGAAGCATCAACGTGAGGTTAGAGAAATAAAGTAACCGCTGTTAGCTCCGCTGCTCTACCTACCTGTCCTCCGATTGTTATGTCGAAGAACACAACGGGATTGCAGTTATTAGACAGCTGGACAGACATTGGGACTGATATCCTGACTTTATCCGAAATAAATGAGAAATACTTTATGAAAGAAAATCAACTGAAAGACCAAAACCTACTTCTGCACATGCGCAGCTACAATGTGTGGCGCCTCACAGGAAACGTTGTACGGAATGCAGTAGGGGACAAAGTACATGCATTCGACAAAATGCAAAGGTGTTTTGCCGAAGGAAAGAATGCCGTTTGAGGACGTAGTGTACCTTTATAATACTGTACTTTGATTTTAGTTTACTAAAAATCTAACAAATTGTTTGCTATTTTTGCTGCTGGATTCTTTTGCTGTGAGAATAAAATGTATATGCATAGGGCGGCACGGTGGCGCAGTGGGTGGCGCAGTGGGTAGCGCTGTCGCCCCACTACACGGCGGGTCCGAGTCCCGCTCTGTTCGGTGTATACATGCTCTCCCCGTGCCTGTGGGTTCTCTCCGGCTCCTCCAAAAGCATGCGCTTCAGGTTAATTGGCCGATCCGTAGGAGTAATCCCGTTGTGTTGGCTAGGTGTGTGTGTGTGTCTGTCTGTCTTTGTGTGTGGCTCCCCGTGTGGAATAAAATATTTCCAATAACGAGAACACTTCAGCGATACGAATCGGAAATTAAATTTGGTCAGCAACGTTCACATAAAGGGACTGGTTATAATGTCATAAAAATGTGAATTTGCACATCACAACAGTGAAACTGCCCTGAAGTCGTTACTTGACGTCAAAATTCCTAAAATATTACGGGGCGTAGCGTCTCCAACTTTGCCGCACATCTTGGATTCAATATTAATCGTGGTGCACTTACAGACTGGCCTATAGGTGGCGGTGTTTGGCGTGTCAACCCACCAGATGAGTGTTGTGCAGCTATAACGCAACAACCATTAAAACATAAGGTGTACACATGAAAAATGGCTGTCCACTGTAGTGTCCATCACGCATTAAAGACGATACTTTTGAACCTTTGCAACCGACCAAATACTTGGAAGATGGACATCAGAAAAGCTTCATCAGGAAGTTGCAAGATGTTTCGGGCACGTCCACCTGTTTAAGATGCTGCATGACTTCTGACCACTTCAGCTTCAATATTGATGATTCACGAGAGGATGTAGCAGCAACCACACACACGAAGTTTTTTCGTTTATTTTCAAAAAAAAAAGTAACTTTTTGTTTCGTACAATACAAACGTGGCTTCAAAAAAAAAAAAAAGCAGCGACTATAAAGATTTGTCAAAGCTATACTAAAGCACTGGGATTTGAACAAAAGGGGTCAACAGATTCTTGAGTCAGGAAAGCGATACAACTAGCAAATAAAAAAAAAGGCCTTAAGCAGAAACAAGTCTATGTAAAGTAATAAGGTTTCTTGACATTAATTCCATATTCTGTGAGGGCAGGAGTCAGATCCTCCATCGTCAGAGTGTATTTCTTATCCTACGAAAAAACAACAACACAGAAAATCATAAATTACTAGGAATAAATAAATGTTGAGCTATTGACAACAACCTGTCAAAATCATCATGCAGTACTTTTATTTTCTATTATTTTCTTACAGTGTTATTAAAATATTGCACCAAAGTATAAATGCAAAAACAAAAACTTACCTTTGTCTTACTCCGCGAGCTTCCCGTGGCAGTGCCCTTCATTTTACAGTACTGTAATGCATCATTGGCAATGTCTGAGATAAACTTCTGGGAAGCAAGCGATATCAGACGGATTCTACAGATAAAAAGGGAAAAGGAAAATCATTGCTTTGGTTTTCACTTTGACGGCCAGCCAGTATTTGAACTTTCATAGAAAAGTCAGATAAAAAATTTAAAAGGAAAAAGAAACCCAACCCTAAGTACGCTCTAAAAATTGACAAGTGTTCCTGTTAAAAAAATAAATTGAAGTAAGAAGGCTGCACTCTGCTCCTGCAGACATTTGCATGATTGAGAGACAGAGACAGACACTTTAATAATCCCGGAGGAAATTGCACAAATCCACTGCTCAGGCAAACACCAGGAAAAAAAAGAAAAAAAAGAAAAACACTGAGCAACCACTACACAGACGCATGGCTCAACACAGAAGAGCCAACACATCAGGACAGGACTCTGCAGTCTTCCTTCACCTCAAGGAAGAGGGTCACTCATTTCAGGGCACCGATGTTCAGATCTTGGACAGGGAAGATAAATGGTTTGAGAGAGGAGTGAAAGAGGCCATCCACGTCAAAGTGGAAAAGCCATCTCTGAATAGAGGGGGTGGTCTGCGACATCACCTTTCTCCCATTTATAATCATGTCATTTCGACACTCCCAAAAAGATTGTCACAGCAGATTGACCCAGGTGATGTGTCTCATGCTAATGACCCTCATTAGCATACAAAGGTGTAACTCACATCCCAACGACCCCCTTTGGACCCCCATCAACAATTGTTGAGGAGCCAGACGGGTTTTGGCGACGTTCGTTGGAATGTGAATAGCACTGACCACACCCCACAGGGTTTATAAACTGGGACTTTATCAGCCACTCTCTGAACTGAAGAAATCTCTTGGATGAGAGACAAAACGTCTTCAAGAACTTTCTTAAACGTCCAGTGGATCAACTCAACAGCTTTTGGATAAAGAAACACTGACATCACAGGACATACCACAAGACATACACTACAGTAACACACACATGTAGCATTAACAGGACACATACTAAACGATAACTAAAATGTAAACAGTATAAAATTCAAATATAAATAGTATACAATTAAAATATAAACAACATAAAATTAAATAAAATCCATTCAATCGTGTGCTGACCTCTACTACAGCAAAGTTCTACGGCTCCCTCTCAAGGCAGGTAGAATATTAACTTTCAGGCTTTCCAACTGTGTCTTTCATTCATCTTCTTGAAGAGCCCATCTGAATCCAGGTCATGGGTCACATTGGAGCCTATCCAGCTGACTACTCATGCCCATATTAATAACTACGGAGAATTTACCATGACCGATTCACCTAAATTGCATGTTTTTGGAGGTGGGAGGAAGCCAGGGAATTTGGAGAGAGCCCACGCAGAGACAAGGATAACATGCAAACTGAGCACAGGAAGGCCCCAGGTAGACTCGAACCAGGGACCTTTTTACCGTGAGGCAGCAGCAATAGTCACTCCAAAACCATTTTAACAATTTTATTTTCTTTCTATTTTCAAACACATAAAAGTAGAATGTAGAATGTGAAATGCTCTGAATGGGGACAAATCCACAAACCTGAGGTTTGAGGGTTACCTATACGTAATCAGCTAAGTCATTGTAGAACTTACATTCTTGGATCAGAGGCCTCAAAGCCAGCCCGGTTGAGGTAGTAGCCTGTAACTGCATCAGGAATCTGGGGAAAAAAATGTAAATTCAGATTGAATTTCACTTTTAATGACACTTGAGCCTCATTCAGACCAAATTAGGCAGGTGGGGTAAATAAAGGGTATCACTGTCTGATAAAAAAAAAGCCTGTATTATTTCATTTTCACAAAGCATCGCAAGATACGAAGCTTCAGTGAATGTCAACAGCATACATCAACTCTAACAATTCCAGTCTCCCAGTTGAACAATTACAGTATTTACTTCAGCAGGTAATCATAAAGCAAATATACTTAACCTATTTGAATTCTTTGTATACAAGTATTTTAACTAATGACCATTAAATTTAAAAGATAATTGCCACGATATTTAACTAGTATGGATAGATCACAAAGTTGCCAGCTGTGTTCAATTTAAACAAGAGAACACATTTAATAACTTGAGTGGACTGCATTTAAAGTTAATTATTCTAGTGTGTTAATGTTTATCACCAGCAACCTGGACTCACTGTGGGAGTGTAGTCTTCCAGCTGCATGAGGAAATCTGCCAAAGGCGTGGTGGAGACAGCAGGCTTCACGTCTCCATTGGTGATGCCAGCAGGAACATAGACCCCGTTGGAGACTGCATCTGCTGATGGTGTCACCATGGCTACTGAGGCGGAAGCTGCAATACAAGTGTAAGGCATTAAACTGCAACTGAACACACAATGAAACGCTACAATTCTGTTTGTACCGTGTACAGCAAAGAGATTTGAGCGATGTGTGCTTGCGAGTAACCTCAGTGCAAAATTTGTTTACAGAAATAGAACATAAATGCAGAGCCATGCGATGAAGAAAACACGTTTAACCTGCTCTCATTCGTATTTCTGAGCAAACAAATCATCCATCTTTACTGAAGAAAACGATGCTCCCGATATTGACGGAAAAACATGGAAGATAACGTTAGCCAAAACAACCTTACCATTATTAGTGACCGAAGGGACGCTGCTGGCGTTAGTTATTGTGTTATCATTTCCGATGCAGTTGCTCGGAGTTGTAGATGTCGTCGATGAGACTCCAGTTGTTACAGATTGATTAACGTTGTCCATATTCATATAGTAGCCGTTAGCTTCAGCGCTAACTTGAGCTAGCTAGCAAAGAGAAACGTCGATATCTCAAAAACCACGATTGCGTGCTACGTGGTTCTGAAAATATTTCACAAAGAACTTGGTTGTACAAGAAAGTTGTAGTTGTAAATGAAACCCTGTTAATCTCCAAATCTTACTCCAATTACCATAAGATATATCGGTTGTTACCAAAGAGCTGAGGTCGCGCTGCAGTTAATGGCGTCATGTGACCTGAGCTCGACCTGTGATGCCTTCAGATCAGACCAAAGTAGCCGAACATCAGGGGGGCGCGTTTAAAGTTCATGTAATGATGATATAACCACGTTTGCTGGTATTGAAACATTTTACGACCAGGTAAGGTACTGTAAAAATATCACATAGCAAACTAAATGGCTTACGTGTGGTACTAACAGTCTATCTGTGGTTAGTTAAAAGGTTGCGTTTGGACGCCTCAGAAAATATTTGTCATGCTTTACGTAAAGGTTAGCCGGTCTGTTTGTCAATCTGAAGTCTCTCGACGAGGGGAGCGAATTACAGGGGTTTATCCAACGCATATCGCCCATCATGCTTCGACCGCAATTCAATCACTGAGTCACTTCCTGGCTTCTGAGAAGTGAGCCGGCGGTTCGATCACCCGATTAGGTTTACAGATAAGAAAGTCCAATGGTGGTTAGATCGATGCGAGAGACGCACATCTTGACGGCTACATGGGACAAAATAGGTACCGTACAGTCAAATTGTTGAGCACACTTAATGAGCCTGCGTTCAATAGTATAGTATGATTTCTCTGTTAGAGTTTTTATTTTATAACATTGTGAATCATTTTTTTTTTCGACGGGTTTATTTTTTAAGTGATGGCTAAGACTTATTTAGATAACTATAAATACTACGTGGATTATAGTACGATGTCCCTGACATGCATTGACGGTTTAGCGCAGGGGTCACCAAATGGCGGACCGCGGTCCGGATCCGGACCGCGTGATGGTTTTGTCCGGACCTGTGACCACTCCATGATAAATTCACGAGGAGATTTTCTTGGCGCATTTTTACTGACGGTCGCGGCTACAGACGGCGGGCACCGCTCCTCCAGTTAATACGGTAATGGTGCCACTCAGTTCAGCCAATCAGGTCGTTTGTTTATCTGCTCTGTCAGCGCACCTGGAAGTGAGACAGCTCGCTGCCGCTGTGAGTTGAGTGCGACAGGAGCACGGAGGAAGGGAGACAGCGAGGACAGAATAACTCCAAACGAAGGGAGGTTAATGAGGAAAACCGCTGGTTAACAATGAGCTGACGAAAGTTATGTTTATTCCTCCGTCAGGCAGTTCAAAACCATTTTACCTCATATTGTCTGAACACGTAGCACTAATTAATTAATTGATAAAGTGAAGCGCCACTACGAAACAAAGCACAGAGCTTTTGCACAGAATTATCTCCTGAAGTCCGAGCTGAGGGCAAAATGACCGAGAAAAATGCAAACGAATGTTCACTAAAGGCATGGTGGATTTTAGGACAACATAAACATCTTTTAGTGATGGAACAGTTGTGAATAAGTGCTTAAAAGCTGTTGTTGAGACATTGTTTGAGGGAAAATGGAAAGATGAGATGTGGAAAAACTCCCAATGTCAGCTTCAACAGCAACCGGAAAATTAGAAATATTAACAGCTTGATGCAGCTATTCAAAGAGCACCATGCAGATCTGTGGACATTGATGAGTTGTAGCTTCTGTGTGTGTCAGGTTCCTTCACAAAGATAAGGAGCTCTTTGCTGAGTGTAACACCACCATGAAACACAAGAGGAGAGAACATACATGCAGCAATAAAAGAGGTGCTGACAAAGTCCAGTGGTCTCTTTCACCACACATGACAGAGACCACTACAAGGTGACCACCATCACAACGTGTGCACAAGGTTACTTGTGCACAAGTAAATGACTGGCCACATGCCCCTTTCTCTCATGAAGAAAGTTCTGTTTGCATTTTTCCCCTGAAAGAGACAGTTTTTATTCATGCTTTCTGAACAAGATAATGTTTTTTTACTTGAAGTGTAGGCCTTCAGTTCTTTAGGCTGGGACGTCTTTAATTTACGAGAAAAAGGATTATTCAGCTCTTTTTGCCCTTTATTTTTAATTCTGAGGTGTCAATCTAACAAAGGCTTGAAATTTATTTGCCTGGGTCTATTGTTATTTATGGTGAGCTAGCTGTGCACTCACTGAAACATATACTGCATTGAAAATTTATAATAAATGATAATGTGTACATAGGGACCGGCTATGAGACACAAACTGGACTTGGGTTCAGACCTTTTACGAAGAGGAAATTTTTATAACTTTACCTCCGTGACTTTTAATTGAATACCCCTGCCGCATCAGCTTTGAGTCAGGTGCGATTTGTTCCGCAGTTCTCGCAATTCCGGAATGACTCGAATCATTCGCGTCCTGGTGGTGGGAGCTGGCTGCAGAGGCCAAATCTACTCCCGGTTTGCATTCATTCATCCTGAACGTATGGAGGTGAGGATAGTTGTGCTTCAAGATGATGCTGCCACTGACAGTGTTCAACAAGCCCATGCATTGAGTTGTTCACTTCATTTTCTGAATACTCAACTCACAATTTCAGGTTGTTGGAGTCGCTGATCCAAGGAAATTTGCACGCACAGAACTTCAACGGCAACACAACATTTTAGACAAAAACGTATTCGAAGGTGAGAATTTAAATTTCAAAAATGCAATGAAGTATTTTTGATTGTCTCATGCTAGATAGAATGTATGTTTCCAACCAGACTGGCACAAAATGGTTGAAAGAGAGAAGTTTGCAGATGCAGTTTTGATCTGTACTCCCGACCGCCTTCATAAGGTAAATATGTTCTCATTTGTTAATTTGTTAAACTATATTTTATTTAAGACTTTGTTTTCTCCAGGAACCTACTATGGCTTTTGCAATGAAAGGCTATCATATTCTGCTGGAGAAACCAATGGCAGTGAGTGAACAAATAAACATTATCCATAACGTAACATAACATAACTTCATCCTTCATGTCCTACAGGTTCATGTTATCAAAGATGTTATATTTCTCTATGTAAATTCTCATTAAAATTACCAGTTAAAAACAAGCCATGTCGTATTTTGTCATTACAGTTCAATATGCTTTGTCGTACAGAAAATACATGTTTTTTCAAACACATGACACATTTTGGAAAAAAAACCTATTCTTATCAGTTGCGGTAACAAAGTCTTTCTTCACTCTCTCTTCCTTTATATTTTTATAACACATTTTTTCTTCCACATTGATCTGTTCATGAATCTTTAGACCACTGCTGAAGACTGCAAGGCAATTGTGGAGGTTTGCAATCGGAGTGGTGTCATGCTATCTGTGGGTCATGTTCTCCGCTACGATCCCACCATTCACCAAATAAAGGTGAACTTTTTCTGTTCATGAAAACATTTGACATTTGTCTTAGGTTTGAGAATTTAAGGATATCAGTTCTGGTTCCCAAACAGAATATTTATTTTGATAAAATATTAAGACATAAAGAATGAGAAAAACAGGAATAAGAAATTTCGGATACCGAATGTTAAACGGGTTCCTATACATTGACAAGTAGTGAAAAAATCACATCACATTTTCATTGTTATAAAGAAACGTGATCATCTCTCTAGGAGCTGATAGACATTGGAGTCATCGGTGATCTGATCCACATTCAGCACCTTGAGCCGGTATGAATACAGCAATAGAGCTTTAATGTAGTAAATTGTAAAAGCAAATGTAATGTATAGTAATAAAATCCTCAGAGATCCTATAAAATCCAGTCTTTTAAAAAAAAAAATCATTATTCTCTTGTTCCAGGTTGGCGCTTATCACTTTGCTCACTCATATGTTCGGGGGAACTGGAGGAACGAGTCTGAGAGCTCTTTCTCTCTTCTGGCCAAATCATGTCATGACATTGACTTGATCCATCACTGGGCTGGACCACGCAGGTAAACCAGCAGAAAGCTGTCAGTGTCTCGAAGTAAACCACCACCACAAATGTGTTTGTTGGTAAATAAGGTCAATATTAAAATTAATGTCCCTGTGTTAATAGTGCAATATTGACTGTATCAAGTTATTGGGTGCCTTTTTCTCAATGATGCTCAATAATTTCATTATCTTGTGGTGTCAAACCAGTTTTTTTCTTTTTTACAAAAGATGAATCATTTACCACATGGTTTATTATTGACAGGTGGGTAAAGATTTCATCATTTGGATCACTCAGCCACTTCCGGAAAGAAAGTAAGGTGTGCTACCAATGCAAATAAATAAGTAAATAAAAATTATATTTACTCAGTTATGAGCCCTGTAGCAACAATACTATTTATAGCTACATAAATGTGATATACTGTAAACCAATGTGAAACTTGCTCATGAAATGATGGATTTATAACCCATTTTAACATTTGGTGGTGGTGTTTTTAATCAGTGCTGCCAATATTCCCTTGCCATATGGTCCCTAGCAATAGAAGAAAAGCCAAAGTGCTGTTCATGTTGTTTTGTCTTTTTTTTTTTTTATGCTTAAAGATGTTTGCATGCATTTTTTCAGCCAGCAGGGGCTGCAGATCGCTGCCTGGATTGCTCCGTAGAGAAAGATTGCCCATACTCAGCATGCAAAATCTACCTAGACAGTGTGAAAGAGGTAATTTTACCAGATTATTACATTTTAATTACAGATGATCATCTACAAGCATAAGACTTAAATTTTTGTACATTATTATTGTCAATGTGTCTGTGCTTATGTTAGGGAAACACTGGCTTCCCCGTGTCAGTCATATGTCAGAACTCTTACCCAGACATCGAGTCAGTAACTGAGGTGCTGCGGACTGGACCATACGGACGTTGTGTATACGAGTGTGACAATGACGTCTGCAGTAACCAGGTTAGACATCATTGGTCTGCTAACAAACCCAAGACTGGCAGTCATCACAGGCCCAATCCATTATGTTTTCTACAGGGATACTCTAGTATGTACAGTCCTATTGAACGTAAGGCCAAATAATTTCAGCTGCGTATATATTCAGTCCACATTCATATACTGCAATAGAAAACAAAGTCAGCCATTATAAATGTAAGAGTTCCTCCCAAAACTCCCTAAAATAAGGGATTATTGGGTGATTTTCAAATAAAGCTAGGATAATCTTTTAATATATCTTCTTAGATGTAGCTAAATACTGCGTGACAATATGCTTTGCTTTAACCCACAGGCTGTACTGTCTGTACTTGTTTTAACAACATGATACATTTTTTATGTCCTCCCTTAGTTGGATTAGCTCAAACAAGGATTTATTTATTTATTGATACTGATTTATCCACACAAATGGGGAAATTATCTTTTCCACTCCAGTTTTGTACATGCATATATATATGCATATGTGCATATATGTGTGCATATATATGTGTGTTAGTCAGAGCACACAAACATTGTATACAGGCCCCTGAAGAAACGCAACACACACTAGGGGGCTGTAGGCATGCAGTTAATAACACTCAGCACAGGAGGTGGAGGGACGGGTCGCGACTTCAGGGTGCGCCCCAATGAGCAGCTTGTGGGGGCGACGGCGCCTTGCTCAAGGGTGCCTTGGCAGTGGCTGGGAGGTGAGCTGACACCTCCCACTGTCAGCTCACACTCCGAAGATGTCTGGCGGGAGCGGGAATCGAACCGCCGATGGCTGGGCGATGTCTGGTCTTAAGACGTCTGCTCTACCGCTGAGCCACGTTTTTGCAAGTGTTTTTGTATGTTTGTCAGTCAATTATCAGTGGATATTGATTATATTGGAGAGAGTATGGTGAATGGAGCTACAGTATATTCATTCTGGTTCTCAACCGACATACAATGCATTCATAAAAATTAAAACTATAATTTCCATTCAAGTCATAGTGTTCTGTACCATTTGTAAAGGTTGTTAATTTGGAGTTTGAAGGAGGCATGACTGCAGCCTTTACCATGATAGCATTCACTGAGAAGATCTGTCAGCGAAAAACAACCATCTATGGCAGCAAGGTAGGAAAAGAAGTAGTAAGATGTTAAGTACTTTAATGAAAATGTGCCTCATTTAAAGACCCAAAACAAACAAAGAAAATCTACTCAACCTGTGGTGTGTTTGTAGATGTAAGGGGATGATATTTAAATATATTTAAGATGGTATTTCAAAATCACAGGTTTGATTGTTGTGTCAAACAAACACCCAGTCTTTAGGGATGTCTTTCCTCAAATGTGGGAATATAGTAAATGTATGTTTTGGTTTTCAGAGCCCTCTCTTGTGTAATTAAGGGGCTTTTTTAAAATTTTTATTTTATATACTAGTTTTTGTTCCATGAAACACGGCACTAGGCCAGAGATGCAGAGAATATGGGGCGCACCACTGTGAGCCACACATTGTGCTTCAGTGCTGATGTTATTCTGTTGGATACAGTTTGAATAGAAGGAGTATATGTTTGCACAACATCATTTGCATGCATATATGATGACAGTTAACAGTAAAGCGGTACAAAAATTAAGAAAAATAGATATATAATCTGAAACTTCTGTACAATCATGTAACCACACAGACCTTACTTTTCTGTGTTGGAAGCAGCAACCACATTGTGAACCATATTTTCACAGGGGGAGCTGTCATACGATGGCAATGAGATACGTGTGTTTGATTTCCTGACCCAGGGATCCACAAGGTACACACCATCCAAGGACTCCCCAATCCACTCTGGAATGAGTGGGCATGGTGGAGCAGACTACCACCTCATGGATGCCTTTATTTCTGCCGTGGCAGTGAGTGTTTATAAATGCCATAAATATTGTAGCTTGTTTCAGCCAAGCGTTTATATTTCATGTTGATATACTTCAGAATCAGTTCATTTGTTCGTTTATATAAATAGCTTCATTGTGATCATTGATGTTATGTTGAAAATTGATCTATGAAGATAGTGGGCACATTAACAACTGAGGACAGATTAAGCTCAATCACCTTTTGACAGGGGTTTGACTACAGATGGCTGACCTCTCTTTCTCTCTCTCTCGCTCTCTCGCTCTATCTCTTTGTCTCTCTTTGTCTGTCTCTCTCCCTGTGTGTGTTTGTTTTTTTTGTTTTTTTGTGACAACAGAACAATGACCCATCCCTGATCCGTTCCGGTCTTGAGGAGACACTGATGAGCCATTTGCTGGTGTTTGAAGCTGAGCGTTCACGACTGGAGAGCAGGGTGGTGTACTGTGGTGACACCTGAAAAACGTTTATAAAAATAATCTGTCCTTATAGTGATACCAGTACAATGATTCCTGGAAAATTAATAACACCTTAAAAAGACAAATCATTGAATGTTAGTTGTGGTAGTTAAATTGTCTCAGTCTACTGACTGATGGTGATGTGATTGTCAGTGTGCACATGATGTGTGAGTAAGAGCTGTGAATGAATGAATAAACATTCCAATCCAATCTTTATTTGTATTCCATTCATAAATGAATTTATTAAGACCATAAATAAGAATTTACTTCCAGTGCTGTTAAAATGTATTGGACCCACTCCAGATATCCTCTGTTTTTGTATCTCTTTTGTAATACTGTATGTCGGATTTCCAAGCTGAGTTTTAGTGTGAAGCAAAGTTTTGAATGGTGATTTTACAAGGGGGTAGATGGTCAGGGCTTACTGAGATATTTCCTTTTTATAAATGGTTGGAAAAATATTGTAGCGTAAAGGTCCACGCATGAAATTACGTTTTTTGAAGTTTTTACTGTTGTAAAAGTTAAATAAAAAGTATGATGATTTCTAAAGATGGCTACACTCCAGAAAGAGAAGCTTCACCATGAGTTTACATCCCGCAAAGCGGTGATGTATTGTTTTTGTCAGTGTTTGTGTGTCCGTCCGTCCACCAAATATCTTCACAACCATTGCAGATAGAAAGATGAAAGAAAAAGCACATTACTTGGGAGGCAAGGGGATGAAACTTCGATCACAACCTTGGCTATGAAAACTAGGTCAAGGTCAAATTTTCACTTCTATACCTTTTTAGGTACACATCTCTGAAACCTGATGAGATATAATCACAAAACAAAAAGCAACATTTTCAGGAATCCAGAGGCGCAAAAATGTTTAGGTCACTGTAAAATTTTGAATTCAGGGGTGTTGCGGGAAGTTGCAGTCTCTGACTGCCTTGTTAGTTTTTGTTTTTTTTTCATACTGTATTTTTAGAAGTACAGTATATCCTTTTTATATAAATGTACAATTCATTATTGTTGCCTAAAATTTAATGTCATGTAGGTGCTGTATTCTAATCAGCACTATTGATAATTAAAATAATGTCACTGTAACACTACCAGTAAAACAAATGAAGCAAACATGTAACACATTTCCATTCTAACACAACTACAAGCCCTTAACAACTCCAGCCAACATTTACTGTCACACACAGGCTGTCATGCAAAGTGAGATGCCCCCAGCTCATCAGGAGCAATAAACATTCACACACTGATGTTATCTGCAGGGATAGGGCATCAAACTTCCAACCTTCTCATAAGTGAAATGTTTTTCTCCTTAGTATCAGCTCCTCCTGCAAAACTATGACACTAGTACTGACAATGTGAATGATAAAAAGTGATGAATAAAAGTCATGAATAATTTCAATGTACTGTCACAATTAAACAAGGATAGTGGTTTACCCTAACTACATTCTGTCACTGGGGGAGAACAAATAAGAACTAATCTGGGGACACAGATTCCTAGCTACTGAAAAAATTAAACTCCTGCCTCTCTGAATAGATGATAACCTCAGTCAACGAGGATAAAGGCAAATTAAGTTGAGATGTGCCTTCATATGTTAAAGAAGCTTACTTAAAAATCCAGTAGCACATTTAGGGCCCCTATAAAGCATGTGTGACATTTCAGCAAGTTCTGTCAACTGGTTTCTGAGGAGTTTAAGTTAAACAATATCCTTAAACAAAGCTGTTATAATGTCTATTACAGATAAATATAATGCTTCCTAAAGACACTTTATATAATTCAGTAGTGGTTATCAGGCCACGTCTTGATGTCTGCGTAATAAGCATGAGCACGCTGCAGCGTCTTTGTTTCATTTTCAGATTATTACATCACATACTGTATTTTAAAAGATGCATTGCTGTTTACAGTTGGCCTATCCCAGTGGACATTGGTCACAAATCCATTACATGTTTTTGGTGATGGGAGGAGCCACTGCTACCCACTTTGTCACCGTGGGATCACCCATGGTAAATAGGTCCTTGGTGACAGGCCAGACAAATGGTGGTACCTCCTTGAAGGCCTTCACCCATGTGGCCGGGCCCTGCTAATAAACTGTATTAAATAAAATATATAAATAAACTATACCAACTGAAAGCACTTAAAACGGTCAAACATAGTTCAAATACACATCTGGAATTTAGATGTGGTTTCCCATTCGGGGAATGGAGGGTAGGTTTGAAGTGATGCAGATCACATCTGTAGGTGTCTTTCCAAAAATAAGTTTTGCTGATGCAATCATCGCTTTTTCTTTTATGGGGATAGAATTCAAACAGCTAAGTAAAGCTAAACAGAGAATTACTGTAAACAGTCTTCTAAACACCGAATGAATCACTTTATAGTACACTGAACGTAAGACAGCTCTACAGTTTCACCAGAAGATCACATTCCATCTTGGGCGGATGTGTCACTAATAAATAAGCCTCTGATCATAGTAATGTCAAGTATGACACACCATTTGTTGACCTTGCGACACATTCAGGATGAGTAATTCTGGAGTATGTCCTAGAGTCCATATTCTCAGCTAGATCACATTGTAATTTGGAACTGCACTGACATAATTTTAAGACTATTATGACCAAATGGGTGTGTAGCAATGATGAAATGATTGAATCTAAGAAAAACTTTGAGGGAGTGCCAGTACAGGATTACAGCACCTTAGTAATAATGTTACTAGAAATTTCAAACCAAAACCGGAAGAAAATACTTTCTCATTCAACAAAACCTTAATGTTTTTAGACCTTTTAGTGTAATGCAGATCATTGGGGAGTTCCTTGATTCTGTCTTTGACAATGATTTGTCTTCTAATAACAGGCAATAATCACAAACACACACAGATAAATTGGTGATGTGCTCCTGGAGAAACGTTTGCCAACTGAGTCAGCAGATGTATTTTTGAATGACTCAACCAATCCACCACGGAGCCCTTTCGTTTCTTCCAGCCCTCCCTCCCTCAAACACACTATTTATTTGAAGTCTTACCTCGCCACAGCATCTCTTCCCTCAGCTTTAACGGTCTGGAAATGGCCAGTAGCATTAAACAAATGTTTTCCAAAGGGTAGTTTAGATCAGAGATAGATGTCATAGGTTTATTGTGTTAAATTTGATCAGTTGATTCTTTCATTCCACTTTTCAAACATTCAGGAAGTGAAAGAAGAAAGCAAGGAACAGACAAGCAAACTGTGAAACACAGGGCAGTCTGGCTGTCAGTGACTCAACAGGAAATGATGGAGCAAGAGTAAGTGAGGTGAGAGAAGGGATGGGAGGAGGGTGGGAGTGAGAGGAGAGGAAAAAGTTAAGGAAAAAAGGAGGACTGGCTTTGTCATACCTCAGGGCTCTGAGCTGCGCTGTCGAAGAAGACAGACAAAGACAAACCATGCCATCATTTTAACAGGAAATCTGTACTGCATAAAAGCAAATGGCCTATTCACCCCCACCCCACCCCCGTTTTGTTCTGCACAATAAAGTCACAATGTGTGCACAGGCATATGGTAAATAATCAGCCATCCAGCAAAGACGTTACCAAATTTGACTACTTTCCGTTGACCTTGTGAAGGGTGGTCTTGTTTGTCAAAAAGACTTTGACCTCAGTGTGGACATTGCAAAGGCAAGCAAATATTGACAGTGTCTTCCAGCCATGGTTGCCCAAAATTGAGAAATACTCAGTATGTACACTATCCTACCAAGAAATATTTTGTAAGTGCCATCAAATAATACATTTCAATTTGACAGCTGCAATGACAGCAAAGATTTGCAAGTAAGGATCAAACACATTTTTAAAAGAAGTCAAACATGTTGTCCACATAAAGAGTTTATAGATTGAACTGTATTGAACTGTATTGAACTGTATTTCTTTCATTGTCATCTATACAGTATTTTCCGCACTGTAAGGCGCACCTAAAAGCCTATAATGTTCTCATAAATCTACAGTGTGCCTTATAATCCGATGCGCCTTATAGTGTGGAAAATACTGTACTATTTTTTTGGTAATCATCTGTTCTACAGCTGCTTAGCCGTGTTGTGGGTCACGGGTTTGCTGGAGCCTATCTAAGCTAGCTATGGGTGAAAGGTGGGGTAGACCCTGGATGAGATGCCAGTTCATTGCAGGACAACACAAAAGGCAAGCGCACATACTCACGCTCATACCTACGTACAATTTGGAGAGAGCAGTTCACCTAAGCTATATATTTTTGGAGGAAGGTGGAGAATCCAGAGAGAACCCACACAGAAGAGATGAACAGGATACAGGAGAACATACGAAGTACAAACTCTTCCCATAGTGATGGTTAAAGAAGAAGCCTTCAGTGCTGCATTCTGGCCACAGAAACCCTCCTTTTATGTTCTGATCTGTGACATTCATTGAGACTGCCCCCATGAAGTCAGATGTCACAGGTTTTAAATCACCCTAATCCTTACTACTTCCTCAGTCATTTCTTTCCTCGCTGATTCTCTTGTATTTCTTTGTTGACATTTGGAGAAAAGTGTTTTGCTTTCCTGTCATACGTAATCAATGAGGGCTTTTTTTTTTGCAGCTACTGTTAATTGTCAAAATACTGACTTAATTCTATTGTGCAATGAATAAATGCAAATGAATTTGGCATCAACAGAAATTATTTTCTATTGGGTGTTCCCGAGCTGCCCTAAAATCATATCTAATCACCAACATCATTCTTCAGTACGTCCTCAGTTTTTTCCCCCAGTCCCTGTTCTTTGATAACTGAGCTGTCTTCTCACAGGATGAGGTCAAAGGGCATGGTGCAAAGCCCACTCAGACATCTGAGAAGCCTGATTCCTTCCTGACGCCTCCATGTTGTCAGACCCAGTCTCCAATCCAGTAAATTATGAAGATCAAACGGAAGTTGTGTTTTTCAGATCACATATAACTTTGCAGATGACAATGTCTAATGAGTGTTCCCGATTCCAAATGTAAACCTAACTTTGGTGAAACTCGTATCCTGTATTTATCAAATAAATTCATAAAATATTTGATATCACCTCTGTTTAGCAGTCCATTTACAAAAAAAAGTCAAACATGACCATCATGTAAAGCTCAGGAAGTGGAAGTGGCAACAGAGATCTGAAAATTTCAAAAGAACTCTGGATGACAATGCCCCTTGTTCCGGCTCTGGCGCATTCTACAGGTTTACTCATCAGCTCAAAACTCTTGACTTAAGGCATAGGAATTTTAACATCTTACACATGTTGTACCTGTAAGTGAGGAGTACCAATGTCCAAAGACTTTTTTTTGTTATACATTTTAAAATTGGTCCACGAGAACTGCAGGGCTAACAGTACTTTAATGTGAAATGAGTGTGAAATGTGGAATGTGAAACTCAAACATAGGACTGGTCGACCATGACTTTGAAAACAGCCAGCTTGTCTGTCTGCAGTCTGTAATAGAACCTTAACTACTATTACATGTTTGTACACAGCTGGTTCCTCTATAAGAGAATTCCCTATGTCACCATGTCAGCACATCAACCTACTCAAATGTATTTACCATAGAACACGTATGTTAACACCTACTTACTACATTTCCTGGTCCATCTTGAGATATTGCCGAAGGACTGGAGGACAGACATTTATCTTCTTCTGTATTCTCATTTTACTGTGGCTATCTGCTCTTCACAGATGTGTTCTAACAGCCCAGCTTGACCTTTGAGGAATTATTTGTCATCATCTTCTTGATTTCAGTTCAGCTTTGATGGGCCATCATTAATTTTGCAGCAACATGAGGGAGTTGCTTCAGAACAATTCATCACATCCTTGAAAAAGAGCACGGGAAGGGAGGGGGTGTGCAGATGTGGGAAGTGGGCTTCTGACTGCACTGACAGCTGTGAGGGACGGAGGTCTCTCAGAGCAGGAAATGACTTGACCTCCTCTGTGGGAGACTGGCCCACCCTGACAACAGCCCCCACAGCTTTGACCATGGTCACTACAAGCACCCACAGAGGGCAGTGGAGCAACATCAGAGCGGCAGAGTAGAGAACAACGGCTGTGGATGGAGCTCTGTACCCTCAGTGGAACAGAACACATTCTGAATGATAAGAGTTTCAAAATAAAGACATGAATTACGCAATTACACTTCTATTTACTTAGTCCAACATGATAACTGACACCACCTCCACCTGAGTGTCACACTGGAGTCATGTGCATTACACAACCGGAAGCTGATCAAACATTGATTAAATTATATTTGCTAAAAAGTATGAGTATTCCTTTTAGCAAACAAATTACGTCGGTGGGAGAGGGCAAGCGATGATTGCAGCGCTACATGCATACTAAATGTGCCATATTTATTTTGTGGATTTGTGATTTAGGCATAAGTATGTGGCACTCCTTAATCCTCTCATAAACTATGTCAATTTTATCATATGTCACAACAGTCGAACAATTTAATTATGAGACAGAATTGAGTGGCTCATGAGGTCATGTGAAATCAGTCATGAACCTTTAATGTGAAGAAATACATGGGGATTTATTTAACATTGCTCTTACTTTGCTGATATGTTCTTGTAAACGACCTCCTGTATTGTCCTTCTGTCTCTGTCAGCGTGGGTGAAGACAAACACAGACAATGAACTCCTATGTGACATGCAGGCTTAAAAACAAGTTCTAATCCACCAATCCCATACTCGTCTGTGTCAGCTGCACGCCAAAAGCCACCCACATACTTGCTGACTCCCACACAGGTCAAATTAAAAAACTGGAGGTTTGCACTGATGTTGTTTGACCTACAGAGTAAACTTTGACAGAAAAAAATCTATCAACATGCACACAAAATGAAGCTCTTAATAAATGACATGATAAGGGTTTTTTTTTGTTTGTTTGTTTTTAGATTAAAGCTTGAAAAGTAGTCACAACACAACAAAAGATCCACACACTGAAGCCATATATTTTTTGGATTTTTTTGCCTGCATATGAGGTCTCATTTCAATTGCGTTTTAAAGTGAAAATTAAGCAGAACTAATGCTCTGACTTACAGTTCTCTGCATATTGTTAGTTTGAATCCTTGGTATAACTAAAAGTAGGCCTAAAGAACCACTATTACGATAGACGGAATTTATTTTTTTATATATATTTGTAGTTCAACTAAGAATAATAGTATTTTGTTAAATTCCTTTCAAATAAATCTAGAGAGCAACCAGGGCCTTTAGTCTATATTTTACTGATAAACATACATCTGCACAAAAAGTGTTAGTGAGAATTTATTCCAAATTTCAATTTTCAAGTAAAATACAAAAACAAATGGCCTTTTTTCCCCCTCTCAACTTGGTGGGGCGGCAGTGGCTCAGTGGTAGAGCGCACGGTAGAGTGGGTCCCCATGTTTCAAAGATCCATGCTTCGATTCCTGCTCCCGCCCAAAAAGAACACTCTGAGGTGAGCTGACAGTGGGAGGTGTCAGCTCCCTTCCAGAGCACTGCCGAGGCGCCCCTTAGCAAAGCGCTTGGGTGCACCAAAAAAGGAGCTGCCTGCCACTCTACCTCCTCTGCATGCGTACAGGCTTCATGTGTGTTTGTGTGTTCCTGGCCTGTACACACATATATTTGAACTAACTAGAGTGTGCCACTGATCCCCCAGCGGGGATTATAATCAGTATATAAAACAAACAAACTGACGACTAAACTT
This sequence comes from Antennarius maculatus, assembly GCA_013358685.1. NCBI lineage: Eukaryota > Metazoa > Chordata > Actinopteri > Lophiiformes > Antennariidae > Antennarius > Antennarius maculatus. Next base: position 14,340,245 of record CM023607.1, on the reverse strand, counting down.
TTAATTTCCTACTACGGTGAAGGCATGACCCGCCTACATTGCCTTGATTAACTAGCACGCGTTGCTCTGGTTGGTTGAAATCGTAAGAGTCATCTATAGTGAGTGATGATTGGTTAGAATAGAATAGGGATCCGGTATAGACCAATCAAAGACAGAGTAGGGCGGGATATGGCATCGCCATAGTAGCATAAGTAACTTCGTGGACAAACTTGGGTGGAGTTATATTAACATGCTCTGGGCGCTGGATGATTTTATAAGGAGATGTGGAAGCCCGCGTCACAGAGTAAATGAGCTTCACCTCCCAGTTTTGTTGACAGCGGAGGGATGCTGCACATGGTTCATTTTTGACCGGGATGGTCCACGAAACGGGCGACACTTTCACACCGCGGAGCGGAGGAGGTCCACCGAACCCGGCTTCACGTGATGGTCAAGAGGTCCATATTTTCACGGTAAGACATCTTTCTATTCAGCCTCGACGAAGATGTGCGATTTGAATTAAAGCTAGAAGTTGAATAACTTTCAAGGGGAGATCATGATAGTGTCATTTGTGATCCAAGTCTGTTTATTTAAAACCTTACAATCCAGACTACAGTGAAGTATTCCCCACAGGAAACCTCACTTTATACATGAAGCGAACCCGACGAGGAGGTTGATACGGTGGGGAAAACTTTTACAGTTTCTGTTAAAACATTAGAAACCCTGGAATTTCACAATTTGTGGGAGACTTTATATTGAGCTTCAACTAAGCTGTGAGCCGCGAGGCAGACTTTTCTACTTCCCGCTGAACAGTTCTCCGGCATCCGCCGAGCTATGTCCCGTCGAGGCGGGATGGGTGAGTCCGGGACGGACACGCTGTTCCACGGTCAGCCGCTAGTGGGCGCTAAGGAAACCCAATCTAGTTGAGTCAACAAGTGGTGGAACTAAATAGAAGTAGCAGCATCAATGTATTGTATGTTTTGTAATTATATCCTGCTTCAAAGCGTTGATGTATTGCAATTGTCAGTGTTCGTATGTTCGTCCGTCCGTTCGTTAGTCCACAAAATATCTTTGCAGCCGTTGCAGATAGAAGGATGAAACAAAAAGCACATTACTTCGGTGGCAAAGGGGATGAAAGTGACATGTTGACCTTGACCTTGAGAAAAGTAGGTCAAGGTCAAATTTCAACTTTTGTAGACTCAGGAATCGGATAAGATAGAAAGACGAGGGAGAAGGCCAGTGTAAGACCATAGCTATCTATGCAGTAGCTTTGATCCATGGTCTTACACTGGCCTTCTCCATATGCACTAGTCAGGTACTACTTTTAGGGTACCCTGACATACCCTGAAAGTAGGTCAGGTTAAGTCGCGGGATGTTGCAGTCTCTAACTGCCCTGGTTCTGGTTTTAACTTATATTGGTTAGATGTGCGCTGCAGTTTTCTTTTTTATTTAAAAACTGTGAATCTAAATGCTTGAGTTCTCACAAATTATTTAGCACTAAATTTATAAGAAATCCATAAGGTGGGAGCACTTTTTCAGACGTTGGGTTATTGTTCTGGTAGCTGGATTATTCAAAAATGAATCAGTTAGGTGTAAAATTGAACAAATCTTTCAAAAATGACTGAGCTGGATTTAGAAAATAACTATTAATGAAACATTTGTTTTTTTCGTTTTTCCTGTAATAAAATCAAATTTTCATTCAGATTTCTTTTTGCACCCACACACTTCAAGCTTCGTCATCATGTGTGTGAAGTCAATTCTCATTATCAGTAGACAGTTTTGTGAGCTTCATCATGCCTGGCCCCCTCATATGTGACTCATCTAAATCCAAGGGTTAAATATGTCTTCAGCAAATGCAGGTGCTGAGAAGTGGTCTCAGTCCAATATGACTGCATCTTTTAGGGTCACAGCCTCATAATGTTGTGGTAGAATTATTTATGAGGAAGGCATTTAGTTAGATGTCTAGCCACCCTGTCTGTTAAGCTGTGAGTGCTACTTGGCCAGTACAATTTACAGCAAATTGTAATTAGGTGATGGAAAGCACATACTTCATGCCAGCGTCGTAATTAATCATTTGTTATGGTCTAGTGAATGGCCTATTGCCTGGAAAACGTGAAGTGGGAACAGCCAAGGACGACCCATCAAGGCTCCTGCATGAGATAAACAAACTGTTTTTTAGCCTCTGGCTTGTCTATTCATGGGGGCCAGTAGACAAAATCCTCCTGGAGGGGATTTGCAGCACTGGCTCATGCTTTGGCCACGTCTTCTTGTCGCCATGGCGTGTCTTCAGTCTTAACCTCATGGGAGAGTTCACTTGTATTTTCAGGCCGGCTTCGCTGCGCACCAAAGTGACACAAAGGCCCATTCAAGCCTGAGAGTGCCTCCATTCATGAACGCTGAGTGCTTGCTGGTAGAATTCATAATTGTTCAGCATCTTCCATCTCCGAGGCTCTCCAGCGGAAATGACGGCACACCCGGTTGTTTTAGGGATGACATAAATATTCAGATGGAAGAATGGGTCATTTGCTTTGTTTGTGGTGTTTTTTGATGCATTATGCATGCTTTGCATTGCTTGCTTCCCACATTTACTCTAGAACTACTAGTGGCATCAAACAAAGCAGGAATTTGAAGGGTATGATTACAGTGGGATAGAAAATCTCATCCTTCAATTGTAGGAGTGAGTGGGTTGGGTTACTACTCAGTGGTGATTACTCAGTGGTTAGCAGGTAAATCCCTGTGGTTTAGTCCTCCAGACATCTTTTATCTGAAGGAGATTAGAGGTGTTATAGATTCATCATATGATCACAAAGCCTGAGGCATCCATTAGGTTTTGTCAAAGTTAACTTCATTTGACTTCATTAAATAAAGAAATCCTCTCTTAGATTTGCATTCCATGTGTTGTTTTAAAACTTTCAAGCTAAACATTCAGGTTTTAACAGAATAAATTATTAATTATTGATGCCTACAGTTAAGGGTTTGCTCATTTATGTAGGTCAAGTTATATTCTAAAAATGAGTTGTGTTGTTGTTGTTCAGATGAGCTAAATGAAGACATTGCTTGATCTTCCCCAGAGAGTTGAGGAAATGAGCATACAGTATTAATCAGTCAGTCAGTCAGTCATTTTCATATTACCACCGCTATATCCGCCACAGCGGGTGACGGGGAGCTGGAGCCTATCTCAGCGGCATAGGGCATGAGGTGGGGGACACTCTGTCACGATGCCAGTGCACCGCGGCAGTATTAATTAAATTCTGCTAAATAAACTTCATCAGATAAATTGTATTTGATCACTCGGAGCATGGATGTTGACCGGACACGCTTTAAACTTCTTTCTGTGCAGCGATTCATTCCTCTCAGTTTTCATATTGTAGTAGAAAAAGGAATTAATCGAAGAGCCATTTATATAATTTTTATCTTTACATATTTCCATCTGTGATATTGATATTATTGGTTTTATTATTATAGATAATTTTATTGGTTATAATGTCAGTATCACCTGCAGAAATGATCATTGTAAATCTTGAAATTCCATATTGATGATGACATCACCTGATGTGGTGTGCCTTCTATGTAAGCATGTAGATTCACACCAGTCTTCGATGAGCTGGTGTCTCATCTGGGGTGTATCCTGCTTCGTGCCCGTAGGCAGCTGACATAGACTCCAGCAGACACGTGACCCGTAAGGCATTTACAGTATTTTCTGCACTATAAGACGCACTGGACTATAAGGCGCACCTTTGATGAATGGCCTATTTTAAAACTTTTTTCATATATAGGGCACACTGTTTATAAGGTGTATCTGATTATAAGGCACACCTTCAATGAATAGCCTATTTTAAAACAGTTTTCACATATAAGGCGCACTGGATTATAAGGTGCAATGTTGGTTCTTGAGAAAATTAAAGGCTTTTAGGTACGCCTTATAGTGGGGAAAATACTGTAAGTGGCTGTAATCAAGATCCTGTCTATAGCCAAAAGATGGATGGATAGATGGATGGATGGATGGATGGATGGATGGATGGATGGATGGATGGATGGATGGATGGATGGATGGATGGATGGATGGATGGATGGATGATTAGATGGATGGATTCAAACCTGACATGTCGCTTTTACCTCTTGGAGTGTTAAGCTTCTTGACACTTTGAATAAACACTTGATAATTGATTATATTTAATGTTTAGGCAGTGTGCTGCCGTAAAATGTACTTCAGAATGACTAAGGACTTAAACTGAAATATATTTTCATTTAAAAACTAATCCCACTAATTCCAAAATATGTAGGTGCCTCCCTTCAATGCGTTTAGTGCTGGTGTGTCTGTCAGCATCACAGGAATGCCGGACAAGTAGCCCCTGTTGGAAGGGCGGATATAACCGAGCTTCACAGTCACAGGAGGAAGGAGGGTGAGGAGTGTTGCTGTCCTCCCACATCTGACCCAGAAGTTGTGCAATCCTACACATGATAGCAATGGATTTAAGATGGAATCGCTGAGAGACGCTCATGGCATCTGCCACAGCCTCCTGAAATATTTTAATGGGCCTCTGTGTTTTCTGAGAGGCTCATCTCTATAGAAATAGAAACAGGGAACAGTTCACAGTTCCGAGAGCAGCTCATCTGTAGGTGTCGAATGTGTTTGTGTTTCAATCCTCTAAGGATTTATTGTGGAGTGTCTGTCCTGACCTGTGACCTGCCTATAAGAATGGGATCATGCTATGAGCTGACCTGGATGGGGTTGTGCTCCAGATGTCCACTGTTTATATTCCCTATTTATAAACATTTCACACTGATGAAGGTGTGACTGGAACAGCTGAGTGGAGGGATGTAATGCAAAAGCCAAATGTTAAAGTTGTTCCATGTTTTTTTTTTTTTTTTGCATCGAGCCTAATTCTGACACATCTGCTGTCAGAAGATGTGAAACTCTTTGTTACCAGTCTGTTTGTCTCCAACAGCTCGTACCACTGAAGCGGTGATGGGTTTGATGGAGCTGACCTGTGTTGGATGTGTGGACCAGTATCGAACGGATCTTCATGCTCTTTAAGAACACGGCTTCCGCCACAACATGGCCAGGAATCAAAACAACATCTGGAGACGACGGGACCTTAACAGGTTTGCAAACAACACTCCAACAGGAACAAACAGGATGTAATTGTAATTGTTTTTAAGTACATGACCATACAAATATACTTTGAAATTCAACATACAATATCAAGTATTGTCCTTGGACACTTTTAATGAAATAATTGGCACAAAACAAACATGTATAAACATGTATAAAGAGGAAAATCAACAATTACAGCTCCTGATGTCTGCATCCTGAAAGAATACTGTGAAATAATGATTTTATTTTTTTTTGCCACCGGACAGAATTAATTGTTAATGGTGTGTGTTGTCAGGATCCACATTGTTTAGTTCTTCATGATGCTAATTTATTGAGTACGGTTAAATCATATATCAACCTTTACAGGCTGTACAACTTTTTTTTTCTTGGAATGTCCTTCATTTTTAGACATTTAAAACTGGATTAGCTGAGATTGAAAATGATTAGGAAAAAGCAAGAGACATATATACATTAAAAGAATTGGATGGACAGAAAATTCTGACAATGAGGCAACAGGACGGCTGAGAGATGACATCAAGCAACGTTCGATGTCATGACAAAATCTAAGTATACACCATAAAGGGGAGCAGAGCTTATTGTTCTGCAAACGCTTATGTCATGCATGTTATTTCATGTATAATGACTCACCTATGTCAGGTTATGTGCAGGAATGATTTACACACATGAACAGAATGTTGGGATTTCTCAACATATTTTGCTTTGCAGAACGTGCTTCGGCCTGAATGCTGGTATGGAACACAACCTGATGGAGCCTCAGCAGCAAGTGACCACCCAGTTTAACTGTGAGTCTTTTTACATTGTCATTAGTGTGGATATTGATCAATAAACAGTTTTTATCCAATGAAATTATTTCAGCCTAAGTAGAAATATGCAACACTTGTAATGGCTAATAAGGTATATTTGATAGACACAAATCTATAAATGTAGATAATTGCTGGAATGTTTTTTTGGTGAATTGTTAATATGACCTGATTTACACTGGTTTGGGTTTCATTAGAAGTAAAATTTAAACATGGAGATTGAGGGGACCCTACACTGGGGGAAAATCTATCTGAACTACAGTATAGGAAATAAAAATTTAGCTGGGGAAAATTATTCGATTTTAATGGAATTATCTGTCTGTGCATCAAACTAATTTTACTTATTTTAATCTTACAATAAGTTGTTCCAATCTAAAGATATGGTAAATTTAGGTATACGTAGCTATTAAACAACTTCGAAATACGTTAATTAATCTTATGTTCCCAGATGTCAGATTTAAAATCTTGGTGAGTGTTCAAGATATCAAACAAAACATTTACAGCACAACATTGTTCAACAGCGGACATTTTTAATTGTTTAAAAAGAGTTTAATAAGCACTCATTAATTTTTTAAAATTCTTATAATTATTAAGATAATCTATGCAATTGTGCTGGTGTATAGGATATGTCTGTTCTCGAGTCCTCATAGTTAAGGTGAGGTTCACATCACTAATCTGTGTAGCAGAGGAGCACTGGTTGAATGTGGGGGGGGGGGGTCTATTGCTCCCTGGTCACCAGCTGTTCCTGCAGTCTGGGGCACGTCGGATGTTTCCACTGAGAAGGACATGGGAAGCTCTGTTAAGATTATAAGCCTGCCCCAGAGATAATGGTGATTCCTGTGTTAATCAGGGTGTTGTGGCTGATGTTTGACAAAGAGGGTGTTAGGTTAAAGGTTTGTTTTCAAGATGTTTTAACTCGTTTCCTGTACGATACCTTCAGCGAAACAGGAGGTGGTTTTGAGTGGGCAGGGCCCCCCCTGGTATTTTCCCCCTCCTACACTGTCACTGCTCTTGAGTTAAGTGTTTTTTTTCTCAGTGCAAGTTGTTTTCCATGTTTCTTCCTCTGAGAGTTGTTTCTGTACTGAAGGAAGCAACAGTGATAGCAAAACCTTGTATAACAAAGCAACAGTATCTGGTTGCTTGGTACAACTTTTAGGAGTGTTTTAATCCGTGATTATATTCTTCCCTCTCCCAGGCAACACCTCCATCTCCTTATCTCCTTTCTGTTCTGATGCTTTCAACCCAACGTCTAGCAGTGCACTGCGGGCCCAGGAGGGCGACCAGGTCGTCCCTTCTTCACAGAAACAGACAGCATTATGGGGTCACCAGCAGAGAGGGGCCAAACCTTTGCCGCCTCTGCCCGACCCTGAGGAGCTGATGTCTGATGAGGCAGCCGACAGCGAGGTGGAGTTTTTCACCAGTGACCGGCGCCGTCTTTTGCCCAAAAGCTGCCCCAAATCCTTCTGCAGGGGTGCGAACAAAGACTATGGCCAAGTAAATTATGCCTTCCAGGAGAGCTTGTTGCCAGCTGGTGGTGCTGGGATTGGCTCCATGGCTTTCTCTTGGCCAGGAAGAGATGATAGACCAACAGTTGGAACCAACATGTGGGCACTGGCTCTCCAGAGAGAGGACCACCAGCATGTCCCGTCAGATACTTTGTGTAGCAAAGACCAACAACCAGCCTCCATTCATCCATTTTGCTCTACAGGCCCTGCAGCCCAGCCTCCATCCAGCAGCCCAACCTGCCCTACTGACAAGCCTGTGGTCCCCCCTCGCGTCCCCATCCCGCCAAAGTCTGCTGCTCTCTTCAAGACTGTGAGCATGATTGAGGAGGACAAGCCTCCCAAAGTTCCCCCAAGGGTCCCTTTAGTCCCACCCTGTCCACCACGCACCCCGAGCCCGAAAAGCCTTCCGATTTATATCAATGGCGTGATGCCTGCTACACAGAGTTTTGCTGCTAACCCCAAATATGTGAGTAAGGCATTACAGAGACAGCAGAGTGAAAGATCGATGGCAGCCCCTCAGTTTACTCCCTGTATCGTTCCCATTTTGAAGGATGGCAGACAGGCCAGCAACACACACTACATCCTCCTTCCACCGGGCCGACCAGGGCGCTCGGACCGACGAGACAGACTCCTGAGTGAGCCGACGCGAGCCGGAAACAGTCGCGCGTGGCAAAACAGATAGACTTACATTCATGTCACAATAAAGAACCTTATTACTGCAACACCATGACATCTTAAAAAACCACCAGCGCCATACTACATTCACATCTAGGGATATGTTGTGGTTATTTTTAACGACATTTCAAGCAAGTCACAAACACAGGATTTTGTCTGTTTCTAACTGAACACTTTACCAGTCAGTATTTTAGAAAACACCACAAGCCTTCAGTTTTAGTAATAATGGAGAACTATTTACATCCTGTTTTTTGATGTGTTTTGAGATGGGAAAATGTCCACTCGATGATTTTTAATCTGACAGCCATACAGTCATAGAACTAAATCTGAGCTTGTTCCACATTTCATGCATAAAAGCAACTAATTACTGTATTTACAAGCTGGGCTTGTACCAATCTGTTCATCCCATGTGAGCTATTCTTAATGACAATGCTGCTTGAAATCTTTGGTCTAGACTTTTGATAGTATTTTATCTAATCATTTTCACATTAATGTCCATGATAAACTTAACGATGAGCCGTGTGGCCGACAGCACAACACAATACTTCTGCTTCTATTCTTATGTGTTCAGGGTCATTGGGAAGTGATCTTCATTTTTTTTATTTATCAGAAGTCTTTTAAATTTCATTTACACTGAGCTAGGTCCATCTCGAAAGTAGTTACCATTCTCATGTCAGCCGTTGAGTTCTTATTGGTGTGCACAAAGTGTAACTTATTGAAAGAAAGCAGGAAGAGCAGCCCCATCACCAGAATTCAAAGCACAACTAAAACCTGTTGTCACCCTTGATACAAACAAACACGAGTCATCGGAAGTGTTTTTATACACAGTAGAAGAGCAGGCTTTATTTTCAATCATGATCAGTTCACAAATGTAATGGTAATGATGATTGATGTTAAATTATGTGTACATATACTAAAAAATATAGTCAACAGATAGATCTCTAGATTTGTCCTAATGCTTCGTTTTTGTGTTGTTGCATTGAAATCATGTTACGTTTACACTGCTGAGGCGCAGACCCGTTTACAGCCTCTGTTATAGCCTCTGTTCAATACTAACAGGCTGGTTAAGTTCTCGTCAAGGTTCTGTTCGCCCAAGCAAAGGCAGTTCATGCATCAAGAAATAATTGTAAGATGGTATTTTAATCTATTTAAAAATAAAATAACTTATTCATTCCATTATAGAGTTATTGTTATTTTTAGCATCATTTTCTTCTGACGGTCCGTTTACTTTTTCTCTGAATTTTGTTCGTAGTGTATCTGACATGTCTGATTAAAAAACAACAAAGGTTTTCCTCCAGGTAAAAAGAGACTGAAATTGTGATATAGAGACAGTAAAATGACTACTGATGTAAATTAATGTTTCATTAATAATTTAATTACTCACCATAAACAATGTCTTTGATAAATTTGACTGGTTTATGTCATCAGAGTTATTTTTTGGACAATGTCATGTCTTATGCAGGCTCGTTAGCATATTATCTTTACTTAAATATCATCCTGCACCTGGTGGTAAAAGAAACATTACAGCACTACATTTAATGGGGAAATGTCTCAAATATGGACCGTATTCATTCTGGCAGCACAGATGACAAGCATTTTGGATGCTGCATGAAATAATCTCTACTGAAAATCTCTGTAAAAACAGAGAAACCACAAACTGGAGTTCTGAGAACTTTTAATTGAGCAACAGCTGACAGTGGAGCAAAGTGCTCAGAAACATGAGCTGCTGGATGACTGATGTACAGAAAACAAATGCTGGCGATGCTCCTCTTACATCGAGTGTGTGATGGTGATGACAGTTGGACGGTGCCTTTGCTGGGAGAGTCCTCAATAACCAATTTATGTCCATGCTGCAGTGTCTTTTCATACTTCATATTCATAGTTCACTTGTTTTAACTTACAAGGCATTTGGGTTTCAGAGACTCAGCAGGCTGACAGTGCAAACTGTACGACTATTCTATGGTAGCAAATAACGTCTGTTTCCCTTCCTCTGACCTCCATGTTATCACTCCCCATTAGAACCTTCTAACGACGCAGAAATGTATAACATCTTGAAGAAAGAAAAAAAAACTAACATTGTAAAACTATCTAAGGTTTGCATGTGTAGCATTTTCCAAAGGCCCAAGTCTGTTCAGAATTATAATATGTTAAACATTTACTCAAAATAACCTTGCACAAACAAAACAGTTAATTCAGCTTTGACAATTTCTTGTGCTTCAAAAATAATTTAAAAAATATTAAAACCTTTACTATCCCTCCTTTCATCACCCCCACCCCACTGCAGTTCTTGATGGGCCTTATTGAACTTTGACCTGCATTCTTCTACAGGTGCGTTCCCCAGCCGTCTCATCTGTTTGGGCTGAGGTCCATTGAGCAGCCCCACGGCTGTCAGAGATGGGGTCAAGATGTTTTTGCTTTGTTGGATTTTTTTACCGCCAGGCCCGGTTGAGTAGCTTTACCTCTGCCAGGCGTTTGCTGATCATGGTGGCAAAGAAAAGAGCGAAGAGAACGCTGCTGATCAGCATGTAGTCGTAGTCGTCTTTTAACACATCAAACTGTTTTGAAGGATAGACCCGTGTCTGGTAGATGTCGAGACCATAAGCCACCACCTACAAAGGAAAAGGTACCACATAAGAACACATTGACTGTTTTTTTTTGGATCTAGTTTCTGGATCTAGTTCTTTTTTTATTGTACTATTATGGGAGTATTTAGAACAATTTGAAGCTCCCGTTAATTAATACAACAGATTCTGATTGTCTTCATTCAATTCCCGACATCCTGAAGTTTTGTTTTTGGTGGGTTTTTTTAATTTATTACCTTGGATGACGAGCAAATCTAAAATCCAGATTCTATAAATTAAAATGAGTTAGTAAAAGATCTTAAAAATAAATGAAAAAAAAAAAAAAATCAAGAAAATAAATTCCAACACATACAAAAACCTCAATACTCAGTTATATAAAAACATTTTAAATAAAGCAAACAAGCCAGGTCTAACCTACATTAATATGTAATGATGCTTATGACTCACCAGGCAGGTGGACTCCAGGCCAGAGGGGGCAGTGTAAATTCCTCGCACTCTGGATACAGTCTGGTTGTAGTTGATGAACCACTCTGTGCGAATCAGCAGCTCTGGCGCATATGGTATCAGGTTCTCCTCACTGAAAATCAAGTAAAGGTTTTTGACGAAACAAAAGACAAATCAGTAACTGAAATGCTTGAATTAATCTTGATTATAAAATTACCGGCTTTGCTCAGAAATTATTTCTGGCCTCCGGGGGTCAAGGAACATCTTGGGCAACGACAAAATCCCTCCGGATGGCAAGCCAACTGTGACAAAAAACAAACATAGAAATATTTAAAATAGGCTTAAAAAAGACGATTTTTACTCGTTAAAAAGAGAAGGTTATTCACTCTCAGATACTTATAGGATTACTGAAATTCGCAGGAGCTCGCTGTAACTCACTGAGCAGATGGCGGCTCGTGATGCCCTTCTCAGTCAGCGTGGCCTCCACGGCAGAAATGGAGGAAGGGAAAATGTAGGACTGCTGAAGCACCTGAGGAGCGTACGGTCGATCCAGCGAGCTGAACGTGGTGCTGTTGTACAGCTCCATCCCCTCATAGAGTTCGATTACAGAGAACTCATTCCTGCGAGATTTGGTGCTCCAGTATTCATACTGTGGAGTTTAACACAAAGGGGTACATTCAGTAAGGAGAACATGTGACCCTCCCGCCCATAATCCATCACCTCTGCTCCCCTGTCACATTCAGAAAGTGAATTCAGGGTTCAATTGTGAGGTCTTTCACAGTTATACTGAGCAAAGACTGTTTTGATTGTAACTGGCCAAAAAACTACACAACAATTTTAAATCATTTCAATTCTCATCCTTAGGAGTCTCCTGTCATAGTATGACTACTATGACAGGGGAAAGGATTGCTGAGAATTGGCTTTGATGCTGGGTGATGCCATGGCCAGGAGGAGTGACCGACAGGACAAGGCCAATGCTCGGTTAAAGGTCGACATCACCCAAAAGCTTTTTCTATGGAGGCTGTGGCCAGGAACCGCGATGCTGACGCCAGTGACTAAAAGAAACGGCAGGCACAGAATTCTACATCATCTCAGCCACACAAAGCAAGAAATTCAATCGGCACAGACACCATAAACTTTCCCAGAAACATCATATGGAATGGACTACTAAAAAATCATTAACAAAATTGGACTCACTTCAAGAACTGATGAAGACGTGCGCAAACACACACGTCTATTGGACTGAATGGACGATTCAAAACAACAATATACCAAAATGAAATAGACTAAATGTGACATCCAATGTATGAATTTGGCTGATAATGTGTTGAAATGAGAGAAATGTTGTTGATTCAGGGGACAGGAATTTTATAAGCCAATGGCTTCTACCCATCAACCTTTTTTTTTTTCCCTTTTCGGATGTTGTCGATGTTCCAAAACTGATGAAAGTGAAGTCTGCTGTAATAACATGTCTGGAAAGAAAAAAAATTAACTGAATAAATAAAAATAAATAACTGTAGCCATTCATAACTCACCACCACCCAGTTTTCAGAGTGCACCACATGCACCGGCCCTCTGGCCTTCCTCTGAACAGCCTCGTGGATGATGCGACCGGTCACACCATCAATCAACATGATCCCAACAAAGCTCCGCTCCTGATGCAAATCTGTGCTCTCCGTCACCACAGCCAACAGGTTGGGGTTCAGATACTGTCAGAAAGAAAAGGAATAACAATCCATTGTCTTGATCAAGGCTGATAAACCTGTCTTTTCCACAGACATAAACCTGTAGTCACATTTTCCGACCAGTCACCAATATGCCTAAGAGCTTTAGTCCTTTCTTTAGTTCTAATGGCTAAATGTGACACACTGATCCACACTACTAATAATGCCGGACAAATGATTGGATGTTCCTGGTCCCTATGTGATGAGTCGTCGTGTTTTCATCGACCCACTTAACTCAACTGTCTTCTTTCTACTGGACCCATAAAAGAAAAGACTTGCATTTTGTTCATGCTGTTACGTGCACATCAGGGCCATCATTAATATTTCATTCTCCACAATGCCCTTGCAGGGCTACAGAGCTTCAGTAAGACTTATAAGCAGGAAGTACCGCTGCTGAGTGGAAAAGTCTGAGTGGAAACACGGTTTACTCTACTTTGGTCAGTGGTGGAGAGAATGTATTATTCACTGGGGAACAGTGACATAAGGTACAGAGTGTCTTGGAAATTATCAGGGACTGCATTTCTGACTGATGTGGGGAAGAACCAAGTCAGGACCAAACTGACAAAATCCCGCATCAATGATTTGTCACACATTCCAAACCACAATGTTGGCAAAGTTACAGAAGAAGTCATCATACCTTATAGAGGACACTCCGGTCTCCCATTACTCTGCCCTGTGAGTGCACATGTTCATTGGGCCGTTTCCCTTTGATAGTAACAATCTTCTGTACCTCAGTTGGAACAAAAACCTCCCAGATCAGCACAGTCGACAAGTCCTAGACAAACACAAAAGTCCAGAATCAATCTTTCTGCCAAACGGCAGTCTGCGATTCACAATAAATTTAGAGCCAGAACAAGAAACAGACTTTTGGCTATGCTACATTTTAGATTTTTTTTGAGCTATTACTGTTCGTATGTATCAGTCCTCCCCTCAGTTCTCTCAAAAACACCCCTCGTGCATCATGTAAACATTTGCTGTGCATAACAATTCTGATCATTCATGACTTTTCCATCACTGAAATCTAGAATCATCATTCAAACAACTGAAATACAGCATCCATTGTTGTAATCAATGGCAACCAAAAGCTCAGGACTGCCACCGGATAGGATTATGTGCTGCAAGGAGCCTTCAAATAATTCTTTTACCGTTCGAAGCCTGTAGCCAGAAAGTCTTCCCTGACTGGCATCAATGAGATAGAAGAATATGGATGAGGCCGTCTCCTGAAGCTGCTGCAACACGTTCTTAGTAGAAGGAAAAGTAGTAACCTGTGGCAAAAAAAGGTGAATATAATTTTAACAAGATGTTTCTGCATGTTTTGCCTAAATGAGAGTTAGCAGTGCCAATAAATTCTACAGGACTGTGTTGTGTTGTGTAGATGAAGTATGAGAAGAGTCACTGAACCAGGGCCTCGACGCTCTACACAGATGTGTGAAGAAATCAATAACGTCAAAACACAAGATGTGTGTATTTCTGGTTTTTATTCAGAACGATGATCTGGCATGTAACAGGGTTTACCATCACTGACCTTGTACTGGTCATCAACCAGAAGTAGGACCTTAGCGTAATCCTGGTCCATAAGAGGAAGCAGAAATAACTGAAGTATTGGTTGAGGCAGAGCAGGTGGTGAGACGTGACTCTTCTTTCCAAAGATGGGATTAAATACATGGAGAGTGGCCAAGCCTGTGTCCTATGAATAGAACAGAAAAATACAGTTAATTTCTGCAGCTTCAGGAGGTAAAACCACTGTTTTAATATCCACCAATGCTTCAGCAGAAAAGGGATTCATCTTTTGACATGCTTCAAATTGGCAGCTCTTTTGAAGCCCAGCTGATTTGAGTTCACTGGCTTCAAATCTGTTCCTATGTCCCTTAAGATATTTACTGACTGCTGAAGTGAAGTGTTTAAATCACAGCTCAGAACCCTGTTTTTTATACCTTATCTTTGATGAATAAAGTGCACTGTGGTGGATGAGGAAAATGTGCAGTCGTCCGCTGCACCATTAGTTTGAAGGCTGCATTGGATGGGATGTTCTCCAAGTAGTGCTTCCATAAAATACTGCCGGTCTTGCTGTCAATCCCAAAGAGCTTAAGAAAAAAGAAAAAAAAAGTTGAAATGTGATAGAATGCTCAATGTTTAAGACTCCCGTTGTCTGTTCATTCAAATTTCATTTCACTTTTGACTACAGACAAAACAGAAACTATTAGAAGAGCAAGCACATCACACAGCTCTTCACACAGATTGTTTCCAAAGCACTGCCAAAAAGCAGCTAAAAGAGAGAGTAAGGGTTTAATCTTGTACCTTTCCAGATGCAGTAACCATAACCATCATCTTCTGCAGGTTGAACTCATCTCTGGAGAGGTTCTCAATTGTCACTTCGTTTTTAACTTGACTGCGAGGCTTTCTTGCATCATAGAACAACTTCCAGAGGTGGGAAATCCATGCTTGCAGCAAGATCAGCTGAGAGGAGAGCCTTTTCATCACCATGGCCAGCAGGCCATCTGGAAAGATCATGGTCAGAACACAATTTAAGAAAAATGGCTTATTCGGATACTGTTTGACGGTTGTTCTTCAGCTTCTTCTTCATGTCCTGAATGAAGCAGTTCAAGAATTTTGGAAAAATCTGACTCAACAGAAATATAAAATGCTACTTATTGTTAAAGTAAAATCAGTGCCCATGGGCAATGGCTAAAAGAATTGTCTGCTCATTCTTCAGTCAAAAACAAGAGATCCTATTAATCATGCTGTATTGACCCACATTAGAATATTACCTTGAATGGCTGAGTCCATGGGTAGCAATAAAAACAGGACAAAAGCAAAAGACAGTGAAGCCAACAGTAGCAAACATCCAGTTATATCATCAGTTAATAACAAAAAAGCTGCAAGTGCCAGTTCAGACAAGCTCTGTCTGAAAATTCAGACAGGATATAAAAGCAACAAATAATCTGATTTATTTGTTGTGCATTATTGGAAAACAGTGAGATGACGAGACAACATTGTCAAACTACTGTGGAGGTTAGGAAATAGCTGCCTTCAGGGTCTTGGTAGAGCTCAAACATTATAGAACAACTAAGGTAAAATACAATGAATCCTTTATGTAAAAGCACAGCAGGGTTTAGCACTAGAGCTGCTAATATGGCAGAAAAAACAAACACAAAAGGAGTCTAGGTCAACATTTACCAGCTTTTTTGCCGAACTCTCCTTCCAGCTCAGCCTGAGTTCCTGTGAGGGGCAGATCCACCATTTCCATTGTCACCACATCTGAGAGTGCCTCCTCTCTCGTCCACATTACACGCCCTGGAAAAAAGGATTCATTACTCTTCTGTCATTCATTTAACTTTAGACACCCAGCAACATTACACCACTGGTGTTGATGCTTTCCATTAGTTACGATGCGAAACACTTTTTCCTCTGCTCATTCTCGTGGAAAGGACAAGATTATGTGAACATTGTGAAAACTGAGAGCCTGTTTGTGCTCTCAGTGGTCACATGTTGGCAATACTTCTGATGATTAAGAAGTGGAATACCCATAGGCCATCATGAGGCAGGGCATGGCTGACCAGTCTCTGCACTTTTTAGAGATGGACTATAGTTCACCAATGAACATGTAAAAGGGACATTCGATTGAAACTGTACAACTTGGAACTTGGGAATACTATCCAACTTTGTGACTCCAAGTGAATGAAAACATAGTTAAATGACAGCAACTTCACCTGTAGGCTGTTTAGTCGCTCAAGATAAACTACATGTGATTTTTTATGGCTCACCACACACCTACTTCATGTTTTGGAAGGTCAGTAGATGGGTGAACATTTCAAATCCGTCCACCACTTGTCATTTTCATACATGATAAAAAGCAAAATGGTTTTCAGGCCAAATGTACTTCTCATGAAAAATATCAAAACAAAAACTCTCACTGTTTCATCTGCTTGTTTTTGCTCATGATTTGTTTTGGGTTTTTTAAAATGCGGTCTTTGGCGCCTCTCTGTGGTAGAAAGAAAGAACTACAAAAAGCAGAACATCCCAATGGTTCAGGTACCAGCAAAAACACGGCACTTAACTGACTTTGCCATCTGTACCTGGCTGTTGTAGGAAAGTAAGAGTGTGATCCTCTGTCTGAACCATCACCCTGTAACCAACAGCATCGTCTTTCTTGAGGAATGCCTGTACGTACAACTGGAAGAGAGAATAAAATATCTCTATTCTAATTTTAAAAAAACATGCATATTTGAACATCGTAACCATCCTTAATGCTTGTAATACACGATACTCCCCCAAAACTAAACTGATGATCTCTAAAAGTAATTACATTTATCAACAATTTTTTTTGACTTAATAAGAGAGATTTCAATATTTTGTATGATGCAGTATCGCTAGGAAGAAATTTAGACTTACTTTCTCAGGTTTCCCACCATTTGGATCCAAATTAAAAATCAGCGTCGTGTCTAGAAGTCTGCGACCAGTTTCTGCATTATAGAGATTTAGGCTACAGGCCTGAAGATTAAAAAAAAAAAAAAAAAATCATATATTTGACAGCAGTTAAAAATGCATCACTTTTATTAAAATAAGAAAAATAGCAATGAATTTAACTCAAGGTTGAAAATTCTCCATCTTTGTTCCCAAAGACCAATGCAGAAAACACAAATTCAAACAACTTTAACTTATTCATTCAGATGATTCCAGCATAACACAGTAAGGTAACAGAGACGGCAAAGCCTGGACAAAGCTGCACTGAAGTACAGAGTGATACAAATCTGATTCTATAATTTTTACTTTCACTCACCGTTTTGTTTTTGGGTGACATAACAGCAGCAACGGTCTTCTCTCCAGCAGTAGCAAATGAAACCAGCATGGCCTATGAAAAAACAACAACAAAAAAAACAAATGCACCACCAGAAAGTTACGGCTGATATGTTTGGATGAAATGTTACAAACAAGTATTTTACATTTTAATTGTCACAATCTGGATCATGTACAAGTGAGAGGTACAGGTACAGTCACTTACAGGCTTGAAATCCCTCAGTGTAACGATCTGCCCATTGCTGAGCTGGAGAAGCAGGTAATGTTCGTGTCCAAGCTGAAGAAAAAACTCAGACAGCGGTTGCCGGGCTTGGTTGGGCTGGGTGGACACCAGAACTGGGTGGAAGTCTGGGCTGACTTCATACCCCAGGGACTAGAAGCAGACAAGTAGTGGAAAAGTGAAAAACGTGTGCATTCTGGTAGAGGGATACAAGAGAGATACAACTTTACAACATATACAGATATACAAGAGAACATGAGGAAACTTTATCTTACAAAACATCTATTTAAATAAAATACATTTCATTTATATGGATACCTGAAATGGGATTTGGGTAACCCGTGAATCTTCATGCAAGTCAAGCATGTACAGCGATTCAGTTATAGGATCCACGCATATCAGCATCCCGTTGCCAACCACAGCACAACTGGATGGAATGTTGGACAGCCAAGGAGCGTCAACAGAGATCTGAAGATAACCCAAATGGTCAATATGCATTTTAATCAATAAACTGCTAAATCAGCTACAGTGTCTAATATCATTTGTAGTATAAAAAAAATTAGGATTTACACTATTTTCTGTATTGCATTATTATATCTGAACAAAATTACCTGTTTGATTATTTCTCCATCCTCTGCACTGTAGACAACAATAGCCATGTGGGAATGGGGAACAACTCCCAGGACATACACTTCACCATTCCCCCCAGAATACAGAGTCTGATAATCCACATTTTCACTGCAGAGATATATAAACAGACAATTTTCAAAATACCAGCTTCATATACTTCATTTTCTGCTGCTTAAATAGTTCAATATTTGCATATGCATAGATGCAACATTATTAATGGTTTTAAAGGGGTACAGTATGAGTAATTTTACAAATTTTTAACCAAAGTACACAATGTTTTGAAGATAAATTACAAGAAAGAAAAGAGGCATTGCGTCTATGAGGTAGCCTCACAATAACAGTATGTAGACAAAATGGAGATTACAGTATTTTCCGCACTATAAGGCGCACTAGACTATAAGGCACACCTTCAATGAATGGCCTATTTTAAACCTTTTTCATATAAAAGGCGCACTGGATTATAAGGTACACTGTCTGTTTTTGAGAAAATTACAGGCTTTTAGGTGCGCCTTATAGTGCGGAAAATACTGTAAATATTCAGTAGCATAAAGGTGCCACTTGCCTTTCTGAGAGATTTTCTATCCATTTTTGATGACCATTAGAGAGATAGTGGAGAGAGATGACAGTTTTCTTCAGCACAGCAACGTGTTTCACATTGTCTTGCTGTCCAATTAAACACGCAGCCTGGAAACTGAAATTAATAATACAGCATGTGATTAAACACAATTTTAAAATGAATAAATTCCACTCAAAAAAAATTACCTTCCAGAGTCAAGCACAATCTCCCAATTCAGAGCACCAATATTTATCTCCCAGGAGCGCAGGAGACGGCCATTACCAACAACCACAACCGCATCTACAACAGACAAGAACAGACAAGCCATTTGCTTTCACTATCCAAAATAAAACCTCTACATTTCACTACAATGATACAATCACCTTGTCCATGTTGAAGAAGAGCATCAATGTTGCCCTCAGGTCCAGACTTGTCTACATGTCGCCAAACTGTAACAGACAATGCATAAATACTAAAAACAATGTATGTTCCCTGACAGATGGGTTGTCATTGTGAACCAACAGAATATTCACTTCCAACATAAAAACAAAATACTCACAGAGGTCCCCAGTCCTTGTATTGACTGCTGCAAAAACATTTTTTTCTGTGGCCAGAAGAACCTTTTTGGATGACTGCATATATGTATCAAAATGGGAAAAACGAACCTTGCCCAGATATTGCTGCCTCCTATGAATCAGGAAAAAAAGCTACAAGGTCAACAAATAAATTGTACTGACATATCAATCAATTCTTGTTTCACAAAAGCAGTAATCACAAATACCAATGTTCGACCGAGCTCAAAGAAAATACTGTTTGTTTTACTCATTGGTTACTGGTTACAATTATTATAAAATCCAATCAAATATAACAATGATACAACCAATGACACTAAACTCGGCTCGAAATGTAATATTTATTTTAAGAACAACGTAACAGTCCATGGAGTATTCATGCCAGTAAAGACACTTAGTGGTTTTCTCTGTTCTTTCAAAAAAAAAAGTCAACCTCGTATAAACCGGGTCGCAGCTACTACCTGTCACAAGTGTTAGCATTAGCACAACCATATTAAATTGTTACTATAGATAGCAAACATATTTGATCATTCTCAAATTTCCTCTTACCAGTCAAATTTTCCAACTTGATCCTCAAACACAGCTCCGACAGTACCGCATAATATTATAAATGTAAAACATAAAGAATTTAGCTGTGCCATTGCAGCAGGAGCTGGGGCTTTGCTCTTCAAGAAACGGAAACGGAAGTGAACGGCGTTTTATTTCCTGTTACTGACACATAGCGCCCCCTGCGCTTTAATCTATGTAGAGCAGCAAGTTTAGCTTTCATGTGTACGAGTTCAAAGGACTAGTATAAATAATTTACAAATTGTTAAAGCCGTGAAATTTTTCCATTTGGAAATCATTGACTAAAATAAGCACACATCAGCCTTAAACAGAAATCATCACGATTCCAAATTTACATTACGTACTCACTATTTGACACTATTTAAATTGTTACGAATAAAAGTAAATAAGGAGACCTTGCTTAGTTGTTGGTAATGTATAAAGTACTTTTACTATTACAGACTCAAGTATTTCAACGATGAAGTAGTGGAAACAAACTGAACTGTATTCAATACATTATCAGGCATGTCCTCTGTGCTATATTTCCTCATTTTTAAAGTAATTATTTGCTTGAGGAACACATTATTTACAGAAATGTTGTATTTTTTTTTTGTGTTGTAAAAACTATGCTCAGTGGAAATTATCGCAGTTAATATCGTTTTAGAGTAAATAAATATCGTATTGGCCCGAATATAAGACGACCCTGATTATAAGACAACCCCCTCTCTTTGAAGACTTCTTCTTTTCCTTTCAGCTTTTCCCTTCAGGGGTCGCCACAGCGAATCAATTGCCTCCATCTAACCCTGTCCTTTGCATCCTCTTCTCTTACACCAACTACCTTCATGTCCTCTTTCACTACATCCATAAACCTCCTCTTTGGTCTTCCTCTAGGCCTCCTGCCTGGCAGTTCAAAACTCAGCATCCTTCTGCCAATATATTCACTATCTCTCCTCTGGACATGTCCAAACCATCTCAGTCTGGCCTCTCTGACTTTATCTCCAAAACCTCTAATGTGTGCTGTCCCTCTGATGTACTCATTCCTGATCCTATCCTTCCTGGTCACTCCCAAAGAGAACCTCAGCATCTTCATCTCTGCTACCTCCAGCTCTGCCTCCTGTCTTTTCCTCAAAGACACTGTCTCTAGACCAAACAACATTGCTGGTCTCACCACAGTTTTGTACACCTTTCCTTTCATTTTAGCTGAAACTCTTCTATCACACATCACACCTGACACTTTTCTCCACCCATTCCATCCTGCCTGTACACGTTTCTTCACCTCTTTTCCCCACTCTCCATTGCTCTGGACTGTTGACCCTAAGTACTTAAAGTCCTCCACCTTCTTGATCTCTTCTCCCTGTAACCTCACTCTTCCACTTGGGTCCCTCTCATTCACACACATGTACTCTGTCTTACTGCGGCTAACCTTCATCCCTCTCCTTCCCAGGTCAAACCTCCACCTCTCAAGCTTCTCCTCCACCTCTTCCCTACTCTCACTGCAGATCACAATGTCATCTGCAAACATCATAGTCCATGGAGATTCCTGTCTAACCTCGTCTGTCAGCCTGTCCATCACCATAGCGAACAAGAAGGGGCTCAGAGCTGATCCCTGATACAGTCCCAGCTCCACCTTGAACTCCTCTGTCACACCTACAGCACACCTCACCACTGTCTTACAGTCCTCATACATGTCCTGCACCGCTCTAACATACTTCTCTGCCACTCCAGACTTCCTCATACAATACCACAGTTCCTCTCTGGGCACCCTGTCATAAGCTTTCTCCAGATCTACAAAAACACAATGCAGCTCCGTCTGGCCTTCTCTGTACTTCTCTATCAACATCCTCAAAGCAAATACTGCATCTGTAGTACTCGTTTTTGGCATGAAACCATACTGCTGCTCACAAATGCTCACTTCTGCCTTTAGTCTAGCTTCCACTACTCTTTCCCATAACTTCATTGTATGGCTCATCAGCCTTATTCCTCTGTAGTTGCCACAACTCTGCACATCTCCCTTGTTCTTAAAAATGGGCACCAGCAGACTTCTCCTCCACTCCTCAGGCATCTTCTCACTATCTAAGATCCTGTTGAACAACCCAGTCAGAAACACTACTGCCACCTCTCCTAGACACTTCCAAACCTCTACAGGTATATCATCAGGACCGACTGCCTTTCCACTCTTCATCCTCTTCAGTGCCCTCCTCACTTCATCCTGGCTAATCTTTGCTACATCCTGGTCCACAACAGTCACCTCTTCTAGTCTTGGTTCTCTCTCATTTTCCACGTTCATCAACTCTTCAAAGTACTCTTTCCATCTTCCCATCACACTGCTGGCACCTGTCAATAGACTTCCATCCCTATCCTTAATCACCCTAACCTGCTGCACGTCCTTCCCATCTCTATCTCTCTGTCTTGCCAGCCTGTATAGATCAGTCTCTCCCTCCTTACTGTCCAACCTAGCATACAAGTCATCATAAGATTTCTTGTTTGGCCTTTGCTACCTCTACCTTCACCTTAAGCTGTATCTCCCTGTACTCCTGTCTACTCTCCTCAGTCCTCTCAGTGTCCCACTTCTTCTTAGCTAACCTCTTTCTTTGTATACACTCCTGTACCTCCTCATTCCACCACCAAGTCTCCTTATCTACTTTCCTTCCAGATGACACACCAAATACTCTCCTACCTGTCTCCCTGATCACATTAGCTGTAGTTGTCCAGTCATCTGGAAGCACCTCCTGACCACCCAGAGCCTGTCTTAACTCCTTCCTAAAGGTCATGCAATACCCTTCCCTTTTTAGCTTCCACCATTTCGTCCTCTGCTCTGCCTTAGCCCTCTTCATCTTCCTCACCACCAGAGTCATCCTACACACCACCATCCTATGCTGTTTGGCTACACTCTCGCCTACCACTACTTTGCAGTCACTGATCTCCTTCAGGTTACATCGTCTACACAAGATGTAGTCTACCTGTGTGCTCCTACCACCACTCTTATAGGTCACCCTATGTTCCTGCCTCTTCTGGAAGAAAGTATTCACTACAGCCATTTCCATCCTTTTTGCAAAGTCAACCACCATCTGTCCTTCTGCGTTCCTCTCCTGGATACCAAACCTGCCCATCACTTCCTCATCACCTCTGTTACCTGCACCAACATGTCCATTGAAGTTTGCACCAATGACAACTCTCTCACTTCTAGGTATGCTCTGCATCACTTCATCAAAGTCCAACCAGAATTTCTCCTTCTCCTCCAGCTCACATCCTACCTGTGGAGCATACCCACTAACAACATTGAACATCACACCTTCTATTTCTAGCTTCAGACTCATCACTCTATCCGACACTCTTTTTACCTCCAGGACATTCCTAACAAACTCCTCCTTCAAGATAACTCCTACTCCATTTCTCTTCCTATCTACACCATGATAGAACAACTTGAACCCTGCTCCTAAACTTCTAGCCTTGCTACCTTTCCACCTGGTCTCCTGGACACACAGTATGTCTACCTTCCTCCTCTGCATCATGTCGACCAACTCTCTACCTTTTCCTGTCATAGTTCCAACATTCAACGTCCCTACTCTTAGTCCTATACTCTTGGCGCTCCTCTTCTCTTGCTTCGTGCAAACGCACTTTCCTCCACTCCTTCTTCGACCAACAGTAATCCAATTTCCACCGGCGCCCTGTAGGTCAACAGCGCCGATGGCGGTTGTTGTTAACCCGGACCTTGACCGATCCGGTATGGAAGTCATAGGTTTGATTCGCATCTGTGATTTGGCAAAAGTTTTACGCCAGATGCCCTTCCTGACGCAACCCTCTGTATTTATCCGGGCTTGGGACCGGCACAATAAGACACTGGCTTGTGCCCTCTTGCGGCTACATTCCCTCTCTTTGAAGACTGAAGTTTGAAAAAGACTTTTTGAACACCAAATTTAATTTTCATACAGAAAATAATTACAGTACATCTCCGTACATTACACTCTGTGACACCATATTTCACAGCCGCTTTTTGCAATTGTTTGAAGACTCTGCCTCATTTATCACATCATCTTGAAGTTTGCATCATTCTCCTCAGCTGCCGGTTAACCTGGCCGATCTTCGAGCCACTTTTCTCCAGATTGTCACTATTTCTCCATTTTCTGTTTATCTCTTCTCTTATTTTCTTGTTTTCTTTCTTACCGCTATTGTTATTTTTCTTCTTCGTGACAGGGGTTCGCTTTGGCCTGGGGAGTTAAGTTCAGCATTCGCTTTAAAGATATCTGGCGCCATCTAGCGTTGTGAATGGGTATAATATCTAGTCACCGAATGTAAGACGACCCCCACTTTTTCAGCCTTATTTCAATGCAAAAAACACCGTCTTATATTCGGGCCAATACGGTAATTGTGTTAAATAAATTCAGCTGGATTTACAGGAAAAACCTGGAGAATTTCTCCTCTCATTCAAGAGATTTCTTCAGATCTGAACGGCTGGTTACTTAATCTTTCGAATAAGTAATTTGTGTGAAGTAGTAGTTCTATTTGTAATAAATGTGTTTGTCAAAAATATGATTGAAAATTTACATATTTTTCTTGAATGACAAACTTTGGATTGCATTATTACTAATTATTTGGCGTGGGATGAAAACTTCTCAATTGAGAAAAACCTGCAGGAAATTAGCCCTAACGCCGTAAAGCGAGCGCCCCCTGCGATTTATTGCCGGTCTGCTCTCCACCTTCCAGGAGCCAGTTTTTTCTATGAGATTTCAAGATGGCGTCAAGCGGAGGAGATGGGGAGCACGAATGGACAGCGGCAGTACGGCCGCTTCTATCAGCTTCGTACACCGCTTTTGAAACGAAAGAGCTACCTCAGCTTATTGGGTCTATAATAAACAGGTAAACTGCTTCTTGTCATCAATTTCTGTTTTCTCCTTTGCACAGCACCGGCTGTCCCCACCCAAGAGTTAGCAATGTTGCTAACTTGCTAACTTAGCCTGGTTCGTTAAGTTCGATGAGAAACATCACAGGTTTAGCTTCTACTAGCGGCTACCAAGCTACTTGAGCTTAAGTTGCACTGGCATCTAGTCACTTGCTGACGTTTGCTAATGTGCTAACAGTAGCTAACTTATTGAAAATGCAATTTAGCTTACCCATAATAGTATCTTATTAATGGTTTGAAATAAGACTCAGTTCATGATCGATTGACATCGACCTGTAATGTATCAGCTTTCCTGTCTATACATGAACGGACGTCACAGTTCAGCGTTTTGAAAATTTGCTTCATCATTAGCTAGCTGACACAAACATTAGCCAACAAGCTAACTAAAGGGCCTTCTAAGGGACTGGATAACGCAACGATGAAATGGCCGGACCAAAGTATAATGTGACTACGTCGACCAACTTAAATTGACTCAGTGAAAGCTTGTTTGAATGCGGAGTTTGCTTTTCTGTCCAACATGGAAATGCCAACAAATAGTTAATTTATTTACTGATCAATAGGGTAACCAGCCACTATATCACTATTTTCGGTGTGACAGTGACAGCGCTGGAAGGAGGCGGGGTCGGCTTACTTCACATACTTGATAACTGTGTTTTGAATTACTGTTGTGGCTTAATGTTAGTGTAAATAAAACAACTTGGTGATATTGATGTTTCACGAGTTAATGCTAAAAGATAGATTTAGATGTTTGCTGTTAAACTTCAAGGGAACTGATGCTGTTCCTGCACGTGGACGGAACTATTTGACGCAAATCGGAAGTATTTTAGAAGACTTTAATTTTCCTTTCATTAGAAATCGGGCGAGGGAAAACACATTTATCTATCTGTAATCTGTCGGTCACTGCCATGGAGTGAAGGCAGTAGATAATTGTAATGTCACTTGACACTCCAGTGGGGATCAGCTCATCTCTTTCAAGTGGAAAGCTTCCTGCCATGTTAACCGATTTCACTCTGACGTAACATTCAACGTGAAACAATACAGTCACAGACTGCAACACCCCTGAATTCAAAAATTTACCCTGACCTACTTGCATAGGTCAAAGATCAAGTCTAGTGCTCTGACCTATTGTCATAGATTAAAGCACTAGCTTAGATCTATAGTCTTACGTTGGCCTTCTCCTTTGTCTTTCAAATCTATCTTATCCGATTCCTGAGTCATAGTCAACTTTATTATGAAATGTACCATATATGCGCGAAAGGCAGTAAAAGAAACACAAACACCACCCTAGCGGGAGAGAGAGGAATGGCTGCGTGTGAACACACCGCCATCCTATCCTATCCCAATAGGCAACAGAACCCTCCAGAGTAAGCATAAGCGACAGTGGCGGTGAAAAACTCCCTCATTGAGGAAGAAACTCCAGGCAGGACCCAGACTGTGGAGGGCGGTCATCCGCCTGGACCTTGGGAGGGAAAGGAAATATACTGGGGATAGAGATGGGGCAATGAAAAGAGATTGAGTGGCAGATAGGCCAGATAGATTTACAGTCCAAATTGTGCTGTAGTTGCTGAATTGGGGGCGGGATTTCCAGGCCTTTGGATTTCCTGTCTTCCATAATTGTTCCCCACCTGTCAAGCAGACTCGCAAAGACAGCCCGAACAAAAGTTGAAATTTGACCTTGAACTACTTTTCTTAAGGTCACCATCCCATTTTCATCCCCTTTGCCGCCCGAGTAATGGGCTTTTTGTTTCATCTTTCTATCTGCAACGGTTGTGAAGATATTTGGTGGACATACGGATGGACGGACGGACGGACGAACACTGACAAGTGCAATACATCACCGCTTTGAAGCGGGGTGTAAATATGAATGATATTATACATGGACATAGACTTGTTTAAATTTTCAAATGAAATGACCAACTGGGCTGATATACATATTTGTTTTTATGAGATATGAGTAATCTGATCTAGGTAGCGACAATATCTAATGTAAAACATACCAGGAACATTTTGCTTGCCATTCAGTGGTTTTCAGAACCCTTTGTATGGGGGACTTGAATTAGCGGGGAAGAGTGTTGCAAAACTAGTTTGACACTTTAAGTCAAGCACCTGCAGACCACATGTGAATCAAAAAATAAAGCCTTTACACTGTTTACCATAGTTCTCATTTTAATTTCAGCCAAGATCAGACACTGTAAGCACTGAAGCTGAAAAAAAGTCCTAATGGTTTTTTAGTGATTGTCAGAGAAGAGGTCTTGCTGGTTATTTGAACTTGGAGAAAAAGAATGTTGTTTTGTAATGTTACAAAGATACGTTATTGATTTAGTACTATTTGTAATTGTTAACACATACAACTTCATGTTGATGTGGCGCAGGATAATTGATGTGGTTTGTATGTGGATGAGGAAAAGTGAGAACACAAGTTGCATGTCTCTTTTACAGATGTACAGTCAACTGACTTCCTTCTAGTTGGACGTATCTAGTTAGAGCACAGGTGTTGTTTGGCTATGACATTTCATACCAGCTCTGGAAAGTACGACTGAGTTCTTCTCAGAAACTTGCACTACAGCTGTGTATTTAGGGCAACCAATAGCTAAAGCTCAACAGCGTAATGAACCTCAATATGGTTTTGCCAGGTGACAAAACACAATGAGTTAAAGAACAAATCTGTTTTGCAGAAAAGACTGCATAAAGGACAACAGTGTACTGCAAGATGTACCACCGTTTGGTACATATTGCAGATTTTACTTTCTTGTATTAATACGAGAATATACAGTATTTACAAAATACAAATAAATTATCCTTATCTAACACGAGTTGCAAAAAAGACGTTTCTATCCAATAAGACCATCTACAGACCTGTGTAGATGACTTGAACTGTTATTCACCAAATGCCAAACAAGAAAAAAAAAGATCTACATAAACCCGAAGGCTATTGCGTATTAAGCTTAAAATAAGGAACTGCATTAAAATAATGAATGGTTTTACACCACAGTACCTGTCAGACCTGATTTAAACATACACACCTGCATGTGAGCTGTGCTCCCATTTTTTGAGTGTCCCCAAGGTCTGCAGAAAGACCGTTGGTGAGCGTGCTTTTTAACTTTGTGCCCCTACCCTGTGGAACAAGTTCCTATTAATATGAAGCAGGCATGTTCAGTTGTCACCATTTTTACAGTATTTTTCAAGTTTGTTCAGTTCAGCAATTATTTATCGGCAGCTTTACAAAGGATGTTGGCTGCTGCTTGTAGTGTTGTACAGGTTGATATTACAGAAATGAGTGCAAACTTTTCCCAAGGAGTTAATCTGGTCCTTTATTAAATTGTTTTGGGAAATACAGAAGCACAGTCACAGATGATCAAGCAACACAGTTTATTAACAATGAAATACACACATTAATATTTGACCCTGCATCGTGTACAAAGTTAGGAATTTTTTAATATTGGTTCAAAGATAAATGTAATACTTATAAAAGTTTAGAATATATGTGCCTGTAGGAAGCAATTAATCAGTAGTCCTACACAAAATAATCTTTCGATAAAAAATAACTGTCTCATAGCAAGGAAGGGGTTGTGCAAAGAAGGAAAAAGTAGGCAAGACTAATAGTTTTCCAACGGTGTGGATGTACTGTTGAATGTTTGATATTAACTTCATCAAACACACACACTTAGGGCAGGGATGTGTGAGGAAGATGCATTGTCGATTCATATCAGTCTTTTTGCTCAAAATAAAAATGAATGTGGTTCATTTTTAGCATCGTCTGATTTGCAAATGTAGCTTTTTTTCTCAGCTTCCAAAGTATAGTTAGAAAGCAGTGGGAATGTTTGCTTTCCTCCACAGCTTGGGGTGATTCATAACTTGGGGATAATACTGCTCAGTTTTTTATCAGTTAGGGCAGCATCTCTCATAGTGGGACATACCCCCACTATTAGCCTGAGGAACTATGATGAAGCGTATGTAACGCTGAGCTTCACTGTGACTGCAGAGGGAGACGATGACAGACTGGTGGGTTTACTGGCAACGGACAACATGAAGCCTAGTAAATTAACGCAGAATTTAAAGACGTTACACCCCAATCTGTTAGCATCATATAAGGTGGAGCTGAAACCATAGCAGATTGGGCTTGCGCTAGCCGATCGCCACTACGCCATAGGCGAAGTAAATTCCAGAGTGGCTACAAGATTTTTAGCCTGTGTAGCCACAGTGGTGTTATTTTTAGGAAAAAAAGGCTAAAACTTTTTTGGACTTGCGAAAATCCCCGAGCGACCACATAACAAATTTTTTCTTTCGCTCCCGCTGTTTACAACGCTTGTCGGCGCGGCGTGCTGTGCCACTGTCTTAGACACAGAATGTGGCTTTTTGTGGCTTACTCAATTCTTTTACACTGAGCCACAGTGGTTTAGTCGTACTACCTCCTAGTGCAAACCCAGGCAGAGGAGCTGAAACATTGAGCAGGAGCTGAGAGTTCAGTTTCACTGCCTAAACGAGTCCATTGTAGCCATTGATCCTGACTTCCTCATTTTAATGAAAAAAAAAAGGAAGAAAAAAAATTGGCAAATCAACAAATTGTTTTATTCATTTTTGTTTTGTAGGTTACGGTGTTTTATATATTGTGCTCCTCAGTTAATGTTGCTGAACTGAATTTGAATTTATTATTTATTGGTTTTAATTTTATTTTTCAGTATCAAACAGTGTGGTAAGTTGGTCAAAAATGTTTACAGTTTAAACAAGATTTTTTAATTTCAGGCAAATTGATGCTCTTAGTCTTTTCTGCTATAGATTAAAAAATGTTAATAAAATTATTCTTTGTTATAAACTGAACCATATTTCTTTTTTTTCTTTGTCTCCTTATTAACATTAAAGAAAACAATGTTATGCAGAGGTGTACTTGACAATTTTATAGACAATTGATATATTTAGTCGCGGCGGAGAGTGGGTGGGGGCGCAAATTGTTTTCTTGTTGCTAGGAGGGGCACAACAGAAAATAATTGAGAAGCACTGAGTTAAGAATCAGAAAGACTAGGATGAGGAATTCAGCATGAACCACTTGAAACATTTGATAGTTGTTCATTTCCTTCCAAGGTGTTTTATGTAAACCTTTTCTGCTGCTCCAGCCACAGTCTCTGACATGACCTTGCCATCTGTTCTCTCATTCACAACAGAATAATGCACTTCTCTTTTCAGGAGCTGTTGATATGCCACATTTAACAAATATTAATTTGAATACTGTTGTGCTGGAACATTTTTCATTATACTGTTTGTCACTGACTACATTTTTGCTGAAACCTAACATTTTTTTAATGATTGTCAGAAATAAGATGAAAGTTCGACTTGCGAATTCATTTATTCATCTTCAAACCACTTCATCCGGGTCTCACGCACACACTCACACCTTCGGGCAATTTGGGAACGGCCAATTAACCTGAAGTGCATGTTTTTGGAGGTGGGAGGAAGCCAAAGAACCCGGAGAGAACCCACGCAGACACTGGGAGAACATGCAAACTCCACACAGAAGGACCTGAACCTGGAACCGCCTTGGTGTGCGGTGACAGCGCTACCCACTGCACCACCGTGCTCCCACTAACAAATTGTACTTTTAATTATTTTTCTTAAACGTCCTCTGTGTAGGAGCAAATGCAAGTGAAATAAACAATTGAGCCCTGTATCGGGTTAATGAGATGCTTTTTCATGCAAGCACCATGACGCTGTTGCTACTTTCTTCTTGAAAAAGAAAATTCAGCAAAGTTGTTTAATGTCAGTTCACGCTTGCTGAAAGACTCCACTTGTCATTTGCAGTGAATCAGACATCCTTCACCACGACAAACAGTATGAGCCTTTCTACTCATCTTTTGTGGCGCTCTCTGCACACTACATAACCACAGTATGTGGCCAAAGTATGTATCTTTTTTGTCTACATTGATTAAAAGAATGAAATGTTCAATGCTCCAGGTTGTTTCTTCCACTCAATGCAATGTTTTCCTTTGCTCCTTAGTACCAAGAAATCAGCTGCTGTCTGTTGCTGCAGCGTGCAAAGTATTGATTGAATTCTCATTGTTACGCTTGGAGAACCCAGATGAGGCTTGTGCAGTATCCCAGGTGAGAGAAGCAAACTGCAACGTTTTGTCAGAAGTGATATGAGCAGTCATACATAATGTTTTTATGGTTTTGCTTGAGAGTTTTTTGCTGAATGTATGCTTTTACAATGTGGTTACTTAAATAGACGAACATTTGATATTCTAATCACGTCAATTTATTGCTTGAAACCATTTGTGGTATATACAGTAAATGTATGACTGAAGTTGAGTGTCATTTATTTTCTCACAGAAACACCTGATTCTTCTAATAAAGGGACTTTGTACTGGCTGCAGCAGATTAGATCGCACAGAAATCATAACGTTCACTGCTATGATGAAATCTGCCAAGTTGCCTCAAACTGTCAAGACCCTTTCAGATGGTGAGTCTCCCAAAGTGGACAATTTGAAGTTGGAACAGTAGTTGAGTAGCTGACACAAAACTGCTGTCAGTACAGTGGTTATGTTTTTGTTTAGAAAAAGGACTGCCATTGTTACATTTTTTAATCGGAATCAGAGAATTTGTCATACTGACACACGTTTCCATAGTTGACAGCACGAAATATGTCTCTGAAGGTCCCAGTAAGCCCGGTCGATAAATAAGATAAATTAAGAAATACTAGAAAAAGTTAAAAATGCGAGATAAATAAGAAAAGAGAACAAAGAAAAGTTAAGATGTAAGATATATAAGTTGAAGTTTAAAGTGTCTGGACAGCAGAATTTAGTTCACAACAACAACAACGCAGCAGCTCAAGTGTGTAGGTGCTCCATATATTGCACTTGAAGAAGCACCATAATAGTTTGCAATCTAAATATTATTCTGATTCAGCCTAATATTGGCAACTTTTTGAATTTACAGTTTTTGTATATTAAATGGTATATTTTGTTTCGGTATTTTAGTAAAACTTGACAGACAAGTATTTGTGAAATCTTAAGAAAATGACACTTTTTTTGTTCTTGCTCACTTAATAGTGGAAGATCAGAAGGAGTTGCCCAGTGCTGTGAACCCAGAACTTCGACAGAAGGAGGTGCAAATGAACTTCTTCAATCAACTGACTTCAGTTTTTAACCCTGACCTTACCACCATCTTGGCCTCACCATCAGCAGCACACATGCAGGTAAGTGTTACACACCAACCACCCTCCTGCCCATCCTGTGCTCTCATCAGGGTTTAGCATCACTTTGTGCTTCTTATTGTTTGTGTCTATAAATAAATACTTTATCCTGAAGAAAATTACATAATAATGAAAATTAATTGAAAATGTTGTCTGCTGCAAATGAAATTGAACTGTTTCTAGACTGCATTGGGTGTTGGAATAAATAATCAGAATCATTCATTTTTCCTTTACATAGGCTGAAAGTGAATGCGATGACCAAACGACGGATCAAGCCATTCAGGCCAAAATGAAGAATGCCTTTGTCTCTCAGAATGTTTCAAGCTTACAAGAACTTGGTGAGTAGTTGTTAATTGGTTAGTTCAAACACAACAGATTTAAACAAATTTAATTGTTGAAATAAGTCGTTAAATTCATTTCCTGTCAGTTATTTGAGTAAGTATTCCTCATTGTAACCCATTCATTTTTGTTGTCATTAAATGTACAAAACACAAATACGTACCGTTGGTGAAGCCTCTCCTCCTTTGCAGCGCTGTCCTGCTGGTCAGTTATCAGGCCTGAGAAGAGTAAGAGCACAAAGATTTTGATATTGTCATGTAATTTATTACCATGACTTCTATTTCTAGGTGGGTCTGAGAAGTTGCTACGAGTGTGCCTCAACCTGCCCTACTTTCTTCGCTATATCAACCGTTTCCAGGATGCTGTGTCCGCCAACTCTTTCTTTATCATGCCTGCTACAGTGGCTGATGCCACTGCTGTCCGCAACGGGTATTTTCCTAAAATCTGTTTTAGATCAAAATAATCGAATATGGTGTTTTACCGAAGTTAATGTTATACTTTGAAACATGTTAAAGGGTCAGTATGATACTGTGTTGGTACATGTGAAATACATGAATACTAGACTTGTATTTCTTTCATGACACCACTTCCAGGTTTCATTCACTGGTTATTGACGTAACCATGGCTCTTGACACTCTCTCCCTGCCTGTACTGGAGCCACTGACACCAGGGAGATTACTTGATATGACTGTGCTGGCTTTGAGCTGTCTGTATGCTGGTAGGTTAAAACTTTGTGTATGTCAACATACAAATATCCTATTTTGGGATTAAGGCTGAATTACTGAGTTTTGAACTGCCAGGCAGGAGGCCTAGAGGAAGACCAAAGAGGAGGTTTATGGATGTAGTGAAAGAGGACATGAAGTTAGTTGGTGTGAGAGAAGAGGATGCAGAAGACAGGGTTAGATGGAGGCAATTGATTCGCTGTGGCGACCCCTGAAGGGAAAAGCCGAAAGGAGAAGAATAAGAAGAAACTTGGTACATGGGGCAGGAACAATATAATCTTTTTCACAGTACATTTCAGTAGATTTTTAAATAATACAGCAATATAGCTTGAGATCAAACCTATTGGTGCTACCAACAGCTACTCCAGTTCTTTCCCCTATTTAAACAACAATTAAGTAATTGTCTGCATATTATTGATTTACATTTGTAACTTTCAATTCATGTTATAAACTGTAGGTGTTAGCGTGGCCACTTGCATGGCCATCCTGCAGGTTGGTAGTGGCTTACAGCTTCGCTCAGCTTCCACTGGTACGAAAGAGGAGGACTATGAAAATGACGCAGCCACAATTGTCCAGAAATGTGTAAGTATTTTAAGTACAACATTCTTATAATGTGTTTGTGTGTTAGTTGTGAAACATTATGAGGTGCTACACTGGAACTGCTTGTTATCTTGTATGTTGATGGGAAATGCAGGATATTTGTCTTGAGATGTAGAACGTTTTTCCTATGTTTTGACTTGCATCAAATTGAAAACTTAAAAGAAAAAGACAAATATCTAATTACTGTCTCAGTGGCATGTGGATTCTGTTAAGACACAGCACATTAGAAATTGTCAAATCTTAAAAATGTGTGTTGTATGCAGCTGGAGATCTATGAAATGATTGGTCAAGCCATCAGCAACTCCCGTAGAGCTGGAGGAGAGGTAAGTGGTAATGCAATAATAGAACGATAAAAATTAATACTATTCCAATACCTCTGAACAGACTCTCGCATGCATTTTCTGATTTTGAAGTTCAGTGTGTTTTCTAATAAATTTTGTATTTCATTTCTATATTTTTACGACAGCATTATCAGAACTTCCAGCTGCTTGGAGCCTGGTGCCTTCTGAACAGCCTGTACCTGATTCTTAACCTCAGCCCCACCGCTCTGGCAGATAAAGGGAAGGAAAAGGATCCCCTTGCTGCCCTGCGTGTGCGGGATATTGCAGCACGCACCAAGGATGCCGCAGGATCACCTAAACTTGGTCCTGGCAAAGGGTAATTTGCAATTAACATGAAATCAGGTTAATTTCTATCATCTGTTTGTTACATGTTTCTAATTCATTATTTAAGGTGAGGCAAAAGTTAATTAAGCCCCTGTAATGTCTGCAATTTTTGCGAGACCAAAGGCAAGCCTTAAAAAATTTCTTCCTTTTGGTACACAATTTATGAGCTCATTTGAAAATTAACTCAGAGGCACTTTTTTTCTTGTCTATTTTTAACATCTATTGTCTTTCTGAAGGCACCAAGGGTTTGGCGTTTTGTCTGTTATCTTGGCAAACCATGCCATCAAACTTTTGACTTCACTTTTCCAAGATCTGCAAGTTGAAGCTCTGCACCGGGTAAATGAAGCAACGCTGCATTTTACAAGTTAAAAAAAATGTTACATTATATCAAGGCAACATTTGTCTTAGTCTGATATTCTGGCCAGTATCACTGTATAATTAACCACAGCCATTATTGTGATTGCAGTAATATAACTACAGCAGGACACATAAACTAGTCAGGAAAGGGAAGGAAATCTTCGATGCTGTTGTGAGGCAGTCAATATAACATTTATTGCCATTATAACTGATTTGATGTACTGTATCTTGCCAAGCATTTGCAAATTGCAAACATTGTATTCCATTAAAGCAATGCTCCTCAGTCCACTTTCTTTCCTGTCATCAGCAGGGTTGGGCGAGTGATGGGCCACCAGCTGAGCTTAACATCATGGCACAGAGCACTTCCATTCAGAGAGTCCAAAGGCTCATTGACTCTGTGCCACTGACCAATCTGCTCTTCACCCTCCTCTCTACCTCCTACAAAAAGGTGCCGTCACTACATATTTTCATGACTTGCATATTTTATTTTTTTTTAATGGTCAGTTATACTTTTGGCCATGCAACTAGGTAGTTTACTTTAAAGAAAACAATCAGAAAAAGATGTTTATTAATCAACTGTTCTAATTTCATTTGTTTAAGACTTTCTTTTGTCGTTATTTTTTTGATGGAATTTTTCAAATGTAATGATAGTTGATGAGTACAGTGTGACATTCACATGAACCTTGGCCCTTGGCAGTAGCTCAGTCCACAGAAATTTGGCTTAGGAACGGAGGGTGGCCGGTTCAAGTCCAACATGTACCAAAAGTACTGATTTCTGAATTTGTAGCCGGAGAAGTATCAGTTCACCTCCTGAGCACTGTCGTTGTGCCCTTGAGCAAGGCACCGAACCCACAAGCTGCTCCTGGGCAGCTGTTGTATACTGTAATGGTAAATTATTGATGGTAAAACACAAGAAAATTCTCAGTAAAGTACACAAGGGTTTGTTTGCGAGTATTTTGTGCCTTCTAAATGAATGAAAGAGTGTAATTGTTATTTCAACTGTTTAAATTTCCATCAGGCTTGTGTTCTCCAGCGACAGAGGAAAGGCTCCGTCAGCAGCGATGCCAGTGCTTCAACGGATTCAAACACCTACTATGAGGATGATTTCAGCAGCACAGAGGAGGATAGCAGTCAAGGTATTTTCTCATTCTGTATTACCCTCAAGAAGCAGTTTTAGGTTTGCAAGTCAAGGAAAAATATTTCCGGTTTTCTGAACATAAATGTCCCTTAAAAAATAAAAACACATTCTATGCAGGATAATTTGATTAAATTTTATGAAGTTGAGGTGTTCAAGAAACACGAATGCATAGGGTATTACATCTCAATTGATATTTCATTATTTTTTCTAAAATGACTTTTAGAAGGAACTTACCTTAAAAATGTACCATAAAGTGAAGGTATGATGAGGCATCATATAACTTGATTTAATGGAGTGACATGTGCATGTGTTAAAATGGATGAGTTGACTAACAAGCCAATACCCCAAAAGCTATGTCATTCCTTCAAGCTATGCCTCAGATTTGTCTCTGTGACCTCATGGTCGTGGGTGCTGCAGGTCGAGACATGTTTGTGCGTGATCTCTGAGCTCGTGAAAGTGCTGAGCCGTGTCACTGGAGCAGAAATAAACAATAGGTTTGCAGTTATAGATTATTATTGCATTGAAAAGGCTAACATGCTCAAACACATGCTCTCAGTAATGGGTCATTTCATGAAAAATCAATCGGTGCAATCCACTGAACCTCCCCGCCCCCTCCAGAGTCAGTGGATGTTTTTTTTTTTTTTTTTTTTTTTACAAAATCTGTGTATTTAATAATGCCTTGCAAAAGTTTACATCTATACCATGAATAGTTTTTCAGTTACAGCCTCTCAAAATATATTCGCATGTGTAAGAATTTGTAAAATAGTTCTAAAATTTGTTCAGACACAGATAGAATGCTAACTAGATCAGGGGTGTCAAACTCATTTTCACTGAGGGCCACATCAGCATCACGTCTGTCCTCAAAGGGCCAGATGTAACTTATAAATGTAACTAAATGCAACTCAATATAATCAAAAATAAATGCAAGTACTCTTTAATGTTAAATGAATAATAATTACTTATTCAAGTTAAAAACATTAGTTGCACAGAAAAATGTGATTGTTATAACTAGTGCTGTCGGGCAATTAAAAAAATTTATCGAGTAATTAATCTAATTGATCGCATTTTAATCTCATACCTGGTTAAGGCCCCCAAATAAAGATTCTGAATTCTAGGACATTACAAAATTGTAGTGCATGACAAATCAATAGAATACATCAAGAAGAGAAATTTGAAATCTACATTTTAATTGGTTATACAGTACATGTACATTTTTTTGCTCAACATAGTTACTATGAATTAAAATATTAAGAAATCATTCAGATGACGTACCATCATGACAGGCATAAATCAACTACTGAGTGCGCAAAATCCCATGTAGCACAGGTAGGCTAAGGGGGGCGTGTCATCACGAATTGACACAATGTGTCAAACGTACACAGTGATTTGTGTATGTTCAGCAAAAACACCCGAGTGGGCTTACCTCGCTCTCCTGTGTCGCGTCCATCTCTGTTGTCAGTCACCCTGCTTTTGACTAGTGGCGCAGGTACGAAGTGACGTGCCACTGCAGACTACGGGTCCCTCAATGGGCCAAATTTAAAATGCTTGCTCATTGACTTGCCACTCACGATTAATTGCATAAATTTTTATAGCGCGTTAATTTGCAGCGTAATTAATCTAATTAAAGTGTTAAACTGACAGCCCTAGTTATAACATAAATCCTTTGGCAGGCTATAAAAACCCCCACAGAACTCTTTCAATCAGGGATCAAACTATCCAAGTAAAGAAAAATATCAAACAAGCACAAGTCAAGACATTATCTTTGTTCAATATGGTTTTGTCAAAGTTAAAATGGGTTAATTACTGCATTGTTGGAAATATAATTTTTGGTCAAAGCACACTTTTGACCCATTTATTTTTAGACGCGCTGACCTTTTGATGTGGCCGGCTGCATTTGACCCCCAGGCCGAATTTGACACATGTGAAGTAGATGATGATGATGATATATCATAAAGTGGGTATAAATGAAATGTCCTGTAACTTACAGTATTTAGAAAAATGATCAATTCCACTTGCTTATAGGTTACTTGAATTTCTACTCCACAAGTGCTGGCAATTTATGCAGTTTTTTATATATCTTGGTACAGATACTCAATTGTTTGAAGTGCAAATTGTGATGAATTAAAGCAAGATTTTGATTTTAAATTGTGATATCAGGAATGGATTGACTAAAGATAAAATAATTCAAACGTGTTTTTCATCTCTGGAAATGTCATGTGTACTTAAGGGTTCAAAAAAGCTTTCCTTTGAGGGCATATAAGTGGGAAGATAGTCATGGTATGAAGGTAGCGTTTGCAAGGCATCAGTACAGTACTAAAGCTACAGCACAAATAATAAACAGATTGAGTCGGTCAAATCAAAACTCTTTCAGCATTGGTTGATTTTATATGCAATGTCCATAATGTTTACATTTCTGTCCCTTCATCATAAAATGACAGTGTAGTTGACAGTGTCCACTATTTCACCAGAGAGAAGACAGGAGAAGACAAGTGCAGCTTGTGTCTCAGGTCAGCAGTTTTCTGTCCTCAGGTCAAAGACTTGATGTCCACTTCACTGTCCTGGTTTCATTTTGTTATTGTCTCACAATTTGGGCCCTAATAGCTTAAAATTGACTACAGCTACAGATGTAAAGGCTTTGGCGAAAGAGCTCATCGAAGGTGTCAGCTGGAATTAACATGAGTAAAAAAATTTGTTTTTGCCAAAGATTTTCATCTGTGGCTCCGTGTGATTCAAAGGATAATACCAGTGGGGTTGGCATGTGGGTTGTTTTGGTAATCAATTGATCAATTAAAAAATTAGAACTGGATAATTTACAAATAAAATTTCTGATTTTATCATTCACAATAACTTGACAAAACAATTCCCTAGGCGTGCATGAGTCAATCATCCAATCTTTTCCACCGTGTTGTCTTTTCTGAATGTAACTGAAATTAGCAGTTGTGAGACACATCAGAGTATTAGTTAAACCAAAGTAAAACAACATCCATCAATATACATTAGACAGTGTGGATGCAGGGGTAATGATTGTTATTTCAAATTATGGTCATGTTGATTTTGGATCATGTGACCTGGTTTTGCCATAGCTTGTTTACTTTTTCCACTTATACTCGCATATTCTTTTTATGACTTTACATTTATTCACCACAAATGACTGAATATATATTAAAAAAAAAAACTGACATAGACCCATGTGAAAACAGTGGTATTATTCTTGAACATGATAAATTAAAGCTGTGCCTGTAAAATCTGTGCTTAAACTCACTGTTCTGCAACTTTTTGTCACTTAAAGTTTTATGTTGCATGCAAATGTGAATATCAACTTAAAGTGATATTCTTGTAGCAAGGAAGAGTTGTTCCATGCTTTTGTATTTTAAGTAATTTGAAGTAGCTTGTTGGGCTACTGCTCACAAGAATCAATATGCAAGTGGGCTACAATTTGGATAAGCAAGAGCAGTATTGAAAGATGGTCCAACCCCTTGTTTTAAGAAGTATTTGTTAACAATGTGGCAGAAAAGAAAATTGGGTTGATACCTGAACGTTTATAAACCTAAGTGGTGTTTTGGGACTTCTCTTGTTGCTGTTGATTGTCCATAACACTGACCAAGAGGTCACGGGAGTGTGTTCCATAGCAGAACATGTCGGTCCAATGACTGATGTTATTGTCATTGAATTAGATCTGCCAGTGCCAACGTAAAACACCATTCTCACTTACTTGCTCCTTGGTTTCGGTGGGTTTATTTAGATGTCAGGATGCTGGTTTGTTGTGAAAATCACTGTGCATTGAAATCCATTGAAATGTGAAATGCCTTCTGAATGTTTTTTCCTGACTTTAGCCTTTTGATCTTTTTCTTCACTTGCACTCTTCTTGGGCACTGATTTCCTTTTGGCTGAACCAATCGCTTTCTCTCTCCACTAATGTAGCATGCTCATGTGGCTGAGAAGCCAAGGGCTGACAAATGCCAATGGTGCAAGACACACTGCAAAAACTATCTACAGTGCCCACGACGACATGATCAGAAAACAATGGTTTCACAATGCTACGAAACAATGAAGCAGTGATGTGTTTCAGTTTGAAATATACAGCTTCTTGTTTAAACAGTAAATGAAACATAAACCTTATTTGTCTTATTGTCAGCCGCACAATGACGGATAGGAAGATAAAATTACTATGTAAATGTTTCTGATTAATAACGAGTCTTGAATGTGTTCTCATGTCAAAGACTGTAGCTGCTTGCATCTGAAAACATTTTAGACAGACTGGAAGTGGGAGGATTTTAGCTATGAAAATATGGAAAACAAGTTTTCATCAACTTCAGTAACATAGGGAACA
This sequence comes from Antennarius maculatus, assembly GCA_013358685.1. NCBI lineage: Eukaryota > Metazoa > Chordata > Actinopteri > Lophiiformes > Antennariidae > Antennarius > Antennarius maculatus. Next base: position 14,299,865 of record CM023607.1, on the reverse strand, counting down.
ACAACAATAGCAATTAAATACTTATTGGGTGGCTGTTGATTATGTGGCGAAGTGTTGTCCACTTATCTGAAGATTAAAGGTTCGAGTCCCAGTCTGCATGCCCATGTGTTCTTGAGATACTTAACCCCCACATCCTTTTTGGGCACCTTGAGAGCTGTCCGCTGCTCCACAGGGATGGATCAAATACAGACAAAATCGTTTTGCTTCTGGGGGATTATAAAGTATTAAAAAACATTAAATGATGAGTTTGTTTTAGAAATGAAAAGAAAATAGCTGGCCATTCCCTCATTGCTATTTCTTTTTTTTTTTTTAAAGTGAGTGGGAACATTCTTTAAGTGGATATTCACTAACAGGACGTCACAATATGTTCACCTCTCTGGCTTTTGGCTCTTGTATACCACTGCGCACTATTGTAGGAGTCTGCACTCTTGTTACATTGTTACCTGTTGATGACATCATTGTTGCACCATAAATGTCTTATCAGTATGTTTTCCATCCTTTCTAAGAAGTTAATGTCTTTTTATTTCCAGATGATGACAGTGAACCCATCTTGGGGCTTTGGTTTGAAGAGACTATTTCGCCCTCCAAAGACAAAGTTGCTCCACCACCACCACCCCCTCCACCACCCTTGGAAACATCTCCCAGACTGAAAAGCCCGAGCAAGCAGAATCCTAGTGAGAATGGGAACATTTTAGCTGGCCGGAAAGACCCAGAACTGGTGAGAATCAGGCTTTCTACAAACATTACGTGATCAGTTGTTTGTGGTTACGTAAGTTGAAAATTTTCCTTCATTTGGATAAAAACAGCTTGATGATATGGACATGTCATTCATCCCTCACTATTTCCATCTTTTTTCTGACTAGTGCTTGTAGTGGCACTTACTCTGCTATGACTGAAATTAGTCATTCAAACTACGGATTGTTTTTCTGTTTCCCAGATCAGATATTTCAATACTGACTTCAGCCAACAATAGTTTAAAAACGCATGTACGCTGCTAACTATACCAAATGCAATGTTTATTTTCAAATGTTGCAACTTTCATTTCTGTTATGTGTAGCATGGCAGTGTCTGTAATGAAATGTGAGCCTCAGGGACCATTTATTTAGATAGACGAACACTGCTGGGGGTTGTTAGGTAAACGGACTTTTATCCTGAAGTCCACCTAGAGCAGCTGTGCGTGTTCAAAACCGGAAGGAAGAACAAACAAATCGTCTCGTTTATCAAATATGTATGTTTGCCCTAACACAATATTTTGATTTGTAAACGTGAGCACAATAAATTGGATGCCATTTTGTCAGATTTGCATTGATTGGACATTTAATGACCACAATGGCCACAATTGGCCTGAAAATAATTATCAAAATTAAATTACTTTTTATCAGCAGGTAAAAGTTATTTGATCTTGACAGTAAGGAGCAGTTTTTGTGTACCCCTCAAAATAATGTCAAACAACAGATGGTTTCTTGTTAGAAAAGAATGGACCTTTTAAATATCCAAAATGCTGAGAAATTTAGTTTATGTATAAATAACAAATGTTTCTAATGAAATTTCCTGTTCTTTTCTGGATGTCATTATTTTTCACTGTGGGAAAAAAACCCTAATTCCACCCCCCGCCTCAGTACTGTACAGCGCTATTCTTACACCTGCCGTGTTGAGCTAACAGCTTTTGAATATTTTTAATTTTGAACGTGACAACCCATCAACTCAAATGTTTTTGATTCAACAGTTCCTGAGTTTAGCCTCCAGTATTCTGAACTTCATCACCACCTCAATGCTGAAGTCCAGGAACAACTTCATCCGCAACTACCTGAGCGTGTCCCTTACAGAGCAGCACATGGCTACACTAGCCAGCATCATCAAAGATGTGGACAAGGATGTTAAAGGTATCCTAAGAAAAAAATTATGCAAAATGTATGAGTTTTACCAGAATTATTTTTTTCCTGTCTAATACCAGTAATTTTTGGACAGCAGTTACTTCTGCAAAGTTTTTTTTCTTCACAGGCTCTTCAGATGAAGTGTTCTCTTTAGCTCTTTATCATTTCAATCACACCCTGGTAACATCGGATCTTCCATCCCCAGCCCTGCAGGTAATAAGACTGCCAGTAACTTTTTAATCCAAAATCTCTAACTTAAATAATGACCCTATTATTCATGAATCATATACTAAATATTACACTATTTACTGTATCTTATGTCATTTGCAGAGTACCCTTCTTCAGCAGTTAGGTGTTGCACCTTTTTCAGAGGGTCCCTGGCCTCTGTACATCCACCCTCAGTCATTATCAGTCCTCTCCAGACTTCTCCTCATATGGCAGCATAAAGCCAATGTGCAAGGAGAACCAGATGTGCCTGAATGTATGAAAGTCTGGGAAAGGTGTGGTAACAGCTTTTTTTTTTTTCTTCATTCCATTTTTAGATTACATCGATATTTGAATATGTATTAATATTAGTAAAAATATTGTCCTGTATTATCTATCGATTTTAAGTAACTTGGATTGTGATGTACCAAACTGCATGAGTGAAACTACAAAAAAAAATAATTTAAGTCTTATGTTTTTCTTTTTTCTACGCCCAATCTTTTCCTGCTGTCATAGATTTTTGGGAACATTGAAGCAGCACACTATTCAGACTTCTGTTCACGGAGAGGATGACCTGAATGTGGAGCACCTCCAGCTGCTGTTGCTTCTTTTCCACAATCTGTCGGAGCGTGGCCGACGGTCAGTGCTGACACTGGTCACTCAGGCCATCACTGAAGTTGCCCAGAGCAGAGACTCCCAGCTGAAGGCAGTCCCCCTCAACCTGGCACGCCTGTGTCTGGTTTTTGATTATCTGCTGCGCCATTACTCCAAGGCTCCTTTGTACCTTTTTGAACAGGTGAATTTATTTTCTAATTAGTGATTGTCCGACAGTGATAATTATTTGCAAATTGTGTAATTTTTTACATTTTTTAAAAATCTGTTTCCACTTTTTAAACGTGGACAGAGGCTCATCTTATGAGTTGGGCAGATTAGGTGTTTTTTTTTTTTATTTATTTTTTTGACATATCACATATATCACTGTGCAGTGCTGTAGACGAGGTTGAGTCGTGGCTCTGATGCAATCGGTGGAAAAGGGGCTTTTGTATTAAGGTGAATGTGTGGAGTTTTGTGATTACAGGAAATTTAACTTCTTTCTACCATGATTTTTATTTTATAGGTACAATATAATCTTCTCACTCCACCATCTAGTGGGCCAGGTTCTGCTCAGGACAGTGGTAAACGCAGTAGTCTCCCTCTTTACTACGGATTCAAAGAGGTGGAAGAGAACTGGGCCAAACATTGTTCAACAGGTAGGTTAAGGAAATTAGTTAAAACAAGTTAATGAAATTAACTTTCAGGTCAAATCACAAGAGGTATTCACCACAGGTTTGGAATGTTGTGGAAATTAAAACGTCACAAATTTGTATGAAATATTCACTGAATTTCACCTCAGCAAATTTCACATAAGTAATCAATAATTCTTATGACGTGCTATTTATTGACTGAACAGGATAAATTGTGGCCTCTGATGAGAAAATGATCTTCTGTTCTTTTTTTCCACCTTTTTTTTTTTTAAGATTCAAATTTTCTACCCAAATTCTACTGTGTTCTATCCCCTGAGGCATCTGAAGATGACATCAGCAGGCTGGACAGCAAGGTGAGATTTGGCCTTGTATTAATAAGTTTGTGTGTGTGTGTTTCATTTGCAGTCCTTGGGGATCAATGCATTCAAACATGATGTATTTTTTTTCCTTGTAGGTCTTCCCAAAACTTTTTAGTGGAGCTGTTAAGTACGATGAATTGTATGCGTGGCTCATCTCACTGCTGGTGGCAGGCTCGGAGTTTGACACAGCAAGAAGACAGGACAACAAGCCCATCACTCCTATGGTGAGAACACACTGCATGTGAAACCATGGAGATTGTCAAACTGCTGTGCTTAACCGTAGTCCTACAGAAATAGAATTAGATACAGTGCATGTTTTTTGTCACCCTTACAGGAAGCATGCTCCCTTCAGTATTATTTCCTCATACTGTGGAGGATCCTGGGTGTGTTGCCACCTTCGAAAGCCTACATGGAAATGCTTAAGACAGGATGCAATGATCCCAGTGAAAGTGACATTCTACACACACTGCGGTGGTCCTCACGTCTGCGGGTGTCTACCTATGTGAACTGGATTAAGGTCTGGAGATGTGAACAGTCAAACAGTTTGTTAATTAGCATGATAGATGACAAAAGTGAATCACTTTTGACATTATGTTCTTTTACTTTTTTATTTTGTTAAATTACTATTGTGTTCATAAGTCACCACCATAAATAGTTTAAACAGGGTTCTAAACCTTTGCATTCCTGAAATGGATTATTGTGTGATTTATTACCATATATTGTGCTGTGCTCAATCCAGTACTATAGTATTTTAATTTCTGTTTTCATTTTTGGTTATCATGATGTATGACTCTGCTCTTGTCGTCATTGACAGGAAAACCTGGTGAAGCAGGGAATGAAAGGAGACCAAGCAGCCTGTCTGGTTGAGATGACGGCTGCAAAGTGCAGTACTGTGAAATATGATGTTGAGCTAGCAGAGGAGTACATTGCGAGACAAGTAATATTATTTAGTCAATCAACAAAGATAACTGTCTACGAATAGTTTGATCACACGTGAATCAAAATAAAATTTGTACCTCATTGACTGTGTAATTCTTTTTCAGATTTCTACCTTCTCCAGTGTGGACCCAAATGTTATCCTTCCACTCCATCAGTTACCCTCCCTACAAGCCATCTACACACTTGATGCAGTCATCTCTAAAGTGCAAGTTTCACTTGATGAGCATTTGTCCAAGGTTGCCATTGAGGCAGACAGCCACAAGTCATCTGAGATCACAAAGAATCTTCTTCCAGCGACATTACAGCTCACTGATATCTACACTGCCTTTACAAGGTGAGAGCAGGACCACTGTTTCTGCCTTTATAAAACTGATCCTCAGGCTCAAGCTGTACATAATTCATCCATCCATTCATTCCAAGAAAATAATACAAGCATGTTTGTAATGACCAGGTCTTACTTGCTCATGAACATCCCAGAGGAAGGGGAGAACAAGCTCACTGATGCCAAGCTCCAAGGCTATGCTGCAGTTCTGTCCATTGGATCCACCCGCTGCAAGGCAAACACACTTGGTGTGTGAAGAGATTCTTTCAGAGGAGAATTGTGAAACATTGTGTGAAACATAGGCAATTTTTCTGAACTCACACTGTTTAAACCTTGACTTTAAATTCACAGGTCACAGTGTTATGCAGAACCTGCCGTCTGCTGTTCAGACAATATGTGAGACTTGGAACAGCATCCACACCAATGAATTTCCCAACATTGGCTCATGGGTATGAAATCAAAATTGTTTGAAAGCTGTTGTTCTTTGGAAGCATTTAATGGTTTGTAGGCAAACAGTGAGCTTCCTATAAAGCCGCTGACTCAGTGAATATCTGTCAGTTTTTATTATAGCATAGAGGAGAAAAATCCTGATATGCCAGAAAGGACTTTTAAAACTGTACACTATGTAATGTGTAAATTTTATGCTCTCTTACGATACACTCCTATTCCAAATCTCTGCAGTGACAAGATGACTCAAAATGGTACATCCTTCAGTATACATAATATATCTAATATATCACTGCACTTCATAGAATTATACTCAGATTTTCTGACATGATTCCTGTCAATTACTTTTTTCTTTTAATTTATTAACACTGTAAATTAGTATGACTTCATGCATGCTTCACATGCTTAACATGAAACAACATGTACACATTCAGGCTTTAAAGATAACATGATGCACACTTCTATGTAATTTAGATTTAGTTATGGACTGTATAAATTCTGTTAAAGGATCTTAAATCTAAATTATGGGTATATCTGACATGAGATGTTTTTAGACTTGTAGCACAGACCTATTTTGCATGTCCTTTTAAAATAGATAATTTTACCAGCAGGTATGAAACTAATGGCAGGATGTTTTTCCTTTGTCAGCGAAATGCATTTGCCAATGATACCATTCCATCTGAGAGCTACATCACTGCTATCCAAGCAGCTCACCTGGGTACACTGAGTTGTCAGTCCTTACCTCTAGCTTCTTCACTCAAGCACATTCTGCTTTCTTTGGTTCGCCTCACTGGTGACCTTATTGTGTAAGTGCTTGTCCAGTTGTGTTTAAAATCATTGAATGTTCTATGAAATGTAAATGTTTATCTTGAATAAATTTCCATTTGTTTTCTCAGCACGGAGGAGCTGAATCCTTCACAGATTGTTCACACTTTATTGCCCCTTCTCCTGGAGAGCAGTACAGAGAGTGTGGCTGAAATCAGCAGTACTTCATTGGAGCGCATCCTGGGCCCCTCAGAGTCCGATGCCTTCCTTGCCCGCATCTATGAGCGTTTGGTGACTGGATGTTACAACATCATTGCCAATCACTCAGATCCAAATAGGTACATTGAAATTAATGAAAGCTGTGTTAATCATTACATTATCCTTGAATCAGAATACTAATAATTTGAAATGGAATGTTAAAAGCAATCAAAACTTTGTTTTTTTATTCTGATGTTTCTTATTGGTTAGTTTTTATACATACAATTTTTGGTTGATTCTCATTCTAATCAGCTTTGATCTTCTTTTAGTGGTTTGGATGAGTCTGTCCTTGAAGAATGCCTTCAATACCTTGAAAAGCAGCTTGAGAGCAGTCAAGTCCGCAAGGCAATGGAAGAGTTCTTTTCTTTGAGGTATTTACTCAGCTGATGAAAGAGGCTTACTTTTTGTTTTTTAAATAGCTGCCCTGCTTATTTTGTGCTTATTTTTTTTCAAGTGGTGAGCTTGTCCAGATAATGATGGCAACAGCCAATGAAAATCTGTCAGCAAAGTTCTGCAACAGGGTGCTGAAATTCTTCACAAAGCTTTTCCAACTCAGTAAGTGTAGTGTTCTAAACTCCTTTTAACACTTGCATGGAACATTATGGGGAATAAGCATGTAGCTCAGTGGTAGAGCGCATGCTTCACATGTATGAGACTCTGGGTTCAATCCCCAGCATCTACAGACCTACAGGGGCACAAGCCAATGCCACCTGTAGGCTCATCCCAAGGTCAAATAAATGCAGAGGGTTGCGGCAGGAAGGGCATCCAGTATCAAAACTTTGCCAAACAAATATGAGCGTTGATCAAAAAAACGTGCTGTAGCAACCCGTAAAGGGACAAGCCGAAAGGATGTTTTGTACGTGTGCTTTCAGCCAGTTTTATGATAAACTATACTATTACCTATGAAGCGATAACATTCAAATTACATATCTTGAAAACTGCAGATGCATCAGGTTTTTCAGTTAGCCCAAACCTCAACTTGACACTGTCTTACACAGCGGAGAAGAGCCCAAACCCCAGTCTGTTGTGTCTGTGTGGCTCCCTGGCCCAGCTGGCTTGTGTGGAACCCTCTCGTCTGCAATCCTGGCTGACGCGCATGACCGCCACCCCACCAAAGGACTCAGAGCAGCTGGAAATAGTGCAGGAAAACCGACAGCTTCTGCAGCTGCTCACCACTCATATTGTGCGTGACAACAGCCAGGTGGGCGAAGGGGTGTGCACGGTCCTCCTCAGCACACTCATTCCCATGGCAACAGACATGCTGACCAATGGTGATGGAACAGGCTTTCCTGAGCTCATGTTCATCATGGCTACACTTGCCAGTGCTGGACAAGGAGCTGGCCACCTACAGCTGCACAGAGCAGCTATTGACTGGCTGACCAGATGGTAAGAAATAGACTTGGGTAAAATTAGAGAACTGATTATTTTTTTGTCATCACTTCTTTGGATGAGGTTGCAAAAATGAACTGTTAAAAAAAATAGTGTCAAGATTAGATATTTATCCAAACAAGGAAATGAGGTTTAATTGCCATAGACCGAGTTTTCATTAGTTGACATAACTGCAGAGATAATCAAGCAGCAATCAAAAACATTTTCATGATATCCATTTAACATTTGCTCTGTTCCCCTGCAGCAAAAAGTATTTAACACAGAAGAATGTTGTGGAAAAAGTGAGCACAAACTTAACCCAAGGAAAGGTATGATTTTGTTGCTGTAATTTACCTTCTCGCAGACATTTACATTTTTGATTTCATATAGTGTAATTTGATTTTAAATACTGTTCAGACCCATCTGTCACATCCAGCCCTAGGCACAGGTATACCTCAGCTTACGTCGTTTTGAGTTATGTCGTTCTTAATTAATCAGTTTAAAGAAAAAAATTGAAAAATAAGAATCAAGTTTACATCATTTTATTCGACTTTACATCTGTCCGTCTGTCTTTACGTCTGTCTACTAGTAAACTGTTAAAAGCACAATGTCATGTTATAGTACAATAAATAGGAATAAAAACATACTATTAGTCCATGGCAATCCAGAAGAAGCAGCTGAAGATTAGATGGTGACTTAAGAGACAGATGTTTTTTTCCTCTGTCTGTCCACCACAAATATTGTAATCATAAAATCACTAGTAAACCATTAAAGCACATAATGTTACTCAATAATAAATAAGAATAAAAACATTATTGGTCCTTGGAGAAGAGACAGCGACATTCTTTCTGTATGATATTAGAAAAATGTGTTTTGTAAGCTTAAAACAGATTTGTGTTAACCAAATGTTGTTGAAAATGCATTCAGAAATCAAGGCCAGTACAGAATTAGGAGTAATTATTTTCAGTTATTTTTTTAGTCAATTCAATACGTTGTTTTTCGAGGGTCATTGTGTCCTGGAAGCAATTAACAACGTAAGCTGAGGTACAGTATACCTGTATTATGATTAGTGCTGTCAGGTGATTAAGAAAATTAATTAATGACAGGATTTGAAATTAATCTAATTAATCACATTTTAGTCTCATACCTGCTAAAGGCCCCCAAATAAAGAATTTGGATTCTAGGATATTACAAAATTGTAGTGCATGACTAATCAATAGAATACACTAAGAAGACAAGATTTGAAATCCACATTTAATTTAATTGAGTGTGCTTTATAAATGAAATTCAAAAGAAAAAAGGCCAAGCACATCAGCAAACCAATTAGGCCAGGTACATTTCTCAAAAATGCAATACAAATACAGTTAAATAAAATAAATAAAATTCAGAAATAGAATAAGGCTGATTCGCAAATAGTCACATAAGCAGACTCTCAATTAAAATGAATACTAAAGCTGACTCAATACAGCAATTAAAAATGAATAGTATAACATGCCTCTAAATAAGGCAACATCAATAGCAAGATGCCAACAGGCTTTTCCTTTAAAAGGGTAAGCTAATATTACAGGAACTGACAACAGACAACTGTGTGTGTCCTTGACGTGTTTTGCATTTAAATGATAAGTTAGGCTGGAGCTGCTTCGGTGATATGAAAATTCTTTTATAAAAGGTACAAATCACTGCGTTTTTGTTGATAGTCCCGTCTTTGTTCTTTTTATAAATAAACTTTCCACCCAAGGGTCCGAGTGGGCTTGCCTCGCTCTCCTGTATCGCGTCCATCTCTGTTGTCAGTTACCCTGCTTTTGACTAGTAGCGCAGGTACGAAGTGACGTTCCACTGCAGCCTACGGGTCACTCAATGGGCCAAATTTAAAATGCTTGCGCATTGACTTGCCACTCATGATTACAGTAATTGCGTTAATTTTTATAGCGCGTTAATTTGCAGCGTAATTAATTAATCTAATTAACACGTTAAACTGACAGCCCTAATTATAACTAATAATTTAACAACGTCTAATGTATACCTTTTGCTTGATTTAGCACTCCAGCATACTGGAATGCTCCTGCCATATCATCTCTTATCTGGCTGATGTGATGAATGCCTTGCGGCAAAGCAGTGGCCAAGGCACCTCGACACTCCTAATGGAGGGGGAAGAGAAGGCAATGGAAGTGGACTCGGACTGGGTGGAAGAGCTCGCAGTAGAGGAGGACGATTCCCAAGCAGAGGACTCTGTGAGTTCTCGCTCCTTTTTGTCCATCCGTTGTTTTGTGCAGTAATCAGATCCAACCCTAAAACTCAGGGGAATTTTTAGGTTTCTAGGTAGTGGCTATGCAGAGTCGGTAGGTAATCCATTTTTATATTTTAGAAAACTGTCACTCTGTCCACAGTAGTAAGCAAGATGTACAGTTGTGTTTATAATAATAGCAGTGTGTCTAAAAATGTGAGTAAACCTCAATTCTTCAAATAGTTTTTACAGTCAACCCTCGGTTTTCGAACATAATCCGTTCCAGAAGGCTGTTCGAAAAGCGAGTTGTTCGAAATCCGAAACTATTTTTCCCATTATAATTAATGTAAATAATTTTAATCAGTTTCAAGTCTAAAAAACAACTTTTTCTAATTTTTTATTACTATTTTACACCATAAACTGCACTGTATACTGTTTACCATGAATAAAAAATGGTAGAAATAGACACACTGTTTTATTTTAATAAAACAATCGAACTTTGAACACGAATGCGCAACGGAGGAAGCATCCTGGGCATTCGAGTTCGCTCCCGAGTGAGTCGCGTTCAGGTACGCTCGGCTTCTTTCGGTTTGGTTGAGTACAGACACGTAAAATTCTCGGATTTTATGGTCGAAAACCGAATTGGTCGAGAACAGAAGCGTTCGAAAACCAAGGGTTGACTGTATTTTAATGCACACAAATGCAATGGGGACTCTTCACATTCTATTTCAAAACCCAGAAAAGTGGAAAAAGTCATTGAATATGATAATTTACAGAAAGTCAACAAACGTAATGTTAAAAAAATAGCACTACTTGGTTCAATTTGTGATGACATTGATTATGTGGAAAAAGAGATGTTAAACAAGTGACCCTTAGTTAAGGATCAAGGCAACTGGTGCTGTAGATGCTGGCTGTGCATTTGTTCCTGAAAAACAGAGTAAAATGGGTCATTCAAGATATTGTTCAGAAGAAGAGTGCTTTTTAATTGAGAAGTTTATTAAAGAGGGGAAAATCTATAAAGAAGTGAAAAACATAGGTGTTCAACTAAAATGATAAACGCTTTAAAATGGCAGCCAAATCCAGAAAGCAGTTACAATTTGCCAAAGACCACATCCACTGGCCTTAGAAGAAATGGCGTAAAATTTTGTAGACTGACTTAAGTCAGATTGTTCTTTTTTGGGTCTAAGGGCCACAGACAGTTTCTCAGATGACCCACAAACACTGAAATGTATCATCATGCCTCACCGTCTTGACTTTGTACTGTGGATTCAAGCATCATGATATGGGGATGTATCTCATACTAGTGTATTGGTCCTACTTATCAAATACCAGGCACCATGGATCAGTTTGAGTCACTCACAATACTGGAAGTAGTCATGTTGCCGTACGCTGAAGAAGAAATGCCTTTTGAAATGTGTTTCAACAAGACAATGACCCCAGACACACCCACAAGCGAGCAAAACTACGGATCCAGACAAGCAGCATCCAACTATTGTAGTGACCAGCACAAACCCCAGACCACGATTCCATAGAAAACTTGTGGGCTGACTTGACAAATGCTGTTCAAGATGCAAAACCAAGAATTGCAGAGGAATTGTGCAAACTAGTGCAATTGTCCTGGGCTGAATGCCTGTTGACTGGTGCCAGAAGTTGGTCGACTCCATGCACCACAAATGTGAAGCAGCTATCAGAAACTGTGGTTATGCAACAAAATATTAGTTTAAGATTCTCAGGAAAGTTGAATCTTCAAGTATTTCTTAGTTTTATGCAGTACATTTGAATTTTAAAGAATGCTGCCAACACTGCTATTTTTTGAACATTGTTGACTTTCTGTAAAATATTATCATATTCAATAAATTTTTCAACTTTTCTTCCTTTGAAATAGAATATGAAGTGTCCCCAATGCATTTGTGTGCATTAAAATAAAAATTGTTTGAAGAATGTTGAAGTTTACTCACACTTTTAGACACACTGCTATTATTATGAACATCTGTATAATCTGCGAAAAAAATGTGACCCCCTGTAGCCTCACCGAGTGCTCCTGCTGTCCTGATTCGGGGTGGAGAATGTTGGTAATTTTTACAAATGACATGAGTGCTTGGGGGGCTGTCCATCTTTTCCATTTTGACACGTTTGCTAATGTTTGATAGGATGAAGACTCCCTTTGCAACAAACTATGCACCTTCACCATTACTCAGAAGGAGTTCATGAACCAGCACTGGTAACATAATGTTTATTATTTATTGCAGTTTTAGTTTATTTTTTAATTTAGACAAATGTTTGTTTTTTTAATTATGAAAAATTTAACAAGCTCTTTCAAAGATATTTTTGTAAAAACTACAAAGATTTCAAACAAGTAGAATTGCTTCAGTTACTAAAGTATCTGTCTATGACCATGTTTCAGTGCGGCGTCATACAGTAAAAGATGTTAGTTAAAAGCTGAGATTGAGCTAACAAGCCACATGTTGCTGTGCAAACATGTAAAATGCAGTTTACAGATTTGTTGTGGAAAACATAACTAATAACCAATGGAAAACTGCTGGAAGTAAAGTCATGCAACCCTTATCCAGGCTTCCCAAATTGTGTGACCATCTGCGGAGTTTAATTGTTCGATGGATAAAGAGAAGCGACACATGAATATCATCTATGCAGCAGGTTACCAGGAAATTGGAAAATTGTGGCATTTCTTAGTCCATGAAAACAGCACAGTCTCACAGTGATGACACTGTAAAGAAATAAGACATCAGTGTTGTATAAATGAATGGAAAAATTACATTATTTTTATTGTGCTAATGACAGTTTATCATTTTTTTCACATTGTGACGTGTTTAGTCAATGGTGAATCCATTGAATGAATGCCACTCATGACTGAGTTGAGTTTTTTCCTAACAGTCACCTGCCTTAATACAGCAGAGGTTTCTTTTCATAGACTTGAAACCAAATCCTGAAGGAACCTAATGACTATTTTTGTTATGTCTGAAATGTGGTCACAATATAAAAATGTGTTATCTATGCTGAGGAAATTCTGTCTTCACTAAATCATTGATATTGTATGCAACTACTGTCCTGGTGCTTTTCATTCTGCAGGTACCACTGTCACACCTGTAAAATGGTGGATGGGGTAGGTGTGTGCACAGTGTGCGCCAAGGTCTGTCATAAAGACCATGAGATCTCCTATGCCAAATATGGCTCTTTCTTCTGTGACTGCGGTGCCAAAGAGGATGGCAGCTGCCAGGTGAGACCGAATACCTCAGGTCATCATGGGAAGAGAACAACAGCGGTAACTTTGGCTTGCAAGTCATTCCCCCATCGACCTCCATCCAGTCATTTCATTTTTTCAGCGTCATAGCTAGCCCACGCATGTGGCCAGAAAATCAGGAAAATCACATAATGAATGTCAGCATTTTTTTAAGTGAGAAGGCCAACTTTCCTAGCTAACTTTATACTATTGTTGTTGTTTTTTTTAATATGCATGTAATCAACATCCATCAATTACATTTTACCTTCAGTTCTGTTCATTCCAATGTCATTCTTGTGATTGCAATTGTGATTATGTTGACTCAGTGCTTTGTTGAAATGGATAGCTGAGTATCGATATTGGCATGCAGTAAAGCAAATTGAATCTTCGTGTTTTTGTTTGACTTTGCAAGTAGATGAAAGTGAACCGCCATCAATCACTTTGATGCTCATTTATATTGGCTATAATTTGCAAATGCAAACAAAAGCAAGTTATCTTAATTGTTTGATGTATTGTCATACTCAGTCATGTATAAATGCCAACATCAGTAATGTTACTGTTCTCACTGTACTACGTTGTCGTTTTACTCTCAGGCCTTGGTGAAGCGCAGCCCCAGCAGCGGCATCGGCTCCACTCTGAAAGAATCGTCTGCATTCCAGAGTGAGCTGCGTATGCCTGACAGCGCTATCCGCCACCAGAACGCCTCACCCTCTGACAAGGGTAAGGTCACCATCTGTGATGGCAAAACAGGTGATGAAGACAGACCCAAAAAGAGCAGTGTGTGCAAGAGCATTGAAGGCTGCCAGGAAGAGTTGCTGACACAAGTGGTGAGAGAATGTTATTCTGTTTTGGAAAAATATTGTCTCGTAACTTTTTCTTTTATTTGTTTTTTACTTCCTCTTTTACTTCTTAAATGAACAATAACACTGGCGTTTTTTTAGACTGGACTGTGTGTTTCAAACCTTTGATGCTCTTTTTCTTCCAAAGATGGGATCATCCACTGCAGCAGTCATACTGGAGATGCTCATGTTTCTAATGGAAGCCATTCAGACTAACTTCCAGCAGGCATCAGCAGTAGGAAGTAGCAGCCGTGCTCAGCGTGCCCTCAATGAACTGCACACTCAGGACAAAACTGTGGAGATGACAGACCAGTTAATGGTAAGATGATCTGTATATATTGGAATGGTTACACAAAAGAGCATCTTTGTTATCCTGTAAGCTGGTTTAGAAACTAAATTCTAAAATTCCTTTTCCTCAGGTACCCACGCTTGGCTCTCAGGAAGGGGCTTTTGAGAATGTGAGGATGAACTACAGTGGTGACCAGGGACAAACTATACGCCAACTCATTAGTGCACATGTCTTGCGTCGCGTTGCCATGTGTGTCCTGTCTTCACCTCATGGACGCCGCCAGCACCTTGCAGTCAGCCATGAAAAGGGAAAGGTAAGCATTTTAAATGATTAAGCTAAAACTTGTAAAACATTACATCTTGAGTTGAGAATTTATGTACAATTTAATTTAAAATAACACAAACTTTTATCTTTTTGTAAAAAATTTATAGTATTTAAGACTAAGCAGGAATAGGATCTGCATGGTATTTAAGACCATGCAGATCCTATTCCTGCATGGTCTTAAATACTATAGGAATGAAGGAATTAATAAAAATATGATGGAAGACAGTGTCCATTTAATAATTATCATTACTTTTGAATTTAAATAATGTGTTGCTTTCAACCTTCTAAAGTGTATGAATAAATTAAGATAAATATAAAAAATATAAATTATTACTGTTTCTTTTTCTTGTTTGTTGTAACCTATTTTGTCTCCATCTTCTCAACAGATTACAGTTCTGCAGCTGTCTACTCTCCTAAAACAAGCTGACTCAAGCAAGAGAAAGCTAACACTGACCCGTCTGGCCTCTGCTCCAGTCCCTTTCACTGTCCTCAGTCTAACGGGAAACCCTTGTAATGAAGATTATCTGGCTGTTTGTGGCCTCAAGGTCAGGAAACTAACATTATTGAAGTGAAAATGGACAACAACGTTGTTTTTTGACTTATGACAAAAGACCCAACCTAAAAACCTATTCATCATCATGGAGTGGTTCTTCACATTAATTTTTGATTATTTTTTTGTGGAAAATTTACTGTAGATGTACAGAAATTGGGATTTGATTGTTGTTCAATCTTTTTCAGGACTGCCATGTACTGACTTTCAGCAGCACAGGCTCTGTGTCTGACCATCTGGTGTTGCACCCACAACTGGCTACTGGAAACTTCATCATTAAAGCCATCTGGTTGCCAGGCTCCCAGACAGAACTTGCCATCATTACAGCTGATTTTGTAAAGGTATGAATTACGTGTGTGATGGAAAAGCAAAACATCGGCTGAACATAAAGCACTAATGATGCTTTTTGTGTTGAACACCTATTTTATACACTTTTTATCTCCTCCTTTTTACAGGTTTATGATCTGTCAGTGGATGCCTTGAGTCCCATGTACTACTTCCTGCTCCCGAGTTCAAAGATCCGTGATGCTACTTTCCTTTTCAACGAAGAAGGAAAAAATGTTATTGCCATCATGTCATCAGCAGGATACATGTACACTCAGCTCATGGATGAATCCAGCAGTGCCCAACATGGACCTTTCTATGTCACAAATGTTTTGGAGATAACCCACGAAGACTTGAAGGTTAGCAGGTTATAGTCCTTTGCTCAAGAACATGGAATCAAGTATGGCTACTTGAAATCAGTTTTGTGGGTTTTTGGAAAGTTTTGAGAGCAAAATGAAAACAAAGTTTTCTTTTGTAATTCCAGGATAGCAATGGGCAGGTGGCCGGTGGGGGTGTGTCAGTCTATTACTCCCATGTGCTGCAGATGCTGTTCTTTAGTTACAGCCAGGGAAAGTCCTTTGCTGCCACTGTTAGTCGCAGCACCACTGATGTGCAGAGGCTCTTCCCCATCAATGTCAAGGGGTAACATTTCCACCATATGTACAAATTTATTTTCTGCCAGTGCGCTGGATCCAAGAAGTATAACATGTAAGCAAATGCACTACTCATGTCGACATCTCTATTGTCCTGTCTTCTTTAGCTCTAATGGCAGCAGCAGCGGTAAAATGTCACCTGCTCTATGCCAATGGTCTGAAGTAATGAACCACCCAGGCTTATTGTGCTGTGTGCAGCAGACAACAGGCATACCTCTGGTCATCATGGTCAAACCAGACACCTTCCTCATCCAAGAGATCAAAACTCTACCAGCCAAAGCTAAGGCAAGCACACTGTTGAACTTTAACATGCTCATACCATTTGATAAAAGTACTTTTTAACATGACTTTGTCTTGCTGATCTCCATTTTGAATGCATTAACATGCTCTGTTTGCTTTTGTCAGTTTTTAAAAAATTATTTTTGTGCACCACAGATACAAGATATGGTCGCAATCCGACACACTGCCAGTAATGAGCAACAGCGAACGACCATGATTCTTCTCTGTGAGGATGGAAGCTTACGAATCTACATGGCCAATGTGGACAATACCTCTTACTGGCTCCAGCCATCATTACAGCCCAGCTGTGGTATTAGTATCCTGAAACCAGTCCGCAAGCGCAAGGCTGCTGCTACTAGTGAGTTTGAGGCTGAGAAAGTGCAAATATTTTTAATCACCAAAAATGAAAACAAGTGGATTCCAATGTAGATGATGGACTAAGTGATATTTTTATGGCATATACAAGTCTTTAATGCTGTCTTGTTACTTTCAGCCACCCGTACCTCCAGTCAGGTGACATTTCCTGTGGACTTCTTTGAGCACAATCAGCAGCTGACAGAGGTGGAGTTTGGGGGCAATGACTTACTGCAGGTCTACAATGGACAGCAGATCAAGCACAGGCTTAATTCGACAGGGATGTATGTGGCAAACACAAAGGTAGGCACATTTCAAGAAAAATATTTTATGTTTTAAAAAAAAGATGCAATGTGCAATGGATTGCTTCTATCACTTATGCATGTATTTGTTTTTTCTGCAGGGTATTGTCAGCTGTAATAATATTTAAGAATTAATGCTAGTATTAGTGACTACTATAACCAGATTACATCAAACAGTATATTGTTATCAATGTTTTTTCTACCTAGCCTGGGGGATTCACTGTGGAGGCGGTCAACAACAATAATTCAATGGTGATGACGGGCATGCGAGTGCAGGTGGGCACTCAGGCCATCGAGAGAGCTCCTTCTTACGTGGAGGTCTTTGGTCGGACCATGCAGATAAACCTGACGAGAGCCCGCTGGTTTGATTTTCCCTTTACCAGAGAAGAAGCACTGCAGGCTGACAAGAAGTTGTCTATTTTTAGTAAGTAATTGCATGATGTCAAATGGATAACCTGGGGTACTGCTAATTTAATCCAGTCACAGGAGTTCAGTGTTACTTAAAAGTCCCCTTTTTTCCATCATCCCCGTAACAGGACAAGAATGTAATCATCAGTATCTCCGTATGTCCATCCATGTCCATTCATTCTTAATCCCTTTAGCGCATATTATAAAAGCAAATATTATTGCTTTCTCCAGACCACACACATATAGCAATCATCATAAAGCTTTTTCATATTTTGAATGTTCAAAAAGTATTTTTTTTGTTTCCATGGAGCCACTGGGTGACTGAAGAGTTCATTTTGTCTCAAACTATATGTCCTTGCTTTGCTGAATGTCACACAAAAATTTGTTGGGATAATTTTTTATACCCTTTTGTGTTTTGATTTTTTGACAATTTTTGCTTTTTGAGGGAACTTAAAAATGTTCAGCTTGTTCATTTAGCTATTTGGGGATATAGTAAGTTTTTGATCCTCATTTCAAATGACTCCTATTCAATGTCCAGTAATGGGGCAATCTTCATAACTCTGTCTGGAGTACAATTCAATTATTTATGTACCTATGCAGTAAGCTTGAAACGTATTGGAGTTTAAAAATGTCGAGCATGTTTAACATAAATTAGACTGACTAGCTGCAGACTGTTTAAAAAAAAAAACCTTTTAATGCAATTTCACCTTTATGTTCTTTTTAAAGTTGGAGCGTCTGTTGACCCAGCTGGAGTCACCATGCTTGATTCAGTCAAAGTCTATGGTAAAACCAAGGAGCAGTTTGGTTGGCCCGAAGATCCACCAGAAGACTTTTCGTCTGCCTCGGTGAACAATGTCTGCAGTCCCAACCTCAACCAGGGCAATGGCAACTCTGATGGAGACATAGCTACACCTACCACCACTAGCGGCAGTGTATTGGAGAGGTATGGTCTTTTCACTTGGGGGTTCATAAAATCAGGGTCCCCCATCATTTTGTTAACTACACATTATGTAACTGTTACTATTTCTTTGGTTTCCAAATGGTTTCTTTGTATTGTCTGTGTATGGGTAAGACCCTTGTTGGCAAATCAGCGTTCAATTTTCATTAGAACATATGATATTTGTTTTTTATAGAAGAATTACATTAACATGACATGTGACCACTGCAATAGGTTCTATATCGCCCATCCCTGATGTAGCTCTTGTTCATTGGTCCAGCAGTGTAGCAGGAGTTAAGAACATGTAATAACAGTGTGGTTAGGTTATCATTAGAGTAATCAGTGCATGGCTATCGTGATATCATCTTTTCTGGCATGCTTCTTTTATGTTCAACTGAATCATACAATTTCACTTGTTTCTTTCAGTGATCCTCACAATTTGTTTTTGTTCTTTTTTTCTTTTGCTCCCAAAAATAATGTAAAAAGTTGTGAAACTGAGTCATTATCAACTTTGGACCGGTTAGTAACTGCCCTTTCTCTGCTTGTTTGTGTGGTTTTGTGCATGTGTGCAAGTTTGTGTGTCCATGCTTGAGACTGTGAACATGCCACGCACCATTTCCACATGTGTACAACAAAAACACTTATTTTTAAATTCTTGCTTTCAGTGTTGTTTTAGCATTTAGATCAGCACAGATTGCAAAAGGTTGAATTTTGTTTCTTTGTTGGTTTGAGTGATTTTAAGGTGAAGGCTGCAGTAGAAGCAGTATTGATTTTATTTCATTTCAGGTTGGTTGTCAGCTCCCTTGAGTCCTTGGAAAGCTGCTTTGCAGTTGGTTCGTCCAATGAAAAGGTGAAATTTTTTACTTGATAGCATATTTCAAGGAAAAAAATACTTTTAAACATGCAGTTTTCAACTATTATAGGAGAAAAATAAGGCTGCGGCTCTAGAGTTGGCCACTCTACTTCTGTCTATGCCAACCCCTGCTGGTGTTCAGCAGCAAACCAAGGGACTTCTTGCCAGCCTGCATACCAGTCGAACTGCCTACCACAACCACAAGGTAAACAAGTGTCAAAGGTTTCATCCAGTCCATGATAGCTCAACCTGGAGATCAATCACCACTCGAGACCTTGGAATCATGGCCAGTTAATACTGCAGAGAATAAAAGTCAATAATTTAAAAAAATCAAACAAAGATGACAAATCTAAAATGCAACCAACCAGGTTTTCTCCAGATTCAAACTCCCTTTACAGTAGTTTTCTTTGAAGATGGTTGAGAAGTAACATTAAATGGAATACTCAAACATCAGACCACACAAGAATCTCCTGTTCAGGATGTGTTGTTGTTCCACGCAACAGAAGAAGTTTCCGTCACCAGCCCGACGACATTTTGAAGTACCAACTTGGTGTGTTTTGATAAATGCGCTTATGTACAAACTTATGGTTACATGTTTCAAATACTTTATGCTTTCAACAAAAGCTGATTATGATGGGACTGCAAGCCAATCAGAACACTGTACTGGTTTGCAGAGTGGTAAGCTAAACATATTGGCACATTTGATTTCAAACAAATGGCAATGTTACCATGCCTCAGCAATTTCTGCATTGGCCCTCTCCCACAGCTAGAATGTATTTTGCAAAAATGGAGCTTAAAAACTACAGTAATTTGTGGCTGAAACATTTCTGAGAAGACTGATTAGCATCAGCTAATAAATGATAAGTTCTAGGAACGTAACTGCTGCACTATCAATAAGTCCGTCGCATTCCGAGGTGGTTGCTTTTGATATTCAGAAAATGCAGTACATTTTGGGGGATGGGTAATCACAAATGTCAAAAGTTCAGATCTGACCACTGATTGAAGGACTTAAAAGACCCAAATGGGCAGATTGTTCTTGTAAATTGTTATCTACAACCTACACAGGCAGTACTGTTAAAAAAAAGTTAAATGCATCAGATCTGAAGCCTTTTAATGTACAGGTGCATGAACCAAAAATAGCTGCACATTTCTTTTCAAACATAGGAGCATTCTGTGAAGTCTTTTATGGAGGTAGGGTTAGAAGGCTGTCAAGGTTTCCTGAGTTATTGACGAAATCAAGTAAGCAAGGAATCAACCAAGGATAGATCCTGTCTCAATGCATTTCGGCCAGTTAATGTTTTCACCCGAGTTACTATGTACAGTATATTTGTGGTATAGCAGGAGTACATGAGAACTACTTGACAGATTTTTATGAAACTTGTTGGAAGAGTGGGACTTAAACAAATAACAATGAATTTTTCGTAGATAAAACTCTGATACCAATGGATACATAATTGTGATTTGTTCCAAAACAACCTCTGAAGTTGATAGTTTTTCATCATGACAGGCCTTAGAACTAATGCAAAGTGTAATATTTTCTTCCCCGCTCCAGGATCAATCCTTGTTGAGTAATGCAGTGCAGTGTCTGAATAGCTGCAGCCGTGAAGGGAGGGAGCTTGACCCTGACATTTTCCAAAGGATTGTGATCACTGCTCGCTCCATTGCAATTATGAGACCAAACAACTTGGTGCATTTCACAGAAACAAAGTCTTTACAGCATGACTATGGTAAGTTTTTGTTTGACACAATTGTTGCGCAAGGATTATAAAAGTGTGTAAGTCGATGTGTAAATTACACATTGGTAATTTACATATTGACTGAATGTGTAACCACATTGGTGGTTACACATTCAGTGTAACCACACTGGTGGTTACACATTCAGTAAGTATGTTTTTACTCGTCACAGAAATTCTCCTAATTAGTTGTTTGTCACTTTAACTGTCTATGTGGCTCATTATAATTTGTATTTTTTCCTTTTTAACCTAGAAATGACTGAGGATGGGCAAAAACAAGTGGATAATGAAAGCTGCAATTTCATAATGCAGCTAATGAATAACTTCTGGAAGCTCCATGCCCTGAAACCAAAGAATGCCTTTCTTGCTCCTGCTTGCTTGCCTGGTAAGTTCAGCGTTGGACACCACACTTTAATGTACTTTTACAAGTACATTAAGTGCTTGCAAACTAGGTGGAGAGTAACTATAACTGATCTACACCTTTGCTAAAACTGTATCTAAACTATTCTTACTCTTAAGTTATTTATCACATGAGGAGAGGAGTTCTGACAAATCTCATTTTATCCTGATTCAAGTCAGTAGAAATTAAAATGACAATATTTGACATTTCAGCTAAGCAACAGTTAGCATTATCAAATCAACCTCTTCCTAATTAAAATTACCATTGGATCATGTTTTGTAGATGAATTCTGAAATATCAACTCACGTCTTGCACACAGTAAGGTTTGAAGTAAAACCCAATGGACAATTGCTTTAGTAGACCCAACAAATTTCTGATTTTTTTTTTTTTTTGTGATCGATAGTGATAACAATGTCAAGTAAATAATCACGTCAGTCTAGTTGTCATTCAGAATATATCCAACGGAAAAACTGTGTTGCAAATTTTGTACACACAGCAAGTGCTTTTTATGGTATGAACACATATCTTCTGTGTCATATTACATTTCATTGCTTGATTAATTTTTAAAAATTTTTAAAAAGCGGGAATTGAACCGCCATTCTCAGGAACATTGGATGACCCGCTCATTACATTGACCATGTTTGACTTTCAGCCTTAATTGAATATTGTGAAAAACAGCTTTGAGCCTCCTGCACTGACCAGAATGTAAAAGAAAACAGTTGCTATGGCAACGCAGTAAATGGGATCATGAACATGATGGTCAGCTCAGATTTTGAATATGATGTGGAACATTTACAGTACTCCTAAAGCATTCTGCCTTTTATTAATTGCACATTATCTGATTTCTATAATGTGAACTGAAATCGCTGTTTTTCTTTTAAGGCCTAACTCATGTAGAGGCAACAGTAAACGCCTTGGTGGACATTATTCATGCATACTGCACATGTGAACTGGATAACATCAATGTAGCCTCCAGAATCTACATGCAAATGTTACTGTGTCCAGTAAGTATTGTACTTCTGTTGATTGCTAGCAGCATAATTACATTTTAGTGGGGTACTGCTTTGAAGGGTGTCACAGGCAGCCTGTCGTTGGTTAACATTTGTCATTAAATCAATTTCAGGACACAGGAGTGAGCTTTGCATGTAAGCAGGCTCTGATCAGAGTGCTTCGACCAAGAAATAAACGACGACACGTGACCCTTCCCTCTCCACCACGCTCCAACACCCCCATGGGTATGTTTGCACTGGCTGTGTACTTTGTGGGTGAATGTTATTTCTGAAGTGTGGGACCTTAAAATATTTTTGGGTACTTGTGGGTTGATATTAGACATGATACCCATATCATGCTTTTGCAAAGTAAAGCAATACCCAAGTAGTTAAAACCTCCCATGACCATGTGTGGATTTGGTTCTCTGAGGCTACATAGACATTGGAGGTCAAAATGATAGTCTTATTTTTTGATGTACTGTATGTTTGCTCAGTTATTGGGGAGGATAGATTACATGAAATCTGATCTGTTCAGTTTTGATTTGGGCTACTTTTATAAGTTGGCCTGCAGTTATATACCCTCTGAAATGATACCAACACAATCTGAACTTATGTAGTGTTTTTTTCCTTGATCACACTTGCATCACTACTCAAACTATCAGCAATTGCAGAAAAGTTGTAACATGGCTGAGACAGGATTGACAGAATAAATAGTTAAATTGCTGATGTGTTGTCGCCATACTACTGGTAGCACTGCAAACCGTGCAAAAATGAATACATGCAAAACAAATTTATTTGAATGTTATTACAATTGCTGTACATTTTCTGTTCATCTATATGCTTGTTGTCAATATTTGGTCATTATACAGACCCTTTACACTGATATCAGATGTGTGTCACATAAAAAGATGAATGTGGACAGTCATGGAAAAAGAATTTAGAAAATAATTTGTCACTTTCAGCAAAAATGTGAACTTGTGAAAAATGTGAAAAATCATTTGTTTATTTCTAATCAGGAGACAAAGATGATGATGACGATGACGATGCTGATGACAAAATGCAGTCGTCAGTGCTGACTGGAGGAGACGAGGGTAGGCAGGAGAGCCAGGAACAGGGTGAGGTGGACCATGGAGACTTCGAGATGGTGGTGAGTACAAATGTTATGCACTTCAAACCTCAGACAAAGCATGAAAAAATTGTAAATACGAATACAAAAATAGCTTTCCCTGGCATGTTGGGTAAATTTCAAATTGGATACAAATGTTGAACATTAGTTTGATTGACTCCTCCAGTCAGAGTCCATGGTTTTGGAGACAGCAGAGAATGTTAACAATGGAAATCCATCTCCTCTGGAGGCCCTGCTGGCGGGTGCTGAGGGGTTCCCTCCCATGCTCGATATCCCTCCTGATGCAGATGATGAAACTATGGTAGAGCTGGCTATTGCTCTTAGCCTTCAACAGGATCAACAAGGTTAGTGACCCTAAAATTAAATATGAAAAAATAGTTGTGTGGTGTGACTGCCTGAGAGTTCAGATATTTTCTGTATGTGTAATAGTACAGTAATCCCTTGCTTATTCACACTTCAAGATGCATGGCTTCACTACTTTGCAGATTTTTAGTAAGTAGTCACGTGATACCGTACAAGTATGCTATTGGCAGACAGCATCCGTGTGTGCGCTGTGTTCTGAGATTCACGGAATGCAGCGCACTTCCGTGTATTAAAGAACCACTTGTCTTTAATACAAAAGTGCTTTAAACAGTCTATAAGAGTGTGGGAAAAGGTAATACAGATATCAGGTGGTTTAATGCCAGTATGGGGAGGGTCATAAACGTTTAATTTACCATAAAAAATAAAATAGTTTGGCGCGGTATCGCGGAATTTTGTTTATATGGGTTGTCCTGTAAAAAACGAAAAACGTGTGATGGATCATCATACAGTATACACTGTATCAATAAAATATGACATTTGGTTAAAGTCGGATGATAAAGCAAACTGGTAAATGAAAACGGAATAAGTATTACCTTGGAGATCATTATTTTTGGTTCAGGCTGCTAACTTGTGTGACATATTTTGGTGTGTTTAGGCAGTAGCAGCAGCGCTCTTGGCCTTCAGAGTCTTGGCCTGTCTGGCCAGGCCCCAAGCTCCTCCTCGCTGGATGCTGGCACCCTGTCAGACACGACAGCATCAGGTAACAAGAGGACTGCTATGGTAGAACATGATCTGTAGCGAACAAGCTTTTAATATTACAAGATCTCAGTGGCTACCAAGTTCTCATTCATCAGTTTTAACTTGATGTGCTTGTTTGCCTTTCTTTCTTATGTCACATTTGATCAAATTAGTAGGAATTATAGTTGTATTTATGCATTTTAAAGCATGCTTTATAGCTTCGTGGAACACTAGTATGATCTAAAACCATGTATTCTGGCCAGTTGACCATGGTTTATGTACTGTTACAGCTATTGCTATGATTTCAGCCCCAGCATCAGATGACGAGGGCAGCACAGCTGCTACAGATGGCTCAACACTGAGAACCTCTCCAGCTGAGCATGGTGGCAGTGTAGGCTCAGAGAGTGGAGGTTCAGCAATCGATTCTGTAGCTGGGGAACACAGTGGTGGGTGATTTCAGGAAACAGCCATTACCCTGAACACAACCACAATCGTGTTTTTATGCTAGGCTGTCAGAATGTCAGAAGTGGATATGCACTTTTCTGTAATTGGTCTTTACATACTGATTTCTAGACTGATTTCTGATAAAATTTACACCAACCTGAGCACCATCACACCATATTGTGAAGTCACACAAAGGTTAACATGAAATATCAATCAGGTCCCATATCTGTTACTCCATATCTGTCAGTCATTTTGAAAAAGAATATGCCACACATAAATGTATATTGTTTTTTTTGAAGTCTTCACGTTGATTATCATACAATTTATCATTGTTTTTTACTTAAATGTGATATTTGCACGCGTTTCTACAGTGTCAGGACGCAGCAGTGCATATGGAGACACAGCAGTGGAGGGTCACCCTGCAGGGCCAGGGAGTGTAAGCTCCAGCACTGGAGCCATCAGCACCATCACTGCCCAGCAAGAAGGCGACGGTTCAGAGGGAGAAGGAGAGACGGAGGGGGACATCCACACCAGCAACAGGTGAAGCATCCACAATGTCAAGTTAAAGTTGTACTGATGGCAAACATCTGATACTTTTTTTCTCCATCCATGTTTATGAGGAATAAATGTTTTCAGGGAGCAGTGCATTTTCTCCTAAATAATCCCATATAAAGACTTATTTTGTCGAGTTGGTTACTACAACTGATTATTTTATTGTTTTGCAGGCTACACATGGTCCGTCTCATGCTTCTGGAACGCTTGCTTCAGCACCTTTCTCAACTCCACAATGTCGGTGGAGTTCAAGCCATCCCTTACATGCAGGTCATCCTCATGTTGACCTCTGACCTGGATGGTGAGGATGAAAAGGATAAGGGTGCATTGGATGACCTGCTAGCACAGCTGATTGCTGAGCTTGGCATGTACAAGAAGGTAATCACTGCTTGTGATGAGGAAGGCTCAAGAGGCCATTGTTACATCACACTTCGAAGCGGGGATGTATTGCGATTGTCAGCGTTCGTGTCTTTATGTTCGTTCGTTTGTCCACCAAATATCTCCTCAACCTTTTTAGATAGAAAGATGAAACAAAAAGCATATTACTTGGGCGGCAAAGGAAATGAAAAGTAGGTCACGGTGAAATTTCAACTTTTGTGCACTTGGAAACCGGATAAGATAGAAAGATGAGGGAGAAGGCCAGTGTGAGTAAGACCATAGAGCAAAGCTGCAGCTTTGAGCTACATATGCACTAACTTTGATCTATGGTCTTACACTTGCCTTCTCCATATGCACTAGTCTATTCACTAGTCAGGTACTACTTTCAGGGTACCCTGACCCACCCTGAAAGTAGGTCAGGGTAAGTTGCGGAATGTTGCAGTCTGACTGCCTAGTTTGACTTGTTTTACATTGGTTGTTATACCTGGATGTGGGCAGTAGTCATGAATATGCCTGACCAGTATGTAAAATGTTCATTGTGTTGTAAAAAATGACATGCTATCACACTCGCACACTAAGGGCAATTTGGAACAGCCAATCAACCTGAAGCGCATGTTTTTGGAAGTGGGAGGAATCCAGAGAACCTGGAGAGAACCCACGCAGACACAGGGGGAACAAGCAAACTCCGCACAGAGCAAGACTTGAACCCGTAACGCCTTGCTACTCACTGCGCCACCGTGCCGCATTTCGCAATGTTTTGTCCAAGTTAAAAGAAACAAAGGTAGCACAGAGACACATTGCTATTTGTAATGTAATGATTTTTTGCCAAAACACTACTATTCAGCAACATATCTCGGGAATTGATATAAATTGTGACCACATTTAAAAAATTTTTAGATACTAAATGATGCTAATTTGATGATTCCCATCTTGAATTGGTTATAATTGCGTTTCTTTTGCAGCAATTACAATTTATGAAGCGTATTTAAACACAAAGTTATTGGCTTTGTCGATATTTAGCTTCAGGCGATTTTTAAATCTCAGCAAATATGAATCTTGACAGACATGAAAAATTCAGTATGACTGGTGTGATGGCTCTTACAACCACAAGATAATGATTCTAGCTTATTCCTGTTATTCTTACACAGGACGTGTCGAAGAAGAACGACCGTAGCTCCATCAATGAAGTTCATCTGGTCATCATGAGACTGCTCAGTGTCTTCATGTCTCGAACAAAGTCTGGCTCCAAGTCCTCCTCTGAGGTGCTCCCAAGTTTCTTTTTATAAACCAGTTGTTACAGTATTTGAAAGAAATGTTAATACTAAAATACAGTGACATTAACCCAAGTGCATAACCTAAGTCAGTATCTCTGTTCTCAAAACCACTTTAAAATGCCAATAGAAGGTTCTTGTATAACGAATGTATGTTTGTATTTTTTACAGGAGAGCTTTTTTACTTGTGTGTATGGTGTACTAAAAAGCAGATTTATTTTCCTTCTCTCTTCCAGTCATCCTCACTCATTTCAAATGCCACCGCAACTGCTTTGCTGAGCCTAGGTGCCATTGACTACTGTCTCCACGTTCTTAAATCACTCCTGGAGTTCTGGAAGAGCCAGCAGGGTGAAGAGGAGCCTGTTGCCACCAGCCAGCTTCTCCGCCCACACACCGCCTCCTCTCCCCCAGACATGAGTCCGTTCTTTTTACGCCAATATGTGAAGGTATTTCATTATAAAAAAAAAAAAATCTTTAAAAAGGATCAAATGTGTTTTAGTTACTCTCATTTCTTCTCCTACCTATAAGGGACATGCCTCTGATGTGTTTGAAGCTTACTCTCAGCTGTTGACTGAAATGGTACTACGGCTGCCGTATCAGATCAAAAAAATTGCTGATACCAATCCACGTATCCCACCTCCAGTGTTCGACCATTCCTGGTTCTACTACCTGTCTGAAGTAAGAAAAATTAGTGTATTTCTACTGTGAGTTTGCTTTTTGTATCTGTCATCAGTGAAGGCACACAAGTTAACTAATTGTTGTTGTTGTTTTTGTTTGCTTGGTTGTTGTTGTTTTTTTGCTACCAGTATCTGATGATTCAACAGACACCATTTGTCAGGAGACAAGTCAGAAAGCTGCTGTTGTTCATCTGTGGTTCGAAGGAAAAATATCGTCAGCTGCGGGATCTGCACACCCTTGACTCCCACGTCCGTAGCATCAAGAAGCTTTTGGAGGAGCAGGGCATCTTCCTCCGGGCAAGCGTGGTCACAGCTACATCTGGCTCCGCTCTGCAGTATGACACACTCATTAGTCTGGTGAGTCTTTTTAACAATTAGCCTGTTATTGCTAGCTTCTTTACCTGGATGTAACACGGTAAAATGTCATTGTTTTTTGCTGGGTACAGATGGAGCACCTAAAAGCTTGTGCTGAAATTGCCACTCAAAGGACAATCAATTGGCAAAAGTTCTGTATGAAAGATGACTGTGAGTTGTTTTACATTATTTTTTCTTACTGGAAGAAAACAAACTTTTAAAGACTATTATGTTTATTTGGTTGACGTCTCTTTTCCCCGCTCCCATCTGTTTCTTTTCTATGTCCAGCTGTGTTATACTTCTTGCTGCAGGTCAGCTTCCTGGTTGATGAAGGTGTTTCCCCTGTACTATTGCAATTGCTCTCCTGTGCCCTGTGTGGCAGCAAGGTGCTGGCCAGCTCCTCCTCTTCATCATTCTCAGGAGGAGGCTCGGGGAGTGCTGGACAGACGGGACCTTCTCAGTCCTCTCAGAGCAAATCCTCAAGTAAAAAGAGCAAGAAAGAGGACAAAGAGAAAGATAAAGAGGGTGAGCAAATGAAATCTGACTTCATGCTATAATTTCCCCACTAGAGGGCAGAACATTGGACCAGAGGTTGTAGTTCATGATTAGTTTCTCCAGTTTGCTTACTTGTGCATTTGTGATACAAACATTCAGATATTTGTAGGTACGAGCATCCGACTGAAAAACATTTGGACGTTCGTAGCTTGAAAAACTGCTTTAGTTCCCCTTGTTGCCACAACCCCCACCGAGTAGCACTGCTCCATACATGCATCTTCAACTCTCATTTTCCTCATCTCGCCCAGTTCGTTCTTGCAGTTATAGATTGAAATTTCATATACAGACAGTGCCCTACTTACGAACACAATGGCTTCCGAGAACCCATTTGTAAGCTGAATTGTTCATTGCTATGACAACCTGTCAGATCGGCCAACACTGTGGCCCACTTTGAACAGAGCAACTTTTGCTTTGAATTTGTTCATGTTTTTCACTGACAGTGGTTATGGTCTGTCCACATTAGCATTAGTGTTTTTTTTGAAGAGCAGTTGCCTTTTTGGTCTTGTAAAGTAGAACATTTCTTGATTGTTGTTTAAATGGTACACTGGACTCTGTGATAATTGTTTATCGGAAACTAGCTGATGCTCATTCCCTGACTTCATTGGATCTTTGTGTCATGACTACAGGTGATGGAGTGAGCAGTCAGGAGGATCAGCTGTGTATGGCTTTGGTCAGTCAGCTCAATAAGTTTGCAGACAAGGAGACCCTCATCCAGTTTTTACGCTGCTTCCTGCTGGAGTCGAACTCATCTGCTGTACGCTGGCAAGCCCACTGCTTGGCCCTTCACATCTACAGGTACTGCTAACACCTTTTCAGTTCAGGCATACACCGACATGAATTTTGACCCAAACTGTACCCAAAGATTAGTTTTTGTTGTCAAATTAAACATAAAATATGAACGGTAATATCAAAAAAGGATTGACTGGTGGATTGAATGCATAAGTAACACATGGTTGTGTACAGAAATGACAGTATTTTACTGTGAATATCCCTTTAGGAACTCCAGTAAATCTCAGCAGGAGCTACTGCTTGAACTGACTTGGGCCATCTGGCCTGAACTGCCTGCATACGGTCGCAAAGCTGCTCAGTTTGTTGACTTACTTGGATATTTCTCCCTGAAAACCCCTCAAACAGAGAAAAAGGTTTGTTCCAATGCATCTGTTTGTGGTTGTGCTCGCTTCGTACAATATTTGCCAGGAGTTTGTTAGAAATTATGAGCATGACTTTGGACCTATGTTCCTTAGTGTTTATACTTTCTCCAAGATAGTTTGAGAGCCTTGGCTCTGTCACTGAAGGCTGAGGAATTTTCCCCAGTACTTTCTGCATTTGACATGCTGTCTGAATTAGATTTGTTGGCTTCTTTTTGATATGCTTTGGCTTTCTTGTTTTAAATAAAACAGTAATATAACATAGCTCTATCCACACTATTTTGATTAATTTACAGTAAAAAACAGACTAAGTGTCGCTTAGTGTTTTCCTTGATGTCAAAGCCTCCTTATCGTTCATGAGAACGTAACTGTCACAATGATAGTTGTTTTCTGTAGAAAAGTTTTGGAATGGTTCCCCTTTTCTGTTTCAGTTGAAGGAATATTCCCAGAAAGCTGTAGAAATCCTGAGGGCACAGAACCATATTCTGACAAACCACCCAAACTCCAACATCTACAAGTATGTAGATATGCAGTATGCTTTGTGTATACTGTAATAACATGCCAGTTAATAACAAGGTGTGTGTAATGCTGTCACTATTTACATAAAAAGCATTGATTGGATGTTTCTGCTGCAGCACTCTGTCTGGTTTGGTGGAATTTGATGGATTTTATCTGGAGAGTGATCCGTGCTTGGTGTGCAACAATCCAGAAGTTCCCTTCTCAGTATGTATTCTCAACTTTTACATTCATGTTTCTGTCAATGTAATTTATAAATTACATGAGCAATTGAAAAACAATCAACTTGGAAAGTTGATTTAAAAAAAAAGAGGGTAAAAAGTACTTTGTCAAAGAGGTGAAGTCACATGAACAACATTGTGATTCTTCCTTAATGCACTTTGTAATGAGACTAGACATAAACATGCTTAAATTTGATAATTATTTATTCCTTTTTAAAGATGGAAGTCAAAAATAAATAAATGGTACCAAAAGAAGTTACATGTCTTATATTTAAGGTTGAGAGACGGTGATTTGTTTTGGGTTTTTATTTTGAACTGGCTTGGGGTTCTCATCTGTATGTTTCTAATGTTAACTATGACACAGATTTGGCAAAAAATATTTATACAGTTACACTTGCAAGTGTTTGTAAGACCACGCTGCCATGACTGTTGTTTTAAACGTTGTCTTGTTTGTTATCCAGAATATAAAACTTTCATCTATCAAAGTGGACACCCGCTACACCACTACACAGCAGGTTGTCAAACTCATTGGCAGCCACACCATCAGCAAAGTCACAGTTAAGATCGGTGACCTTAAACGCACCAAAATGGTCCGGACCATCAACCTTTACTACAACAATAGGACTGTTCAGGCTATTGTGGAGCTGAAGAACAAGTAGGCATTAGCGTAACACTACTGTTTCTTACGTCATCCAGTTTTGATCATTTTTTAAAATAATGCTTAATTAATACATTGCAAAATTCAAGGAATACTTGTCTGTTTTTAGACCTGCTCGTTGGCACAAAGCCAAGAAAGTACAGCTGACCCCTGGACAGACGGAGGTGAAGATCGACCTTCCTCTACCAATCGTGGCATCCAACCTAATGATTGAGTTCTCTGACTTTTACGAGAACTACCAGGCCTCCACAGAGACGCTGCAGTGTCCGCGCTGCAGTGCCTCTGTGCCAGCCAATCCTGGGGTGTGTGGTAACTGCGGTGAGAATGTCTATCAGTGCCATAAGTGCAGGTAAGGCGCACTGTTTCCCTGACTTCTGAAAACGATGGAGATGTTTGGACAAGTTCAATGTATTTTAAAGTGATGGTTATTTCCTAACAGGTCAATCAACTACGATGAAAAAGACCCCTTCCTGTGCAATGCCTGTGGTTTCTGCAAATATGCCCGATTTGATTTCATGCTGTATGCTAAACCATGCTGTGCCGTGGATCCCATTGAGAATGAGGAGGACAGGAAAAAGGTTAGCTCCGGGAAATAAGTGAAATCAGGTTTCAGATGAAGTTGTGTCCCTTAAACTTTTAAAGCCTGAAACATGAAATAATTGACAGAAAAATCTAATTTGTGGAAAATGGGGTCCTAATGAAACTTTTTGACAGATTTGTCCAAATAATGAGCTTTAATTTGTAAAATATTTGCTAAATCCAGATGCATGTGTCTGATTGTTTACATCAGGGTGTTCTGGGGAAAAAAATATCAAACTTAACAATGTGAAATCTTAAAACCCTGAAAGTGTATCAAATAAGACACACTTGCTTTAAAGGGTTAAATGAATTCTCTGCCTCCACTCAAAATAATTTTTCCTGCAGGCTGTGACAAACATCAATACGCTGCTGGACAAAGCTGACCGGGTCTACCACCAACTGATGGGCCACCGACCTCAGCTGGAGAGCCTCCTGTCTAAAGTCAATGAGGCTGCACCGGAGAAACCACAGGTCGGCACCAGAAATACACTGAAAGTGTATTTGTCACGCTACATCTGACATAAATTTTACTGCATCTGATGCTCTTTTTTTTTCTGCATTACAAATACTCAAGGTTTTAAATTAGTCAAGTATTTTTTTTTAGAACTTTTAAGGCTTTAATAGCAGCTGCCAGCATTGGCATAGCAGTAATATGATGCCTTGTCATATATTTGTCTAGCAGAACTACCAAAGGTATTTTTAGGTCAATAGTGGAAGTAATACTATTTTTTACGTGATTATTATTGTTGTCCCTTCTCTTCCTTTTACTCTCAGGATGACAGTGGATCTGGCGCAGGACTTGGTGCTTCCTCTGCTAATGTGAACAGATACATTCAGCAGCTGGCTCAAGAGTACAGTGGAGATTGCAAGACGTCATTTGATGAACTCTCCAAAATTATACAGGTTACAGAACAATAATACTTCTCTTTCTTACTGGTATATTTAGTCTTATACCTGCACACAAATACCTCTGATCCCTCTTTTGTTGTAGAAAGTGCTTGCGTCTCGTAAAGAACTTCTGGAGTACGATCTGCAGCAGAGAGAGGCTGCGACCAAGTCATCCCGTAGCAGCAGCAGCCACCAGCCCACCTTCACTGCCAGCCAGTACCGCGCCCTCTCTGTGCTGGGCTGTGGCCACACGTCCTCAACCAAGTGCTACGGCTGTGCCTCGGCCGTCACTGGTCACTGCATAACACTGCTCCGTGCACTGGCCACCAACCCAGCCCTGCGGCAGATCCTGGTTCTACAGGGTCTCATCCGTGAGCTGTTTGAGTATAACTTACGGCGAGGCACAGCAGCAATGAGGGAGGAGGTGCGCCAGCTCGTCTGTCTCCTCACTAGGTATCCTACTTCAGAATTTATATATATACACACACACACAGGCACGCACTCATTCAAATTTGTGCATATGCTGTCTATTGTCACTAAATATCCGTCTCTTTTCCTTTCATATTCTCTTGCTTCAGAGATCATCCAGAGGCCACTCAACAAATGAATGACCTCATTATTGCTAAGGTGTCAACTGCTCTCAAAGGCCACTGGGCCAGTCCTGACCTGGTACGCTTATTCAGATGAAAAGGAAGAATCTGATGAAGGATGTTCTTTCTGTTACAACTTCGTCAGAAAATAGAAGCTCAGGATTCTGTTCTGGATTTCTTTATCAATGTGATATCTTTGCTTTCCCAACAGGTCAGTAATCTTCAGTATGAAATGCTGTTGCTGACGGATTCCATTTCAAAAGAAGGAGGATGCTGGGAGTTGCGGTTGCGTTGTGGTAAGGCTGATATCCTCACCTCTTCCATTCACAAGACAGTGTGTTTTTATTATTGTATGGGTGATAAATTCTTTCATGTTCTTTACTTTGGCCCAAAAGACCCATTCTTTGCTCTTTTGTATAAATAATTAGCTTAGTTTATGAAACTTATTCTCTAATTAGAGAGCTGGACAACATTCAGCCTGACTGTGTGTAATATTTTGTCCCTAGCCCTCAATCTGTTCCTCATGTCTGTGAATATAAAAACACCTGTTGTGGTGGAGAACGTTACTCTTATGTGCCTGAGAATCCTCCAAAAGCTGATCAAGCCCCCTGCCCCCACCAGCAAGAAGAACAAGGTAAAAATGTTAACTTTAACATTCAGCTGTCTTTGCCTTTTACACGGTCCAAATTACCATATCAGTGATGTGTAGTTTAGATCAATGTGAATAGGAGAAAAAAATTAAGGTCATTACTTGAAGCAAACGTAGAGGTTTTAATTTTGACAAATAACCGTAGAATTACTATGAATTTCAACAGATGGGAAAATACTCAACATTTTACATGTGCTGCTCAATACACGGGGATATTCAGAAGAATTACATGACAGTTTGAGTCTGCTTGTTATTTAGGATGCT
Organism: Antennarius maculatus; assembly: GCA_013358685.1. Classification (NCBI taxonomy): domain Eukaryota; kingdom Metazoa; phylum Chordata; class Actinopteri; order Lophiiformes; family Antennariidae; genus Antennarius; species Antennarius maculatus. Next base: position 14,265,478 of record CM023607.1, on the reverse strand, counting down.
GCTACTGAGTCTCTGACCACAGTCAGGCCCTACAGCAATGAAATACATGCCCAAGCTCAACTCTGGCTTAAGAAGGACCCCAAAGCATCGTATGAAGCCTGGAAAAAATGTCTCCCTTCAAGGGGTAAATATTGTTTGAAAAGATTTACAGTATTTTCCGCACTATATAAGGCGCACCTAAAAGCCTATAATTTTCTCATAATCGCATAGTGCGCTTTATAATCCGATGCGCCTTATATATGGATTAATATTAATATTATTATTGGTTAAAAACCTAAGCCCCCTAACAACAGTAGTCAAGGGGCGTCGCCGAAGTGGCGGCTCTCACTGAGCCGGTCACTGGGGCTAAGATAATCTAGCAAAACATAAGGAACTTTCAACAATTCTATTAATAAAGTTTGACTGACTGGCTTCATTGAAATAACAATAGGGCCATTCACAGCTGACTAAAGGTACTCAGTCATGAATGCTCTGGCTAATGGATGGATAACGCAACTAAAGCCACTATTTTTTAAAATCTATTTTAATTTTTTTTTTTATTATATGCGCCTTATAATCCGGTGCGCCTTATATATGGAATAAGTTATAAAATAAACAATTCATTAAGGGTGCGCCTTATAGAGCAGAAAATACTGTACTAGAAATCAGTGGAGCAACCTGCATGTCTTTGTTTTTTCCACAAGAAAATAATTCTATCCCTACATTATTATTTTTAATTACTGATGAAATTCCTGCAGCCACAACTCAAGAGGCTGTGTCAAAGCCTCAGGGGAAGGCAGAGATGCGTAGGCAGTACCTGTTGGAGAAGTATGCATGGAAGTGGAAGCAGTTCATGAGATCCAGAAAAGGTGAAGGCCTCTTCCCTCGTCTACTAAAACTGAGCCACAACAACTGGCTGCGGCAGGTACGAAAGAATCGAACTATTCTATTTAAGTTTAAAATGTTTTTTCAGGTATGAGTAGACTGTTGCTTGTTTTTTTTTGTAGTCAGTAATTTATGATTTGGTATTTTTTCAGGTCCTCTTCACACCTGCCACTCAAGCAGCCAGACAAGCAGCGTGCACTATTGTGGAGGCTCTAACCACAATCCCCAGCCGCAAGCAACAGGTCCTGGACCTGCTGACCAGGTACGAGCCACCAGCAAATAACCAGAATGAAGGATTCTGTCATGTTATTACCCAAGCTTTCCTCCTGAGATAGTATATACCGTATGCAACATAGTAGTGTGTTCAATACATTAATAGACTTACCAAATAACAGGAAGAAAAACTCAATTTTAGGGCTAGAGTTACAACTTTGACAATTTTGTGTGTGCATTTCAGTTATCTGGATGAGCTGAGTGTGGCTGGAGAGTGTGCGGTAGAGTACTTGGGTCTTTATCAGAAGCTGATCAAACCAACACACTGGAAGATTTATCTGGCAGCTCGTGGAGTCCTTCCTTACATCGGTAACCTTATCACAAAGGTAACGGCACCCCAAAAAAATGTTTTCTCCCTCAAAGCGTTTCAGATATTTGGTGTTTGTGCTGAAAGTAAACCAATGGGGCATGTGTATATCAAGTCATACTTCATGTAAATATAACTAATTAAATTTATCTTTTGATTTTCTTCTTAATTCAGGAAATAGCCAATTTGTTGGCTCTGGAAGAAGCCACGCTGAGCACAGACTTGCAACAAGGATATGCACTCAAGAGTTTGACTGGTTGGTTTCCTTCAGTCTAGAAGACATTGTTACAATTTCAGGCAGATTTGTGTCTTAATGTTCATATTATTCATGTATTTTTTATGTGTTTGGTGTCACTGCAGGATTGCTTTCATCTTTTGTGGAAGTGGAGTCCATTAAACGGCATTTCAAGAGCAGGTTGGTTGGCACCGTGCTCAACGGCTACCTGTGCCTGAGGAAGTTGGTGGTGCAGCGCACCAAACTCATAGATGAGACCCAGGACATGCTTCTAGAGATGCTGGAGGACATGACTACAGGTCTGCACCGTCTCAAGTCAAACCAACATCAGATCTAAGCATGTTTCTGCATTTTGGGTGTTATAGTAATTCTGTTTTTGGACTTGAAACCTTTTACCTAATCATAATTAAAAGACTCACAAAGAATTTAATTACTTCTGTATCACTGGAGATGGGAATATTTGTGTAAAATTAAGGCATTCATCAATGGTTTTGGTGTTTAACTCCTCAGCGTTCTAAATTGTGTTCTACTCGCAGGTACTGAATCTGAAACCAAAGCCTTCATGGCAGTGTGCATAGAGACTGCAAAGCGGTACAACTTGGATGACTACAGAACACCAGTGTTCATTTTTGAGAGACTGTGCAGCATCATCTATCCTGTGAGTGATTTCAGTAGGAAGTGTCGGAGTGCTCTAATATTCAGAGTAGCTGTCTGTTGTCATCATCTGTAGAGGTTTTTGTTTTTTAATTCATCCTTTATGTTTAGGAGGAGAATGAGGTGACAGAATTCTTTGTGACCCTGGAGAAGGATCCTCAGCAGGAGGACTTCTTGCAGGGCCGCATGCCAGGAAACCCCTACAGTAGCAATGAGCCTGGAATTGGTCCACTGATGCGAGACATCAAGAATAAGATCTGTCAAGACTGTGACCTGGTGGCACTGCTGGAAGACGATAGTGGCATGGAGGTGAATTCTGTTTTTGAACCACAGGGAAGACAACCCTTCACTCCCACTCATACTTAAAATTTATGTAGTCTTTGTAGTGCTAGCGTTCATCAAACTGTCATGATCACTTATCATGATGCCATTCTGTTTTCTTCAGCTTCTGGTGAACAACAAAATCATCAGCTTGGATCTGTCAGTGGCCGAGGTCTACAAGAAGGTCTGGTGTGCTACAAATGAGGTGAGAGTTTTCCAGAGTTTTAACAGAGCAGTGGTTACCCCCTGTCATGGAATGGGTTACGTTACTTTGTTTGTTTCCAGGGTGAACCAATGAGAATCATTTATCGAATGAGAGGTTTGCTGGGAGACGCCACAGAGGAGTTCATTGAGTCACTGGACTCAACCACAGGTCAGATCTCCAGTTAGATTTCAGTATGTTCATAACGTTTAGTCAAACATTCGCTCATGTGCCCTTTTTTTGTCCTCAAGGCTGCTGCTCAATGCTTGATGCTTCTTTGCCGTGGTAGCTTGAAATTATGGAAATGTTCAATATCACATCACAATTGAAGAAAGAATATTTTACCTTGTATTACAGATGAGGAAGAAGATGATGAGGAAGTCTACAAGATGGCAGGAGTTATGGCACAGTGTGGAGGACTGGAGTGCATGCTGAACCGGCTGTCTGGAATCAAAGACTTTAAACAAGGGAGACATCTGCTGACGGTAAGCTTTTTCTTTTTTTTTTCTTTCTCTAAGGTAAAATGATAATTGTCATTCTCTGACCTTCGAAACTTCATGAAGTGTATTGGAATCACACAACATGACTTTATGCTGTTTCCAACACTTGTTGGACGTTTATTTGTGTCTGATCTGCCTCGCTACAGGTTTTGCTGAAGTTATTCAGTTACTGTGTGAAGGTGAAGATCAACAGGCAGCAGCTTGTCAAGCCAGAGATGAACACACTCAACGTCATGCTGGGAACTCTAAATCTGGTGAGTGTGACTGTGCGGTGAGGAGTGTGTTTCTGTACAATTCAATCAAGTTGTAAGGCAGTCTCATCAACGAGAACTTTTGAAAAGTCTTGATGTTCCTTTTGTATCAGGCTTTGGTGGCAGAACAGGAGAACAAAGATAGCGGTGGAGCTTCAATAGCAGAGCAGGTTCTGAGCATCATGGAGATTATTCTGGACGAAGCCAATGCTGAAATTTCAGAGGACAAGGTATGAATCTTACTGAATTTTCAGCACCATGTTTTCAAAGCCTGGAAAAGTGTAATTTTTTTGAGTGTTTGGAAATGCTTTGTTTTTGCAGGGTAACCTGTTGCTGACAGGAGACAAAGATCAGCTGGTGATGCTGCTAGACCAGATCAACACCCCGTTTGTGCGCTCCAACCCCAGTGTACTGCAGGGTCTGCTACGCATCATCCCTTACTTGTCCTTTGGTGAACTAGAGAAGATGAGAATCTTGGTGGAACGCTTCAAGCCGTATTGCAGCTTTGACAAGTAGGCCTCATTACGCTTGTAAATGACTACAACTTAAAACATTTTTTTTAAATGAAGGGTGGTATTTGTAGTTTTAAGTTCTGAAAAAGAGGATGATCATTTCAGACAAACCTGTGTCGGTCTTTGACAAAGTTTCATCAGGATATGTTCTGCCAATACCTCCTGTGCCTCAGTAGAAGTGACCCTGGAATTGTTTTTTTCCAAGGTACGATGAGGAGCACAGCGCTGATGACAAAGTGTTTTTGGATTGCTTCTGTAAAATTGCTGCTGGAATCAAAAACAACAGCAACGGCCATCAGCTGAAAGATCTTATTCTCCAGAAGGGAATCACACAGAGTGCGCTGGACTACATGAAGAAACATATCCCAAATGCTAAAAAGTATGTCTTCTGCACACATTGTGTTCCCTTAGCTACACTTGCTGAACATTATTATATCCCGCTTCAAAACAGTGATGTATTGTAATTGTCTGTGTTCGTTTGTTTGTTAGCCCACCAAATATCTTCGCAACCGTTGCAGATAGAAAGATGAAACAAAAAGCACATTACTCAGGCGGGAAGGGATAAAAATGAGACGATGACCTTGACCTTGAGAAAACTAGGTCAAATTTTAACTTTTGCACACTCAGGAACCGGATATGATAGAAAGGCGAGGGAGAAGGCCAGTGTGAGTAAGGCTTTGATCTATGGTCTTACTCACGCTGGCCTACTCCATATGCACTAGTCGGGTACTAGTTTCAGGGTAAGTCGCGGGATGTTTCAGTCTCTGACTGCCTTGGTTCTAGTTATTAATTGTATTATCTCAGTTGTTTAAAGTCATTTCTTCTCTTTCTGAATCGGATCAGTTTGGATGCAGACGTCTGGAAGAAGTTCCTCTCCAGACCAGCGCTACCTTTCATTCTCAGATTGCTGCGTGGGTTGGCAACCCAGCATCCCCCCACACAGGTACTGAAAACTTATCATCGAAGATTTTAACATTTATTGCCCTGCAATAAGAAAGGGCTCGTTCTGGACAATATTCAAGTAATTTCAAGATGAAGCATTCAACCGAACTGGGTTTTCTCTTCATCTTGTCCAGGTGCTCATAGGTACAGATTCAATAACCAACTTGCACAAACTGGAGCAGGTATCCAGTGATGAAGGCATCGGCACACTGGCGGAGAATCTCCTGGAGGCCCTAAGGGAGCACAGTGATGTTAACCTGAAGATCGAAGCGGCCCGCAGAGAGACCAGAGCGGAGAAGAAGCGTATGGCGATGGCCATGAGACAGAAGGCTCTGGGAACGCTGGGCATGACCGTACGCTGCTCTAACGCTTCAGTTTTTTCCCTCTTTATTATTCACTTTGTTGAAATATGATTTTTTTTATTGTGGCCATCTTTGTCGTTTTGTATTATTATATAATCTCTGAGTCTTGATTAATTTGTGGTTTGTGTGTTTTCAGACCAATGAGAAGGGTCAGGTGGTGACCAAGACCTCACTATTGAAGCAAATGGAGGAGCTGATAGAAGAGCCAGGCTTGACCTGTTGTATCTGTAGGGAGGGTTACAAGTTTCAGGTACACTTCTCATCCAGGACACTTCACATTTTTTGTCACACTTAAATATGGATGTTAGCAGTTGATTTTTTTCATGGGGTTTCTATCTGTTGATCACACAGTGTGACATACCAGGTAACATTCTGAAACCCAAGTTTTTTCCTCTGCAGTCATCTTGTTCTCTGAAGCAAATGTTTTATGAATTAACAGGTTTTTTTTGTCCCTGTTTTTGTAGCCAACCAAAGTCCTGGGTATTTACACTTTTACAAAGCGCGTCCACTTGGAAGACTTTGAAAACAAGCCTCGCAAGCAGCATGGCTACAGCACTGTGTCGCACTTTAACATAGTCCACTATGACTGCCATCTGGCAGCTGTCAGGTAGAGACGAGCATCATCAAGTCATCCCTCATGTTTTTTGAGTAGCTTTCATAAATGCTCTACCGTAGTTTTTCATCGCATTTATTTAACCTAAGCTTTAATTGTCTTTTTTCCTTGGTGAAGGCTGGCACGAGGGCGGGAGGAGTGGGAGAGTGCTCTACTCCAAAATGCCAACACGAAGTGCAATGGACTGCTTCCTGTGTGGGGGCCACATGTGCCAGAATCAGCCTTTGCTACTTGCTTAGCGAGGTAAAAAAAAAAAAAAAAAAAGATGCATCCGTGTGTGTGCATACACACAGCTGAAGTTTCCCTTCATGTTGAGGACAGCAAATTATTTTCAACGGGATTTCTAATTGCTCCACAGACACAATACATATCTACAGGAGTGCACAGGACAGCGGGAGCCCACCTACCAACTCAACATCCACGACACCAAGCTGCTCTTCCTCCGCTTTGCTACTGAACAATCATTCAGTGTGGACACAGGAGGAGGCGGCCGAGAGAGCAATATCCACCTCATCCCTTACATCATCCACACTGTGCTCTACGTCCTCAACACGTATGTTTTCCTGCTTTTTTTTAGAAAGTGGGGCTCCTTTTTTGGTTTTTAAATGTATCTGATCCATGGATTATAGATCAGTCTGTAGCGAGTGATGAGATGTGGCTCATGCATTTCTTCCTTTTGTCTCACTCTATCGCTGCAGTACGAGGGCTACGTCACGGGAGGAGAAGAACCTGCAGAGTTTCCAGGAGCAGCCTTGTGACAAATGGGTGGAGAGTTCATACGATGTTGAAGGACCACACTATTTCACCATTTTGGCCATGCACATCATGCCGCCTGAACGATGGAGGAATTCACGTTTATATTTCCTCCGGAGACTTCTGGTGAACGCACATGTACGCAAGGTCTCAGCAGTCTGCATCAACAAGTATGACCCTCAACTACTTTGTTTTCGTTCTTTTGTTTTACAAGTAATTTGTCTTAATGCAGAAATTTCATAATTATCAGTTATCGATTGTAATTTATTTTAAAAGAAGCTCCGTCGTTCATGTTTTGTTTTTTTGTTTTTTTACTTATCAGACTCACAGATAAAACACCAAAGGAATATGCAGTTTATCGCTCGCCTCTCCTCTTCTGGGGCCTGGTGGATCTCGTCTACGACATGTTCAAGGTATCTGTATTCTTTTAAACTACTGAACTTGTTGATGATGCAAACATTCAGAGGACCCTTTGATTTAGTGGCTGCCGATCAATGTCTGTTTCATCAAGGCTTTGTTTTCATTTACAATATCAGTCATATAGACAAGTTGCTGGCAAACAAGCTCTTCCTCATATAATGCTCAAGAAAGTAACAGATAAGTAAAACTATAAAATATAGGTCAAGATTTTAGAAGCACATAATACACTTTTATTTAATTAATAAAATGATGTGTGATTTAGCAATCACATCTCTGCATTACTGAGGAATTTGTGGAGATGTTCTTGTTAATTTGTTTCATAAAGCAACATTGCCACTAAAAGGAGACTGTTGGCATCCAAAGGTACAGGAAATGACCTCGCTGTCTTTCCTCTTTTTGGTCACACAGAAAGTTCCCACCAGCAACACAGAGGGGGGCTGGTCCTTCACACTGGCCGAATATGTCCGTCATAACGACATGCCGATCTATGAGGCCTCGGAGCGCGTGCTGAGGGCCTTCCAGGATGAACTCATGCCCGCTGAATCCTTGTCAGAGTTCTTCGATGTTGTAGGTTAGTATACCTGCACAAACAGGAACTTAAACACAGATCGTTTGACACATTTTTTAAGGTTACATTAGATATATATATTTATCCCAAACTGGGATATTCAAATTTTACTGAATTTGAGAGAAATCCATTTAAACTCATCCACTCTATTTTATAGTTTACGATGGTTTGTCTCATCCTTATCTGGTGTGTGTGTGTGTGGGTGTGTGTGTGTCTGTGTGTGCTAACGTTGTGTCTCTGTTGTTCTCGGCCAGGTCTCCTCTCTGAAATCCCAGACCCCGACCTCTTTCTCCAGGATCTGTTCAACTCTTTGCCCTGATGGCCGACCACAACCCACATCCCTAAAACATACAGCTGACCCACAAATAATGCTGGGACAACAACCAACTGAAGAATAAATGATCCTCTGTTCTTACACACTGAGATACACACAACATAGCATTCTTCTTTCTCACTCCCTCCCCCGTATCTCACCTTCAAAATAACTTTAAGCAGAAACAAATAGTAGTCTAAAGATATCATCCACTAGGCAACATCTGTAATGTTTCATATAAAACATACTCCTGCACAAAGGTGGGTGGGGGGCGCCCTGAAACAAATTGTTTTGTCTCTGTCATCATGAGACTGCATCATTCGAGTTCATGAGGAATTTCTCATCAAGCTTGAGATACAAGAGCATGCTGATCGTTAAATCAGAGGTGTTTTTGCTTATTCTCTGGTTGCACCAACAAGCCTGTAGTTCCAATAATATGTTTTGAAGGAATCACAAATTAATATTGTTACAATAATGATTGTTTTAGGGTGGAGATCTTGGCTTTGAAACCACCCCACCCCCATCTTAAAAATGTCTTGGAATTCAATCCACCTCGTGTTCGGTTTTTATCTTGCTTTCCTTTTTCTGTGTTTGGTTGCAGTTGTTTTATGGTCAGGAGTTTTTAACCCAGCAGCAGGTTTCAGTGTCTGATGGTTTGGAACTAGCCTGTCAGTTTCTCCCAGACGTTTGCTGTTTGGTCTTTATGTAGGTTCTAACTGGAATTTGAGTGATGGACAATAAAATTTATTTGAGTTGTGTGTTTGTGTAAGGTTTAATTTATCAACCTCAGAAGTGAAATGGGGAAGAGAACGAATATTTTTTTTTTCCATAAAGCTTTGCCTTTTGTAACAGAATGAACTTGTAAATGATTCCATCTATTGCAAGTTAAATATCAGATAATAAAACAGGCTGACTTGCATCCTTAACCACTTTTATTATTATACTATTCAGTTTTTTTCCCAGATCAGTGATTTTGTGTCTTGGGCCTCTACACTAATTCAATTAGTTTTAGGTGTTTGTTTCCCTAAAATCACTGGCAACACTTTGTGTCAATCCCCAGAACAGATATCTGGAAAGCAAAGTACTGCTGAGCTTCATTCTCAGTGTTTAAACTTTTCATTCTATAAAACGTTAAAATGCCATCCTTGTACTCAAGACCTGACTGCATGGTGTGGAGTCCACTCAGTTTATTGTATTTGCATATTGCTGCTGCTCTACTGTTGCTGAATGTCTGCATTTTGAATTTAGCCGATGATTAATAAAGCAGTAATAATTCCAAATGTCATTCAGGATGGTTACCTCTTTTCCAGTTGCTTTGTACTTTTAGAAATGTTGCATTACATTCTATACATTTAAGAGTGTTTTTTCACATAAATTCTGCCGTGTCAATCAAAATAATGACGGTTGAACTTGATTTAGCTGCTTCAGTTCCAAGGTGCTGGTAACATACATGAGATGAGTCTCTTCCATCTTAAAGATCAGTGCCAATGTCCTGTGAAGCTGCTCAGTCAGCCTTTAAGATACTTAATTTTTAGTGTATATTAATGTTTTTATGCATCAAAATTGTAAAAAAAAAAATTGTTGGACAACCAGGACAGTTATTTAAATAAACATCTGAAACTGAAAGCAGAGTTAAACTAAATTATGGTGGTTGAGACCGTTTATAGTGACTAACTGGAAAGGGAACAAATTCTTCTGTAATACTATATGACTCCTCGACCCAACCCCTCGCTCCCCTCAAAGGGGATAGGTGAAAAACTAGATTTTTATTCTATCCAACAATAACACACTTTCCATAGTTCTGTGTGTTAATGTCAGTTTGAGGTGCATTTTTCAACCCCTTTAATTCAAACTAGGGACATTAAAGGTTGTTGTGGCTGATGACTTCGTCCTCCTGAACCGTCAGTAGGGCTGCCTGAAGACCGCCAGAGGGTGGCGCTCTGTTGGGGTTTAAACACCTGTCCATGTGTGAATCACATAAAATCTCTAATGTACAATAAAGCTGCGGTTTCTTCTTCTGAGGAAATAATTTGTTACAACAGTCATGTCAGGAAATCAAACTGTTTATTTTTATCTTGCATTTTAATACTCATATTGCACTTTGAGTCATTTTACACACAACTGAAAATAACTCAAAAAGAAAATGCAAATCAAAGTATGCATTAGCATACACAGTTACCCTTTATGCAAAGGAATATGGCTTTAAAAAACCCAACATGGTTCTCTGCTTATTGGATTAAACATAACACGAGGCATGAAATGAACATTTTAAGGCCCGTTTTGGCACCAGTCTTCACAGTAAATCGTATAAATAACTGATCTTCATGACAAAACATCTGATTTAAAGTCTTTCTTTCCACCTGGAGAATTTCCGTGGCAACTTCTTGACATAACGCTGATGTCCCGCCTCACCTCACGTCATCTTGGCCTCATTGGCAACACAGCGGAGTTACATCTTCAGCAGGTGAGGGGAACAGCTGCATTGCCGCTCTGGAGGTTTTATTATATCCATTATGGAAAATCAAAGCCTTCTTTACTGTGAAGAAAGAGACTGTCTTGTCCCACACATCAGAGCCGGACATCCCAGTGCTGATCTGACTTTCCACTGCTGAGCGGAGCCTAAGTGCTCTGTCTGTGCTCTTCCTCTCCAGAACCATCATTTTACACATGCTGATGAAGAAGCAAAACATTAGATAATACATAGGAAATAAATCCACAATGTTCTAACTTCTGAACAGGTTACAGTGAATTAACGCTTTAAGATGTGTCACTAAATCTTCCTTAAAGCCAGGATAGTTACCACCTGGCTATTATCAAAATCTGAGTCAAATGTCTTCATTCCTAATACTTCAAAAGTCTAAGCTCTAAACAAAGACACCAAAACAATCCTGTGACCCCAGACTAACTGAATAAGACAAACATTGGAGAGGAGGTTCCCTCTTTATCCTTACATTGTGTGTTGATCTCTCATGGTGAAGTCAGATGGAATCAGTCCACGTCTGTGACAAGAGGCTGGCAGGTTATGATTTTTTACTCAGATCTCCTTCGTTTAAATACTTATTCCAACTTTCTCATAGATTTTAATGTGATGCTGATTCCCACACGGTTCAACCAATCATCAAGCAGCATTATGACAATGGCATGTGAATGAATTGGTAGAATTCAGGGGGCACAATGGCCCCAATCCAAACAAACAGGTGGGAGGGGCCCTTCACTGGAAGTGATATGTGGTGGGAACATGGAAGAGAAGAAAACACAATTTAACAAACAAAAATGAACAAAATCAAAATTTGAGACTTTAGTCTGAAAATGGGAGTAATTGTAAAAGCTTTCATTTAAAGAGTAACTAAATGTAAAATAAACAGTTATTATTGTTCTAGTCACATACTCTTCTTTAACTTTCTGTTTCTATCTCAGCCTCTCCACTTCTCACGGCAACAAACCCCCCCGGCTTGATTGGCTGACAATAGTATATGATTCGTCCAGATGGTGTGCCTGGAAGCCCTGTTGACAGAACTGTGTTCCCGTGTGCGTGTGTGTGTGTGCTGGGAGGGGGGCTGGCAGATCAGCCTTTGTTCGATGGGGCACACTTCCTTTGTGCAGCCGGCCTCAGTGTCATTAACACTGAAGTGTGGGAAGCCTGGGACCAGAGCGGCTCCCACGTTGCACACGGGCAGGACGGGAGCGTGTGACTGAGACGTGGCCAGCGCCAGGCAGGTCATCCAGCTGTGAGAGTGTGTGTGTGGGAGGGAAAGTGAACGCAGCTGTGGTTGTCTTTGTGGATATCAGGGAGGCTTGCCTGATGTGTGAACATGTGCTGGGAGTGTGGAGACTGTTTGGATGTTTAGAGTTAAAACATATAGATTAAAGTGAAAATCTTGAACTTCAGAAGCCACTCATTCCTTTTAAAAACAAATATCTAGTGTTACTATTAATGTTATCTTCATCCTTATTTGGAATAATGATGATTTTAGAGTACTTTTTTGGGTTAATCTCCATTCCTTGTCATCTTCTTCTGTTGGAGCTTAAAAATAAAAAAAGAAGTAAGAAGCATTTAACAGCATCTTCAGTTAGTTAAAAAAAAAAAAAGTATTTTATAATAAGCACTCCAAAGCTGCCATTTTCTGTTTCAACTGTTGTTTCTGTGGTTTGACAAAATTGAACTCGCAGGGTTTCTCTGCCTGTAAAAACGCTTAGGGTTAGGGTTAGGAAATGTCTGTTGACGTAATTAAGCACTTTATTAATAAAAGTTCATTGACTGACTAATTCTTCCCATGGGCTCACCACCTGTGGGAGGGGCCATAGGGGTCGGGTGCATTGTGAGCTGGGCAGTGGCCAAAGGCGGGGACCTTGGCGATCCGATCCCCGGCTACAGAAGCTGGCTCTTGGGACGTGGAATGTCACCTCTCTGGCAGGGAAGGAGCCTGAGCTGGTGTGTGAGGTCGAGAAGTTCCGACTAGATATAGTCGGGCTCACCTCCACACACAGCTTGGGCTCTGGTACCAGTCTTCTCGAGAGGGGTTGGACTCTCTTCCACTCTGGAGTTGCCCATGGTGAGAGATGCCGAGCAGGTGTGGGCATACTTATAGCCACCCGACTTGGCGCCGGGGGGCTCTCGTCCACCGGGGTGAACCGGTGGACGAGAGGGTAGCCTCCCTCCGCCTTCGGGTGGGTGGACGGGTCCTGACTGTTGTTTGTGCTTATGCACCAAACAGCAGTTCAGAGTACCCACCCTTTTTGGAGTCCTTGGAGGGGGCGCTAGAGAGAGCTCCCACTGGGGACTCCATCATTCTGCTAGGGGACTTCAATGCTCACGTGGGCAATGACAGCGAGACCTGGAAGGGCGTGATTGGGAGGACGGGCCCCCCCCCCCCGATCAGAACCCGAGTGGTGTTCTGTTATTGGACTTCTGAGCTCGTCATGGACTGTCCATAACGAACACCATGTTCAGACATAAGGGTGTCCATACGTGCACTAAGCACCAGGACACTCTAGGCCGCAGTTCGATGATCGACTCTCACTGGAGCGGTTCGCAGCTGAGTGTGAAGCGATTGGGATGAGAATCAGCACCTCCAAATCTGAGACCATGGTCCTCAGTCAGAAAAGGGTGGAGTGCCCTCTCTGGGTTGGGGATGAGATCCTGCCCTAAGTGGAGGAGTTCAAGTATCTCGGGGTCTCGTTCACGAGTGAGGGTACAACGGAACAGGAGATCGACAGGCGGATCGGTGCAGCATCTGCAGTGATGCAGTCTCTGTATCGGTCCGTTGTGGTGAAGAAGGAGCTGAGCCGAAAGGCAAAGCTCTTGATTTACTGGTCGATCTACGTTCCTGCCCTCACCTATAGTCACAAGCTGTGGGTCGTGACCAAAAGATCGAGATCCCAGATACAAGCGGCCGAAATGAGTTTCCTCCGCAGGGTGTCCAGGCTCTCCCTTAGAGATAGGGTGAGAAGTTCGGTCATCCGGGAGGGACTCAGAGTCGAGCCGCTGCTCCTCCGCATCGAGAGGAGCCAGATGAGGTGGCTCGGGCATCTGGTTAGGATGCCTCCTGGACACCTCCCTGGTGAGGTGTTCTGGGCATGTCCTACCGGGAAGAGGCCCCGGGGACGACCCAGGACATGCTGGAGAGACTGTCTCCCGGCTGGCCTGGGAACGCCTTGGGATTCTCCCGGAGGAGCTGGACGAAGTGGCTAGGGAGAGGGAAGTCTGGGCTTCCCTGCTTAAGCTGCTGCCCCCGCGACCCGACCCCGGATAAGCGGAAGAAGATGGATGGATGGATGATTGATTAATTGATTGATTGAAAACTATTTACTCAGATATGAGAGGTTGACTTTACTGCTACCACTAGAGTTTCGACAAATGATCTGAACTACAACAATGCCTCAAGTTCAGGAAAGCATCTCTTGGAAGAAAAATATTTTATACTTTATAATTGAATTTTCATTTTATTAGCGGATTATTGTGGTACATGGTCAAGCATGGAGAGGCTGTTCCACTCTGAGACCTCACAGCTGCTGCAGCGATCCATGAGGAAGGTCTGCTGTGACAACCTGCTGGAAATGGCTGCGTGCTGGTCTTCACTCCTGCTTGGCGCTCTGCAGCCCCCACGTGTGCCTGGTGGCGGAGGCACTTTGTACTCAATTACGTGGCGGCAGAGATGACATGAGACAGCGGTGTGCTTCCCTCTGGGGTCACCACTTTCCCATATCATCACAAGCACAGGGTCAGCCTCCCAGCTACACCCCTCCTCGCCCCCTCACCGCCACCCACCACCCCACCCCAGGCTCTTTCTTTCACAGCCTATTCCTCCACCTGCTCCCCAGAGACACACTCATTGTCCCCACGGCCATAAACACTTCATTGAGCATGTGGCAGCCCTGCGTTCCTCAAAGCCCTTCCCAGCGCTCTCATTGGTCCAGGGACTGTGAGAAAGTCCAGCGAGCCCAAGACCCACACATTCATATGGAGATTTGGGTGTATAAATACAGGCCAGAGGCAGAGGAGACGACAGCTCAGATTCAACCAGGTCTTCGAACTGAGCAGAAGCGCTCTGACTCAACAGCTATGGCACCCACTGTTTTTGGACAAGCAAGCTACTCTAAGGAGCACCTGACTCCAGCACATAAGGTAAACTGAATTTCTAATATGGAACCTAATTTTGTTTGTTGAGCTGATCTTCTATCATTTAAAAAGTTTTCTTATCTAATCGAGTTCTTTTTTTCCTCCCTTTTCTTCTTCAGCTGAGAAAGCCAATGGTGGAGAAACTGCGCCGAGACCGCATCAACACCAGCATCGAGCAGCTGAAATCGCTGCTGGGTCCTGAGTTCCTCAGGCAGCAGCCCGACTCCAAGCAGGAGAAGGCTGACATCCTGGAGATGGCTGTGTCCTACCTGAGAGGCTGGCAGCAGCAGAAGCAGCAGCAGCAGCAGTCCAGCCTGAGTTCGGGCTTACTGAAGGCTGGGGATGGTTACTCCCGCTGCGTGCAGGAGGCCGTCAGCTTCCTGTCCCACTGCGAGGTCCAGACTCGCTCCCACAAAAAGCTGCTCAGCCACTTCCAGAGTCTGCAGTCAACCAGCCGCAGCAGCCAGTCGCCTTCCATCCTCTCTCCTCCGGGCTCCCCGCTCCGTCAAGTCAGCTCCAACAAGGGTGTGAACCAGGCCAGCGCAGCTTTGTGGAGGCCCTGGTAGAACGGAGGCGATGCCAAGAAGAGAAAGAGCACTATGTCTGTGATGGTCATGGACAGGAAGTTGACGACTCGCTAAGAGTCCTTTCCTTTTGCTTTTGCAGGAGATTTAATATTGTTGAGTTTTGTACTCATGACTCAGGCACTGTGTGCCAGTATCTCTTTGGAAGAAATGAAATCATTCAGGTTTTACTGAATACATGCATCATATACAGTATGTTCACTGTTTGATTGTATGAATTGTTCCCGTGAGGAAAAACAAGTCTTGAACTTTGTTTTGCAAACATTTAATTTTGTTGTTACACCCACATTGGGTTGAATCTATTTCGGTGTGTGAATCACTGTTTCTCAACTATTTTTGATACTGAGTATCACCACTGTTTCATCAGCTTGATGTTGATGAATTGATAACATTCCATAAAAATATCCTATGGATCTACTTTTGCTGTAAATCGTATTCTGATTATACTCAGTTATGACTATATGTGACCTTTATTTGGTCTATGTTTAAGGAATTGTAACTTGTGATGTTCATTACAGATGATTTTTCATCTTTGAAGGAATGCCTTTTGAAAAGGCCTCTATGTTGATTCTCAACGTGTTGAATTGCTTCCTTGAGAAGTTTGCCTATGTGAAAAAAATAAATGGAAAACTTCATGTGAAGTTTGTAAAATAGAAACAAGAGTTGTGTCTGATTTGATTAAAAAAAAACTGAAGTTCTGTGGAGTAGAGTAGGACTTTATTCATCCCTTCAGGAGGTTCCATCAGGGAAATTAATTTCCTGTGTCGGGGGATTAACTGATACAAGAAAACATGAAAGTATACAGTAGTTTGATTTCAATGTATACATTTACGATTACATGAACATTTACTTCCTGTGTAAAGAGGAGCAGGAATGTTCTCTAACTGTTTTTTGGTTGACGTTTTAATAATGGCTCTGTAACACATGTAGAAAAATCAAATTGAGTACAACATTGAGTCACACAGAAGCTCCACTTCAATCAAAGTTCAATTCCTTTTTCAGTTTGTTCAGCTCATGCTATCAAAAGTGTTAAGAGAATTTTTAAGACAAACAAAGCTTATTCTAAAATCATTTCACTTCACGTGTTGCTTCCACCTGTCACTTTCCTTTACAGACTAAATTCAGGAACTAATTAATTCCAAAGTAATATAAAAGGCAGGTGCATATAACTTACATAAAGAGTAGCACTGACCGATTTCATAAGAATAAATAGTATATATTTATTATCATTGCATATATACATAATTTTCCTCAGCACTTTGAAGAGAAGAGAATGGTTTTGAATCTGGTCTTGTAGCTAAGATGATTTAGATGTTTGGGCCTAAAGCATTAATGGATTCTGTGAGAATCTGTGAGGCTGAACAGTTTTAAATGTGAAGGCCTTATGGTAGTTATGATAGTTATATATGTGTGTGTGTGTGTGTGTGTGTGTGTGTGTGTGTGTGTGTGTGTGTGTGTGTGTGTGTGTGTGTGTGTGTGTGTGTGTGTATATATATGCGTGTATTGATATTGAACGGTCAATCACTTTTAGTCTTAATGACTTGATTTTTCTTGATCAGTCTGTTAAAGTCAGGTTTAAAAATTAAACTGTTCCGGTCCGTGTTTGACTCAAATTGATGTTTTCTTTCTTGTTGATGTTGGATGGGTTTTTTTTGTTTTGTTTTTTTTTGCTATATCATGCTTTGTTTTGTGCTATTTCCCACACATTCTGCTTATTTCTGACCTTGTTTGTCTACAGACAACTGAAACACTGGGGTATGGAGACACCCCCGCTCCTCACATGGCCCACTTCTGTTGTGGTGGTCATGGCATGCTGTCTAGTGCTTGAATTATGTCTCAAGTACCACAAAAGTCTTTCACAGCTATTTATGTGTGCAGAAGTTGTGGAGAATGTGGCATGCCTTTCTCAGGGTCTAGTTGGACTTTCTCAGGGTTTAGTTGGCCAGGCCAGATGGTCCGGCTGAAGCCGCCTCCCCTCCCCCTTCAACAAGAGATCAAACACCGTAGCTAATGTGATGTGTAACAAGACACACTTCTATTGTTCTCGTCTCAGGGCAAATGAATAGGCTCAGAGTGTGGGAAACGGGAGATACCACACTCACAGAGAGATGGCTGACGGGAAGCTGCCCTGTGCCGCCACAGGCCTGAGAGATGGCTGAGACTTTATGGCAGGAATTCAGAGCTCTCAGGCTGCTGGTGGGAGGGGAACTCGTCTTCACACACACTTGTAGACAAAGACCCCCAGCAGACATGTAGTGCACACTAACTTTTCAGAGGAGGCACAACTTCACACAAACTTGTTGACAGTGTAATCAATGGAGAGGACAGATCATTAAATCAAACATGGATGTGACTTGGCAGCGTGGCAGTTATTGCATGTTTAAAGCTGCAGCGGTGACAGCAGGTTAACTGGCATGAATGAACAGAGAATTATTAAGGTGTGACTATTTATAGAAATATATATATACTAGCGGGAACCTGTGGAAATTCCACGATAAAACAATAATGTCAGACTTCGTTTTGTTCTGTTTTTTTTCTTCGCCGTCACAAGAAAACAAATCGCTGTGTCTGATGAAGCCGTAATGGCTCCATGAGTGTGGGACAGACGAACACGAAGACGACGGCCGCTTCGGTTACGGTCCTGCCATCCGGGTAGACGCCGGCTTCATGAGTTTAGTCCTGGTGAATAAAGCATCGGGGGTTCCCCACACAACAAAGTGAGGTCCGTCACAATCAAAGAATATAAACCGCTAAGTTTGACGAAGCCAAAACGGCTCCGCAAGTGAGAGACATGGACAAATGTGAAGACCGGAGCTAACTCGGCTAGCGGCTCGAACGTCCGGGTAAACGCTGGAAGCGTGACAGCGTGAGGTTTTCAAGTGAGCTTATTCAAATATATAGGTGGGGAGATATACAGTGTGTGTATATATATATATATATATATGAAGTCATTTTCACAGTTAGGTCTGTTTCTGTTGTTTTCCATGCAGCTTAAGGAAGTGTTCCTTTATTTTTGCCAGTGTGAGACTAGAGTTGTTCAACTTGACATTGCAAATCATGCAGAACGCTGACTCCCATCACGTTCCGTTATACAGTACATGTAAATTCACGTTGCACATATTCGTCTGACCACTTTCTTTTTTTGCTCAACATAGTTACTATGAATTAAAATATTAAGAAATCAATCAGATGACGTACCATCATGACAGGCATAAATCGACTACTGAGTGCGCAAAATCCCTTGTAGCACAGGTAGCCTAATCGATGTAGTGTGATCACCTGCAGCCAGTGATGGCTAAGGGGGGCGTGTCATCACGAATTGACACGATGTGTCAAACGTACACAGTGATTCGTGTATGTTAGGCAAAAACACCCGAGTGGGCTTGCCTCGCTCTCCTGTGTCGCGTCCATCTCTGTTGTCAGTCACCCTGCTTTTGACTAGTGGCGCAGGTACGAAGTGACGTGCCACTGCAGCCTACGGGTCCCTCAATGGGCCAAATTTAAAATGCTTGCGCATTGACTTGCCACTCACGATTAATTGTGTTAATTTTTATAGCGCTTTAATTTGCAGCGTAATTAATTAATCTAATTAACGCGTTAAACTGACAGCCCAAATATATATATACTGTATATATACTGTATATATACTGTATATATACTGTATGTATGTGTATATATATATATATATATATAATCTGTTGTCTGTTGTGGCTTAAAAATTCAGGAAACTTCGATCACATCTTCCAGTATTGCAGACGGGTGTCTGAGACCTAAATTAATGAGACAACACAGACTAAAGGCAGACAAGACTTTACTGTGCCAGAAAGAGAAGCTAGTTGACTTGATTTTTCCCAGATGGACCAGGACACAGACTTTCTGTTAGTCCTCAACAAAAGATCAATTAACATTCCCAGCGGAGCACTGAGGAACGGTGCGGCTTTTGTGGCTCATTCACCCTGATGTTAGGCACTGGTGGGAAATTGGACCGGCACGACTACTCACACTGCACCCACATGACCAGCTTCACATCTGGGACCAACCAATGATGGAGGCCCCTTGAGGGCCACCGCTCGGCCACTTGAAGCACCATTAACATGATGCTAATGTGACACTTTTCATTCACAACTGGTTTTACCCCTCACTGGAGTAAGAGAGCTTGGAGATTGCATGCACTACACACACATAACAAACATCTACTCATCTGTGATCTGTTTCAACACAGACCATTGCTTACTAAAAGAAACAATATGTGGTAGTGACAGAAATAATACTAAATATTGCTTTCTAATTTAAACAGTAAACTATTTTGATTATTGGGATATTAAATTATTTTTGATTGATTCATAATGTTACAGTTGCATGTCTATAATCTTTATCCAGCACTGACAACTTTGGTGTTCTCCTTATCTTTTTAACCTCATTACAGGACAGAGGAACAAAGTGAGGATCTACATGTATAAGAACAGATTCTTATCATCCTTTTTTTGTTGTTGTTGTTTTGGTTTGGTTTTGGAGCATAACTGAAAAGCTCTGGTGTTTTTTCACAAAACTTTCTAGACATAACCTTTGGGTGCTGACTTGATGTTTTATTTGTTCCAGGAAATCTTGTGAATTTAACTTTGTCAGTTTCCTTGGTTACATGTCTAATTTAGAATAATATAGTGAGCTGGTTTTTGTCTCAAATTTTTTTCTATTACATTTTTTTTTCTAAAACGTATACTATAACTCATGAAATGAATCCTTTTTTGGGGGGGGTCCTGGTTGTTTCCTGCTTGTTAGAAATGAAATATTTTCTTTCACGGGGGTTCTCTATTAAAATACGCATCAACTGCCCACATTTTACTCAATTTTTATCTCTGTGCAAAGCCTCAGATACAAACATGGTTGAAGCAGGAGTGAGCTAATGAAATGGAAAAATCGCCATGTGTATCATTCGGCACACGCGACACTCCACCGCACGCGCTCTTAATGCCTTCTCGAGCGCGTGCGCCTCTGGTTTACTTGACACCAAAGACGCGCCAAAGACGACTTGTGATAAGCGTGTCTGTCCACGGATCTCTGACGTCCTTCTTCACGCATCAGTGAGGTTTGAGAGGAAGACAAGAGAATAAGGCGCGCAAACGCGCCTCGTCGGAAACGCAACAGGTACAAAATTATATCAAATATTCAGACGTCTCTTGTTCCTGCTTTTCACTTTAGGCGCATTCTTATATTTGTAATCTCTTTCCTGACCGTTCTAAATTTGTAATTTAAAAAACATGACAATATATTTTCACATATCCCAACCCTCCTATCTGCTACCATAAGTGTTTGTGGGAAAACAAGCTTTGTATGAAGAGAGATTGGCAGTTTTCGGTTTATATCGCTTTATTGCTGTAGTGCTCCGAGTTATACCCCTCCCTTTTTTTTAAAAGATGCACAATTTTGTGCACTTTATTTTTATCTCTCCAAAATTCTACTGTGACCTTCTGGGCATGATAAATACTCCGATAATGTGTTAATTACCTGTTGCTTATCTTGGGAAACACGCCTCACACAGATAAATGCTCTGTGGGTTATTGACATGTCTCCATTGTTATGCTGGGAGTCCCACTGGTCAGAGTGTGGGAACCCCAGCCCTGCCTGAGCCACATGGCTTTGTTATGCTAATGTATCAGTATAAAATGAGGAACAGCACCTCAAGAGACATCAGATCCACACTGCCCTCCAGAAGAAGCTTCTCATTTTATCTTAGACATGGCACCTTGCTCCAACTACTCTATTCAGCACATCCGAGTCTCAGAGAGAGACAGTATCAGAGTAAGTAAAAGAGCTATCAGTTTCTGCATAAAATATTTTTCACTTCATTGTTTAATTTGAGGCATAAGCTCATTTACCTGCCTTCTCCTTTACAGCTGAGGAAACCTGTCGTGGAGAAAATGCGCAGAGATCGCATCAACAGCTGCATCGAACAGCTCAAGATCATTCTGGAGAAGGAGTTTCACAAGCAGGAGCCCAACTCCAAGCTGGAGAAAGCTGACATCCTGGAGATGACCGTGAGCTTTCTGAGACAGCAGCTGCAGCCAGGCCTCTGCCACAATGATTTCAACCAAGACTACCCTCCCTGCTGGAGGGACTCTGTGCACTTCCTGTCTGCAGCATCCAAAGCTGGCGTGTCTGTGGCTCCGCTGCAGCTCCATCAGGCCCAGAGAGCCAGCAACTCCTCCCCAGTCTGCTCCACCCTCAAGGCCACCGCCCTGCAGGACAGCAGCAGCGGAGGCCCTGTGTGGAGGCCCTGGTAGAGAAACACAGACACTGAGACCTGAGGGGAGCTGCTCTCTCCTCACCATGTAGGAAACATCTTTCCAGCCTGCTCTTTCATTGTGGGTTTCCTTATTGTCTCATCACATTGATGGACAAGTTGTAAAAGCAAAGCGTCCGACTTATTTGAAGATTGTCCTGTTTTGATTTTGATTGAGATCTGTTTACTTTTCCATAGTGTTTGAAACTGGTTGATTTTGAGTGATATTTTTGTCAAATCTTGTGAAATGTTTACTCCAGTGGAGTCAATCTTTGGATCGCTTGATGTTACATTATATCTGCTATACTGTGTTGTACTGACAGCTGCTGTTGAGAATATTTCTCTTGTGTTTTATCTATGCCAAATTTTATGTAGAATGATGATGATGATGAAGTGTGAATGTGTGATGTCACTCTTTTGTCATCATGATTGGGCTATTAAAGGTAATTTCTAACTTTTGTATATGACAATTAACAATAAAGAGATACAATCATTGAAAAGTCGTGTTTTTCATTTTTGTATTCCAAATTTCTTTTTATTTAATCAAAAGAATTTTAAAAATGTCTCTTTCTGATGACAACTTCCACTTTTAGATAAATGAAAGGTTCATGTCAGGGTCTTAAACCTCTGTTTAAACCTCTATAAAGTGGTAGTGATGTGACTGTACATGTTTTTGAGCATAACTTATTAATATTTCCACAACATAACAAAATACAAGTCATGGCAACTCATGCACCCAAGGGAAAAAAATATCAAAAATAAGCAGACCGGAATAGGATGTAGTGACAGGCTGGTACGTCCCCTGCAGGTGTTCAATGATTTTTTTACCGGATCAGTATCTGGGCCTCAAAAGAACAACATGAACTTCCTGTCAGCAAAGGTCATTAAATTAAATTGTGTCTTGTCGTTGCTGTTAGTAATATGAGCTTCTGGGAGAATGAGACTGGGAGAAATACTAAAAGTTAAGTGCTGTACTGGCACTTCAATTACTGACACAGAACACACACTCCATTAGAAACAACAGCCTTTAATTGACTTATAAACTCATTCATGAAAACAGTACAAATAGTACAAATTATACACATTTAGACAGTATGAGTTGTTTGGTCTTGAGTGATCAGGCCTCACAGTCACTTGGAATTCGCCTTGTCTAGACACACCTTAACTAGAGGCAAAACACTTACATTCAACATTAAAAATTATTTAGAGAGAGGTATTTGCAATCCTGTTCCCAATACATGGTATTTTACTTGTGTCATGCACAGCATGTACAAAAACCTACATAATAAGCTGATTCCTTTGCATAAACAAAATACACACTCCTTTATTAAAGGCAAGTACTGTAATCAAAAGAGGACACATTTGGTTAACCACTTTATAATTTCAAGCACAGATGTTTAACATCAGAATACTTTACATCACACAATAAATATGTTTTAATCACACAGATGTGAACAAACCGCCAATACTAACCTCACTGGGTGGCAGAAAATATTTGAATGATGCTCAGGGTAAAATTAATTAAACCCCTTTCACTTATCTCGGCATCAATATGATGAAACAATAAAAAGTAAGAGCATGAAAGAGCAGGCTGGAAAGATGTTTCCTACATGGTGAGGAGAGAGCAGCTCCCCTCAGGTCTCAGTGTCTGTGTTTCTCTACCAGGGCCTCCACACAGGGCCTCCGCTGCTGCTGTCCTGCAGGGCGGTGGCCTTGAGGGTGGAGCAGACTGGGGAGGAGTTGCTGGCTCTCTGGGCCTGATGGAGCTGCAGCGGAACCACAGACACGCCAGCTTTGGATGCTGCAGACAGGAAGTGCACAGAGTCCCTCCAGCAGGGAGGGTAGTCTTGGTTGAAATCATTGTGGCAGAGGCCTGGCTGCAGCTGCTGTCTCAGGAAGCTCACGGTCATCTCCAGGATATCAGCTTTCTCCAGCTTGGAGTTGGGCTCCTGCTTGTGGAACTCCTCCAGAATGATCCTGAGCTGTTCGATGCAGCTGTTGATGCGATCTCTGCGCATTTTCTCCACGACAGGTTTCCTCAGCTGTAAAGGAGAAGGCAGGTAAATGAGCTCATGCCTGAAACATAGCAGTGACGGTGAAGACTAATGATCTCCTTCAGTACTCACTCTGATGCCTCCCTTTGAGCTCCGCTGTAGAACAGAGGAGTTGGTGCAGCGGGGAGCCATGTAAATCCAGTTTCCTCTGGATAGCACTGATCTCTTTGGAGGAGCAGCTCTTCTTTTTATAGAGAGTGATTAGCATAACAGAGCAGCCTGTCACAATGGAATGCACGTCAATAACTCAGAGGTAAAGCAATCACAGGCTGACTAGTGGAGATAAAACGATTCCCATGATGTATATCACACTGAGAATGATATGTTGTCAGTCTCCAATCAGGGACTGCAGCTTATCTCACAATCCAGTCACACCAGGGAACTGATCCTGGATCCCCTCCACGGATTGATTAGTCAGGATCTAATTAATTGGGAGCATTCAAGGGAAACGTATTGACAATAATCATGTAATGATATAAGTGTGTAGTTTCTAGTGAAGAAATGAGACAGATTAATTTGAAATGTTTCAGGATCTTACACATTTTCTAATATTAGAATAAAATTTGACAGAAATGTAATTTTGAGAACTTAAATGACAATTATAATGTTACTAAGATAACATTTTAAAAAATCCTCTCTGACAAACCTATTTGTGTAATACAAAACCAAACTTGGAGAAAGAAATCCCTGATGGCTTGTACAGTGATTTGTTGAATACAGAGCAATAAATTAGAATAAAATGAGACTGCTGGAGACAGCTGACTTCCTCTTGTAGCAGTAGGCAACTGGGCCAACATGATTCTGTATTAATTTCAATTTATGGTTTGCCTTGTGGAAGTTAAAATTTAAATTACATTTCCAAATTGCAGGCCCAGGAAGCAAAATTGAATAAGAGTATAAAATCATGGCTCAGGGTTCTGACATCCAGATGAAAAATACATTAAAGAATTTGGATTAATGATGAATATTACATTTTGGAAACACAGAGGATCAAATAACTTGTCAAACAAAACCCCTGAAATCTCCTCCCAGCACCTTGCTCTGGTCTTTAGTGCACTAACAATAAGGCTCCTGCTTGTTCACCCATGGCACACTTCTATTGTTGACTGAGGGTATTAAGCCGTGAGTGGATGGAGAGACTGTGGGAAAACTACGCTTGGACTCTACTCACACATCTACTGGTCAATAGCTCTGACCTCCCAGCCACAAAAGGCCTTTTCATTAGAAGCACTGTGTGTGTGTGTGTGTGTGTGTGTGTGTGTGTGTGTGTGTGTGTGTGTGTGTGTGTGTGTGTGTGTGTGTGTGTGTGTGTGTGTCACTTGCAGACACAGGATAGGCCATTTGTGCATATATTTGATAGGCAAAGACATATTGCATCATTCTGCATTACCAACCAACTTTTGGAAGTTTTATCTCTTTACTTGTTTTGTTGACTCAATGCTAACCTTTAAAAATAATACAGTATTTTCCACACTATAAGGCGCACCTAAAAGCCTATAATTTTCTCATAAACCCATAGTGCGCCTTATAATCCGATGCGCCATATATATGAACTACATTATAAAATGAACAATTCATTAATTCATTAAATGTGCGCCTTATAATCCAGTGCACCTTATGGTGCAGAAAATACTGTAAACGTTACCTCAGGTTGGGTTACTTATCAAGTATAGAAAACACCAATGGGGTCATGCTTCAAAACGCTGGCTTTCTCACCATTGTAATCTCTACATTCTGGAAACAATTATCTCTAAATAAAATAATGCTAATTCTGCATCACAGGGTGTGAATCTTATCTTAACCAAGATACTTGTGTAAAGATGAGATAACAAAGTCATCAAAGACAGAGACTGCTGAGAATAGAGTCATGTCATTAATATCACACGCTTAGCAATTGACTGCAAACCAATGCTTAATTTTTTTTCCTCAATCCAGATGAATTTTCCAATTAGCTAATTTTGCAAACAGTAGTATGAATTAAAGAATTAAAATCAGGCAAAACAATTTTTTAAAATTTCTTAAATTTATTTTTATTTTATTTTATAAAGTATATAGTTTATATACTATATTGATCCCAGAAAGGAATTTTACTAGGAGATTATTATCTACTGTATATTAGAATTGCACCACCAAAACAACAATATACAGTATTTGTATTATTTTATGACATATAATCTTAAATACAAAAATGTAACCAGAGTAAAGAAAAACAAGATTAATAAATGAACTACAGGATATAAATTTCACATGCTTGAGTAATCCCTGACGAAAGCAAAATATAATGCAACTCTAGTGTCTGAGAATCATTAACTAATGTTTTTTTAAAAATACTGGTGATGCCAGCTTCTTCCATCCAACTCATTCCTGGGGAAAGATAAGTCAGTAAGTTCCTCACTTGGTCCTCTATAAAACCCACTGTGTGTGAATTCTGTCAGTCAGACCTGAAGGCCAATTAGCAGGGTCAGCAGGGTCAGAGGCTCATCCTCAGGCAAAAGATTTGGTGGGATTTCTAAGTGAGGAATTTCTAATAAAGAGAAAATAGTATTGTCAGTAGTATTTATGTATTCACAGCATTTGTAGTGTTTACAAAAGTCAAAAAAAGTATGCACAAACACACACACACACACACACACACACACACACACACACACACACACACACACACACACACACACACACACACACACACACACACACACACACACACACACACACACACACACACACACACACACCTCCTGCAACAAACTAGAGGAGGTAGATGGCTCCTCATCAGACTCCAGAACCGTGTCTGTGGCTGCTGTGCAAGTGGGTGCTAAAGCCTGTAATTACCCCCGAATTTACAATTAGGATGCAATAGGAAAGTTAGATCACACTGACACCGTACATGTATCAATTACCCAAATAAAAAAAACATTAACAAACATACACATATACTGTATATCAGTGGCGTGCGGTGAGGTTCATGGCTGGTGAGGCACCGACGTCATGATCACGTGATCAGATTTACAAAAATATGAACCTACAGTGTAGCGTATTCCCTTTTTAATTAGCAACAGTGAGTGGGAACTATATATATATATAGTTCTCCTGCCTCACCTGCCAGGGCTCTTACCTCTATATAATGGAAAATAAGAGTGAAAAATAAAAGAAAAACAAGAACCAAAACAAGCGACACCCCTGAATTCCAAATTTTCCCTGACCTACTTGCATGGTCAAAGATCAAAGCTAGTGCTCTGACATACTGTCATTGATCAAAGCAGTATCTGCTGCAGATCTATAGTCTTATTCACACTGGCCTTCTCCCTTGTCTTTCTATCTCATCCGGTTCCTGAATCAACAAAAGTTAAAATTTGACCTTGACCTAGTTTTCTCAAGGTCAAAGCCATCATCTCATTGTCATCCCCTTTGCCACATGAGTAATGTGTTTTTTGTTTCATCTTTCTATCTGCAATCGTTGCGAAGATATTTGGCAGACTAACAGACAGACGGACGGACGAACGAACACACAAACGCTGACAATTACAATACATCACTGCTTTGAAGCGGGATGTAGTAAGAGAGAAATAGTAACAAAGTTACTAAAAGTTTAAACGCAGTAGAGTGTTTAAAGTGCGCTGGCACATGGAGCATGTGCACCACATCAACGGAGGTGTATAGCAGGCATTGACAGAGGGAGCAGCCCAGACAAGCAAAATCAGCAAAATTAAATACCAAATACAGTGGTCTTCTGTTGCTTGGCAACATATTAGCAAAAGGCTAATATAGTAAATAGCCTATAGTCTACTGTCAGTCACATCACTCTTAGAAATCTGCATACCTTTTTGTTTCTCCTCTTTCTATAAACTGGACAGCTTGATGGCTTCTTTGGTCTTTACTTTGATCCACGATCGTCATTTAAGACTTGACATCATAAGATGACCTTTCGCGTTAACTTTTGTCAATCAATTGAGGTTTTGCATAGATGTGTTCCG
This sequence comes from Antennarius maculatus, assembly GCA_013358685.1. Lineage (NCBI taxonomy): Eukaryota > Metazoa > Chordata > Actinopteri > Lophiiformes > Antennariidae > Antennarius > Antennarius maculatus. The sequence continues at coordinate 14,237,877 of CM023607.1, read as the reverse complement.
TAATGATCAAAGGTTATTCTGGCTGCCTGGCTTTGATCTAGTACAATATAAATGGCAGACCTGTGATTTGCACTGGACAGTCACTTTAAGTATGAATTTGGAATTCTATGAGAGTTTCAAACAAAGACTTAACACAAACGGAGTTGCCATGCTAGAGAAACGTAAAAAAACCTCCTGATTTTTGACAATATTATCTACTTTAAATTATAATTTGACTGATCATTTTCAAATGTTCATGTTTACATATGTGAATGCATTATAAGTAAAATGTTGCAGCAAAAGATATTGTATAATATATAGAGCTGAAGATGAATGAAGATCAATGAATTATATAGAGCCAGCAGCTGTAGTTGAGTAGAGAGGTGTACAAAAACATGCACACTACAAGATGTTTCAAGATTTTATTGTTTTCTTACCTGTAACTAAAAGTAAATGATAGCATGAAGCCATAATCTCACTTGTTAACTCACTTACCTACAAAAAAGATACTGTTCTTATAATTGTACAAACATACACATTAATTGTACAAATATACACAATAATTACACTGAAAGCCTAAGGATGGATAGCCTATCCTGGTCTAGCCTGATGGATATGTTAGATTAAATATTTTGAAATAAGTAATGTCAAAGACAATTTGTCTATACAGTATTACATGTAATAAGCCAGTGCTAATATCACGTTCACTAAGCACAATAGCCCAGCAATGCCAGCTGATGTAACTATAGAGCCACAGTACGTAACCATTGAAATGTTAATTTGTTGTGTGTATTTGTTGCTACTCTGGATGTTACAGAGGTCCTTGAGACTAACAATAAGCAGCCAGCTTTGGATGTTTTGTATGATGTAATCAAAAGCAAGAAATATCGAACATGGCAGAAGAGCAACGAGTCCACTATGCTCAAGTTCCTGGAGCTCTGCGTGGATCTCCGCAAGAGTCAGCTCGCCAAAGAGGGTCTCTACCAGTACAGGAATATCTGCCAGCAGGTGTGTGAGGGCAATTCTGCTGTTGGGACAGATTAAGTCATCGCTGAAGTTGTTTTTAAGTCGAACTTTAATAATTTTTTGGCTTTTAGGTGAATATCAAATCTCTGGAGGATATGGTCAGAGCTTACCTGAAGCTGGCAGAGGAGAGAACTGAGAGGGCAAAGGAGGAATCCCAGCAAATGGTCTTGGATATTGAGGATTTGGACAATATCCATACTCCTGAGAGGTGACTGTGCTCATATTATATCCATTATTGACATCCACTGATGTCCATTTATTTTGTTATATTTTACATCGTAATTTTTTTACAGTAATTTGATTTGTAATGTGTAATGAAAAGCTAATTGTATGTCACGCAGTATTTTGATCACACCTGGTTTCAAAGAGTTTTTGATTTTAGTGTGCTTTTGAGTGTTGTGAGTGGAGAGGACACCCAGGATTGTACTGATCACTTGCTGCTCGCTCCCTGGGTAAAGTTCTTGTGGGAGTCTTACCGCCAATGTCTGGACCTTCTGTGTAACAACTCCAAGTTGGAGCGTCTGTACCATGACATCGCCCAACAAGGTAGAGAAACACTAAACACTTTAGGTACATTTGTCTTCATGCAATTAAAAAATGAAGTGTGATATTTAGTTTGTAAGACTGCATAAAAGTTACCATCGACAAAATCCTTTACATTTGATATGTTTTGGTGTTGAAATAAGTTAATAAAATAAAAACACAAATTTTCACCAGTAAAGATGCAAACAGGTCCTGTCATGTTCATTCTAATCATTCCTTTTATGTTGACCATAATTGTTTAAATATACATGGTCAGTGTTATATATTAACAGCTGTTGATAATATCTAAACATCTTTTCCACAGCATTTCTGTACTGCGTTCGGTACACCAGAAAAGCAGAGTTTTGCAAGCTTTATGCCAACCTGCAAACGCACTTGGCTCAGATGCAGCGGCACCACAGCCAGAGTCCTGCCATCAGCCTGAACCCTGTGAGCCAGTCGATGCACCTGGAGACCCGTTTGTTGCAGGTGGACAGTGCTATAAGCCTGGAGCTCTGGCAGGTCTGTCCACAACACGCCTTTAAAAAACATGTCTGCAAGCATTTTTGTTGATCCTGGTATTAACATATGACAACATGACACAATAGATAGCCAGTAGTGATGTAAATAGTGGTGGTGTTGCATGTAAACAAAACTCAACACTTGTGTATTCCGTCACCCTCTGCACTCCATCCATTTACCTCCAGATTAATAATTACCTCTGCCAAAGGGGTTGAGAGTTTGGTTCCATTTTTTGATGGCAGGGTTAAAATAAACAGCTACAGACAGAGATTCTCATGAACTTTGGTGGTGAGGTTGGTTATGTGGCAATGATGAATCCTTACCTGCCAACCACAGGTAGCTGCACATTCTGACATCATTCTGTATAGCCTGTGTGCAATTCTTGTTACTTTGAGTCTCAAGCAAGTCCCAAATCACTGTGGGGAATGTCAAGTTGAGACAGCGCTCAGGCCAACCAAGTTCAAAGATGTTTTGATGGCCTATTCCACCTCCATATTTAAATCAGGCTAACAGAAACAGTCTAGGGTGATATGCTGGGGTAGATTCTCATTCCTTCAGGTTATGGTGCTCCCTGAAGGTTGAATTTGAAGGACCTGGACATCTGTTTAACCCTTAACAGCTAAGAAGTAACCAATATGACATTGGACTACATAAATCCATGCCTAATTTGTTAGGCTGTACCTCTGTGTTGATTAACTTAGTGGGAGAGTCACTGAAACCCAGCTCTATAGGTGTCAGCCATGGAATGTTATTTTATGTTATATTATAGTTATATATATGGATATAAACATCATTACTCACATTATAACATGTATCCCATTCACGTTTGTGATCCTTGAAAGGGATGTGAACTTTCAGGAAGGATGTTTTTTTCAGCTCAAGGAACTATAACAACTCAATAAATATTTTTTTTACGGTTACGGTTGTGATTCATATTACGTCCCCATGAAAAACAGAAGGTTTTTACATGAAAAACATTGTGATTTTCGTGTAAAAAAAATATTGTTTGTAACTAAATGATGTTTCATAAATTGAGTAATTGAATTGGATTTATAAAGATTTTATTCCTTTTTCATGAGTTCTTTTCAAACTGGTCAATATAGCTTTCTTATTTTTATTTTAAATCATACTTTGGGAACAGGACCTACATTACAACTGTGATTTATGAAGAGATGCACAGGTTGTTTTGGAGCCTGCAGATATTATCTTCATACATGTGAAGCTTCTTTGTTTCATCACGCTTCAAAGCGTTGATGTATTATAATTGTCAGTGTTAGTGTGTTCAGATGGACGAATGAACGGATGGACGGACGAAAGCTGATGTTTTTATCTATGAAAGTAGGTCAGAGCACTAGCTTTGATCTTTGACCTATGCAAGAAGGTCAGGGTAAAATTTCAAATTCAGGGGTGTTGCGGGATGTTGAAATCTGTGACTGCCTTGTTACTTTCCGTGAAGGGGGATGTATTGTGATTGTCAGCGTTTGTGTGTTCCTTCGTTCGTCTGTATGTTCGTCCATTAGTCCCCCAAATATCTTCGCAACCATTGAAGATAGAAAGATGAAACAGAAAGCACATTACTTGGGCCGCAAAGGGGATGAAAATGAGATGATGACCTTTACCTTGAGAAAACTAGGTCAAGATCAAATTTCAACTTTTGTACACTCAGGAACCAGATAAGATAGAAAGACGAGGGAGATGGCCAGTGTGAGTAAGACCATAGATCAAAGCTAGTGCTTTGATCTACCTAAAATTTTGAATTCAGAGACTGCAACATCCCATGACTTATCGTGACCTACCCTGAAAGTAGGTCAGGGTAAAATTTTGAATTCAGGGGTGTCGAAGGATGTTGCAGTCTCTGACTGTTTTGGTTCTCATGATGTGATGTGTTTTGGTTTTTTCTTTTAGGAAGCATTTAAAACTATTGAAGACATCCATAGTCTGTTTGGTCTTTCCAAGAAGCCTCCCCAACCCCAGCTGATGGCCAGCTACTACAACAAGTTGTCTACTGTCTTCTGGAAATCTGGGAAAGCTCTTTTTCATGCCTGCACTCTCCACTGCCTCTACCACGTCTCTAGAAAAATGCGCAAAAATGTAACCCAAGATGAAACGCAGAGGTATCTTATTTATAATTTGCTAATTGTTGCTAATTAAACTGGTAATCAGCAAATGGTTGATAACTCTTTCAATCTTCTGGTTGTCCACAAGGGTCATCTTGGCTACTCTGTCCATTCCCATCATCCCTGAGTGCACCGACATTGCTCGGCTGCTGGACATGGACAACATCGTTGTGGACAAACATCGCCGACTGGCTTCACTTTTGGGCTTGCCATCGCCCCCAACCCGACAGAGTCTCATTAATGACATGGTACTGGTCATGCTCACATCAGTACCTTCACATCTTTTTTCTGTGTAAATTAGTGTCCCAGAATTCTTTCTGGTCACAGTAAGTCTAACCATCTTGATGTCCTTCCTTCGGCTACTTTGAAAGACAATTGGTTAAAACTTTGGATTTTGGATTTTCCACTAAGCTACTCCATAAAGCAAGCTTATCAAATAAGCCAAGCTTATTCCAGTTAGTTTGCTTTAATTACATCCCGCTTCAAATTGGCGATGTATTGTAATTGTCAGTGTTCATGTGTTCGTCCTTTCGTTCATCCATTCGTTTGTCCTTTTGTTCGTACGTTTGTTCGTTCGTTCGTATGTCCACCAAATATCGTCGCAACTGTTGCAGATACAAAGATGAAACAAAAAGCACATTACTTGGGCAGCAAAGGGGATTAAAATGAGATGATGACCTTGACCTTGAGAGAATTAGGTCAAGGTCAAATTTCAACCTTAGTACACTCAGGAACCGGATAGGATAGAAAGACAAGGGAGAAGGCCAGTGTAAGGCCATAGATCAAAGCTAGTGCTTTGATGTACCTATGCACTAGCTTTGATCTATGGTCAAAGCTAGTGCATAGCTTTGACCTTTCAGGTTAGGTCAAAGCTAGTGCATAGCTTTGACCTACCCTGAAAGGTCAAAGCTATGCACTTGTCAGGTACTTCTTTCATGGTACCCTGAACTACCATGGAAATTGGTCAGGGTAAGTCGCGGGATGTTGCAGTCTATGACTGCCTTGTTTAATTTGATTAAGTGACGGCATTATGAAATGTTAAAGAGATTCAAAGAACCTTCTTAGGTTTTTAGTGAGAAATGCACTGAGTTTAATTGGTTAAATCTAACCTTTGTAGTGTTTCAAATATCTTATTGCTTTTAGCTTATGGGCATTTAAAATAGTTCTTACTTTCTAACTATTAACTATTAACTGTCAACTATTGTTTAACCCAAGCTTTTGTTAGACTGACCTGATGTGAAAGACATGATTTCAATTTGATTCTATTGTTTAGGTAGGATATTTGACTCCAAGGAATCAAACAGTGGCCGAAATGGTTGCAGCTTAACTTTACTTCTAGTCAGACTTTAGCCAGGTTCAATTTAGAGAATATGCAAGTGACTGAATATAGGTCGATCTGCCATAACCAATTACAGCAGATTAGAAGCAGTGCTTATAATTGTTAGGTTAATTCAAGTCAGGCCCAAATTTATATCCCCACTTTTCTTAGCATCCTTTATAGAACAGACCCTGGATTAAAAAAAAAACAAAACACCCTCACACTTACTTAAAAATGTTTTGACAAATATTTTTTGATGTTTGCCTTCTAGGTGAAATTTAACTTGCTTGAGTATGTGGTTCCTGACCTAAAGGAACTTTACAACTGCCTGGAAGTAGAATTTGATCCTCTGAAGCTAAGTGGACAACTGACCAAGGTAAATGATCAAATGACTGTGAGGTTGATGATTAGAAAAGAGCCCATCTATCTTTTTTTATTTCTGTAGAAATAACGTTACATCATAACCTTACGTTATGATGTAACGTTGGGTTACATCATAATTATTCTAATTAGACTTATTGTGAAAGTCAGATCCTACTAAAAGGCAAACATACTTTCCAACTAGGTGATGAGCTGGATAAGAGACCAGGCTGGAGAGGAGCCTGATTTGCAGCAGTATATCCCTCATCTTCAAAGTAATACTATCCTGAGGGTACTGCAACAGGTAATTAGCTTCAATCCAGAGGATTGCTCACCTAAATCCCTTAAACCATAAATCACATCAACAGTCAAGTGGTATTAATCTGTCCCATTGTTTTGCATCCGTTCTATCAAGGTTGCACAAATATATCAGAGCATCAAGTTCACCCGTCTGGCTTCCCTTCTTCCATTTGTGGATGCATTCCAGTTGGAGCGTTCCATTGTGGATGCTGCCCGGCACTATGATCTGCAGGTAGTTTTAAGCTTAGAAGACATTCCATGGTTGTAATGCATTACAACTGTTCAACTGACAAAATGTTAGTGTAGTCCAAACGATGTCCAATGTTCAGTTTTGATGTGTTTTACTTGGCTGGCGTCCTTTTTCTCAATAGGTCCGTATTGATCACACCTCTCGAACTCTGAGCTTTGGCTCTGACCTGAACTACTCCACCAAAGAGGACGCCTCTGTCGGTCCATTCCTACAGAACATGCCCTCGGAGCACATAAGGAACCAAGTTTCTGTCATGTCTGCATCTTTGGCCAAAGCCACCCAGGTCATCAAGCCTGCCCTTATCCTGGTGAGTTCACTCTTACTTAGCTGTTATTCACATTATCTGACATGTAGCATGTGATTTCATGTTTGGATATGAGGGAGCTTCTGGACTTTGTGCTCTTTCCCATTTTATAACATTGTTGGTTTATTTTCCTCTTCTTTCTTTAAGTTGTTGATTTATTTATTTATTTTTTACCTTTTTAAATGTCTTGGTTGTCACACTCTTGTTCTACCCTACCAGCATGTGGCTCACACATTCAGATGTCCAACGCTTTGACATTGTTTGATGCCATCACAGAAACAGAACAACATGGACCTCATATTGATCAAGTTTATCGACCTTGTGCCAGCATATAGGCATTACAGTCCTGGCCAGCCTTGTACGAAGAGCTACCGAGACTGGATGCCTGATCAGTGACTCAGATTAGCTTTAACTAGCATTATACTCTGAAATGTATGCATAAACTTCAGTTCACAGTATATTGTGCCACAAATCTTCTATTTTATTCTTCAGGTCTTAACTGCATTATGTTCTTGTCTCTTTTCAGCGAGAATGTGAAGAGCAAAAACAGCAGGCCATAGCTGCATATCTTAAAAATGCCCAAAAAGATCATATGCGCATCTTGACTCGCAGGCAGATCATTATGCGCTCAGAGATTCAGCGTGAGAAGGAGGAGATGGAGCAATGGGAAGCAGAAAGACAAAAATTTAATGAGGCAGAGGAGCATCTGCGCCTAGAGGCCAAAGAGAAGGAGAAGGAATGCATCATGCAAGAACATGAGCAGGTCAAGAAAAAGGCAGTCGGTGAATGGTTGAAGCAAATCAAGAAGACTGAACTCGGAGCCAAGGCCTTCAAGTATATTGGCATCGAGGTATAGTGTACAGTAATGACAACTATGTGCAGTCTATATGCATACAGGTTGTAGGTGTGGACTTACCTTTTGCAGAGCTAAGTGTCTGAAGATCTGCAAACCTGTTTGCACTTTACATAGGGGATCCACATTTTGACCTCAAGTATAATGATACAATTTTTCACCATTAACTGCAGAAAATGGCGTTTGATCTATTCCAGTTCAGTTGTCAGCATACAGTACTTAGTCTAACTGCAAGTTATTAAACAGCTACTCTCAAAGTTGTGTCTTTGACTAGATATTATTGTAGAGCCCATTGCAAGAAATTTTAGAAATGGGTCTGACCAAATGTCTGCTCTCAAATGTTTATTTATTTATTTTGTCAAGAAAGCATTGAATTATTTTCTTCCTAGTAAATTTAAATGTTGAGTGGGTAGCATGTGTTAAGCAAATTTTTGCCAAAGCTTATGAATGGTCTTGGCAGGTCTTCAGTAACTACAAACAAATGAAACTAAGAAATTGTCTTCACAGGATGTTGAAGAGCTGGATCCTAACTTCATCATTGCCAAACAAGTGGAGCAGCTGGAGAAGGAGAAGAAAGAACTTCAGGAGCGTCTGAAGACCCAGGAGAAGAAGGTACCTGAGTGGTAGATCAGTGAAAAAACTGATCATCTGAATGTGAATGGGAAGCAACTATTTTCTGTCTTTCCAGATGGACTACTTTGAGAGAGCAAAACGTCTTGAAGAGATTCCTCTTATTAAGAAAGCTTATGAGGTGCAACGTGTCAAGGACTTGGAACTATGGGAGCTCGAGGAGGAAAAAAGGGTGTGTATTTACGGAAGCAATATGTGAAAATGACATTCATTAATCAAACATTAAAATTGCATATCATAAAATAAAATGTAATGCACCATAGATGGTAAATTTTCTTCTACTTCTTGTAGATTAGTAACATGAAAATTGAATGGGAGAAGGCTATGGAGCACAGGAAGCGCATGTCCAGGATGACAGAAGACAAACACAACTTCTTGTCTGCCCATAGATTTAATTTTGAGGTAAGAAGTCTGAGTCCTACATATTGTGGTTGCTGCTCTTTTCACACTTTCCACTCGAACGCATTTCCAGTTTTAATGTCAGCCACCCTTCAAACCCTTTTTTAGTGACACGTTGATGGCGCAAGTTTTTTTTTTGTGACTTCTTGTCTCATCTCAATCAATGAAGTTATTACTTGAATGTTGAATAGTATAGATTTCTGCAAGTTAACATGCTTAAAGACTTGAATATTTTAAGTAGTGGTCCAGTGACGGAGTGTTTGGCCTTTGGCTTCAAGTGCTTGATTCTGCTGTGTTGCTCTGTTTCCAGTCTGAGCTACATATGTGTGAAAAGCCTATGTAGAGGCCAATGACTGTTTTAATTAAACTCAATTTTGTTCACTCTTCCACCAACTTTCATGAAAATGAAAGTAATTGACAAATATCATCCAAAGAGCTCCTCTCCCAGTGTTAAAAAATTAGAAGCAAAGTTCTGGCCCTTTCACATCCACTCCAAAGAGTTTTTCCATGCTACATTGCTACATGCATTCCTCTGGTACACTTTATGATATCCTGTTGATAGACAGACAAAACATTACTGTTTAGATATAGCCTCCTTGATGAAGGACATTAAAATGAAAATGAAAAGAATTTAGGTTAGAATAATCCGTCAATCAAGTGTTTGGACCACTCCTGTGTACATGCACTATTAATCAAACAGAGCAGCACGTTCACTCATATTATTATGTCTTCAAAGCAAAAACTGAAAGTTTTCCAGGAGCGCTTGGTGGAGGAACGGAGGAAGCGTATGGAACAAAGAAAGGGTCAACGCAAAGAGGACAGACGTAATGCTTTCTACCGTCAGAAGGAGGAAGCACAGCACATCAGGAAGGAGCAGCTTGGGAAAGGTAATTCTTTTCTGCTCACATTGGAACACAAGAGCCATCCACTTGTGATCTGACGGACATGATTTGATTCACTACAAAATTTATTTGAGAAAGAAAATGTAGGAACCTGTAGTAGACATGTTTGATGAAGCCACAATGTGGCGAGTGGTGTCTTTGTGGCACAAGTGTAATCCTTCATTTTTCTGGATGATGGTAAGTGAAACTGGACATGACAAGTTTCACGGAAATGAATTCCAATCTGTGGCACTGCTTTAGAAGAAGAAGAAATAAATCCTTATTGTCCCCATGGGGAAATGATCTTTTTCACTGTATATGCATGTATATATGTGTATAGGCCCTAGAAACAAACACACACACACACACACACACACACACACACACACACACACACACACACACACACACACACACACACACACACACACACACACACACACACACAAACACACCAGTGGCCTGTAAGCATGCAATTTAAATACAGTGGGAGGCAGAGTGATGAGCAGCTTGAAGGGGGGCGGGGGGTGCCTTGCTCAAGGGCACCTCGGCAGTGCGTGATGGTTTTTTTCCAAACGGAGTGCTGTGCTCCAGTTTGGCTATGCCATTTACTGTGTTGTATATACGTAGGTACAGTGCGCCCCCGTTCTTTGCGGTTAATGCGTTCCAGGAACCACACTTGAATCACGAAATCCGCGATTATAGTGACAAACTATTTATCTTATTATTTATAGTAATTTAAACATTTATGAACCCTCCCCATACTGATATTAAACCACCTTCTATCTGTATTACCTTTTCCCACACTCTGATAGACTGTTTAAATCACTTTTGTGTCTCACGAAACTCTCTGTCTGAATGGGTTTTCTCATGGTACTCCAGTTTCCCCAGTCATGTGTCTTAGGAACATTAGATTGAATGGTCTGTTCAGGTGATTTGATTGAACAATGTTGGTCTAGGGCAGTGCTTCTCAAATGTTTTCTGTTAAGCTCTCCCAGAAGAAAGAAAACATTTTGCGACCCCCTACCCTCCACCACACATGCTCTATGGTGGGCCTGTTTGTGCATGTGCGTATGTGCTTGGAATAAATGATACCTACACCATAACAGAGAAGTAAATACGCCCTTCACACACTTTGCAGTTAATGGCACATAGCATGTACATGTTAAAGCGCCACTGCCACCCACTGTAGCAGATGTGCAATTACACTTTATTCTGTTGCAGCAATAAAAAAAGCAAACTCTATTTTTGCCATGCGTGTTCACCGGGTATTAACACAGTTGGTATTAAATCTGATTCAATGTGTAAATCAGTTCTAAATTATTTGTTCTGGTTGCCTTTTTTATCTTAATTAAAGAGGAGGGAAGATTGAGGAGAAAAACAGGCGGAGGTGATTCAGACAGGTGTCATCCCATCTCTAACAGGTATTTGTTTACTTGTTTACCTTAACCTAATTGTACCATTTGATGATAACCCAGCTGAACCACAAACAGCTTCTCACCAAGACCTATTGTGTCCAGGTATTGTAGACAGGAGGGCCGTGATAATGACAGAGAGGAGAGAGAGATGCCCTATAGACAAGGAGAAGGTCATCATAGAGGTAGAGCTGACAGAGGACCTCGTCATGGGGGCGCTGAAGACTGTGGTCCACGCCGAGGTGGTTATGAGGACCGTAGTCCACACATAGGTGGAGATGAGGATGGTGGTCCACGCAGACGTGGAGATGAAGAACGTGGTCCACGCCGAGGTGGTGGTGAGGATTGTGCTCCTCGCCTTGGCTTCAATGATAATTGTGCTCATCGCAGAGGCTTCTATAATGACCGTGATCCTAGCAGAGGCTCCTATAATGATCATCCTCCTCGCAGAGGCTTCTTTACAGACCGTGCTCCTCACAGAAGTGATGATGACAGAGGTTAGTTGTATCGTGTTTATTATAACGGAGAAAGACAAACGAGACTGTTACCCCTGTAAGTGAAGCTACATTGTTTGAAACTCAGTTCCGTTTAAGTCACTGCAGTATCTAATGAATACATAAACAGGCACTTGTTCCACATAGTACACAGAAGTTACCTGATGGTATTTTCTTAAGCATGGCAAGATAATTTGTAATGTCACCACAGAGCCAATGAAGTGTTGGAAAGAGACATTTAATCACTGTTTTTCACATGAACTTTGGAACCTAGGACTTTTTTCATCATTTTTATCTATGAAACATAAACTGCCTGACTAATTTTGTGTGTTGTACTTTAAAGCTGTGGAAGGCGCTAAATTTCTGCTTCACATCCATCTTTTTTTTCTTCAAATCACTGTCTTTGGCTAAAACGCAGAAAGTCTTCAGTTACATTTCAAGCTGTACCTATTAATCTGATATGTGACCTCAATTCAGCACAACAGGAGATATTGTAATTATCAGCAGAGGGCACAATTTACCTTCCTACCTTTATCTTACCAGAGTGATACTTCAACATGATAAAATCAGCATTATCCTGCTTACAGACAATCTTTGTTTCTTCACAAGGTTCTTGGCGTTGTGGAGGCCGAGAAAACAGGGAGGAGTGGGGTAGGGGGAGGCCAAGAGAGAGGGACCGGGAGCGTAATGCTGGATGGCGACAAAAGAAACCCTCATCCAACCAAGAACCAGACAGATGATGGTGGTTGAACTACTGTCCGCCGCTGAGCGACATACTGCATCAGATGTCCTTGTTTTATTTTTTTGGGGGGGAGGGGTATCCTGTACATTGCCACATCAGATGTCCTTGTTTTATTTTTTGGGGGGGAGGTGAGTGGTATCCTGTACATTGCCATTCCATGTCCATGTATTATGTGTGTGGTGACAGTGTTTTTCTTTTTTTATTTGTTTGTTTTTATTTTTGTGAATCACAATGTGTTGCATGGGGCGGCATGGTGGCGCAGTGGTTAGCGCTGTCACCACATAGCAAGACGATTCTGGGTTTGCGTCCCGCTCTGTGCAGAGTTTCCATGTTCTCCCCGTGTCTGCATGGGTTCTCTCCGGGTTCTCCAGCTTCCTCCCACCTCCAAAGACATGCACTTCAGGCAAATTGGACGGCTTCAAATGTTCCCTAGGCATGAGTGTGTGTGTGTGTGTGTGTGTGTGTGTGTGTGTGCATGGTTGTCTGTCTATGTGTGGCTCCGCAGTGCACTGGCATTGTACCCGGAGTGTCCCCCGCCTCACGACCCCAGTCAATTGGGATAGGATCAGCACCCCGCGACAGTGGATACAGCGGTATAGAAAATGGATGGATGGATGGATGGACTTTGTGTTGAGTGTTCTTGTGTTAAAAGTGCCCCATAAATAGATTTGATTTGATTTGATATTAATAAGTTAACCACAGTGAACATATCACTCCTCTGGTTTTTGAGAGTCAGGACAAAACATGTCTCACATAGAGAAGTCTTACATCATAAATGAAGAAATTAATAGTGATTGACACACCCATAAAGTTAAATCTAAAGGTATTGTGAATATTGATGTTTTGATGTTATGACCGAGGAAAATCTTTTCTCTGGTGGGCTAGAAAAAGCAAAATCATCGCATAAAAACTTAAAAATAACAGCTACAGATTGTTTGTCTTTGTCTTACTCCAAAAAAAAAACCCTTATACTTTGTCTCAGTGTATCTACAACACCATTGAACTTTACGTCACAGCTTATTTGGGATTTAACAAAATACAAAATAATAAATAAAACAACTACTTTTTTAATCAAATTTCTCATTTGTCATTTCCATGTATTAATCCTTTGCTGATGCAACAAACCATACAAACCTAGGTAGAAACTATTCAAGAGGGTTGATTTACTCTGTCTTGTAGGCTACACTATTCACTGATAGAAAAATAAAAGCTGTGTCATACACGAACAATTTCAACAAACCAAACTTATGAACTGCAGTGACTGACATTATTACATTAAGTCTCACACTGTTCATTTTCTTTAAATTTCCACAGAAGACAGTCATTTTCACAGAACTATATCAGAGTGCAGTATCTCATTCAGCATTTTAAGCGGGGTTACCCATTATTTAATTTCTAAAATCTGGCATCTTTTAGCTTTCACAAGTGCGTCAGTGTCAGGTATCACAATGGTAGCCAATTTCAGGATGTTATTCATGGGCTTGTTTGTTAGCCTTGAGTGCAGCTTTGCTTAATTGTTGCTCGTTACAGAGAAAACGTGCTCAGAGATATATGTTACCCTGACTTGAAAGAAAGGGCTGTCAAGTTGGGATAATATGGCAAGAGATACTGATAAAATGCGTCCAAGCCAGCTGCGGTAAACTTACCCTTCAAATGTGAGTCACACTCATTATTGCTATTAAGTTGGATGTTGACAGGCAGATCAGAAACATTTTCCGTGAATCACGATCAAAAAACTTTGTTGTCTTTCTCTAGTTCACCAAAAATCTGAAAGTGTGTCCCTAACTCCCCCAAAAGTCCTGTTATTTTATTTCTGAGCTGCTTCAAGCTTGTGGCATGTGGGCTCATGCAGCTGCATTACCACCTGTGAGTTGCATGTACCACATTGACAGCTCTTTTTTAGACTTGGAACGGATTAAAACTTTACATTAATTATAATGGGAAAATAGTTTCGGATTTCGAACAACTCGCTTTTCGAACAGCCTTCTGGAACGGATTATGTTCGAAAACCGAGGGTTGACTGTAATTTTGTTCTAAATCACTATTTTTCCTTACTAAATTTGGGCCTGCATTAACAACACAAAATAAATAATAAAACTTATTAGCAATTTCTTCAGTATTCTTCTTTCGGCTTTTCCCTTCAAGGGTCACCACAGCGAATCAGTTGCCTCCATCTAACCCTGTCTTCTGCATCCTCTTCTCTCACACCAACTACCTTCATGTCCTCTTTCACTACATCCATAAACCTCCTCTTTGGTCTTCCTCTTGGCCTCCTGCCTGGCAGTTCAAACTCAGCATCCTTCTACCAATATAATCACTATCTCTCCTCTGGACATGTCCAGACCATCTCAGTCTGGCCTCTCTGGCTTTATTTCCAAAACCTCTAACATGTGCTGTCCCTCTGATGTACTCATTCCTGATCCTATCCAACCTGGTCACTCCCAAAGAGAACCTCAGCATGTTCATCTCTGCTACCTCCAGCTCTGTCTCCTGTCTTTTCCTCAGTGACACTGTCTCTAGGCCAAACAACATCGCTGGTCTCACCACAGTTTTGTACACCTTTCCTTTCAATTTAGCTGAAACTTCTATCACACATCACACCTGACACTTTACTCCACCCGTTCCATCTGGCCTGTACACGCTTCTTCACCTCTTTTCCCCACTCTCCATTGCTCTGGACTGTTGCCCTAAGCCCCTTGTAGCCCTAACCCCTTAGCAGTTTCTTCAGTATTTTTAATAAATTGTCATCATTTATATGTTGGAAAATCATTTTTACTATTTTTTAAATTATATTATTGAGCGCACTCCCAGAACAGTTAATATTATTTTTGTGTTTTCATAGCAATTGATCATGATAGTCTTTTTTGTGAAATCTTGTAATTTTTGGAAAATATTTTTTCCTTTTTCTTTGTTCTGTGTATGATAAATTTTACTTTCTTGAATTTTTCCCCAACTCTTCTGTACACTATGTATGAGTGTGTGTGTGTACGTGTGTGTGCGCGTGTGCGTGTGTGTGTGTCTGTGTGTGTGTGCCTATTTAAACAACATAGACAAAACTCCCAAAAAAGGGAAACCCACACACACACATTAAATTTCATGATAGGCATCAATACAAATACACAACTATCATAATTTTAGATTTTAAATTCTTCTTGAAAACTAATATAAAATCACAAATCTTCATTTCCTCATTCCATAGTTGAGAATTTAAGAATGAAACATTGGAAAGAAATTGAAATTAATGCAGAATAGATAAAAAAATAAAAAATATATACAAATTCTGGATTACCTCCCTTTGTCAAACTGGTAACCCTGGGTTTCTCTCATTTCAGGGTTATACCCAGGGTTTCTACTAAACTTGCTTTGTAAAAGGGACCCAAGACAGGTTCCTCCCACCTCCAAAAAACATGCGATTCAGGTTAATTGTCCTGTCCCAAATTGACCGTAGGTGTGAGTGTGTGCATGCGTGTTTGTATATGTGTGGCTCTGCGGTGCACTGGCATCATGCTTGGAGTGTCCTCCTCTGCCTCACGCCTGCCAATCGGCCGGGATAGGCTCCAGCTCCCCGCAACCTGTGACATGTTATGTATGGTTGAAGTGTCTTAGCTTCCATTTGTCGTCCTCCTCACTGCAAAACAGGACTTAGGCAGAGAAGATGAGGCTCCTTTCACAAGTTCGGCCTCTCCTGCCGCACTCAGCACAGCAGATCAACAATCAACACTTAACTGTGACAGTAGTCACGGTTAAGTGTTGATTGGCAGCCAGTTCCAGCCAGTTCCAGATCCCAGAGCTTGCTGCTGACCAGGGCAGCAAGACCCTGGAGAAAGCTGGAGACAGCTGGGTCCAGTGTTGGCCAGGTTGTTCTGTCACGGAGCACTGGAGTAGGACCTAAATGCAGGACACGGGTGGAGAAGCTTTCTGGAATGGTTTAATTAGAAAACCAAACTTCAGACACAGGCAAGGATCAAAATAAGATGCAGGCAGAGGTGCTAAACAATCTGGCACAGAAATAAGGCAAAACCCGGCTTAAAAAGCCTCAGACTGATCAAATCCAGGTGTGGAGACAAGCAACATTGCGGAATTTCTTTTTTCGTGGGTGGTCCTGGAACACATTAACCGCGAGTAACAAGATATTACTGTATTGGGTTAGTGGACCGAGGTAATGTAGGGATGGTACCCAACAGCCAACAGTTCAATGTACTTCACAAGATCAAGACCTCCATGTTTTGTATTACTGCGCTGGTACCATCCCTGTCCGCACGAAGAGGGGAGCCCCGGAAGCCCTCAATGGAAACATAGTTATCCGGCATGTCCATGTATTACCAATAACTCGATATTCCAACTTAATACTCTTGATGCAAGTTCCATGAACTCCTCCATCTTGTTAGCCGGCGATCTCTCGTTGTCTGTGATGTCCGTGAGCAGACATGGCTTTTATTATCTCTTATCTTTTATCTCCTGTCCATACTCATCCACAAAAGTTAACTTAG
This sequence comes from Antennarius maculatus, assembly GCA_013358685.1. Lineage (NCBI taxonomy): Eukaryota > Metazoa > Chordata > Actinopteri > Lophiiformes > Antennariidae > Antennarius > Antennarius maculatus. Next base: position 14,221,275 of record CM023607.1, on the reverse strand, counting down.
TCCACCTGTGTCTGTGTTTGTATCTGGTTGATTCGTACAGGGTGTCTGGAGATTAACTCTGACAGACTCCTCCAGATTTTGCACTCCCTCTAAATGTGGCAGGGAGTCACGACTCATGGTGTATTGTTTCAAGCTGGGGTAATTGGACAAGACACAGCAGCTGACACCACAGCGAGCAGTCCCCATTGGACAGGCTCTAGACCACTTATTAGTTTTTGCACTATAACACTCTACAAAACTCTTGAAATCAATGCCGTTGTAGCCCCCCATCACAAATAGCTTGTTGTTTATCACTTCAATGCCAAAGTTGCTGCGGAAGGACGACATGCAAGGTCGTTGATGCCACTCGTTGGTCCGTGGGTTGTAGGCCTCAACGCTTCTGAGACGTGAGAGGCCATTGTAGCCACCAAGCTATCAGAACAAAATAATTTTAAAAAGGTATGAGTGTTTGTGTTCAAATCAAATTTAACATATTATGAATCATGCTAACAAACTTGTGAACATTGTGAACATGGCATGCATGCTGCCAACTAAACATCAAACAGGACATTTTCATTTTGTAAGCACTTAGTCCTACTGGATAAAATGACATGCTGGCCTTAAAATGGATTAGTTCTTCATTTACTCACTACATAGATGTGGCTGTCATATAAAATGACACCATTTCCACTGCGTCTGGTTCTCATGTCGGCGAACCTTGTCCATTGGTTGGACTTTGGACAATAAAATTCACAACTTTGAAGGACAATTTTTCCATTGAAACCACCACAAATGTAAATCTGGGCAGAAAAAGAGGAAAACGAAAAGTATTTAACAAATATTACTTTTCTTGGCAGAAGCCCCAAGTAGTCATTTTTCACTCATGACTCATTTTCTTCTCTCTTTTAATATAATTAAAGAGTTCTTAAGAGTTCTTGATACAAATATTGAATACGTTCCAGCATATAGTGTAGTCCACAAAAGTTTGAATTAACAACTTTGTTCGTTCGTTCGTTTGTTCATTCGTTTGTTCATTCATCCGTCTGTCCGTCCGTCCGTCCTCTTATCTGTTTCTTTGCCTGCAAGGGTCATGGGGGTTGCTGGAGCCTATCCCAGTGGATTTACGGAAGACAAGCAGGGGACACTCCCGGTGCGTTGGTGTACCGCGGAAATTAAGAAATTCTTGCAGGGAAAATAATATGTTCATATTGGGTTTTCTCCAGATGCCCTGGTTTCCTCTCACCTCCAAAAACAAACACCCTAGGTGAATTGATCAGTCCAAATTGCCCGTGGGTCTGAGTGCGTGCGTGAGTGGTTATTTGTCGTTCATGTGGCTCCGCAGTACACTGCCACTCGTTGGTCCGTGGTTGGAGTATCCCCCACCTCTTGCCCACAAGTCATCTGGGTTAGGCTGCAGCAATCCCCACAACCCGCCATAAGATGAACAAGCGGCAGTAAATTAATGGACGAATTAATTGTTTTTTAAAACATTTAGCGGAGCTCTAAACTCTGGCAAAGTATTGAAAAAAACCCACAAAAGGTAAACAAGAAGGTAACTCAATGCACCCATGTTTCCTGTCAGCATTATAGCAACTCCAAAGCAAAGCAATTCCCGACTGCTCTGTAACTTCACCCACCTTGTTATTGAATACTGCACAACCGCAATCACTTCTGACATCATGCATGGATGCAATTAGACTCCATTGGTTTATCTCAGGTCTGTAGCGCTCTGCAGTCCTCAGTCGGCGATTACCATCAAAACCCCCTAATGCATAAATAAATCCACCCAAAGCAGCAACGCTTACATAGCAGCGGCAGTGGTTCATGGATGCTGCTTCAAGCCACATGCATCTTTTCACATCAAATTTGCGCATGTTGTTGCAAGCGTCCTCCCCATTAGAGCCACCAATACAATAGATAAACCCATTGTGGAAAACAGTGCCATGACAGCCACGGGGACTTTCCTGATGATCTGTAATATCCAACCAGTAATCAGCACGGATATCGTAAACCTCGATGATGTTGGTTACATGGGTGCTGCACCAGCCTCCAATGGCAAACATTACGGCATTAGGTAAGCGAGGACGAGCAGTGTAGTTAGAGCAAAATGTCATGGGTGGTGTGGCATTCAAAAGCCGGTATTTGAGTTGCAAGGCATTAATAATAATTTGCACACACTGGGTGTTGTTTCTCAAATATGGATTGGACATCATGGACTTAATGTCAGCTATACTGCACAAAGCCAGCCGAGCCTACAGAGGAAAAAGATGGAATTTAAATTGAACAGAATGAAATTGTGCTATTACATATTTATAAATACAAAAATCACCAATTTCAGTCTGACATGACTTTTAACTTAAGAAATATTTTTGTATTAACAGGACTCATACCAAAACTAAATTTCAAAAATATATTTTGGTCACTTTATCCTGATAAAATTTAACTTGGCTACAGGTGTAAAAGCACCCAGGTAACCTTATAGTTGTAATTATTTTTGCTGTAAAACATATAAGCCAATTACTGAATCTGAAAATTTAAATTACGCATAATGACAGAATGTTGTCTTACCTTTGACAAGAGCGCAGCTAAGTATGTGGTTCTGTGCGCAGGTGCATGGTTGATCCACCTAACTATGGCCTCATACACAGTTTTCTCCTCATTCACATTAATGTCATCACTATCAAGCATGTCACTTAGTTCCTGCCAAGTCAGCTGCAGGAACTCCTCGCTAGAAACAACCTCCTCAAACTTATTCGTCAAAAGGAAGTGAGCCTTGTGCTGCAATTGAGGACAAAAGATGGCGAACCGACGAACACCAATGCAGTTTTCTGGAGTGAGATTCTCTTCCACGAATTTGACGCATGCCTCTACAATATCAGTTATAATGAAAAAGTCAGCTGCTATAAACAGTTGTTGTACATTGTCCTCTGTCACAGTGACAGAACCAGTGTATGCAAAATCAATGATAGCCTCCATCACCTCAGCAGACACATCAGGAAATGCAAAATGTGTTCTGGTACAGGCTGTGTGTCGGCAGAAAAGTGCCCTGTGAATGAAGAAAAGCAATTAAGTAGCTATAATACCACATCGTATGATCAAATTCAAAAACAAATAAACAAAAGAAAAAAAGGCTAAACCAATGAACATGTAGAAAATGACAGCTTAACCTGGAGGGGTGTGATTGTGTGTCACAAGTGCACTTGGTACTAGTAAAACCTAGGTTGTAGATCAGTGATTAACATTGTAGTCATATCAGCTGATCTACGGCCACACGTTCTTGACACTTGAGTAAACAGAGGTGCTGAGCTGTCAACTGATCACCACCTGGTGGTGAGTATTATCAGGTTACGTGGGAAGATGCCAGGCAGACCTAGGAGGTCCAAATTGGCCTCATTGAACAGTGACCTCCAGCTTGCACTGGAGCTGTTTGCAGCCAAGTGTGAAGCAACTGATATGAGGAGTAGGACCTTTAAATCTGAGGCCATGGTTCTCAGCTGAAAAAGGGTGCAGTGCCCACTCCAAGTGGGAGGGAAATGTGGTCTGGTGAGTCCAGATTTACCCTGTTCCAGAGTGATGGGCTTATCAAGTAGAGAGGCAGATGAAGTGATGCACCCATCATGCCCAGTGCCTACTGGACCAGCCTGTGGGGGCAGTGTTGTTATATGGGGTTGCTGCAGTTGGTCAAGTCCAGGTTCAGCAACAGCATGTGCTCAAAGAATGAGGTCTGAATATACTGAATGACCAGGTATTTCCATCAATGGAATTTTTTTCTTCCCTGATGCCACAGGTTTATTCAAAGATGACAATGCAAGGATTAATCTGGCTCAAATTGGGACAGTGGTTCGGGGAGTATGAGACATTGTTTACACATGGGTTGGCCACCACAGAGTCCAGACCTTAAGCCCATTGAGAAGCTTTGGGATGTGCTGGAGAAGGCTTTGCCCAGCGATCAGACTCTACATTGGTGAAACATTAATGCAACACTGGATGGAAATAAATGTTGTGACATTGCGGAAGCTTACTGACACAATGATTCAGTGAATGTGTGTCCTAATCTAAACTAAGGTGGTCCAGCACAATGTTAGACAATATTGTCACAATATTGTGAACTTTTTTTGGTAGTGAATTTTGTTTCAGCCAGGCAGTGTATAACATAATAATATAAGAAAATATGTTGAATGAATGAATAAAAGCAGTAGAGAGGCTGATTTATACAGGTCCGTCTAGTCTCAATTAATGTGACTGCTGTGTTTCTCAGATAAAGTGGCTGATCCTCAACCTGTCATAATTTTACTGTATATCTGTATTTTGGGCTGAACTCAGTGATGAACTATATCAGTTTACATTGATATTACGTAAGTAACTCACTCAAAGTATATACTGCAGTTACACATGATGATCCTGTGAACATTAAATCTGGCACCCCCAGCGAAGATGACAGTGTCATGTAAAGGCTCCAAGGTATGCCTTGTTACTTTTGGCATTTTTGAATTTGTTCCCACCACAATACCAACAGTTGAGTGTTTTGAGTTGGAAGAATCAGATAAAACGATGATTGATTGATTGAATTGATTGTATAAACTGCCAACAGGCATATATAATGATTAGATTAAAGAGATTAGATGTTAATGCTAAAACAAAACAAGTGATGAGAAGACATCAAAGTGGAATATAGGTAGTTATGACAGTTTTAAGGCTAGGGTTAGTAATATAATAAACCTGCCATTATAAAGATCAAAGCGCAGGGATTGTCATTAGTCTGCTTTGATCTAACCATAACTCTCTGGCTTTAGCGCCAGTTTTACCACATCCGCTCATCTTCTGGGTCAGACCGGAATGCTGGGCCTGCTGGTAGGAGAACTCTGTGATGGGTGAGCTTGGTTTATAATACCAATACATTTGTTTTCATGTTTGGTATAAAGTCTGATATAACTGTTATATTGTGGAATTTCCACGGGTTCCCGCTAAAAGGTTATAATAAATTATAATTTTATACAGTTGGTTAGTTTATGTTATGCAAGTAATGCAAAATACAAATACGCCTCGATTAACAACTTGGTCGTCACACTTTACATTTTAAGTATTTTATTCACATACGAAGGACTCAATCTGGCAAATGATTGCTCTGAGCTTCGTTTCTGTATTTCTGTTAATGTTTGCAGCTTCCGGTCTGCGGCCGATCATGACGCAGCATTAGCGGATCCGGAAGTGAAGCACTAATAATAAACAAACCTGAAAACTGTGTGGTTTAGCAGAAGATGGTGTACGTGTCCAACGGTTAGTGGTTTCTCCTCTGTCTTTAACATGATTAAAATTTCTAGAGCGGATATGGCTTTCTTGTTTTAATTTTCTCTGTTGATCAGTCTCGTTTGAAATATGCGACATCACAGGAATATGTAATGGTTAGAGGGCGTTCACTTTAATTTGGCTAGCTAGCGTGTCAACTAGCTTAGCTCGAGGTAAATCAGATCAATCAACTTATGGGTTGGGTTTTCTTTTAGAACCTCACCTTATAGTTTAAAATGTTCAAGTTTCGGGTCTTTCATTTTACCTTTAATGTTGTTCTCATTTTTGTTGGGGTTCCCTCTTTGTTCAAAGACGTGTACAATACATTGCTTCTATATTGTCTAACATATTGTGAGTATTTGCGATCTGCCTAGTAACGCACTGATATCGCCAACGATCTCACCCCAAACCTGTCCCTCTTTGTTTCATCCAGGCCAGGTCCTGGACAGCAGAAGCCAGTCGCCATGGCGACTGTCCTTTCTGGTGGACTTCTTCTGGGGACTAGTCGAAGTCGTCGGCCTGTTGTAAGTCAATTAATCGCAGTTGTGTTCAATCAAGGAAAGCAGAGGTCCATATTATTAACTAGAATAGATGTGTAATAATAAAAAAAATGACCTATATACTTGATTGTTACTTGTTTTTAACATAAGGATTCTGTTATTTTGTTTTTTACTGGTTCGAAAATGCTGCTGTAACTCCTTTTATTTTCTGGACTGAGATGAGCCAAAACCCGGGATTTTTATTCTTAAATATCCAAGCCTAATGATCACAAATCCAAAGGAAAGCACTGTAATAGACATTCTCATCATCATTCTCATCTTCTCTCTGAGATGAATGCTGACCGCAGCATCCCATGATCACAATGACACAGTTCATATGCCGATGTTTAGCAAATAAAATAATTTCCCAGCTTAATGTATGATGTAAACATGCTCTTAGGCAGAAGGAAATTAAATTTTGTTTTGAAGGTATTAATAAAAACACTGTTTTAACATCATCACTACCATTTGGTTTGACTTTTTTTCCCCCGACAGCTTTAGGACAATAGTTCATCCCGACATGACAAAGGATGGTCACAGTGGTTCTTCAGGCTTCTATGATGGCAGAGGGTAAGACTCAGTGCCAGTCATTTTTCTACTGGCATAGACATTGAGGATATGTCTGACGTGTGTCTCTGTCCATAATATTTAAGGTGACTGAATCTGACACTGCAGGTATTTTCTGTTTGTGTAGTTGGGGTTGCATGCACCACAGATGGTTCAAGCTAAAGATTTTATTTGGAAAAGGGTATCCCCCTGTTTCCTAAAAAGCTAGCTTGAGCTGTAGTTAGAATACTTGCTACACTCTGACAGTTGAGTCATTTGCCCCAGAGATAAGGGAATTTCAGTATGGGAGAGATTTTAATGTTGTCTATTCTTCACACTTGTATGATCTGATGAAGCCAGAAAATATTAAGTTAATTATGTTTCCCACACATTTCATAGCATTGTTCCCTCTTCACTTTCACAGTCCTCCAGGTCCTCCTGGTGGCAGAAGACGGATGGGAAGAATATCCCATGGAGGGGGTCCTAGTGCTCCACCAATGGGTGGAGGAGGATGAGGAAGGTGAGGAAAAGTTTTTTTTTCTCTGACATTAATCAACAAATAAACATTATAATTTCAAAGTTTTAGTAGTGTAAACTTCTTTTTTAATTATCCTAAAAATATCTGGACATGTGAGGACATTTCATCTCTCTTGTGAAGCTGTCAATTGATTTGTTCTCTGCAGGTAAACGTCTACACCAGCTGTGTAGGCATGGGACTTGGCACCGTGTCCGTTTTCTGAGAATGATGGTGAAATCACAGTGCTGAGGCCCCCTGTTCATCAGCTGCCACTGCCATGAGCAGTTTTTGATGCCTTTCTGGGAATTCCTATTTGTAGGGGCCAGAATGGCTGATATAGCAGCTACCAATTCCACTTCCTCCCCTTGTGCTGCCCCGCACTTTCTTGTTAGATCTGTCTCCAAGAGATGTTGATAATCAAGGATGTAAAGAGATGATCACCACCTCGCCACTGTTATGATTTCATACAAAGAATCATGAGTTTCTTCTGTGTGTCCTACGTCTGTTTAAATGACAACTTTCACATTAACATGTATTGTTACACCTCGTGACTGTACAAATTATGTCCACATAAAGATGAGTTATATTGTCAAAAAAATAAATGGCAGACTTTTGATTATTTTTTTCCCCCACTGTTGATAATGTCAGAAACTATAAAAAGTAGATTTATAAGAGGTGATTGTTTTTGTCTGAGATATACTGTAATAATAATAATGGCAGGTGAAAATATTTATCCTTCTTTTAGCAGTTGATTAATACACGTTAGACTTGGAAAAAGCATTGGAAAGAATGATTTGTGAAGAATGACTTCGGTTGAATGTTATGTCAATATGCAATATCACAATTCCTAGTTTGTTGGCTTTTTGTTCAAATAAAACGCATTTATTGTGTTTTCCACTGTCAAAGGATTTATTTATACAGACCCCAACTGACATAAAAATGATAAGCCACATTACTTACACAATATTAACAAGCAAACCACCTGCTCTAGAACTGATAACAAATTGAGATTATGTGCTACATAGTCTTAACAGTAAAAGCAATACTGCTCTACTCTCCCATCATGCAGAGACAACACTGGTTTGTCTGAAAGATTAATTTTGTATTTATTCAAAAGAGTTTTACCATTTGCCAAAACACCACCCAAAACTTCCAACTCTTCTCTGATTCCAGCTAAAAGGCAGGTGACCTACCGGTACATGTAACACTACCTGAATGCATCCTTTGTTACCAAATGTGGAATACTGAGCACTGTTGCTTTGCAATTTGATGCTCACACTACACTTTCTGTGCAGACATTTAATCCCAGTAGGATGTTCATTTTCACCAGACAAAGGCAGCTCTCTCACGCAGCATTCGGACTCCAAATCGCTGCCATTCCCTCTGGTGGATCCACATTTCCTGCGTGGTGTCTAGACATGCTAACACTGCTCCCCCCTTCCATGATATCAGCCGAGGGTCCATATCCTAAAGCACAAGCAGTACATCAGAGGAATTACATTCCTATAAAATGCACTGTGTGTAGCACTCATCTTACTCACATAAAAGATTGCATAACTGATAAAAGTAAAACCAAAGTATTTTTGTGTGTTGAATTTGCTAAGTTTTGGGTACTATATATTGTTTTTGATGTATTTTGCTGTGGAGAAGATGACCAACTGACAGTCACTTTCAAAATGACCCTTCCATAGAATTAAAAAAATAATAATTTGCAGAAGGCCCTAAAATTAAATGGCTAATGGCTTATCCTGGTTTATTAATTTATATGTGGAAAGCTACAGTAGGTGAAGCAATAATGTATTGATTCCAAGTCTGGTCAGAGCAAAATGACAACCGTGTCTGAAAATGATCATGAAAACCACAACTATTAACATTAGTATAAAATTCAAATGATCAAAAGGAATAATCTCAAAATTTGGTTGAGGTGAGTGGAGGTTGGTGATTCTAGAATGTGTTGTTAGCTAGATAAGATTCAAATTAAAACTATTAGATACAGACATAAATCCAAAGGAACCATCACCTTATCGTGGTGGAGAGGTTTGTGTGCCCTAAGGATCCTGGGAGCTATGTTGTCGGGAGTCTTGTACTCCTGGTAGGGTCACCCAAGGCAAACAGGTTTCAGGTGAAGGGCCAGACAAAGAATGGTTCAGAAGATCCCATGAAAGTACGAGAAGGGAAACAAGTGACCCTGTCCGGAGGAAGCCCAGGGCCCACGACTAGAGCCAGGCCTGGACGGAGGGCCCATCAGCGAGCACCTGGTGGCCGGGTCTGCCACTGGGCCCGGCCGGGCTCAGCCCGAAAAGGCAACGTGGACTCTTGCCACCCCTGTGGACCCACCACCCGCAGGGCAGACCGATGGGGTCGGGTGCGCTGCCATATGGGTGGCAGTGATGACAGGGGGTCACGACGGACCAGACCCTGGCGGCAGAAGCTGGCTTTGGGGACGTGGAATGTCACCTCACTGGTGGGGAAGGAGCCGGAGCTTGTGTTGGAGCTGGAGCGTTACCAGTTGGATCTGGTGGGGCTTACCTCCACGAATAGCCTCGGTTCTGGATCCAAACTCCTGGATAGGGGTTGGACCCTGTTTTACTCCGGAGTTATGTCAGGCATGAGGCGCAGGGCGGGTGTCGGGATACTCACAAGTCCCCGGCTGAGTGCCGCTGTGTTGGAGTTTACCCCGGTGGATGAGATGGTCGCTTCCCTACGTCTTAAGGTTGTGGGAGGGAAAACTCTGACTGTTATTTGTGCGTATGCATCAAAACCTGGCAGTGGGGGGATTCACATCTTTGGTTGTTTTGCTGACTGTCATCAGTTCATTTGTTTTCCCCTCATTGCCTCCACGACCTTTTAATGTCTTCTTTGCCGTGTGCATCCTGCTAGCCTGTGGATCCACTATCGTGCTGATGTTCTGGTACCGGCAGGGCGATCTGGAGCCTAAGTTCAGGAATCTGATCTACTACATGCTGGTGTCCATTGTGCTGCTCTGTCTATGTGCCAACCTCTATTTCCATGATGTTAAGTAGGGCCGCGATGAGGAAGAAGAAAAAGATGGGACAACATGGCCTTGACAGAAACACAAATTTAAAGACTACATGGAGAAAAAGATGGACCAACAAGCTGCAAAGGCATTCATCACACAAGCTTGAATGAATCTCCCACCTGACCTTGGACCAAAACCAGTGAAAGTTAATGGTTCTGGTGGGATGAAAATTGTCAAATTATTGGCAACACACACGCACACAGCGTAGAAAACTAAGTGTACTGTTAAATAACATAAAACAGCCTGGAGACACCAGTGGAGGATGAACTAAGTTGAATTGGGTGTGTTTACATGCACATAAATGTTTCACGATGAAACATGGAGAAACCTGCCTTTAATCCTCATTGTTTCATGTTCAGTTGTTATTCTTCTTTTAAACTCGATTGCAGAAGGGGGATAACATTGATTTATTACTTCATACAAAAGTCTTCATCTTCAAGAAGCAATTCGTCTTCTTTCAGGGTTTGTTTTTCCAAACCCAAATTTTCAGTCTGCCAAACTATGTAATAAAGGATTAAATCTGCTACCACCTTGCTTGTCAAAAGCTCTGAGGACATCAGCATGCTGGATCACAGGGTATGAACCAAAGAGGCAGCCACACCTAAACCTGGAAAAATGAAATGTCTCCATTGTGTTTTTCCACACAAATACAAGAGAGTAAATAGTACTTGGTGGTATTTTTAGCTTGTTTTGGTTGGTCAACACAAGTTGTGTAGCACCAGGATTTCATGTACCAGCAGTCATGGATGTCAAATATCAGGTCAGAGTATTCTGCCTTCTTGGGGTCCCTAAATGGGGTCCTTGATGGGATCCCTGTAGGGGACTCCATTGTTCTCCTGGGGGACTTCAATGCACACGTTGCAATGATGGAGACATTTGGAGGGGCGTGATTGGGAAGAATGGCCTCCCTGATCTAAACCCGAGCGGTGTTATGTTGTTGGACTTCTGTGCTAGTCATGGATTGTCCATAACTAACACCATGTTTGAACACAAGAATGCTCATAAGTGTACCTGGTACCAGAGCACCCTGGGTCGGAGGTCAATGATTGATCTTGTGATCGTATCATCGGACCTTCGACCTTGTGTTTTGGACACTCAGGTGAAGAGAGGGGCAGAGCTGTCAACTGATCACCACCAGGTGGCGAGTTGGGTCCGTTGGCGGAGAATACCTGGTAAGCCCAAACGAGTAGTGCAGGTGAACTCTTTTTAAAAAGAGGGACCAGAGGGTGTATGCTAACTACAGGGACATCACACTCCTCAGCCTCCCTGGGAAAGTTTACTCCAAGGTGCTGGAAAGGAGGGTCCAGCCGATTGCTTTTTACTCTGGCAGGGATCCTATAGGGGGCTTGGGAGTATGCCCATCCAGTCTACATGTGTTTTGTGGACTTGGAGAAGGCGTATGATCGGGTCCACAGGGATATACTGTGGGAGGTACTGCGGGAGTATGGGGTGAGGGGGCCTCTCCTCAGGGCCATCCAATCCCTAAACGCCCAGAATGAGAGTTGTTCCGAGTAGCTGTTGGCCTTCGCCAGGTTATCGAGGCGTAGGTGAGGAGGGGTTACAGTTTGGTGGCCTGAGGATTGCATTGCTGCTTTTTGCAGATGATGTGGTCCTGTTTGCATCATCGGCCTGTGACCTGCAGCACTGACTGGTCCGGTTTGCAGCCAAATGTGAAGCGGCAGGGATGAGGATTAGCACCTCCAAATCTGAGGCCATGGTCCTCAGCAGGAAACCGGTGGACTGCCTTCTCCAAGTTTAAGTATCCTGGGGTCCTGTTCACGAGTGAGGGAACAATGGAGCATGAGATTGGACGGAGAATTGGGGCAGCAGGAGCGGTATTGCAGTCGCTTTACCGCACTGTTGTCACAAAGAGGGAGCCAAGCCGAGAGGCAAAGCTCTCCATCTACCGTTCAATCGTCGTTCCTACCCTCACCTATGGTCATGAGCGATGGGTCATGACCAAAAGAACGAGATTGCGGATACAAGCGGCTGAAATGGGCTTTCTCAGGTGGATAGCTGGTGTCTCCCTTAGAGATAAGGTGAGAAAAACTGATGTTGGCGAGGGGCTCCGAGTAGAGCCGTTGTTCCTTCGCATGGAAAGGAGTCAGTTGAGGTGGTTTGGGCATCTGGTGCGGATGCCTCTGGGGCGCCTCCCTAGGGAGGTGTTTCTGGCACGTCCAGCTGGGAGTAGACCCAGGAACAGGTGGAGGGATTATATCTCAACACTGCCCTGGGAACACCTTGGGATCCCCCAGTCAGAGCTGGTGGATGTGGCCGGGGAAAGGGAAGTTTGGGGCTCCCTGTTGAAGATGCTGCCCACGCGACCCGACTATGAATATAAGCGGTGGAAGATGGATGGATGGAGATACAGACATACTGCTGACTACGCCCTGGTCAATTAATGTCAGATGAAGATGTAAAACCAGGCCTCTAACCTACTGCATTTATCTGTATAATATTCTGTGACAATATAAAACATATCCCATATTACCTTTGGTCTCGTGATGACTTCCACATTGTCTACTAGCCGTCTGAATGAGGGTGGCATCTTGTTGATGATGCGGTGAAGCAGAAAATCCTGAGCACCGTGAAACATGAGACCTCCTCCCACCACCAGGATGGAGCTGTACATCTTGCGTTTTGTTTCATCTGATGCTGGCAAAAAAGAAAGAAAAATTAAAATAGGACAGTTTTTAAATTTCCTTAATCACCCAATCCCACCTTAATTTACAATTTAAAGCACTTGATAAACTTCATCTCTCCCTGCACACTGCCTACTTGGTCATTTCCTCCCTTCACCCTCTGTTCTTGCTTACCACAACAGTCGATGCTATGCAGGATGGCCTTGTCCAGGCCTAGTGCTTTGCTCTCAAACTGGCTCATGATTGCAGTCTTCCTTGAGAGGTGAGCAGACACAGGCTCCTCAACTTCTCCCGCTCCCATTTGGCACTCTCCCTGGGCAGGTCCCAGCTCCAACTCCCCCTTCATTGCTCCTCCTAACCCTCTGTGCAGGTCAGAAAGCTCCCCGACCCCTCCCTGCCCACTCATCTCACCATCCAAGCTTCCACATGGCCTGGAAATAGCCTTTCGGTCTGCAGCTGATTTAGAGGACTGATAAAAATAACATCAGACAAATCAGAATTGGCTGTTGCAGAGGTTGATGCGTGTACATATGCCGGGCAACTACTACCTGGTCCTGTTTGCTCTGTGTGGCCAGCAAGTAGTGTTCATCATGAGGATCTTCTGAGTCGCCTTGGGAACGGTACTGAAGTGATGTCATCTTCTGGCCTACAATGCCAAATGTGGTCGGATAGAAAAGACCCATGGGTGCCTAACATAAGTACACAGATCTGAGCATCAAGAAGGGTAACACAAATAGAGCCATGGATAAAAAGCAATTCTAAAACACAACCAGAGGACTAAGTACTGTAAAAGCATCAGCAGCAATCTTAAAAAGAATCATTCATATTACTATTTAAACTAAGTACCTTCAGTTTCTCATCACCGAGTCGAACTTGATAGAGAAGAGCTGGGGCTTCTGGGAATCGCGTCTGGAATTCATGATCTTGTAGTCCTGATATGTCCTGTTAACAGTAAGTGAAGGAAGGATTCATTAGTCTCAATACTAACAATTGAGAAAACCTATACACATTTGAAGAGAAACACGTGCAAACGCTTTACTGAAAACGACCCAACGCACTTGGTCGAGATGACAGAAGGTCTCTTTCAGGTGTTGGAGCAACTGACAGTCCAGTCTGCTGGACAGCTGACAGTCTCTGTAGGGAAAGCCTGCTCTCTGCAGGAGCCAGAAGAACGTACGGGTAACATCTGAGCCGCCGTATCCCAAACACAGCCTGGAAGTCAGACGCACAGAACATATGGAATAATATTCACCATTTCTTAACCATCCATGATTGTCATTTATTGTGCTGTTTTTTTCAATTATAGGGTGGAAGAATAAATTACTGTAATTGTTAAAAGTTAAAATGGATCTTAGACTCACCTTGAGTTCCGGTGGGAGACTCCATCCTCTACACAGCAAAGACTGGTCTTTTGGTCTCCAACATCCACGACACAAGCACTGCTCAACCCACTGCCAAATGTAGCACACACTGACTCCTGGTGCACAATGATCGCTATTATGAAGCGCGCGCGCGCACACACACACACACACACACACACAAACATGTTATAGAGGGTCAAATGAGCACAACACTGAGAGACCTGATGGTTTGTTAACCTAAAATGCTATACCTGAAAAGCCCATATTAACCAGCAGCATGTTGACAATCTCTTTGATGTGCTGCCTGTTGTTGATGTCAGGAACCAAAAGGATGCATCTGTAATACTGGAATCAAGTCAAAACACAAAGTGTAACATGAGAAGGCTTCAGATCTGTGGCGTACAACGTTCATGTTTTTAGCCAACTCTCTTCATAACTTCTTTTTGTGCTTTTCAGGAGTGTTAAAACTGCCTGAACCAAACAATTTTCTCTGCTTCATATTCAAAATGCTTTTATATTTAAAATATTTCCAGGTAAGGCAACATTTGCAGACATTAATCTCAAGCTTTTCCTTGCTTAGTCAATAATATTTTCATATTCCTATTAATTTAACTGATTAATTGAAAAAAAAAATTATGCACATTGTTAATAAATATTATTATTAATATTATTATTTTTTTTAACTTTGCACCTAAATGTAAACTTTTTCCTACCTTCAAGTCTTTGAGGGGGATATCCAGTTGCCTTTGAATGACGTTACCCCAGATTGTCTCTAGGTCAGCGAGGACGGCGGTCAGTGAACCTCCAGGACCAGAGTGCACGTTGAGTTGACCTCTGACCATGGGCCAGTGAATGTTGTAACAGTCGGATGGATTGACATTAAGAGCCTTCAAAAATCAGATTAAAATGTTAACAGAAGTTTAGGTCATGCAAAATAGGTTTAGATGCTGGAGTTATCAACGACCTCATCTCCAACCAGATGAGGAGGATGGTGGGCTGTGTTGGTCCACTTCACTCTGGTGCTGCTGTCTAGCACGGCTGGACGGATCTGACAGTTATAGGCTCTGGCCTTAACACACAGATACACACAGAGACAGACACACACACATACACACACACACACATAGAGAAAATAGGTCAGTCCTACATTCTGTACATGAAACTGGACTCCACAACATCAGTCCTTTAATAAGTAACGCCATTTTTGACTACTGTCCTTTCCTGCAATTTCGCTTCCTGCCACAACCCCCCCCGAGCAGCACCGCTCACGTGCAATATCACAGCATCACTCACATCACTCACAGTGGAAGGGCATCAAGTGCATCACTAACTTTAACAACAGGAATGCACAGGGCCCGACAGACCCCTCCCTAGCAGATGCCCTCAATACGTTTTATGCCCGCTTTGAGGACCCCAACACCCCTCCCAGCACCAAACTAACAACCCCCCCGCTCCCCCGATGACACGCCCCTCAGTGTGACCCCAGAGGATGTGAGAAGGACCTTGCAAAGGATTAACCCCCGCAAGGCTGCAGGCCCCGTCCCAGGGAGAGTGCTGAAGGACTGTTCCCACTGGCTAGCAGAGGTGTTAATAGACATCTTTAACACCTCACTGCAGCTAGCAACAGTCTCCAGCTGCTTGAAGTCCGCCACCATTATCCCGGTCCCCAAAGGCCACTCGGTGAAAGAGCTGAATGACTATCAGCCGGTGGCCCTCACCCCGATAGTCATGAAGTGCTTTGAGAAGCTGGTCATGGCGCACATCAAGGACTCCATAGACATAACGGTGGACCCCCACTAATATGCCTACAGGAGGAACCGCTCCACTGATGACGCCATCTCCTCTGTGGTCCACACATCCCTCACCCATCTGGAGAGCAAGGACTCTTACATCCGCCTGCTCCTCCTGGATTTCACCTCAGCGTTCAATACCATCATCCCCCAGACCCTGGTGCAGAAACTGTCAGAGCTGGGACTGTCACCACAGGGAACTGGGTTCTGGACTTCCTGGCAGACAGATCACAGACTGTCAGGATTAACAACACCATCTCCTCCCCCATCACCCTCAGCACAGGCTCCCCACAGGGCTGTGTGCTCAGCCCCCTCCTGTTCACCCTACTGACGTATGACTGCTCAGCGAAACACCCGAGCTGTCATATCGTAAAGTTCGCAGACGACACAGTAGTGGTGGGACGCATCCGGAACAACGATGAGTCCAGATACAGAGAGGAGGTGGAGCACCTGGTGCACTGGTGCAGAAACAACAACCTCTGCATCAACGTGGGCAAGACCAAGGAGGTGGTGGTGGACTTCAGGAGGAAAAGACACTCCCCTCCCCCCCTGCACATCGGAGGAGCAGCTGTGGAGGTGGTCTCCAACTACAGATACTTAGGGGTTCATCTCACTGAGGACCTCACCTGGAGCTGCAACACCTCCTATCTGCTCAGGAAGGCCCACCAGCGGCTCTACTTCCTCAGGAAGCTGAGGCGTGCTGGACTGGGGAGCGCCGTCCTGAAGTGCTTCTACAGGGGTGTGGTGGAGAGCGTCCTCACCACCAGCATCACTGTGTGGCACGGCAGCTGCTCTGCAGCAGACAGGAAAGCTCTGCAGAGGGTGGTGTAGGCCGCACAGAGGACTGTAGGGGATGGCCTACCTACCACCACAGAAATCTACACAAGTAGGTGTAGAAGGAGGGCCACCCACATCATGACAGACCGCACCCACCCAGCACACAGTCTATTCCAACCCCTCCCCTCAGGCAGGAGACTACGGAGCATCCGGAGCAGGACCACCAGGCTGAGGAACAGCTTATTTCCAGAGGCTGTTAGACAGCTGAACTCCTGTGGTGCTCTGTAGTCACCCTCACAACGCCCCATATATCACCACAGACACACGGGGATTTGCTGCAATATGGTGCTTCATCAGGTGCAATAGATGGAGCACCTACACACTTGAGCTTCTGCATTGTAAATAAATTTTTGCTGTTCAGACAGTTTACAATTTACATATCTCACATTAACTTTTCTCTGTTCTCTTGTTTACTTAGCTTACATTTGTAACTTTTTTTTTCTTAACTTATCTTATTTATCCTATTTATCGACCGCGCTTACTGGGACCTTCAGAGACGTATTTTGTACTGTCATATGTGAAAACATGTATCAGCAAAACAAATAAAGACTCTGAATCTCTGAATGCTTCCTCTATCCACGCTGTCCCTACAGTACACACTGTCCCGTTAATTATACAGCACAACAACACACCACAGCCATATTTGTCTCTGAGCATCTCAGCCAATCAGGCTTGAATACTGTTTATTATTGATGATAAAGCAAAGGCTAGTGGTGACCATCCCTCTGATGACAGCTCAACTCCCAACAATTATTCCACCTCCTCCTCCTTATATCTAAAGGTAAGCTACATGCTATAGTACCGTACAGTAGATCGGCAATATCAAGTTGACTCTGGCTGTTGTTGTTGGATGCATTGAAAAGCTGGTCGAAAGTTTCCTAAAGTGTTTTCTTCTGCTTCTCAAGGATTAAATTATAAAGAGCAAAATCTTAATGTAAACTAATCTGAATTCAAACCATTCACATGAATCATGGGTAACATTTTAAGGTAGATATTGGAACGCTGCTCCTCCACATCGAGAGGAGCCAGATGAGGTGGCTCGGGCATCTGGTCAGGATGCCTCCTGGACGCCTCCCTGGTGAGGTGTTCCGGGCATGTCCTACCGGGAGGAGGCCCCGGGGACGACCCAGGACACGCTGGAGAGACTATGTCTCCCGGCTGGCCTGGGAACGTCTTGGGATTCTCCCGGAGGAGCTGGACGAAGTGGCTAGGGAGAGGGAAGTCTGGGCTTCCCTGCTCAAGCTGCTGCCCCCGCGACCCGACCCCGGATAAGCGGTAGAGAATGGATGGATGGATGGATATTGGAACTATACGTACATAGTTTAATACATTATGTGTTTTTATTCTTATTTACTGTACAGTAACATGATATTATGTGCTTTTAAGGGGTCCCTCCTGATTTTTAGACTCCAATATTTGTGATGGACAGATGTTAAGTCGAGTGAAATTACATAAACCTGATTTTTATTTTTCCATGTACTTTCTTTGAAAACCAACCTCGAAATGACCTGTACCTGTATTTTATTTTATTATGTTGTGTTTATGTTCTGGTAGTGTTTCAGGGTAAGTCTTAGAGAATAGTCCTTTCATATTTATAGTGGTAATGGCATTTGAATGACCCCAAATGGCGAATATAGATTGATATTTAACAAATAACAACCTACGAAAAATTCAGCTTTCGAACAACCTCTCCGAACAAATAGTGTTTGTATGTTGAGGACTATCTGTATATGACATTTAATTCCTGTTAACTAGTCAGAGTCTAATCTAACAGTAGCATGTCATTACTGCTGCTGAGATAATATACATGTTCAACAATTATCTGGCTTCCTGTTTCTGTTTCATAACACACACCTGTTCAGCAGTCACTGGCGTCCTCCGCACACCATTTGACATTTTTTTAGACCAGATGGCCTGGTCAACCATTTTCAGTCCATTCTGCCTCTGTTCGTTGCTCTCTGGTTTCTGTTGGACACAAAAAACAAAGCTGTGTTAAAGATACAAAATGACACAGATACAGAATGAATCAAAGCAAAGTGCAGGCAAAAACTACAAGTCTGGATTAAAAGTATAACCAGTCATTTGCGACACACATTTAGACCCTCTCTTAACAGCCAGGTATCTTCATATCTGGGTTGTCCACTCTGCTTGTGTCTCCTCGCTATCACATGTGGGATTGTCACTGGAAGAGTATCTGTTGCTCTACCAATGTGTAATGTCCTCGAACCAGGGTGGATGACAATGACAAAATTGCTCTGTATTTGCTGTAAGAGAGGAACACACAAAGAAGAAAAGAGGGATGATCAACAAAGGAATAAAGTGACAGTCAGACATTGGACAGGGTTGAACTTGGATTTCTGTGCTGGCCGCATATCAACTTCATCTGAAGGCAAACAGACTTTTACAGTTCATTTTTATCAGTTCCAGGTGCTATTGTGAATTAATTTTTCATAATAAGTTCCAGGGGCTTCCAGAAGTCCTATACGGGTCACAGTGACAGAGTGTATGAATACTGTATACTGCTCATGAGTCTCACAATTAACCAAAATTTAAACATTTAACAGATTTCTAACGTTTGTTCAGGGTTTACTGTTCAGACAATAATAATCTTGTGTTAGATCAAACACAAATAACACTTCGATTATATTCATTTATTTACTTGTTATGACAATATAGACAGTTGGTTTTCTTCAGGTTGTCAACTAGATAGAGGAACTGGAGGGAACCTTCGCCTGATGTTTTTGTCGAGTAACGTTACAGTGACAGAAAAAAAAAAAACAGTGGGTAAACCGATCCTAAAAATAATCTAGCAGATTAACTAGAGTCGTACCTCCTGCAGGGGGTCCGGGATGGCCGGAGGGGCGATCGGTCGCTTCACTCCACGCTGCTGCTCCTTGTCTTTCTCCTTGTCTCGTTCCTTGTCTTTCTCCTTCCCGTTGTCTTGATCTTTATCAGCCTGAGTCATCGTCACTAGTTTAGCTGGTTAATACCGAAACATTGACTAAAGACCTTCCTAATGGCGTGAAATATGCAAAAATGCACCCTCAAGAAAGATGTGCAGCGTTAGGTCCAGCATTACTTCCGTGTTTGGTCATGTGGTACAAAATGGCGATTTCTATTTGTCTAAATGATGGTGGCGTTTTACAATGTAGCCGCAAGAGGGCACAAGCCAGTGTCTTATTGTGCCGGTCCCAAGCCCGGATAAATACAGAGGGTTGTGTCAGAAAGGGCATCTGATGTAAAACTTTTGCCAAATCAAACATGCAAATCAAACCTATGACTTCCATATCGGACCTGTCAAGGCCCGAGTAAACAATGACCGCCATCAGTGCTGTTGACCTACAGGGTGCCGGTGGAAATTGGACTACTGTTGGTCGAAGAAGGAGAGGAGGAAAGTGTGGTTGTAGGAAGAGAGAGAAGAGGAACACCAAGAGTATAGGACTGAGAGTAGGGACGTTGAATGTTGAAACTATGACAGGAAAAGGCAGAGAGTTGGTTGACATGATGCAGAGGAGGAAGGTAGACATACTGTGTGTCCAGGAGACCATGTGAAAAGGTGGCAAGACTAGAAGTTTAGGAGCAGGGTTCAAGCTGTTCTATCATGGTGTAAATAGGATGAGAAATGGAGTAGGAGTTGAAGGAGGAGTTTGTTAGGAATGTCCTGGAGGTAAAAAGAGTGTCAGATAGAATGATGAGTCTGAAGCTAGAAATCGATGGTGTGATGTTCAATGTTGTTAGTGGGTATGCTGCACAGGTAGGATGTGAGCTGGAGGAGAAGGAGAAATACATATATATATACAAGCAAACCTTGGTTTTCGAATGCTTTAGACATCGAACAAATCGGAATTCGACCAAAAAATTCTGAATTTTTTTGTCTTAGAAGTCGAACAAAATTTGGAAGTCGAACGCGAAACGATCACCTTTTTGGGGCGACCGTGGCTCAGTGGTATCGCAGCTCATCCAATGATTCAAGATCGGCAGTTCAATTCCCGCTCCTGCCGAGTCGTTTGTCGTTGTGTCCTTGGGCAAGACATTTTACCCTCCTTGCCTCCAGTGGTGCACTCGCTGGTGTGTGAATGTGTGTGATTGTTCCGGTGGTGGTAGGAGGGGCCGTAGGTGCAGATTGGCAGCCACGCCTCCGTCAGTCTGCTCCAGGGCAGCTGTGGCTACACACGTAGCTTACCATCACCAAGAATGAATCAACTCAAGAAAGACATTACACACATACAGTTGTTGACAAAAAAACACTGTACATTGTATACATTAGCTAAATTATGGGAATTTAGTTCATAGAGCAAACGTGTTTGAACATTTTAATAGCGACATAGAGAGAGATAGCATTACGGTCTCACTGTATAACGTGCCAGCACAGCTAGTCGAGTCATTGCACAATCCATGGTGAGGCTCAGCTGGCTGGTGCCTCGCCGCAGGTGTGAAAATTTAGCAATTTTGAGTAAAATAACCTAAAATAGGTGACGTTAAATGGAAAATAACTTTATAACAATGTTATAGATAATATATTATAATAATAATTATAATATAATGGGGCGGCAGTGGCTCAGCGGTAGAGCAAACGTCTTAGTCCCGAATCCCGCTCCCGCCGGACATCTTCGAAGTGTGAGCTGACAGTGGGGGCCTCAGCTCACCCCCCAGCCACCGCCGAGCAAGGCGCCGTCCCCCTACAAGCTGTTCATTGGGGCGCACCCCGAAGTTGCGACCCATCACTCTGCCTCCCTCAGTCATGTGTGATTATTAATCATGTGTGATTAATTGCATGCCAGCAGGCCCCTAGTGTGTTGTGTTTACAGGGGCCTGTATACAGTGTTTGTGTGTGCTGTGCTACTAACACGTATATATGTATATGCATGTACAACAAGGAGTGTAAAGATAATTTTCCCGTTTGTGTGAACATTAAAGTGTGTTTAATCTTAATCTTAATGCACATCATTGGATAACTATTTAATTTATTTCTACCATTTTTCATTTTTTTCTTTCATGATGGCAGGTGAGGCTGTGCCTCCCCCGACTGCCCGTCACTGTATATAATGTACAGTGTGTTTTTTGTCAACAACTGTATGTGTATAACGTCTTTCTTGAGTTGAGCGGTCCTGAAACGGCTGGGAAATGGGTCAAAGTGAGGCACGCAGTTCTCCTGCCTCATGGTGGGGGCGCTGATGATCCCAGGGATTTAGCCGAGGAATCTTCTTCTTCGTCCGTAGAAGAAGTGACAGCAAACTAGTGCAGCCATTCATTTGTTTTCCGCTCGCCTTGCCTTACTATAAAAATGGAGGATTATATATCTCAACTCAAAAAATTTTTCTTTGCTTTTGTTCAGAAGGAGCAGCGCATGAACTTCATTTATAAGTAAACGTAACATACAGTATATGCAAACATGTAGGAAACAAAATAAGATTTTTTTAATCAAATGTGCTAATTGTGTATTACAGTTTGTAATGTGTAAATAATTCTGCTCTGAGACTTTAAAAATAACCTAATGCTAATTAAATGGTGAATAAGCTAAACTGTAGGTTCATATTTTTGTAAATCTATGATGAAATCTGTGCCTCACCAGCCATGAACCCCATGAACCTCATCGCACGTCACTGAGATATGTATATATATACACACACACACTTTACC
Source organism: Antennarius maculatus (assembly GCA_013358685.1). Classification (NCBI taxonomy): domain Eukaryota; kingdom Metazoa; phylum Chordata; class Actinopteri; order Lophiiformes; family Antennariidae; genus Antennarius; species Antennarius maculatus. The sequence goes on along the minus strand of CM023607.1, from coordinate 14,199,098 downwards.
CTCCGTACCTCGTTTTGGCTCTGTGCACTCTGCATTTCGTTTTTGTCTTTTGTACCAATACTGCTTTATGTGCCTTCAATCGCCCCTTGGGAACAAATAAAGTTTTTTGAAATTCTTTTGAATTGAATTGAATTTCCTCCAGTGACAGGCCCACTGGTGTGTGATTGCTTCAGCGGTCGTCATTGTTCTGTCAGTCTGCCCAAGGGCAGCTTTGGCCAAGCATGTAGTTTCCTCTTCTTCTTTTCCTTTCGGCTTTTCCCTTCAGGGGTCGCCACAGCAAATCAGTTGCCTCCATCTAACCCTGTCTTCTGCATCCTCTTCTTTCACACCACGATTGTGCCCTCTTGTAGCCGCAAGAGGGCACACGCCAGTGTCTTATTGTGCCAGTCCCAAGCCCGGATAAATACGGAGGGTTGTGTCAGGAAGGAAGGGCATCCGACGTAGAACTTTTACCAAATCAAACCTATGACTTTCACACATGTAGTTTACCATCGCAAAGTACGAATGAGTAGTGAATGAATAATGAATCCACTGTAATAGCGTCTTTGAGTGCCTAGAAAAGCGCTATATAAATCTAATCCATTATTACTGTATATATATACACACAGACAGACTAGATAGATGGATGGATGGATGGATGGATGGATGGATGGATGGATGGATGGATGGATGGATGGATGGATGGATGGATGGATGGATAGATAGATAGATAGATAGATAGATAGATAGATAGATAGATAGATAGATAGATAGATAGATAGATAGATAGATAGATAGATAGATAGATTGATTGATTGATTGATTGATTGATTGATTGATTGATACTTTTGACACAGGGTTTACTGTTCTTCTTATTGTTTGGGGAATTTAATGTTAAATCATGTAGTTATGTATTTTGCATCTAACACTACAAATACTTCACTAATGAGAAACTTATTTACTTTTCATCACAAATGGTACATAAGGTCACATGACATGGCTTGTTTGCATTGCATTCTGTCTTTGGCAGCATGTAGTGCCTCCCTCTGTGAGACGTTTAGCTTTCCAAGTTCCTCTATCACAGTTTTGCACCACATGCTTTTGGGTCTCCTAGGTTTCCATTTGCTTTTGGTATTCAACCTACAGTGACCCTTGTTCCAGTTTATGCACATGACTTTAATTATCTGCAGCACCTCTGCCAGTTTGGTTGGACAGGAAAATATACATCCATAATACATCCATAATTTTTTATATCAAAGCATAACTATTTAGCATGCAGTGATAGAGTAGCAGGGGCCCCTGACAACACAATCCTGTCCCTTTCAGACAAATTGTTAAATTACTTGCAATCCTGATATTATATGTGAATACTTTGCATCTGAAAGCCACGTGTCGATAACATTAAATCGTTGGTTAAACAAATCAAACCAAGTTTAAACTTTCACATTATCATGATCATTATCATTACATTATAATTATCATAAACTTTTACATTATCATTACATTATCAAATTTCCCCATTGTGGGACGAATGAAGAATTATTTTATCAAAATGCCTTTGATAAATCCAGCAGTATAAAATAAAGTAAAATAAAATAAAGTCCAAAAGGACTGTAACTTATAATATACAAAATAACATGCATCAACTTGTTTGCACTACAGTAGTATGTTCTGATGGCCCTAATCTCATGCCATTTTAAATAAGAGGATGCATATTTTTGTGTGTTATAAAAAATATGCATCCAGTTGATGCATGTTTTTATGCGTTTTGTTACACATAAAAACATGCATCAGCTTTTTTAAGTTGTCATGAGGTTAGGGACATCAGGACATGGAACATCCATTCGGGCAGAAGTGTATCATTTTCCAAAGAATCATCTGAAATTGGATTTTGCTCTCAATTTCTTTGTTGACGTTTAAAAAAAGAATTTGGTTAGGCACCGCCTCTTGACAGCAGTAGTTAAGGGGAATTTTAAGGGAAATGTAATTCGCACCACAGAGTGCATTCATCGACACAACATCGACTAGTTTTCCATGTTTCTGTGTTACTGTTGTTGGTCCCATCAGTCCTCCCCATGAAAATACAGAAACGGTGACTTCACTCTTTTTACACATGGAACACAATAAACACGGTGGATTAAAAACCCTGTCATTTCAGCCTGATCAAATCTCTATTAGGTTACTGTAGAGAGGCCTTTAAATCCGATTTTAGAAGTGGAATTAAACTAAAACATATTTACACCTTAACCACAGTGACTCATGAACTCGACTATTGTGAAACCTTGCAGCTGATTTTATAAGACCGTAAAATTGATAATCCGTGGATTACATTTATTTTTGAAAAGTTATTTCATCTGTGCTTTCGCAAAAACATCAAGTGAAGATAGGATGGATTACACAGCAGAGACTGAAACGAGTGTAAAACTCAGTTTCTTCTTAAATGCCACAGGCGAGGAGCTGCTGGGGCTGGGGGGGGGAAAGGGCGGGGGGGGGACACTTCACACCAGGTCCGCGTCCTCGGGTCGGGCAGTGCGGGTGTTCTGTTTCAATGTAAATGCAGAGGTAAGTTCTGTTTTTTTCTATCTCTGAAATTAAACTATACATATCTCATCTTTTGGTCTTTGTTGTTGTTGTTGTTTACCTCCTTTCCGGTTTACATGATTAAAGATACTATTTAATAAGTTGTTCACGTGTCCTCCGACCTCAAACTGCAGACGACTGTTAAACCTTACGGTGAACTCTTATTTAACAGTTTGCTCACAAGTCGCCCCCACCATCAGTCCAGTTAATGCATGAATTCCGTTTAGTTGTGTTATGGTGTGTTTTCCACGGAGCGGCTGTGGAGCGTGAACAGACCTCCGGACCGCAGACAGACACCGATAAGGTAACGGCTGTCATCCTAAACGTTACCCTCACAGTGACGAACAAACACTTCAAAGTCAGACACGGAGAAGAAGAACATTTTATGGTGTCCTAGTTTCATTTAAACAATGCATTGATCGATACTGTGGACTTTGTGATGGTTTTAGTTCGACATTAAACTTGAGGCGAGCGGCTGGTTTGACTGATAGGACAGTCCTGACCTAGTTAGACCAGACAGTCTTTATCTAGAAGAGGACCCTGAATTCCACGCGGTCCACACTGACGATCTGCGACCCGATGCCCACAGGAGCCCCCTGCAGCTGCTTCGTGGGACTCCCTGCTCCCACGAAGCAGCTGAAGTGACCTCAGATGAATCCACGGAGGAGTTATTATGAGATCGAATGGAAGTCAGATCGGACGAGACTGGACGTGGACTTATTCCACCCCCACATTGCGTGGGTTTATATTACAGTTCACAAAATGCTTTATTAGTAAAGATTGGTTCCATAAAGTCGTAGCTACTCCATTCCTAAACAACCACTACCCGAAAAGCACAAGAACAGTCACAACCATGTGGTTAACCCCTTACTGCCTAAAATCATTTGCAGTCGTTTGTTTGTGTTTTGCTGTTAAACAGATGCTGCATTAAGAGTAGATTATTCATTTCACTGTAACACCTACAGTACATACAAGTTCAGCTATGGTACCAATTTGTGGCATTAGGCATAACTGGGCTGGATAGTAATCAAACTGTTTGCTGTCTGCTGTAACTTTAGATCTAGAAGTCTGGGAACATGTGAGCTTCACCGTCACCTGGCTTCAATACCACAGAATATGTTTTGGGTAAACCCAGGAAGACCTGGAGGATGTCTGGTTGATCATGTCTGCAACAGGTCATAGTGGCTGAATTCAGATCTACTTAGTGATAGAGACTCTGGTCATCAAGGGGTTAGTTTCACAACTGCAGTAGTCTTTTTGTGGCATACATGGAGAAACAGTTGTGTGCCACATCGGTCCTGTTCTATTTTAATTTTGCAAATACGTTGCTAAAGAACAGGAGATGGCTTCATACTGTCCTGACAGAATTCATATAAGGTCCCTGCGTATAGCAGGGACCTTATATCATGTGTTATATCATTATATCTTATATATATCATGTGTTTCTTATATCATGTGTTTCTCGCTGTACAATGAAGTGATGTTTTTTTTAAAGTATGAGCTGAGACTCAGAGAGACAAAGTGCGACTCAGGTAATAACTGATAAAATAACTAAAACCTTTCTGTCACCCATAATTTGCATAGCATGAGCAGGAGAGCAGCTGCAGCTTGGGTTAGTTAGTTTTGGACGTGCAGACTTCATTCAACCCTATCAGACATACCAGCTCAGCGGTGCATTCTTTAAATGTGTGTTGTTTGTTTTGCAGTGAATGAAGAAACCATTCAAGGAGCATGATGCTGTCTTTGGCCACACTGAGTCAAACAGGAGTCAGACGAGCTTTGACTCGAGGGACATTCATGAGGAAGGACAGGTTCCAGTCCTTCAACCAGTACAGATGCCTTTGTGTCGCCACTGCAAATCTGGGTGCATCTTCATCAGCTGCAGCCAATCACAAAACGACTTCTTACAGTTATGTCATTGTTGGTGCGGGGTCAGCGGGTTGTGTTCTTGCTAATCGCCTCACTGAGGACTCCCATGAGTCAGTGCTGCTGCTGGAGGCTGGGCCCAAAGATGTGCTACTCCGCAACATCAGGCTGTCATGGAAGATCCACATGCCGGCTGCGCTGACCTACAACCTCTGTGATGACAAGTACAGTAGAAACATTACTGCATTGTTGTGTACAGTGCAAAACTATTGGGGGGGGGGTGTTTTAGTGTCTAATCATTACTACACATTACACTGTTATAGTGTGTGTAAGACATATGATTTAAGCTGAAGCATAGAGAATGTCCAACACATGGAACTTCATGTTCAACGTAAAACACTGGTCATCTTAAATTTACTTATACTTCTGTATAAGGAAATTTTAGAGGATGGATGGATGGATGGATGGATGGATGGATGGATGGATGGATGGATGGATGGATGGATGGATGGATGGATGGATGGATGATTTATAGAGTGATAGATGTTGACATGTTTCTTGTCATCTCTCCTCAGATATAATTGGTACTACCACACTTTGCCTCAGGCCCACATGGACAACAGGGTGATGTACTGGCCGAGGGGCCGTGTCTGGGGTGGGTCGTCTTCACTTAACGCTATGGTGTACATCCGTGGACATGCTGAGGACTACAACCGCTGGCAGAGAGAGGGGGCCGAGGGCTGGGATTACGAGCACTGCCTGCCGTACTTCAGGAAAGCTCAGTGTCACGAACTGGGAGAAAACAGGTACCGCACAAAATATCTGGGATTTTCTTTTTTCCTTTTGGAGGTTCTTGGCATAACTTTTGTCTTTTTCAAAGGCACGAGAATAATGCCGATAGAAAGGAAGGCGTCCTTGAAACAGAAACCACTTAGAAGGAGCATGCACTTCCTAAAACTACTGTTAACAAAACCTGAGCAATCATACAAAATAACTAAAAAAATAAATAGAGTTTGTGTTGACAGCATTGCTGCAGTGGTGCAAAGTGGCAATTGTGTTTGTGTTGTGTTGTTCATCTGGACATGTGTATACATATAATTTGTGTTTTGTGCGCTGTAGATACCGGGGAGGCAGCGGGCCTCTCCGTGTGTCTCGAGGGAAGACCAATCATCCTCTTCACCAGGCTTTTATTGAGGCGGGGCAGCAGGCAGGATATCCCTTCACTGATGACATGAATGGATACCAACAGGAGGGCCTGGGCTGGATGGATATGACCATTCATAAAGGTTCACACAACAAACTACCATCCACGTCACAAAGAGTGTTTGAGAGCGTGTATAACACCACGGCTTTTAGACATGTTTTATGAACCATCTCCTCTGACATGGTCTTTATGTCACTCCTCAAATTCATCCAGGTAAGAGGTGGAGTACTGCCAGTGCCTACCTGAGACCCGTCCTGGGTCGACCCAACCTGACGACGGAGGTGCGCTGCTTGACGACCAGGATCCTGTTTGATGGCAAGCGTGCCATTGGTGTGGAATACACACAGAACGGGCAAAAGAAAAGGGTAAAATGTGTCAACCTTTGTTCATTTTGAGGAAGGAGATCATTAACAAAACTGAATGGTCTTCACATTTATTTCATTTATCTCAGTGTGTGAAGATTTATCTTTTTAACAGCAAGGATGTGCTTTGAACTACTGTATGGTATTGCTCGCCGTTTGAGTCACAGTTTAAGCTCAGACTCAAATCTGTCAATTACTGGATGAATGCTAATCCTCTGATCGTTATATTTTAAATTGGTTTCTATGATGTTTAGAAGAAGCATCCGTTTTCACAGATTAATTATCAATGAATAACCTTTTCATTTAGTGCTACAGGTCAACCATAAATTTCTCTTATCCTGTGAAAATCCAAATCCATTCTTCAAGTCTTCAAAATCCCCTTTTAATTCCAAATGTTTTTCAAATAATATTAAAATATAATCCTCCTGGCTGGCTGTTATCCTTACTCATCATTCCCTGGACATTTCTTTGGTCTGTCTTCAGGTATTTGCAGACAAAGAGGTGATACTGAGTGGAGGAGCCATCAACTCTCCTCAGCTCCTCATGCTGTCCGGTGTGGGAAATGCTGATGACCTGAAACAATTTGACATACCTGTGGTTCAGCATTTGCCAGGTATATTTTTTGTACTCAGAATGCTTTATACATGTATTTTTTGTTTTATTTCATACTGAAAATACAGGACAATAAGAATAATTAATTCAAACATATTAAATGTTTAATGTACTTAACACTGGTAACAGTGTTTTACTCTTGTGTTAAGGATATTTTCTGTGGAGACCAAAAATGTGCACGTGTAACGATTTCCAAAAGGAACCAGGTGCAAGAGTCAAGGTGTCAATTAATCAAAAGCCTTTAATCAGTTCGTAGTCCAAAATCCAAGCAGGGTCAAAACCAGGAAATCAGGGAAAAGACGGTACAAATTAGGCAGGCAAAATCGTAACCCAGCAGACAGACAAGAGGTCATACACAGGGCATCAAAAGACAAAAATCGTAGTCAACAGGCAAAGGTCAGAATCCGGAAAAAACGCAGACAAGGCAAGGCAAAACTCGTGGTCGTACGGAAGCGGTCTAGGAACAACAATAACGATCAGGCATACAAGAATCTCTGCTCGAAAGGAAACTGTGTTACTCTGCGACAGACCTGAACTGAAGTGAAGTGTCTTAAATAGACAGATCAGGGTGCTATGTAGTTGCAGGTGGAACTAATGATCATCTAATTGACTAGGGGAAGAACTAAACACGGATTGGTTAACGACCAAACGAGACAATCAGGGGAAACAAACCAGGTGCAGTGAATCATGAATGCAGTGGTAACAGAAAACCAATAAACAAAAGACAAAGTCAGGAACAAATAAATATGGCAAAACAGAACACAGTAGATACAGATCATCACAGCATGAGGGTGTGGAGAAGGTGGAATGTGAGGTTTCTAGGTGGATTTCGAGCCATACATTGAACATTAATCTGGTTATTTTTGGCACAGACCATTTCTGGCTGTTGTGCATATGCACTTTCAATATTAATCCTATGTACTGTTTTGGAAATGAGACCCCAGTCCTGAAAGTAATTATAATTTGAACACTGCTGGTGTTTGTCATCCTTTCCCCTCTCTTTTGTTCTCAGGTGTTGGCTGTAATCTTCAGGACCATCTGGAAGTGTATGTCCAGCAGCAGTGCAAACAACCCATCACCCTATACAAGGCCCAGAAACCTTTCCACATGGTCAAGATAGGCCTGGAGTGGCTCACCATGTTCACTGGTAAGCACAGGTCCTACACATGCACATGAGAACACAGACATTCAGCTGAACGTTTTGTTTACAGCGCTGAACAGTCACCATTCCTCCAAATTTCTCCCCATTTCCCTTATCATGCTTATCGTCCCGTAGGTTATGGAGCAACTGCCCACTTGGAGAGTGGAGGGTTCATCCGAGGTCGGCCTCTTGTCACACACCCTGACATCCAGTTTCACTTCTTGCCCTCGCAGGTCATTGATCACGGACGAGTGGCTCCCAAAATAGAGGCCTATCAGGTGCGTGTGTTCAGTTGATGGGGGTTGTGTTTTGTTTTATTACACGAAAGTTTTAAACGTGTGTGATTGTGTGCTGGCTGTCAATATTCCACCCATGCTGCTCTATTCTCTAAGTCCCTGAAATACAGTAAGACAAGAGATGCAAAGGATATTTTTTTCTGTTGTTTAATCAAAGAAGAGGAGTTTCAGAGTTTCAGGTGGCCCAGGTTCTGGCTTCTTTTAGAGAAATATTCCCCCAACAGTAAATATGCTGTCATTGTCGCAACCTTACATGTACTCAACATGTTAAGGAATGACTTGTCATGTTATAAAATTCATATAACATCAAATCATTCTTCAGAAACGAGTGTTTTTGTTTGTGCTGCAGGTTCATGTTGGACCGATGAGAAGCACCAGTATTGGCTGGATGAAGCTGAAGAGTGCCAACCCTCTGGATCACCCGATTCTGCAGCCAAACTATCTCTCCAGCGGTACGACACTCTCACCAATCTGTCCAGAATCATCCATTCCTTCTGAAGAACCAGACATCATTTGCATGGATCATTGTAATCGGAGTTTATCTCAGCAAAGTAAAAAATGATTGGCTGGATTTCAATGTCATACTTGCTAATTTTGTATAATGTATTATTAATGTTGAAGCCAGTGTCTAATTTTTACTTCCTCGTCCCTTGCCAGAGGTTGATGTGTTGGAATTCAGGGATTGTGTCAGACTCTCCAGGGAGATCTTCGCCCAGAAAGCCTTTGACCCTTTCCGTGGTCCTGAAGTCCAGCCTGGTCCTCAGGTCCAGTCTGATGCTGACATCGATGCTTTTATCCGTCAAAAAGCTGACAGCGCCTACCATCCATCCTGTACCTGCAAGATGGGTTCGCCCTCTGACCCACTGGCTGTGGTCGACTCAAACGCACGCGTCCTGGGTCTGGAGCGGCTCCGTGTGGTTGACGCCTCCATCATGCCCAGCATGGTCAGCGGCAACCTGAATGCTCCGACCATCATGATAGCAGAAAAGGCCGCTGACATGATCAGAAGTCATCCTCCGCTTGTCGACACAGGGATTCCCGTTTACCAACCGCCCACACTGACAACACAGAGATGAAGTGAAGGAAGGTGGTGAAGGAGAGGAGGAACAGGTGACACCCTACAGCACACAGGGGTATTTCTGGGTCAGTTATCAGATGACGCCAGCATTGAAGTGTTTACATTCAAAACAGTGATGGTACTGAATACTGTACAACTGATTTCAGTGCATCTGATATCATTTTATATATCATTAATACGACCGCCTTCGGGAATGTCCAAGCTGGAACCTTGACAGTGGTTTCCACTCCTGCTTAGTTTAGTGATTGTTCAAGTGATGAAATTTGTGATTTCAGGTTAACTATAGCTGAATACGGTACAAAGACACAATATTTAAAGCTATTTGAAATTTTATTCTTTTTTTTAATGAATTTTTTATGAATTATGAATGCTTATTCTGAATTCAATGCTCAGTAAGTGTTGGGTTAGATATGGGCTCCTCCCAAACCATCCCAGCAACCCAGATGGTGGCTTTTTATCTTTAAGCTGATAGCAGTGTGGACGGTCTTTTTGTCTTCAGCCCACTGAGCAAACGATTTTAAATGTGGGCTCGTCAGATCGAAGGACACTTTCTCTCAGATGAGAAGTGGCAGGCATTTTTGAATGTTGTGACTTGTGTTTTTCTTGCATTTGCGGATGCAGTGACATACTGTACTGCGTTTACTGACAGCCATTTTCCAAAGTGTTCCTCATCATTCCATGACTGTCACAATTTTTTTTTACAAAGATAGATGAAGATGATGAGATAGAACTGTGGAGATATTGGCATTGTTTGTTCGTTCGTTTATTTCAACTGCTTAATTGGATGAACACATATGCAGTCGCTTCCACCAACTACTCTGGAGGGGAGGGGTCCCTAAGGTCCTCCCAGAGGTGTCAAGGGGACATCCTGCTCAGATGTCCGAACCACCTCAGCTTGCTCTATATTTTCACATACAGTAGAATATTTTATGGAGTGTTTTGAATATTTTCCTTATAGCCAAAAATTCTTCTCTCCACCTCACATAGATTGTAAGGCTTCATCCAGTTTTCTCCTTAACTATATAGTCAACAGCCAATGTCTTGAGTGATCGCTGCTCTTGTGGTTTGATGATCACTAATATGATACTTCTTCTTTTCCTTTCGGCTTTTCCCTTCAGGGGTCGCCACAGCGAATCAATTGCCTCCATCTAACCCTGTCCTTTGCATCCTCTTCTCTCACACCAACTACCTTCATGTCCTCTTTCACTACATCCATAAACCTCCTCTTTGGTCTTCCTCTAGGCCTCCTGCCTGGCAGTTCAAAACTCAGCATCCTTCTGCCAATATATTCACTATCTCTCCTCTGGACATGTCCAAACCATCTCAGTCTGGCCTCTCTGACTTTATCTCCAAAACCTCTAACATGTGCTGTCCCTCTGATGTACTCATTCCTGATCCTATCCTTCCTGGTCACTCCCAGAGAGAACCTCAGCATCTTCATCTCTGCTACCTCCAGCTCTGCCTCCTGTCTTTTCCTCAGTGACACTGTCTCTAGACCGAACAACATCGCTGGTCTCACCACAGTTTTGTACACCTTTCCTTTCATTTTAGCTGAAACTCTTCTATCACACATCACACCTGACACTTTTCTCCACCCATTCCATCCTGCCTGTACACGTTTCTTCACCTCTTTTCCACACTCTCCATTGCTCTGGACTGTTGACCCTAAGTACTTAAAATCCTCCACCTTCTTGATCTCTTCTCCCTGTAACCTCACTCTTCCACTTGGGTCCCTCTCATTCACACACATGTACTCTGTCTTACTGCGGCTAACCTTCATCCCTCTCCTTTCCAGGACAAACCTCCACCTCTCTAGCTTCTCCTCCACCTCTTCCCTACTCTCACTGCAGATCACAATGTCATCTGCAAACATCATAGTCCATGGAGATTCCTGTCTAACCTCATCTGTCAGCCTGTCCATCACCATAGCGAACAAGAAGGGGCTCAGAGCTGATGCCTGATGCAGTCCCACCTTCACCTTGAACTCCTCTGTCACACCTACAGCACACCTCACCACTGTCTTACAGTCCTCATACATGTCCTGCACCGCTCTAAAATACTTCTCTGCCACTCCAGACTTCCTCATACGATACCACAGTTCCTCTCTGGGCACCCTGTCATAAGCTTTCTCCAGATCTACAAAAACACAATGCAGCTCCGTCTGGCCTTCTCTGTACTTCTCTATCAACATCCTCAAAGCAAATACTGCATCTGTAGTACTCTTTTTTGGCATGAAACCATACTGCTGCTCACAAATGCTAACTTCTGCCCTTAGTCTAGCTTCCACTACTCTTTCCCATAACTTCATTGTATAGCTCATCAGCTTTATTCCTCTGTAGTTGCCACAACTCTGCACATCTCCCTTGTTCTTAAAAATGGGCACCAGCACACTTCTCCTCCACTCCTCAGGCATCTTCTCACTATCTAAGATCCTGTTGAACAACCCAGTCAGAAACTCTACTGCCACCTCTCCTAGACACTTCCAAACCTCTACAGGTATATCATCAGGACCGACTGCCTTTCCACTCTTCATCCTCTTCAGTGCCCTCCTCACTTCATCCTGGCTAATCTTTGCTACATCCTGGTCCACAACAGTCACCTCTTCTAGTCTTTGTTCTCTTTCATTTTCCACGTTCATCAACTCTTCAAAGTACTCTTTCCATCTTCCCATCACACTGCTGGCACCTGTCAATAGACTTCCATCCCTATCCTTAATCACCCTAACCTGCTGCATGTCCTTCCCATCTCTATCTCTGTCTTGCCAGCCTGTATAGATCAGTCTCTCCCTCCTTACTGTCCAACCGAGCATACAAGTCATCATAAGCTTCTTGTTTGGCCTTTGCTACCTCTACCTTCACCTTAAGCTGTATCTCCCTGTACTCCTGTCTACTCTCCTCAGTCCTCTCAGTGTCCCACTTCTTCTTAGCTAACCTCTTTCTTTGTATACACTCCTGTACCTCCTCATTCCACCACCAAGTCTCCTTATCTACTTTCCTTCCAGATGACACACCAAATACTCTCCTACCTGTCTCCCTGATCACATTAGCTGTAGTTGTCCAGTCATCTGGAAGCACCTCCTGACCACCCAGAGCCTGTCTTAACTCCTTCCTAAAGGTCATGCAATACCCTTCCTTTGTTAGCTTCCACCATTTCGTCCTCTGCTCTGCCTTTGCCCTCTTCATCTTCCTCACCACCAGAGTCATCCTACACACCACCATCCTATGCTGTTTGGCTACACTCTCGCCTACCACTACTTTGCAGTCACTGATCTCCTTCAGGTTACATCGTCTACACAAGATGTAGTCTACCTGTGTGCTCCTACCACCACTCTTATAGGTCACCCTATGTTCCTGCCTCTTCTGGAAGAAAGTATTCACTACAGCCATTTCCATCCTTTTTGCAAAGTCAACTACCATCTGTCCTTCTGCGTTCCTCTCCTGGATACCAAACCTGCCCATCACTTCCTCATCACCTCTGTTACCTGCACCAACATGTCCATTGAAGTCTGCACCAATGACAACTCTCTCACTTCTAGGTATGCTCTGCATCACTTCATCAAAGTCCAACCAGAATTTCTCCTTCTCCTCCAGCTCACATCCTACCTGTGGAGCATACCCACTAACAACATTGAACATCACACCTTCTATTTCTAGCTTCAGACTCCTCACTCTGTCCGACATTCTTTTTACCTCCAGGACATTCCTAACAAACTCCTCCTTCAAGATAGCTCCTACTCCATTTCTCTTCCTATCTACACTATGATAGAACAACTTGAACCCTGCTCCTAAACTTCTAGCCTTGCTACCTTTCCACCTGGTCTCCTGGACACACAGTATGTCTACCTTCCTCCTCTGCATCATGTCGACCAACTCTCTACCTTTTCCTGTCATAGTTCCAACATTCAACGTCCCTACTCTTAGTCCTATACTCTTGGCGTTCCTCTTCTCTTTCTTTGTGCGAACGCACTTTCCTCCTCTCCTTCTTCGACCAACAGTAATCCAATTTCCACCGGCGCCCTGTAGGTCAACAGCGCCGATGGCGGTCGTTGTTAACCCGGGCCTCGACCGATCCGGTATGGAAGTCATAGGTTTGATTCGCATCTTTGATTTGGCAAAAGTGTTACGCCGGATGCCCTTCCTGACGCAACCCTCTGTATTTATCCGGGCTTGGGACCGGCACAATAAGACACTGGCTTGTGCCCTCTTGCGGCTACATTGATCACTAATATGATACTACTAGATATTAATGTCACAGCTGTGCCAGAAACTCCAAGGTTGTTCTTATCACCAGAATTAGATCTACTATGACAGAGACTCATTTGATTCTGCTCCTGCAACTGATCGAATGGTTCTTTGTCAACAGCACTGATGTGCAAGTCTGTTTGAAGTCCACGTGTATCAGCCTGAATTCTCTAGTGTACTTGACTCTAAACCTGGGTAATTCAGGATTCAGAAATCTGCACTAGGGTCACACGCTGGTAGGATCCAGTGATATGAGCAGAGAACAAAGGCTGTCATTTTTTATATTGTTTCACCAATTCATCTATGCTCGCACCAACCACATCTACTGGCAACATTGACAAACGGCTGTATGTCATTGCTGAAAATACAAAACATGTGGACTGTGCATCAGAACAGCAGTAAGCAGCAGCCGGTGAGAAAAAAATGAACTGGAAAAAAAACCCCAAACGGAATAAAAGTATATGCATTTTTGCACAGCTCCCCTTAAATCTGAATTAATTTCATGAAATCAACTAAAGAAAGATTACTTTCATACATAATTGTATATAAAGAATGGTAGTAGAGTAGATTTGAATCAGTTTCACAAAAATGTATTGATTGGTGTAGATTAAAATTAATTTTTTTATCAGGTCTAATTAATAAACTAATTGTCTTATTAAACTTTGCACTACAATATGAAGTATTCTAAATATTTACTTTTATTGTTTACGTTACTCAATTAATATTACTTGAACGTTTAAATCATTTGTGTTGTAATGAAGGAGTAATGTGGATTGTAATGGGAGAATCATTTTTGTAAGCAAACACTCAAACCACCCTGACCTTGTCCTTGTTTATTTGGTGATCCTAAGAAAATATTCACCAAGTTTGCCGTCATGTCAGGCAGGAGTTCAAATATACAAAACACGGTTTTATTTTCAATAGGTACAAAATCCATAAGATACTAGCGCTACAAAGTAGATAAAGCTATATGTTTTTTTAGTTTTCATACAAGAAAATGGATATAAAGCAGAAATTGTACTTTATACAGTGAACAGACTATATACATGAATTTCATCTGTAAAAGCAGTGGAACGGTACAAAAAAATAAATGTGCCAGTTGCTTAAAAAAGCTTTTTGTTGTTTTTTTTTCTTGCCATCTCTCATGATAAAAGTTAGGTTTTAATATATGTGGTTACCTGGACCCACAGATGATTCTTGTTCCTGGTGTTATTGGGTTTTTTTTTTTTTTTTTACTCAGACGTGATTTTGGTCACGCTGACTCAGAGGAACCCTGGACTGTATTGGTGTCTACTTCCTCCTGTCATTATCATTCCAGCGTCAGACCACATGAGACGGAAGCTGCTGTAGTAACTGAGGAAAACATGGCTGACTGAGGGACTGGGCTTCAGGAAAAGCATCTGACTCAGAGTTGTGTTGCTTCATCTACTGAGCTTCATTCCAGCTCAGGGATGTGAGAAATAATATGGCTTTTAAAGTTATTTAAACTCTTTTATGTCATTAGAATTCAAAACTGCAAAGGTAAATCTGCTTGTATTTACACAAAATGAAGATAATCCTTAAGCGGTATTGTGTGATTGGATTTCAGTGCCACACATTTCACCACCACATTCAGCTGTCAATCAAACAGTCATAACCACTGACCAAATTAACTTATCACTGAAGAAATGATATGAGAATGTTTCACATTAATGTTTTCTTATATGTTGTGTAGTTGCAGCTTTTGCCACTGCTTCCCTGACACCTTAACCAATGCACCAAGCATTACAGACGTAGCTATAATAGCATTTGTGTGAAACACTTTAAAATTACAAATACATGCTCTTTTTAATTGCATGTGACATTTGTCAGCTTTACCCATTAAAACCTGTTAATATAGGAATCATCTCAAGTGAGTGCATTTACAGTACATGTTTCAGCTCATATCTTCTCTTTAGATCCCTATTCTCTATATACAAGAATCACCACAGCAAACTTGTTTCAGAAATGGAGTGCAGTTTGAAACATTTGACTCACATGTGTGTGTAAATGCACTTAATGATCCCTTGTTTTGGTTCAAATGAAGAGCCCTTTGATTGCACAGAACAAAAGTGTTGCCCTTGACAGGAGAAAAATGACTGTCACAAGCCAGCGATGGAGTTCAAGCTGACCTCACAGGTCATGTAGCAGACCTTATAGGTAGCAGACAAACCGTTGTTAGTGGTGGAGTGAATCGTCAGTGTGTTTATCTACGAGGTGAGAGGACTCACCTCTCAGCTGTTTTGGACATCTAGGACCCTCACACTGGTGTCTGTACAAAAATTGTACACTCAACAACTAACATTTCTTTGCATTAACACATCATACACACCCAACAACAAAATACTCCATTTATATTGTCAGGAAATTTAAAAATAACAAAATTACGTTTCTGGTGTGACATTATGGCGACAAACAGACCTGAAATCCCACGGGTTGGTGTCCAAGAGCTAACGTAAGTAAAGCTCACCAGCTGGTAAGGCTGAGCTAAACGTGACTGATGTACAGAAGATACTGTGGGACTGAATATGCTTCAGCCATGAGGTAGGACCCTCATGATTGTCTTTATTTTCCTGGCATTTTGTTGTTTTTTTGGTCACAGATGAGGAAACATATTACTAGTTGAAATCTCATGCAGCTCTACACTTGCTTGTTAAGAGGAATGCGTCTCAACATTATATGCTCCATGAGTCAAAGAGTTATAAACATTTACAGGATTCTCTCAATGGGAACACTCAGGCAGTTTCTATTATTTTCACGTCTTTTTTTTATTTAAGTTAAATAATCAACAGGAGGTCTGAGTAAAAGAAGCTGTTGCATGTTGAGTGAGTTTGTGTGAATAAAGTGGTGTCCCTTGAACATGTTTCACAAAACCACTAAGAAACCAAATCTGCGACAGTGTGGCATCACTCTGAATGTTCTTTTATTTTCAGGATGTTAAAAGTGATCAAGTTAGTCAACTGAATAGGATTCTCTACTGTTGGTGTAAAGGAGAGGAAATCTGTGTATAATCAGCATAGACAGAAAGATATGTCAGAGGACAAAGTCTTCTTTCCAGTGATATGTGAGTTCTCTGTCAAGTCACGGCCTGAGACAAACAAAGACTAAACCCTGAACTGTGAACCTGGAGCAGTCCCTGGATTCACGCCTGGTGGTGAATTATATGACCCATTGAGGTAAAAAGTAATGTGAGTAATCAGCGATGAAAACAATGTTTGACTACTCAAGGTTGAAGTTACACATTAAATATGAAGCGCATCAGAATCGTGACATTTTGCGGCAGGACAAGTGCAGCTTTACAAAGCCAGCTCTAATCTCTCAATATCAGCACAATGTGACCCCAACCCCCCCACCCCAATCACTCAACAGACTGCAGCACTCTCTGTTCAGAATGTTATAATCCCTCATTCACTTTCAGGAATTCTAATCCAATCTGATGTGAGACACATCTGATGCAGTGACGTTTGCAGGTGTTCAGACAGGTGTTACATTTTGTGAACCGTATCAGATTAATGCACAATCCCAACATTACTCATCCAACATGAATGCAAATACTCTCCAATTAAAGTAATTAAAATTGTTGATTTTTTAAAATTCACTATATGTAATAACAAATCTTTTTTTTTTACCATCATTACTCCATACCCATTATTTTACTGTCTGTACTGCCTGTGCTGATGAGTTGATCCTTATAGGACTTTGTTATGAAACTAACTGAGTTGGTTCCCAGCTGGCTTTGTGAGGCTGTCAGATCATTCTACTTCTCATCAAACTTCTGTCTATAACAAACAAAACCGAAAACAACCTATTGAACATGTGTATTTCCTGAATTCCTTATAAATGACAGGCAGGCTGATTGGTTCCCCCTGGGTTCAATATTTATTGATTGTATCTTTTTTTTTCTCCATGCATCCACCTGTTTCCAGTCTCCAGTCCACAGAAAGAGAAAACAAGGCACTTTGCTCTCTTATCTATGTTTTGCATGTTTTGTCCATTGCAGGAGGCGCAGCAACACGCGTCCTCTAATTGTGGAGCAGTTGTTGGAATTCAATTGAAAAAACCTAAATAATCCCTTGTGAGTTGCTGCTATAGCGATGTGATGCATATCATTTCATCTGTTAGGTCCTCCTCACACTTTGCAGTCAGGTAGGGCTCCTCGTCGCTGTACTCTTGTATGCCACAGTCTTTGTGCTGTGCTGAGCCATGAGGGTGTGAACAAGTGTGACTTGTTCCATCAGAGTTACTGTTGTCCAATCCGCCGTTCAACAAGTTACTGGCAGCGCTGTCCATCTCATCAATGGTCAGCCTGCAGGCATCTGCAATTTCATGTTTGGTCGCTGACACAAAGTTGGGGTCCCTTGCATATTTCCCCAGGCCCTCAGAGATTAAAACCTAAGAATGAGAGAGAAATTATTTTATCCATCTGCTGCACGTTTACAGACGTTTGGAGGATGTGTCCATGACTCTCATCGTGACATCTAAGGACTTCCTGGGCTTCACAAAAAAAACAACAACATGTATTTATATACCTTATTCAATCAATCTGTGTGATTCCTTTTAAACATTCCTTTTAAACTTTACAAATTTAATGATTACGTAATTTGATATCAATATGAAATTCTTAGGTTTAATGAAAGTGGATTTAGTTAAAATTTCAGACATTTCTTTGATTTTAAAAATCAATGCAAAAACACAAATTAAAAACAGTTTTAAAGAGGTTAGTGTTTTTCACTCACAGCCTCCACCAGACTGTTGGCGCTGCCTCTCTTCTTCAGGACGTGCGAGCAGCGCTCTGCAGGTATCTGCAGATGTGAGGGAGAGTGGCTGCGGCTCAGAGGGCCGTCCTGAGTGTCGGTATACCATAAACTCCTCTTCACCGCTGCGGGGATGCTTCCGACGCTACCAGAACTTCGCCAGTCCACCTGAGAATAGACACGTGGTTAAACTAATCATGATGCTATATTTCGTTGATTGGCATTAATGAACTATAAATGGTTTCACAGCCCAATGTCCCTCACGGATGTGAACGTCCGTCAGACATGGACAGATTCTGTTTAAAATTAGCTTCAAAGCCAAAGTCATATTGTTATAACTACAGGTGAACTGTGGTTTATGTTTTCATCGTAAAGTAGAACACACACCTGTATCAGTGGTGTGTAGCAAGATGAGCAATCACGGCTGATAGGTGAGGCAGGAGGCGTGGCCCAGGAGCGAAGTGAGCGTGCAGGAGACAGGTGGTGAATTCTGCTGGCGTTGAGAGCGGCCACAGCCCTTACCTGAGTTCACAGGTTGGTGAAGAATCAATCAAGGTGATCGATCTGGTGTGTGTGTGTGTGTGTGTGTGTGTGTGTGTGTATATATACCTGTTGCTGCACCAGGTGTAGAGGAAGAGCTTTGCAGGGTGGAGAGGGAGGAGTTTCACACTGACTTCTTTGTCCGAGACACTGAAAACTGAATGTTGGTCTGTTGGAGGCTGAAAGAACACGGAACCGAAAATAATAACTGTTATCATCGTTGCAAAGTTTATTGATAGGTAGATAATTTTAAGATTTACTTAATATTCAGGATTATGAATATTTATTTATATACTAATTAGAATCCAACATCAGATGTCGGGGACGGCAGTGGCTCAGTGGTAAAAAAACACCCGAAAGTGAGCTGACAGTTGGCGCCGTGCCCCCTCACAAGCTGCTCGTTTGGGCGCACCACGAAGGAGCTGCCTGCCACTCTACCTCCCATAGCATGCCTACAGGCCCCCTTGTGTGTGTGTTTGTGTGTATTACAGGGGCCTGTACACACTAATATGCATGCCTGTGATTTACTAACAAAAAAAACTAGAGTGTGCGTTCTTAATTTCCCTTCAGAGATTTTAAAAGTGTATAAAATTTAAAAAAAAGTAGTATATAGTTTTCATATGATCCTTGACAGGGTGACTCGATATTAATAATTAAACTAACCCTGAGGTGAAGGGAGAAACCACGTCCTCGGTGATCGTCCGTCATCCTGGTAGATCGGTTGCTGGTCGTCATCAAAGTATGCGTCATGCTGGTTGTCAAAGTGTCCTTCTGCGTCGTGCTGGACCTCGTTGGACAACCTGTGAAACAAGATGATCAAAACTTCACAAGAGACCTTTTCTTTTCATGATGGAAGTGTGTAGCAAATGATGATGCATCCACCAAGTGCAGTACCAGCTGTAAAGTGAACAGTACCACCTGTCAGTAAAGAGTAACAACTGATATACTGACTAGCTGCCATCAGATCAACTTAAACTAACACTTCCTTGATGATCACCATACCTGTCTCTTGTGAGTATGATGTCATTATCGTGAAACTCCTCCCCGCTGCAGTACTCTCCTGAGCCTCGCTCGTCATCACTGTCTCCTCCTACCGGCTCCTCTCGACGAATGGTTGGGTAGAGTCCACCCCCGCTTTCTGACCTGATGTCAGAAGAAAATTAATTTGTACTAAACAGTAAAAAACTATGTAATTCCACAACGTTTTTGACTTCATGTGACAACACATACCTGATGTAGGCCTCATAGTAGCGAGTCCCGCTGTGAGGACAGGGAGGGGTCAGTCAGACAGAATTACTCAACAGAAGAGCGGGACACAGGCAGATGTTCACACAGTGAAAAAAGAATAAGAGCAGATAAAAACAATTACAAAAATCCTTTTTTGTGTGTTGCTGCATAGCACGAGACCCTTCCCTCCCCCCATGTTTTTGGAGGGGAGATCCTGATCCTGCTCTATAGCCATCACACCTGAACATCTGACCACATTTAATAGAACTGCATTTTGGACATGGAATAACTTGAGAGGCCCTCAGCAGATGTCAGTCCTCCCCCAAAGGCCAATTGCTGCTCATAATTAAATCAAACCCCAATAAAATTCCAACCTCAGTTTGTACCTAATTTAATTTTGAAAACACTTTGCTTTTTATATAGTTTCATGGATCAATCTGTTTTTTTCTGCACCGAAACCAAAATTTTTTATAGTTTCTTCTGGTGCAGATTCCCCACTTCTATCCATCTCAAGATGATCATCAGGTAGATTACATGTGATTGTTTCTACACAGAAATAACAGCTTTTTCTATGTGGTACATTTTAAGACCAGTCCACTCACCTTGTGGAGTTGGACTCTGAAGGCTTGTCATGGACTCCTCTGCCGTAATTGGACACTGATGATCTATTCTGGGGGGACTGACCATGTAGATTTAACAAACACTTCTGCCTCCCGTTGGTCATGGAGAGGAGTGAGGGCACGTTGGCATTGTTGAGGTTGACATTGGAAGGTATCGACGATTGATGGCAAGCAGGAATACAGTGAGGAAATCCGTATGGATGAGGACTGTGATAGTGATGATTGTACTGGATGGGTGAGGAGTTGTCATTGTTGCCTTTCCTGTCTGTTTGGGTGGGTTCAGCTCTGCAGGGGAAGGGCAGGATCTGTAGCGGCCGCTGGGTGACGGTGGTCAGATGGGTGTAGCCTTGCTTATCCACACTGACATGGTTGACATGGTTTCCAAAAAGACCACCATTGCGCTGCAGAGGGACACCAGGAACCAATAAGAATTGAGATAAATTTCCATAATACTGTAAACATAGTGACCAGCATGACAATATCTAAACATTACCATGACAACAACATTTGGATGTTCATTCATTCATCTGTACTGTTATTATTATTATTATTATTATTATTATTATTACTATCTTTCCTGTAAACAGTTTTTATCAAATCAATCTACCGCTGTCTTAGGTTGTGTCCTATTAATAACAAAAAATAAACAACACTTTATGCATATTTTCTGAAATTCTGGATCATCATCATTATTATGATCATCAGTGAGGTAAATGGGGTTTCTAAGTTTTACAGTTTTAAAAGTTAAGTCCTGGAAAATGCATGTCAGCCAAATCATCATTTAGCACATTGGATTTTAAATACGACACGTCTTCAAATATGTCTGAAGGTGGTATTCACAAGTGTTTACCCTGTAGATTTCTTCTTCTTCATCTCCATTTCCATCAACAAGCCCCTCCTCTTGTAAGTCACATGATATGGCTCGACGAATGTCTGGTCCGATGTCATGCAGAGTGCGCAGGCCGGCCTGCAAAGACAGCAGCATTGATGGCAAACCTAACAGTCACCAATACCAGATATGTAATTTCTATCGTTTCTCTATCTGGCTGAGGGGAACTCAGCTTACTTCACCTCCCCAGGTCAAGGAAAACTGTTTAATTGAATTCATGATGCAGAGAGTTATGTTTAATGTCATCCAGTTCACTCTGCATTACTCAAACGATTCTGTCAAAGCAGAAAGGTTTTTAGAAAGTTGGTCCTCATGTTTCTTAGCTGACTTTTTAATGGTGTGATCAAGAGATTGTGCTCACCTTATTATACAGGAGCAGAGGGGTTCATGGAGCATATTAGAGGCAGAGTACTAGTACTAGCAGACACATAGGAAGAACAACTATACATTCTCACATTTACAATTAAGGTCATTAATCACTTATTGATCATGTTTTGCGTGAATGTAGCCGCAAGAGGGCACAAGCCAGTGTCTTATTGTGCCGGTCCCAAGCCCGGATAAATACAGAGGGTTGCGTCAGGAAGGGCATCCGGCGTAACACTTTTGCCAAATCAAAGATGCGAATCAAACCTATGACTTCCATACCGGATCAGTCGAGGCCCGGGTTAACAACAACCGCCATTGGCGCTGTTGACCTACAGGGCGCCGGTGGAAATTGGATTACTGTTGGTCGAAGAAGGAGAGGAGGAAAGTGCGTTCGCACAAAGAAAGAGAAGTGGAGCGCCAAGAGTATAGGACTAAGAGTAGGGACGTTGAATGTTGGAACTATGACAGGAAAAGGTAGAGAGTTGGTCGACATGATGTAGAGGAGGAAGGTAGACATACTGTGTGTCCAAGAGACCAGGTGGAAAGGTAGCAAGGCTAGAAGTTTAGGAGCAGGGTTCAAGTTGTTCTATCATGGTGTAGATGGGAAGAGAAATGGAGTAGGAGTTATCTTGAAGGAGGAGTTTGTTAGGAATGTCCTGGAGGTAAAAAGAGTGTCGGATAGAGTGATGAGTCTGAAGCTAGAAATAGAAGGTGTGATGTTCAGTGTTGTTAGTGGGTATGCTCCACAGGTAGGATGTGAGCTGGAGGAGAAGGAGAAATTCTGGTTGGACTTTGATGAAGTGATGCTGAGCATACTTAGAAGTGAGAAAGTTGTCATTGGTGCAGACTTCAATGGACATGTTGGTGCAGGTAACAGAGGTGATGAGGAAGTGATGGGCAGGTTTGGTATCCAGGAGAGGAACGCAGAAGGACAGATGGTAGTTGACTTTGCAAAAAGGATGGAAATGGCTGCAGTGAATACTTTCTTCCAGAAGAGGCAGGAACATTGGCTGACCTATAAGAGTGGTGGTAGGAGCACACAGGTAGACTACATCTTGTGTAGACGATGTAACCTGAAGGAGATCAGTGACTGCAAAGTAGTGGTAGGCGAGAGTGTAGCCAAACAGCATAGGATGGTGGTGTGTAGGATGACTCTGGTGGTGAGGAAGATGAAGAGGGCTAAGGCAGAGCAGAGGACGAAATGGTGGAAACTAAAAAAGGAAGGGTAATGCATGACCTTTAGGAAGGAGTTAAGACAGGCTCTGGGTGGTCAGGAGGTGCTTCCAGATGACTGGACAACCACAGCTAATGTGATCAGGGAGACAGGTAGGAGAGTATTTGGTGTGTCATCTGGAAGGAAAGTAGATGAGGAGACTTGGTGGTGGAATGAGGAGGTACAGGAGTGTATACAAAGAAAGAGGTTAGCTAAGAAGAAGTGGGACACTGAGAGGACTGAGGAGAGTAGACAGGAGTACAGGGAGATACAGCGTAAGGTGAAGGTAGAGGTAGCAAAGGCCAAACAAGAAGCTTATGATGCCTTGTATGCTCGGTTGGACAGTAAGGAGGGAGAGACTGATCTATACCGGTTGGCAAGACAGAGAGATAGAGATGGGAAGGACGTGCAGCAGGTTAGGGTGATTAAGGATAGGGATGGAAGTCTATTGACAGGTGCCAGCAGTGTGATGGGAAGATGGAAAGAGTACTTTGAAGAGTTGATGAATGTGGAAAATGAGAGAGAACAAAGACTAGAAGAGGTGACTGTTGTGGACCAGGATGTAGCAAAGATTAGTCAGGATGAAGTGAGGAGAGCACTGAAGAGGATGAAGAGTGGAAAGGCAGTCGGTCCTGATGATATACCTGTAGAGGTTTGGAAGTGTCTAGGAGAGGTGGCAGTAGAGTTTCTGACTGGGTTGTTCAACAGGATCTTAGATAGTGAGAAGATGCCTGAGGAGTGGAGGAGAAGTGTGCTGGTGCCCATTTTTAAAAACAAGGGAGATGTGCAGAGTTGTGGCAACTACAGAGGAATAAAGCTGATGAGCCATACAATGAAGTTATGGGAAAGAGTAGTGGAAGCTAGACTAAGGGCAGAAGTTAGCATTTGTGAGCAGCAGTATGGTTTCATGCCAAAAAAGAGTACTACAGATGCAGTATTTGCTTTGAGGATGTTGATAGAGAAGTACAGAGAAGGCCAGAAGGAGCTGCATTGTGTTTTTGTAGATCTGGAGAAAGCTTATGACAGGGTGCCCAGAGAGGAACTGTGGTATTGTATGAGGAAGTCTGGAGTGGCAGAGAAGTATGTTAGAGCGGTGCAGGACATGTATGAGGACTGTAAGACAGTGGTGAGGTGTGCTGTAGGTGTGACAGAGGAGTTCAAGGTGGAGGTGGGACTGCATCAGGCATCAGCTCTGAGCCCCTTCTTGTTCGCTATGGTGATGGACAGGCTGACAGACGAGGTTAGACAGGAATCTCCATGGACTATGATGTTTGCAGATGACATTGTGATCTGCAGTGAGAGTAGGGAAGAGGTGGAGGAGAAGCTAGAGAGGTGGAGGTTTGTCCTGGAAAGGAGAGGGATGAAGGTTAGCCGCAGTAAGACAGAGTACATGTGTGTGAATGAGAGGGACCCAAGTGGAAGAGTGAGGTTACAGGGAGAAGAGATCAAGAAGGTGGAGGATTTTAAGTACTTAGGGTCAACAGTCCAGAGCAATGGAGAGTGTGGAAAAGAGGTGAAGAAATGTGTGCAGGCAGGATGGAATGGGTGGAGAAAAGTGTCAGGTGTGATGTGTGATAGAAGAGTTTCAGCTAAAATGAAAGGAAAGGTGTACAAAACTGTGGTGAGACCAGCGATGTTGTTTGGTCTAGAGACAGTGTCACTGAGGAAGAGACAGGAGACAGAGCTGGAGGTAGCAGAGATGAAGATGCTGAGGTTCTCTCTGGGAGTGACCAGGAAG
The DNA here is from genome assembly GCA_013358685.1 of Antennarius maculatus. NCBI lineage: Eukaryota > Metazoa > Chordata > Actinopteri > Lophiiformes > Antennariidae > Antennarius > Antennarius maculatus. The sequence continues at coordinate 14,174,374 of CM023607.1, read as the reverse complement.
GATAGGATCAGGAATGAGTACATCAGGGGGACAGCACATGTTAGAGGTTTTGGAGATAAAGTCAGAGAAGCCGGACTGAGATGGTTTGGACATGTCCAGAGGAGAGATAGTGAATATATTGGTAGAAGGATGCTGAGTTTTGAACTGCCAGGCAGGAGGCCTAGAGGAAGACCAAAGAGGAGGTTTATGGATGTAGTGAAAGAGGACATGAAGGTAGTTGGTGTGAGAGAAGAGGATGCAAAGGACAGGGTTAGATGGAGGCAATTGATTCGCTGTGGCGACCCCTGAAGGGAAAAGCCGAAAGGAAAAGAAGAAGAATAAGAAGATCATGTTTTGCGTGAAGGACAAAGGTCTACACTCCGAAAGACAAAAGGTCTTGACTTGAACATTGCGGTGACACCAGTGCCGCTCCATGATGCCCCACAGCTCAGTGACCAACACCAACATGAGGACAAATTCATCAAAACTGTCTATGAGGGCTACAATAAACTGTCTGGTTCAGAGACACGACACACTAAACCCACCTGTAAAGCCATCGTGGTGTTCAGCCTCTCCAACGAGCGCCTTCCCACAAGACCTTGTTCTTTGCGCCTCTTGAAATTCCTGAAGTAGTCCTGTATCAGGAAGGTGGCATAGAACTTCCCCACTGTTACCTCGTCATCTGAGTGAACAGACCAGACAGACCAAAGCCTCCCAGGTCACCACCTGAACCCATCAACACTGAAGTCCTGTCTGTATCCACAACATTAATATCACAAATCCCCCAGCTCACATGATCACCACATCAAATCCCTCAACTCAGACGTCACCTGCTGCTACCCCAGCATCTAACTGAACGAACACATCTTGACAGAAAAGTGAAATGAGACACAACTGCTTCCAAGAAAACCACTAAACCACTAAAGAATGTTGTATGACAAGACAGTACCCAAGATGAAACATTCAAAATTTATGATGCAGACGCAAAATAAATTAGCAATAATTATCCAGAAAACACCGTCTCTACAGAGCAGCACACACACGCACGCACGCACGCACGCGCACGCACGCACGCACGCACACACACACGCACACACACACACACACACAGGTGACCCATGCTACCCTCAAACTGTGTAATGCACCTAGATCAGGCTTAAGCCGGCAATTTCATGGTATTGATCAAACTCCAAGACAGCACAAACATATTAGTTTTTAAATTGAAGAAATAAGTTAGCTGGCGCACATATCACTGCTACATCATAAGGTGGCTGTATGACCTGAAACATCCACAGAAAAGCAAGAGACAAACAAACATTTATCCCAGGAAACAACATGATCGATAGCAAGAAAAACATGCAAGGCGGAAGCGTAAGAGTTTAGAGAAGCAGCGACGGTCTGATCTACAGCTTCTGTAACTACAAACACTATCTGCCATGCAGGGAGGCTAATCAAGAATGGGTCTGATTCACTCAGATAAATGGTGCTGAAGCAGACAGGGGAGAGAGACTAAAGAAAGAAAGGGCTAAATGTGGTGAATAGGAAATTCACGTTTTAATCTTTCATTACTTGTCCTTCACCCCTTTTCAAAATGCCAGAGATATATATGCTTTAAGATGAAAGAATCATTCCACCCAGTGGTGAAAACAAGTTTAGTTAGAATCATCCATCTTATAGCAGACTATAGATTTCTCTACGTCACCACAAACAGCCAGAAACTCACAGGCTCTGTTCAGAATTTTAATCTGTGACCAAAAGCATTTGTGTGGATGTAAAATGGACATTTTAAAGCTAAGTGTGTGATTCTGATTTTTATACTTTTGATGTTAAAAAAATGCATATATTCATTAAAAAAAAACTGATTTCATAGCATACTTTGGATTTTCATGATTTATATACAGTATTGAAGCTGTTAATTTGCCTCATTGTGACACTTGTGACCTGGTGTGACAATGAAGACCAGCGTACAGCATAAATATCAATAAATTTTGATTAATAACATATTAATAAAATATTAATCTATCTATCTATCTATCTATCTATCTATCTATCTATCTATCTATCTATCTATCTATCTGTCTGTCTGTCTGTCTGTCTGTCTGTCTGTCTGCCTGCCTGCCTGCCTGCCTGCCCGCCCGCCCGTCCGTCCGTCCGTCCGTCCGTCCATCTATCTATTTTGCCCTCAGGTGACAAAAGGTTCTCTTCCTGGACAGAGCCTGATGAGATTTTTAAGAGAGATGCATCAGTAGTTTCATGCCACCAGACTAAAACAGAACTGCTCCAGAGAGTTTAGGACGGCAGAAAGACAAGAGAAGGAGGTCGGCGATTGACACACTACTGAGAGCACAGGAAGCTGTGGAAGAGAAAGGCTCAGCAGAGAAGATGAAGAGCATTTAGCAGACTAATGTGCACACAGAAACATGCAGTTAAATTAAGTTGGTAATTCCACAGCAAGCACAACAGAGCTAAAGCATTGAAGACATCAAAGGACAGTGGGAAAAACCTACATGAACACAACCGGAGAAAAATCAAAGTACATGCTAGACTGAAAGTATAAACCTATGTATGTGAGAATCAGGTCGATCTAGACTACCTTTGTCTTCTAATATTAGTTACTGTTTGTGTTAGATGAACACATGATTGACAGCCATAGTATTTCACTAAGGGTGTGGGTATGCAATGAACACTAACCACCGGCAGGGGGCACCACTTGGTCCAGCAGCTTCATACTGGTCCTCTTCCAGATTTTCTTAATCACAGCTCTGAGTTCCTCATTGGCTTGTTCCAGGTTACCTTGGAATGACAGAAAAGGCAGAAATATTCTAGAAAAAAAACAACACTTAACCTAATTTTATGGAGAGAAAATGTGATGTTTTGTGGCAGTCTGTAATTACTGTGTCCCTTACATTAAATATAAAAAAATCTTGTTTCTTTTGTACTGTACTTCTTGTCAATCCCATACAAAATACGACGATTTGATTTGATTTGATTTGATTTGAAATGATGTGGACACAGAATGGAGATTACAAATCTACAACACCCTCTTGTGGCAAATTGATGAATTACAAAGAGTGTTTACCAAGGTGTGCATTCTAAAGCCACAAAATACAATGGTTTAGACAATAATAAAATGGTACAATATAGCCTTACAGAGCTTTACTCTTCATTGATCCTGGAAGCAACATTAAAGCGCTGCTGTTGTGGTGGAGCACAGGGGGAAGACGACTGAAAAGAGATCTTGGTATTGTGTTTTTACTACATTCACACCTCTATCTAACTGATTAGTTCTTTTATTTTTTTGATGAAAGTGACCATTGTAAACGTTTACTTTGTTAAGATTTTGTCTCTTTATGCTTCTTTGGTAGCAGATTCCAGCACACTGGCAGGAATATGGGTCAATTCCAATCATAGATTTTACAATGAAGAGAATTAATTTGACAATACAAGACGCTCTTCAAATAATCATCTACAGGTCAGGTGAACCACGCTTGGTGTTGTGCCTGAATGCATCTTGTGAATGTACAGACTGCAGACAGCTGAGGCTGTCATCACTGCATCATTGATGGCCTGGAGGTGCAGACTCACCCTCAGTCTTGATCTTGAGAGCAGTACGGACCAGGGCAAACAAGGTGGCATTAAACATGACGGTCCCATCACTGTTTAGGGGCATGTTCATCGCCACCAGACGCTGCAAACAAAATTCAATGTTCAACGACATTAAGAGGGAGCATTAAAGGGGTCTACTATGAAAAACACACAACCTGGACCTCTCTGCACGAGAAAAAATATGTTTGTTTGTTTCTCTGTTGTAACATAAATCCTTTTAATTTTTCAGGTTATGAAACCCACAGAACTCCATGAATCAAGGATAAAACTATCCCAAGTGAATAAAGAAAAATAACATCAAACACTAGTTAGGACATTAACTTTGTGCAAAACGTTTTTTCAAAGGTAAAATGGGGTTAATTACTGCATTGTGGGAAATGTAGTTTTTGTTAAAATCTCACTTTTGACCTTTTTACTCTCAGACACTCTGACTTTTGACACGTGGTGAATGTGAAGCCTGTGTATATGTGTGTGTGTGTGTGTGTGTGTGTGTGTGTGTGTGTGTGTGTGTATGTGTGTGTGTGTATGTGTGTACATGTGTGAGTATGTGCGTGTACGTGTGCGATGTTTGGGTTCAGTTTGTCCTCAGTGTCATAGTGAACACACACACATGCTACCCATACACACCCGACGGGCAGCCTATATGATCATGTGTGCGCGTGTGTGTGTATGTGTGTATGTGTTCACGTGTGTGTGTGTGTTTGTGTCCGGTATTGAGCGGCGCTGCTTGTCGTGGTCACTGCAGAAAGTGCAGAAAGGAGAACTAATCAGATTTGGCAGACGGTTCAACATATAAACTTGCAAATGCAATAAGGCATTTATGAACATTCAGACATCAGGCAGCTGTTGTTCACATCTACAAAGTTTGTACCTGGGGAGCACGTGGTACTTCCACTGTAAACATCAGCCCATGCTACCATTACCCACATTCTCTCTGTGAGAGGGGCGTGTAGCAGGCGTTGACGGACGAAGCTCATTAGCATTTAATGGCCGGCTGAGAAAAATAGCCTGTTCTCAGTAGAGTTCATTTGAGCGACTTTTAAATAGCTAAAATTCAGGACCATGGAGTGTTTAAATGTAGTTGGATGTCTGACAGCTGTGTGAAATTAATTTGAAAGAGTAGAATATCAGACGTTTAACAGTGAAATTATTTGTCTAAAAGCTGCATGTCAAAAACCTTCAACTTTAACAGTCAACACAACAACAGTTATGCTTTTTCTTTTAAAGCTGAAGTGCCGTCGCGCTGATGGAACCCACCTTACAGGCCACTCTGTGAGGGCAGAGCTTTCCGAAGCCCAGTGGGGGTTGGATCCTCCTCAGGAGAGTCACTACATCAAGGTGTTTGATCCTGCCCCTTAAAAACAGGCATTCAAAGACAAGCTATCATAACACTGGGCACAGCCTGATGAGTGGCAGACAATCCCAGGGTCAACTGTTATCATGACAACATGTTTATGAACACAAATATTTATTAGCAGTTAGAAAACTTAACAAGTAATAAAGTCTTCCGTTTACAGAACTCACTTAGCTTCTGGGTCGTATTCAGACCAGATCCTTTTAAACTCATCCAGATGATGTGGTCCAAGAATGGACCAATCACGGGTCAGATAATCAAAGTTATCCATGATGACAGCTACAAACAGGTTGATGATCTGAAACAAGGATATGCAACATTTCTTTGTGACCGTACTGGGGCGTGCATATGTTTACGTTTGTGTTTAACCAGTATGGACACAGATCGTCAATGGGCGTGAAGGTTACCAGGAAAGCACAAAGCATGTAGAAGCTGATGAAGTAGATAATGGCAAAGCTGCTGCCGCAGGTTCTCTCCTCTCCGGGGTTGTAGTCCGACTCAGAATCGCACAGCTTTCCAGGAAGACAGGCCAGCATGATCTCCTGCCAGGCCTCGCCTGTGGCACATCTAACACACAACCAGAAACATTAACAAAGGAGCACAACGAGGGATATTTGTAATCATGTCATCATTTAAGCTACACCAGTACCTGAAGAGCATCAGGACAGCCTGAGGAAAGGTCTGAAAGTTGTTGTTGCGGTTGATTTGTGTTCCATCCACCATGGCTATTTTCCCAAAAACCTAAAAAAAAAAAAAATCAGGCAAAGAAGAAGAAACCGGTCAGCCAGCCTTTACGAACCAGCTTTCTGCACATGACAAACATAACATGGTGATCATGAAGGTGATGCCATATGAAAATAGCTGGCTAGTTTTCATTTCCACAGACATAAAATGCATTACCTGCATTCCAATTACAGCATAAATGAAGAACAACATGGCAATCAGGAGAGCGACATAGGGAAGAGCCTGGGTGGGAATAAGGAGGAAAGTGAGTCACCGTTACTTCAGTCTGTGTTGCACCAACAGATTTTCATAAACTAGCTGCATCTGTTTCCCCAGACAGATTCAGGAGAATCACTAAAATCTTTTCATTTGTTTATAACTCTACAGATTCCTGGGTGTCTATTATCTACTTGGGCCTCACCTGGAAGGATTTAATGAAAGTCCACAGCAGAGTCCTGATGCCCTCCCCCCGACTTAACAGTTTGACCAATCGCATCACTCTGAACAGGCGAAAGAAGGTGATGGAGATGCGAGCGCTATCCTCCGTGTTCTGAAGTGGGAAATGTAGAGGGCGATGAAAGAGATGAAAGAGATGAATAGCACTGGAGGAGGAACACACTTAAATTATAAAGGTCGATATGATTCAGTCCTTCATGCAATAATTCAGAAATACATTCAATAATCGTGTACGAGTTGTTTTAGCCAACAAGCAGTAAAATGAATGAAAACTGTTCTTAGGAAATGATCCTAATTGTGATGATTCTGTACAGTTTTGCAATGACAACAACCAATGTGCATGCAGAGTAACAATATGTTAAACCCCATTCCATGAGCAGATCTGGAGAACTGACATATACACAACATTTAATTCTGGATGATTCATAACAAGAAATGGACAGAATCTTCAGTCCGAATGAAAACAGAGCAAACAACAAATGATAACTGATGTTTTAATGTTACAATGGATGCAAACATTGACATGAGCCTTTTTCATTTTTGCAATCAAACACAAGAACTTGCACAAGAAATTTAATACAAAACGGTAGACTGAGTGCACAGTGTTGGTAATCTGATTGATTGACCTACAAGCCATGTTGGCATGTAGCATTGATAGTGTGTTATCTGTTCTGTCTGTGTCATGCCATGCACACAGACAGAAAAAGGTTCTAATATAAAAAGAACCAAATGAACCCGGAGCTAAAATGAAAACAACATGTATTCAAACAAACACTGATAGTTCAAGCAGAAAAATCACGAGACCAGAAGCATCTCAATATTTCCAATAGGAAGTGACAGACAGAGTGACTTTTGAATGATCGTAGAAAGACGGGGGCTTTAAAAGAAGAGGGGTTCCTTCTTACCCCTGACTCCACTATCACTTTGACGACAGGAATGGCTGCCGACTTGAAATCAAAAGCTGACGGTTAATCCACGTTACACAAACTGTAAAACGTTCACCTGTCAATTCAGCATCACTTATCATCAAGATCTTTGACAGATTCAACATGTTATTACATTAAAAATGTCCAAAGGTGCCCACACTTTAAAAACACAACACAGCACCACAATTTATGGAACATAGAAGAATGTTATTATCATAATGCATAGAGCCTGTCATGCAAAAGCTTCATCACATATTCTGAGCACTAACACCAAAAAAGAGACACAAGCATTCCGTACTGGGGTAAACTCTCTGACAAGGCAGATATACGATTGTTTTATTATAATATCCATCTAAATTATGTCTTACATTTCAGCAAATGATTATATGACTCATGATGGTTCTTATATATTTTAGATATTTATTATTTAACAGGATTTCAATGAATTAATGTTCTGCATGAAGGCCTCAGCAGAGTTCTTCCTGATTGCTACTGGAAATGAAGTGAAGTCCATGCTGTGAAATAAAACACCGGGACCTTTCCAGGTTGTTACTACACCACCTTTGTTCGTTTACTACACCTACATCCCCGAGGAAACATAATGACCCTCAGGAGAAAATGTGCTCATTCGTCTCCTTCAACACCCCTACCTGCTTTCACTCCACGGTGACATGAGGTCTACAGTCAAACTCACTGTCCACCATGTGTTGTATAATAGACCTCAGGGAGTTCACAGGGAGTTCACAGGTGCTCAGAGGTTCTATGCCCACACTTACACACTGGAGTAAAATCTAAGCATGTCTAGGCCACATCCACTTCCTGAGAGGAGTGTGTCTATCCTCAACTCATTTGTATCGGAGAGGAGAAACAAGAACCCTAAAATACATGATAGCAGTGGTATTTTAGACAGGAAACTTCAAAGATGAAATGTGCGGACTTCATTATGACTAACTGTTGTTATTATTTTATTAAAAACAAGAAAACTATCTGATACCTGGGTCTGTGTGCAATAATGATCTTTGATTTGAAAGGTCAAGTCATAAAATGTAAGAAAGTAAACTTCTATTGTTTAAGTTGCAGGACTGTATTGTAGAAACATCTTGTTTTTTCAATTGATATTTGATAATATAGGTCAATATTCATACGCTGTACTGTCATGTCTCCGGACAATTAAGGTTTCCTTTGTTTTCTTTTCCTAACATGTCATATCATTCCAGATCCTGTCTCATCTACAATCACCTCATTCCCTGCACCTGCCCTCTCTCCACACCCCTGCAGCCACTCCCCAATCTGTCTCCACACTTCAAAAGCCAGCTCAGCCTTCTGCTCTCTGTCAGATTGTTTAGTGTTCGCCCTGACTCTCCAGCCTTCATATCCTGTCTGTTTTGGTGACCATGTATGAATCCCGTCTGCTCTCTCGACCCAGCCTGTTGTCTGCTCCTCATCTGATTTGTCTGCCTGATTTGTTGATTGTTTCATGCTTGACCCTGCCTGATTCTGGACTCTTACCATTTGCCTGTCGTTTTTGGATACCTCTGCCTGGATTATTAAACCCTCTTTTGAGACTTTGCCCATCTGCTACTCTGTCGTGCTTTTAGGTTCTCCTTGCCAGTCGTATTCTAGTCGTGACACTGTACTGCTCATTAAATCTATGTTCATGTTTTAGTTTAGCTGAACTGCTTTTTCATATGGAGATGAGTGTCATGGTTCTCAACATACAGCTGTTTAAAATAGGGGCAGCAGTAGTTCAGTCCACTGGGTCTTGGGGACCAGAGGGTGGCCGATTCAAGACCCATGTGGACCAAAAACTTTGGAGTGTAAACTGTCTGAACCCCAAACAAGTTGCTCATTGGGGCGCACCATCATCTACCATCATCCTCTCCTACATTTGAATGCCTCCAGGTGTGTGTGTGTGTGTGTGTGTGTGTGTGTGTGTGTGTGTGTGTGTGCGCGCGAACGTGTTACGGCCTTTACACACATACATATCCTGGGATAAAAAAATTATACTTCTTCTTTTAAATAAAGTCTCAACAATATATAAAAAGTAGACTTGCAGGGGACTATTTAATGCAAGTTGTTAACAGTTTTTATTGTGATGCAACACTAAAACAACGCACTCTTACGGTGTCACATATGGAAGATGTGTGCATGTGCTAAATGACTACTTACATTGATCTCAGTGATGGCAATGTCAACCACGCTACCCACAACAATTAAGGCATCAAACGTGTTCCATGCATCAGCAAAATAGTTCTGCAAGCCCAAGCAACAAAGACACACAGAAAAGAAAAGAGAGACAACAGAGCAAGATAGAAGAGGTAAAATAAGGAGAATTATGAAAGACAAAAAGAAGTGAACATCAAAAGGTTGTGACTTGATATAAGAGGGAGGCTGAAAGTCAAATCCTTTCTGCCACTGAGTCTGTGAGAGAATGAGCTTGTTTAACTTAAAATCAACCTAGATATATTGTGTTAGAAATTAAGTGTCATTTGTCTTCCACTGTGTTTTTAAATGTTTACTCTCACTGCTGTAGTGGCAGGCTGAAAGAAACGACCACCATAGATGTTTAACTTTAAATGTGATCTGATCTGATCCGTTCAGTGTAGCTGCTTCAATAATTTCATACATCAGCATGTCACACAACTGCAAATATTTCAAGCTCATCACCACATATTTGGTCTATGGTGCTCATTAACAGTCCAATGCTGATTCAACAGATTTGTTTCATGATTAGAAATTGGCTCAAGATAATCTAAAATAATAACACAAAATTAGGACAGGTAGGAAAGATGAGAAGGAAGGAGGAGCAGTGGAAGGACAGGAAGAGGAGATGGCAGATTTGAACGTACGGACGTCTTTCTACCTGGCTGAGTATGATGTCGACTACACTGCCAATCACCACCAGAGCATCAAAGACGTTCCAGGCGTCCCCGACATAGCCCTGAGTGTGGCAGCATGCACAGCCAGCAGAAGGAGATGGGAAGGCAGGAGAGGAGCGGGATGAAAGGGGGTGTTGGAGAGGTTACAGTGACAGCGATGGAGGTGAAAGGTAAGAGAAGTCACAGGCAGGAGGATAAGAGCACAAGATGGGAGGTTAGAGGGAAAGGAAAGGTGCATGAGGACTGGATTGATAGGATTAAACACAAAAACCTTACTGGGATCAATTGTAATAGTAAAGTAGAGTAAAGTAGAGGAGAGGAGAGGAGAGGAGAGGAGAGGAGAGGAGAGGAGAGGAGAGGAGAGGAGAGGAGAGGAGAGGAGAGGAGGATTCTTACTCTGGGTTTGAAAGCAATGAGCTTGAGGATCATCTCCACAGTGAAAACTCCAGTGAAGACCATGTTCAGGATATCCATGGCATAGTTAAACAGATGAGATTGGCCGTGATGCTGAGGGAGACAAGTAGAATGATCAGAAATTAGACATCCATTCATCGAGGACTGAAAGACGACCTCTTACCTGAATGGCCAGACACAGGGTGTTGAGGATGATGAGGACAAACATGACGTATTCAAAGCCTGTAGAGTTGACCACATACCAGACCTTGTACTGGTAGGGGTTTTTGGGGATGTATCGGCGAAGAGGACGAGCTTTAAGAGCGTATTCCACACACTGACGCTGTAGCGATGATGAGGGAAGGTGCGAGCAAACATAGAAACAGACAGACAAGTGTTATCTGTTCAGTCAGAGAGACAGGAATCCTTTTCACCAATCACGAATGAGATTGATGTTTAATCACAGTAACATTTTTACTACTAAATGTAAAACATTACAACACACAACACATATTCAATAAGGGGGCCCACCTGGTTCTTGTCCAGCTCACAGTTCTTGTACTCCTTCTCGCCCTGCTCCTGAAAGGTGACAATGACAAAACCGACAAAGATGTTCATCATGAAGAAGGCAATGATGATGATGTAGATGATGAAGAAGATGGAGATCTCCACACGATAGTTGTAGATGGGACCCATGTTCTCTTTGTTGGAGTCGATGGCCTTGTACAGAAGCCTACAGGTAGAAGCACAGTAGAAATCAGCAGGACGGCCAAAAAAGTTTGGTTTGCTCTTGTCGTTCTTTAAGCCTCACTCAGAAAACCACAAAAAACATGCAAAAATGCAGAAGAGAGTATGCTTTTGGCTTTTCCTTTTAAGGATGAAAACAAAAGAAATACTATTATTCTACAACACAGAAGCAACGTTGTACTAACATGGGCCATCCCTCGAAGGTGGAGACAGTGAAAAGAGCCATCATGGCCATGAGGACATTGTCGAAGTTGAAGTCACTGTTGTACCAGATCCTCTCCTTCACCGTGGGCAGAGCTGCATCGCCATTGTTGTAGAGAATGTAGGTACCCCTGTGATTTAAAGACCGCTATGAACCATTTATTCGTACATAGGAATACACAATACTCAGATGAGCGTCAATGCTGGAAGCCTTGAAGTAACAAATAAACTCACTTGCACTCCTCTGGGCTGGACTTGGCATCATCGGTGCAGCGATAAAATTTCCCCTTTGTGAAAATAAACAAATTCAGTGCTCTGTAATTACAAGCTACCACCTCTGTATAGCTTTGTGGTTGTTTTACGGTAGAAGGGCTCTTTGCTTCCATTGTGACCCTATTACCCTCTATCCTTCCTTCCATTTCTTCACTGTACCTTGAAGAGCTGCACTCCTATACAAGCAAACATGAACTGCAGCAGTGTGGTGACAATCATGATGTTGCCAATGGTCCTGATGGCCACAAACACACACTGGACCACATGCTGCAAATGACAAAGTTATATGTTAAGAGGAACATACAAATCCATACACATACTGTAGACAGACATAGATAAACTCAGCATCAACCTCTTTGGTTATAAACTGACCTTTAGTCCTTTGGCTCTGTTGATGGCTCTGAGCGGACGGAGGACCCTCAAAACACGAAGGATCTTCACCACTGAGATAGCAGACGACCTACAGGAGAAAGAAACGCCTGTCACTATTTATTAATTTATTATTCATTATCTCACTGACTAATTCATGTTGTGTCTTAACTAAGTCATAATAAGACATGTACATACTGAATGCCAAAGGAGACCAGTGACACGCCAACAACCAGCAGGTCTAAGAGGTTAAAGTAGTTTCTACAGAAGGCTCCTTTATGGAGGAACGCTCCAAACGCCGTCATCTGGACAGAAAAATGACAGTCAGGAATAAAGAGGACAGATCTACACCAGACACACACAGGATGCCTTCATGCTGGGGTGAATTGGCTTTACATGACAGATATTGCTATTTAAACAAACTCTAAAATGTTTTCCAGAATTATTTTTGAAACAGAACATTTTCTGAGAACAACTAAAATCCTCTACAGTTATCTATCATTTTAAGGAACGCTGGTAGATAAGCTTGGATCCACAGAGAAACAAACTTTACAAGCACTTAAAAGTATTGAACCCGACACACACACACGCACGCACGCACGCACGCACGCACACACACACACACACACACACAAATAAATAAATATAATCCCAAACAATGTACAATGTTCAGAGTAAACATGAGCAGAATTATCTCAAAGCCACTACAATCATTTCCGGTGCAGATTAAGCCAGAGTACGCTCCACAAATATTTTCCATTAAACAGGAACCTCCAGACAGATTCTTAAGGCTTAAGTGGTGATACATTAGATTTACCTGGTGCAGGCATGCAATGAGCAAATGGGAAGGCTTAGGATTTGATTTTTGCAATAACAACAACAAAATAGCTTTTGGTTCGTTGGATTTTTTAAAATTCTTTGGCCATGCATTGGCCAAACAAGACATTGAAAAATGTGGGTGTCACATGTGCAGAGCATACAGTCAGGCATTGGCCTATAATCTCTCCATAATCCAGATATACACATGTTTAGTAATTATCCAAATATTTGTTGTTATTCAAAATATGAGATTCGATTAATCAAAAAAGATTAAAAGATTTTAAAAAATTTAAAAATAGTTACGGTTCAGAATGTTCCAAATGTTTTGAATGTTGTGAAGGGCCAAACTAATATCTGGAGAGCCACTGGTCCACAGATTGGTCGAGGATGAAAAGGGGAGGTGGACCGTGATGGAAAGGTGACTGACAAAAATACAAGGTCTCCACTTTGGCAGACTCAAAGACAACAAAACAAGCAGGTGGCCATGTTTACCGAAAAATATAAAGACAAAAATGAGGGGAAGGAGGACGTGTGCAGCAAGCTTGGTGGTGTTTGTTGCAAAGGCAACACTTCTTATTGTTTACCTTTATAAGGATCTCAAATGTAAACATACTAGTGAAGACATAGTCTGCATAGCCTAGGATCTGAGGAGGCAATCAGAGTGACATAAGCACGCAGCGTTACTAAAGCTCTACTCAGCACAGCACGACACAGCACAGCACAGGTCATTTACCTTCAACAGGATCTCAACAGTAAAGATTGCGGTGAAAGCATAGTCAAAATAACCAAGTATCTGCAAGAGGCAATGCACAAGTTCAAGTCATCAAGTCGTTCCAGGACAGCAGCACAGAGAGATTAAGTAGATCAAGTGAGAGCCAGACACAGACGGAGATACCTACTGCTGGTATGTTAAAGCAGCAAAACTAGTTCATCCATAGAAAGCTACATTTATAGTTCACAGTTACATTTCCTACACAAACTGTCACAAATAAGGTTGTCATGATAAGACATTAATTAGCATACTGCATCAAGTAATAACTTATAAACTAAACAGGCCTTACATGGCAGTAAGTTTCTATTAGGGTTCCTGATTGAAATGACAATTATTAACCTAAAGAAAACTGAAAATACTTCTGGTTGATAAAAATGACTGAAAAAGACCCTTGCTATGTGAAAAGTGAAAATAGTTCATGAAGCATTCAATCTTTTATATAGTCCATTCTAAAATTTTACAATTTCAAGGCTTTATTGCTCATATATGCTCCAACATTAATTAATGAAAAAGAAGCAGTAAAGTTCCCGACAGCATTCAAACTGGCAATTTCTTTCCGGACACACGGCCTCCATAAACCTCTCACGTATTTTATGATATATAGATGGTAACGGTGACAAGAGTTACCATATACTAGATAAAAACACTCAAACAAGGTCCACTGTTGTGACATGAATTAACTGTAGTAGAAAAAGGCAGGTTTCTGACAGTGCAGTAAAAGAGAAAAATGTGTCCTAGCAGAAATAAAATTGAAAAAACTATTGTTGATCCACACGTCTGTAAATAAACTTCACAGCACCAAAATGCTGACTGTGCACTCTGTGTTTCTATGTGATGAAGGAGATGGTGAAAAGTTTATTTCATTGGCCAAATCGACATTTGTACACAGCAGACTTTAGGACACATCAGGTGTTATGAACAGCTTTATGAACGGTAGCTGCTCAACTCAAGTCACCATAAGTCATGAGATTCTGACGAGTCACAGTGAACAACACCAAAACCCTGAATCTGAGTCATTTAAACAGAATTAAGCTCTTCCGCTAAATTATTCTTACATCTGTGTGTCTGTTATAAAATTCCTTCTGTGATTGAATGTGTGTGTTTGGATGTAAGCTATAGAGATAAATAAGCCTGTCAAATTTACACAGTAGGTCTTTAGAACACATTCATACCACAATGCCCAGGTTGTTTACGTACAATATTGCGAGCAGAGAAGTTGCGTATTGGGTCCTCTGCAGCCAGGGAGACAGAGCTGAGCATGATGAAGACCAGGATGAGGTTGGTGAAGATCTGATGGTTGATCAGTTTATGGCAAAATACGCGAAAACTACAGCAGAAAGTTAAAAAAGGGAGATGGAGAAACAGAGAGAGAGGGGGGGGTAGAGAATTCACATGAATACAACTGGAACTCTGGGTTGTGTTACATCTTTAATTCTTTATTATTATTTGTATGCACTTAATCCGACTCACGGGTTGGTGCTGCTGAAGACAAAGAAGGCGCTCCCTACTGGGATGGGCGGAGTCTTCTCCTTAATGGTGAGTTCTGACAGTCTCTGTGGGCGGGGCCCTGATGGGACTTCTGGGAGATCTTCATGATTTTCGTCATCATCATCACACACTAAAAGACAGAATAGTTTTAATCTGGATTTGTAATACGATTTGGATTTGTAGTCCTCATGAATCTCACTGCAGATTGTTAGCTCTTTTCTGGCATGACCTTCTGTAAACTTTGCTGATTTATTTATAGACAGTATTAAATGTATTTTTCACGGTATCTTAAGTTTACGGTAATAAGGTGCAGATTTTCAGACTTATTTGGTGACAGAATTACTTCACTTAGTGGATGGAATACCGGTTCATCTGGGTCATTATGGATATGCTTTACATTTTTGTGTATTAGAAGCATTAGGTGCTGGTAATGTGTGCTGTGTGACACAACAGGAAAACTGGGAAGTGGTCTTTTGTCAGATTTTTCACTATTTACCTGGAGAGTTGATGGCAGGGTACGGCTCTTTGTCTTCCTGTAGCAAGACCTCTGCTGGAACCTATACACATGGTTGTCAGTGTCACACTATAAGGTAACGGCTTAAACAACCATGAAATAAAATCCACAGAAAATTTAATAATCAACTACATATATCCTGGAAACCTTCATCTGTGTGGCAAATCACTCAGACAGCCTAGATTCACCCAGTAACTATGGAAACGACAAAGCCATACATGCTTCAAGAGTTTCTGAATAGCAAAATGCACCAATTCATTACTCTGTTTTGATGTGCAGAAATTTATTTAGTAAATTATGAACAAATTGTGAGATTTGATCTGAGACAAAACTAATGAACAGAATGAACCATGTGAGCATCCTTACGTAGGTTATGGAACAATTTTTTATTTCCTGCTAATAATCGAAATGACATGACTTATGAGAACTATTTGGTCTTTTACCTTGGTCTCTCCATCCTTGCCTTCTATCATTTCAACTCTGTTTTCTGTGCTTCCATCCCTGTTGGGGAGAAATGAGTCAGGGAGTAACTGACGAGGCAGTACTATGTCTTTCTACCAACACCAAGCGCTTTTAACACACGTGACAAAAGTTTATAAAAACAATCTGACGACAAAAATGTATAATATTGAGGCATATTAAGCTGTACTTGGTGCTGTTCTTCCTCTTCTTGGCCTCTTCTTCCTCCTTCTGTGCTGTATTGAGACTCTCTGCATCAGCCAGGTTGTCAACAGCAATGGCCAAGAAGACATTCAGCAGGATGTCTGGTCACATGACATAAGGAGAAAACACTGACCCACCCGACCCCCACCCACCCACACACACACACACACATACACACACCCATACAAACTCACACACACAAGTTAACTTAAGAATGTGTGTTTGCAGCCTTGAGGATACAGTTTCCACAGATAAAAAGGATGATGAAGTAAATGCAGACCACCATTCCAGAAGAGGCTGGGCCGCCATACGCCATGATCCCATCATACATCACTGTGTTCCAGTCTTCTCCCGTCAAGATCTGACAAACATGACATACAATTGAGGCCACTTCACACCATATGATTCATATTCCACACCATTCAGCTCAATGTACTCGTTGCTGCAGCATAATCATGAAACGCCCACATTGGCTGTGCACCTTTCACTACATGTTGGATTAAAACTGACTCCCATGATTTCTTGGTCACATGATTAATATGTCAATTGTGTAGTTGAATAAACATGTTAATGTTAAAAATGGAAATAAGCAAAAACTTTCAGATTTAGTTGATTATGATTGGTTAATTGTTGCCCCATGCTGAGTTATGATACTTTTATTGTTATTTTACGCTCTCTTTGTCGTCTAGTCTTACTGATGGTTATTGTGTTCAAATGAAGTGAATAAAACTGAACACTCACCTGGAACACAGTAAGCAGGGCCTGAGGGAAGTTATCAAACGTGCTCCGTTTGGTGACGGTCTCATCAAAGTTAAACTTGCCCCCAAAAAGCTGCATGCCGAGCAGTGAAAATATTATGATGAAGAGGAAGAGCAGCAGCAACAGTGAGGCGATGGACTTCATGGAGTTGAGGAGAGAGGCCACAAGGTTGCTTAGAGATGCCCAATGACTGGGGAGGAAAAATGATAAATGACATAACAGAAGGACAAACAAACAAACACACACACACACACACACACACACACACACACACACACACACACACACACACACACACACACACACACACACACACACACAGACAAGTGGAGGTATAGATTGGGGCATTATTATTACATTAAGTTATAAATTATATAATTTTTTTAGAAATACACATTTTTTTCACTTGTTTTTTGTTTGTCAGTCAGTTGACATTTTCAGGACCTGTTTCATAATGATAAGATCTCAGTTTACATGTGTCCCTATTCAGGGCATCACTTTTAGTTATCCAGTGTAGACCTTCCTGTGAAGCTACAGCCCAGTCTGGCTTCACTCTGCGTTATTAAAAAATGTGCAGGTTTATGTTTAATCTTCTTAGTGGATGATCCTTGCAAAGGAAAACCATTACAGTTTTTAGAGAAGTAAACAAACACATAATGCTTATGGTGGTGCAGTAGGTAGTATTGTTGCCTTGCAGCAAGAGGATCCTGGATTCATTATCATGTGACTTCTTCATGTTGAGTTTGTATGTTCTCTCGAGGACTCCGCTTAAGCATGAATGTGAGTGTGACTGTTTGTCTGTCTTTCATGTGGCCCTGCTAAACTAGCAATATGTCCAGGGCCTGCTGGGATAGCTCCCCCGTTGGTGACCCTAAACAGGAGAAGCAGTTGAGAAAATGAGTGAACGCATAAACAAACACATAACTTACCGTGTGACCTTGAAAATCCTGAGGAGTCGTACGCAGCGGAAAACAGAAATTCCCAGTGGAGACATGATGGCCAGCTCCACCAGGATGGTCTCTACGATGCCTCCACACACCACAAAACAGTCAAAGCGGTTAAACAGGGACACAAAGTAGGCCTGCAGCCCCAAACTGTACATCTTCACTAGCATCTCCAAGGTGAACATCGCCAGGAGAACTTTGTTGGCTATGTCTAGAGAGAAGATGATGTGGTTCAGGAAAAAAATCATCAAACATATAATGATTAAACAAAGTCAGGGAAACTGACTGAAAGAATGTTTGACAATCAAACTGAAGAAATAGAGCAGAACAGCTACCCTGCACTTCAGTCAGCCAGTCTGGTTGGTTGTAGTGCTCTGAGGCGATGGTGAGGGTGTTGAGGAACACCAAGACAATGACCAGCCAATAAAACATCACTGATTTCACGGTGGCACGGCACTTCCTGCGGCAGAATCGGTTCCAGCGTCGCCACTGACGACTGACCGACAAATAAATCCATTTCAGTTCAATGGTGAGGATACGTGTGACTTTGTTCTTCCTGTATATGGATTTGATTATAACATTTTGTGTCTCACAAACAATGTAACAGATGAGGCACCATGAAATAAACACAATTGCGTAAGGGCAACTTATGAATGAGAGGACTTTAGTAAACAAGGATCAACACAAGAGAGATAGATAAAGAGAGTTTGGTGAGACCTAAAACACGACAGATGTTGACTCAACTGAAAATCATTAGATGGAAACATTGGGAATGAATTCAAATAAGAGGCAATAATTAAACATGCACGGCAAACTGAATGACGTAATGACGAAGGCATCAACCAAACAGTGTCAAACAGCACTGAAGCACTGACCTGCACTTTGACTTAGTTATTTTCTGACTGGGAAGAATAAAACATGAGGCAAACTATAAATAGAGAATCCACCCTGTGTTTGAGTCACATTTATGTTTTGTAAAACATACATTGTTCAATTATTCAAAGAGGTTAATTCTATTTATTACCTAATGGTAATAACATTAATAATGTGTCACACTCACCACAGGGGTCCACAGCAGGGGGATTTTTCCTCCACTCCATTGTGATTGTCTGTGTTCACTGATTCTGTCTCACTAGTGGGAATACTCGCTGCAGTGTTACACACACACACACACACACACACACACACACACACACACACACACACACACACACAACACACACACACACACACACACACACACACACACACACACAAATAGTAGTGAGGAAACGTAATAAGGGGCCGTGTTTATAACACGGGTTAACACATACATATGTGACCTGAGGTTTAAACTGTCTTCATAACAGATTTCCTATTGACGCTCATGCATTCTGGTTTGGCTTGGCTCCAGGCTGATGAAATGTGTTTGAAGATGAATGCAGTTTATATAGAAAATTATATATAGAAAGATTAACGTTAAAAAAAAATAGAAGAAATCTACTGTGCAGAGAAATGCACATAAGACTAACATAAGGTGTGTCATGTAATTCTTTAAAATAAAACAAATAAACAAATCCAAACAAAAAACAAATGCACCATACTGATTGCAAGAGCTGTCTGCAAATCTATTAATTTTTGTAGACATGTCCGATGAAATTTGCATCTTTCCTTTATGTGTTATATTGTAATGTCTTATTGCCCAAGCGAAACCAAAACAAATACAAATAATGCAGGTGTACTGTAAGAAGAAAATGCTTGCTGACTCCTTCTCAAAGTGTGACCACAGGGACAAGGAAATCTTTCATGTTTTGTTTAATCATAAAGCATTTTTGCTCTTAAAGCTGGAGAATGGCAGCTCCCATTTCGGAGCCATGTCAACCAGCTGTCCTGTTCTGTGAACACTGCAAAATAATGAATTTGAAGGTTTTTGCATAGATCGAGTCACAGTGAGAAAACGCTGCCACATCTGAGTCAAATCAAACCAAAAAATTATCGTATTTTTTAAAGATTGGTTGCTTGATTGATTGGAAAATATATCAAAATGTAAATGTTGTCACTCAGATTGGAATTACTTTGGTTGAAAGCTGGATCTTTTCAGCACTAATTGCATTACTCAGTTTCAGTATTTGAACAAATTATTTGATCTACATGTCTGTATGCTGTGTTAAATGGTTACAAAATACAGTTTGTTGGACATCATACATTTAGTCATGCATAAAATATTCTCTTTATGAGTGAAAAAATGAAAAGAATCCAAAATGATTATGGTTGGATGAGGGATATGAAAACAAACACTTTGCAGTTGTGGAACTCAGAGAAAGCTGTGCATTTAAGCATCACTTCAATTACAAAGTGTTTTAATTTGTACCAAAGTAAAAATTAAAGAAATTTTTCCCAGCAAACAGAAAATTTTCCATCAAAAAGATGAATATAATATCTAATCCTTTAGCAAAGGTCAAGACTTTTGTCATATTTTTTTAATATGTATGGTATCGGTAGTGTGTAGTCAATAGTTTAAATGTTTTCGACAATCTGAACATGCCTTTCTGTGTAATATAGTAAAAAATAAATCAAACTGAAGATGAATCCAGATCTTTTGTTTTATTCCTAACATTAGAACTACTGTCCCCTAAATTAAAAGCCAGAGGTTGTTGCTGCTCTGCAACATCCTCCCATCAGCCTTCTTCTGTTCTATGGTGTTGATTCACAAGGACAAATAGATGCAGAGGAGTTCGGAGATAATGAATAATATGTTGATGCTAGATGACTAAAATTATGATATGAAAGTAAACAACAAAGGGCAAGCAAAGACAAAGGAAAACAAGCATAAGCAAAGCTCATGCAGGCAGAGGCAACCTCCAGGAAAAGATGGACTGTTCCAACTGGCACACACTTGCACACACACACAAACACATTTACCCTGTGTCTCTGTGGACTGGGTGAACCAGCCAAACTTCCCTTTCTTCTTCTCAGTGAGATCAGCCAGAGTGACCCCTTGGGGTTACCAACATGCAGTTCACACAGCCATACATCAGAGGAAGCAGTGAGTCAGTAACACAGCAGAACAGAGAGAGAGGAACGTACAGCTAGAGACAGCTGCAATACAAACAGGTACAAATACAGCTACAATAGTATGTCCAGAAAAGTTACAACACACACATATTGGACATACAGTAAACCCTCTGGGAACAACGGACAGACTGCAGAAAATGAGCATGACTATGTTGTCCTACACAGTACGATTAAGCTATTATATCTACTCGTACTTGTTGCATGAGGCACAAGCTTTTCATAGAAATGAAAATAACATTTGCAGAAATGATTTTATACAACATATTTGGTAAGTGAAACATCATAACATATTTGGTAGAAAACAGTCATCAATAAAATGTAATCCATGCCACTATTGGCATATATTGTAGGTCAGTTAAAATAAAGAGAAACTTTGTCCTAAAATTATCATTACAGTCATAATTACATTTAATTGAAAGGTGATTTCTGGACAGAGTAACTTCTAATGCAGTATTAAACTGGAAATTATTTGCAATAAACAAGAATTTAGTGACACAAGATAAAAAGCAGAAAAGAGAAACTGGAGGAATGCAATAAGAAAAAAGGAAGAAAAAAGGAGACAAAGGGAAAAATACTAATTTTAAATTTACGGACAGTTTTTACAAGGCACAGGAACACTGCAGGAATCAAGGAGAGAAAGTTAGTGACTTGTTGCAAAGGAAAAAGTAGGGCAATTATTGGAGGAAATAAATACACACCGCTGCACTTTAAGGCACTTTAGCAGTAAAGAGAGACAAGGCTACAGCAGCATCACATTGCAAAGAGTGGATACACTCCTAGGTTCACAGCACATAAAATCCACCGCACAAATCATTACATTTTTTAAAGTTGTGACCTACATTACCCACAATCCACCTTGATCTCTCACATTTTGGCAAGTTTCATGTTTCTATAGACTTATAAAGCCTTAAGCCAGTACTTTCATTCCAAATATGCAAATATTAGAAAAGAAATAGAAATAATGGAAAGGTGGTAAAAAAAAAATTTGAACTGAAAACTTAAAGTATGTTATTTAAGGAACTAACTTTGCTTGGACATGAATCAAAATTAACTACTTTAAACCTCTGTAAACCACCTGATCTCATTCTGACAGAAAGCGCTGGACTAAACCATCTACTGAGTGCTCAGACGACATCATCCATTCAAGTAGCTGCACGTACTGTAAGTGTTACACAACACGAGTTTTGGGAGGATATTTAAGACCAAAAAAGAAAAGAAAAAATACCTGCCAGCATTTATGAGAACAAATATATGAAAGAAAGAAATATATAACCATAAACATATTTGTATTCTGTATTTGTTGGTTTTTGTGATGCCACATTTGTTTTGTCAAAGTAGAAATCTGTTTCCAATGTAGTGAAGACTTTTTGAATATTGACATTAATTATCATTATCTGTTATGTTGACAGTGCTCCTAGGAGAGTTGACCAGTGAACAAGAATCAACAGTAGGTTAAAAACAGTTTGAAATATATTATTCCTAAAATTGATTTTTATTGGCACAGTTTTAAAAGTTCATCCATCCATCCATCCATCCATCCATCCATCCATCCATCCATCCATCCATCCATCCATCCTTCTTGTAGACGAAATTATCATAATTGTCTTATTTACAACCACTCCAGATGGTTACAGGTGAAAGGTAGAGTGTACTCCAGAGGAGCTTGTTATGGTGTCACATGGAAGACAAGACAAACAAACAACAATGCACACACACTTATTAGTGGTGGAGGAACCTGAACAGAAACCACACACACACATCAGGAGAACCTTGAAACTCCACACAGAAAGACCCCAGGTGGAAAAGACCTTCTTGCTGTGAGGCAACAGTGCTAAACACTGCACCACTGTGCTGCTCACAGTTCTAAAAGTCCTAAAACATTATTTTATTTTACTGTGTTGTGTTTAAGTTTAAAATGCAACTACTGTGACAACCTTAAACTGTAAGAACGTCTATGACATAAATGAGGCCAAAGCAAATAAAGGACATATAACAATCCATTACATTTTATTTTAGAAAACCAAATTAAATGTAGTAGAGAAAGTAGAGAATTGTTTTCCTGATAAGAAATACAAAACCAAGAACAGACCACAAACCCAAAACAGACAAAGATGAGGGAACATCCTGAACAGAATGCTTTACATGCATTGGGCAGGGGCTCTTGAAGATGGCAGTTGACTGTGGGGCATAACTGGAGAGATTTTGCATTCTCTAGGTTTCTTTTCAGTACTTCTTTAGTGTAATATAAATAAAGTAGTCTAATGTTTCTCGTTATTTTATTGCTGCAGGTCAGTGAAAACCACTCAGGGTGTCCTGTTCCCACGATTAAACCTCCCTCAGATCAGAATAAGCAGAAGGCTATCACACTCTTTCTTGCACACACACACAACTTAACACCAACATTTAATCTTGTGTTGTCATAGTGACCAGTACAAAACATGGATGACGCCATAGAAAAGACCTAAAATCATTGTAGTGCAATCGCCCACATTCTAGGCTGAAGTCTCAGTTTTCACTCGCGGCCTTCACAGCTAGCACATAGAAACACAATGGAGGGGTAGGGTATGGTCTGCGTAGGACGAGCCTCCAACCTAGACAGTAGCAGACTGCAGCTCACATACAAGTGACGAAAGTATCCAAACAAGGCAGAAAAACACAATTCTAACCTTAATCTTAAAAAAAAAAGCAACAACATTTTTGAGAGAAATAAGACAACACTAATTGCTCAATCAATAACTATCAACATAGTATAAGTCAATAAAATTATTTTGTAGAAAAAATCTGAATTTGTTTGTCCAGATGGTGAATGTCTCATTTTGGAGTGTTTAATTCTCATAGAAAAGGGAAGAATTTGATGCATTAAACTGAGAGCGATAGATTCTACTGAATACTGAATGCATCCTTGAAGCTGACATGTTGTGCAACATGTTACACTGTCCTGTTATACCGGCTATGATATTTGACTGTTGTTTCCCAGCATGTCATTTGTAATAGTAATGAATCACTTGTACTGTTTCTATTGATCGTTCTTCACAAGCTTGGAAGACTCAGTCAACTTCTATGTGTGGGAAAAACACCTGTTAAAAATATAAGCGGGTTCGTCAGAGGAACAACACATACTGTAAATCAGTAATGATTTGCCATCCTCATATGCCTCCTTACACTATCAGTGGGGCATAGAGAAGTGCAACAAATATTGAAAGAAATAAGAATATAAGGCTTTGAAATTAACAGCTTAATCTTCATTCTTCATTTGTCTGTGTTATACAGGAACAAAATTAATTAAATCCAGGCCACTCACGGTTACGCTTGCCGTCCTCGTCCCCCTCTTCCTCGTTCTCTGGGTCAATATCCTCTGCCTGGGTGATCCAGTCCAAGTAGCCCTTCAGATCTTCCTCTAACTGCTGCTTCTCACGTAGCTTCTGGAAATCACCGCGAGCCTTGGCCTTCTCTCGCTCTTTAGAGAACTCTCTGGACACAGCAGAGCAAAGTGACTGTTCAACCTGAGTCCAGTACGGCTGAGCATCAGACAAATTCACCTGCCTTTGATAAGAATCAAATAATTATCTATGTATTTTCTAAAGATGATATAAAATACACAGATATTTATTTAAAATTTAATGCAGAATAAATATTTTTCCCTTTATATATTGCAAAACCTAAAAAGTAAATATACTGAACCATTTCTGATGGTTCAGTTGTGTTTGGTAATATTGTGTTTGATGGAGATGAGTTCATCTGTGATGTAACATTCAAATGGTTCACAATCATTATAGATGAGTCTGTACTAACTTCAGGCAGACTTACTTCATGTTTACTGGTACCCATTAGTGATAATGGACATCCTTTCCATTAGTCAGATAAAACCAATCCAAAGATGTTTAAAAAGAATGAAACGTTGGACTAGGTTGCATTTTTATTGCTTTAATATCTAGTGTTTTCTTAGTGTTGTATTTTTATTATGTATTTTCTTCTTACATATTTGTTATGCATCAACTACGTTAGAAATAATACATGTTTTCTGTGTTATCCTCTGTATATTTGCCTGTGCTGTACATGTATGAATTCATCAATTTTTAACTCAACCTTACAATTAAGTGATGAAAGTAATCACTTACAGAAAAGGAAATAATACGAATAAGAGTAAAGTAAAAACATACCCACTCAGTACTCCCAGAACCAAGTTGAGAACAAAAAATGATCCAAAGATGACCAGACTGACAAAGTAGACCCACGGCAGCTCAAACCCCATTGCATCATTCATCTAAAGAGAAACACAGGCAGACAAAAGAGGATCACACAAACTCAACCAGGTTTAAGGAAAAGGTTTGACCAACTGTACACATCCTCTATTTGTTAGTCTGTTTTCTCCATCTTTCATAACACTTGTTTACTTATAGACTGTTGACTTTAAATTGTCAGATTTCACCAGTAGACATTTGAAAGAGGGGCGGCACGGTGGCGCAGTGGGTAGCGCTGTCGCCTCACAACACGGCGGACCCGGGTTCGAGTCCCGCTCTGTGCGGAGTTCGCATGCTCTCCCCGTGTCTGCGTGGGTTCCCTCAGGGTTCTCCGGCTTCCTCCCAACCTAAAGCATGTGCTTTAGGTTGATTGGCCGGTCCCACATTGACCATAGGAGTGAATGTGTGTGTGAGTGGTTGTTTGTCTCTGTGTGGCTCTGCGGTACACTGGCGTCGTGCCCGGAGTGTCCCCCGCCTCACGCCCTGAGACTGCCTGGATAGGCACCGGCTCCCCCACGACCCACGTCAGCGGATTGAGCGGGCTACGATAATGACTGACTGACTGACATTTGAAAGACCAGTGTGATGAGTGTTTAGTATAATTCTACCACATTTTTGATTTAACAGCTAGTTTAGTGCTTTAGTTCTTCGAGCATTGATGACTATTGGGCTGTGATGATGGAGGGTACTTAGAGCTCTCCAGTAGAACTAGACTCACCTGCAACTTTATGCATAGATTCAACACGTATAATTAAAGCTGAATTAAAGAAAAGAAAAACAGTATTAGTTTTTTTCTTGAGGTATACTTCCAGGGAATAAAACTTTCAGGACTGGAAGCATGTTATCATTGGCGCATCAATGTAAATAATTATTAAGTAGGTTGCCATGTACAGGAAATAGACAACCAATTCAAATTACTTCTCTACTGGATTAAAAAAAACCCAATCAACTCCAGTCAAAGCCTATGCGTAACCATTAAAATTCTTAACTGCAATGACAATTGAAGCAAAAATGCTTTCCACAACAGAATATCATGTGAGAGACTACTGTGTTGGTAATGAGTGGAGGAGTTATCAGAAAAGCAGCAGCAAGAACAGCTGTTTAGCAAAGAGCCTGTTTAGCAAATATGTCCATTCACAAACCCACATTTATTTACATGCATGCAACTCTACTAAAACATGCATACACCCTTAAACAGCTAGCTGACATGGACTGACCTCACTGCCTCCACACACAACACAATACACCTACCACCCACCCAACAGCCATATGAATTTGATTATTGTAGAAAAGGTCAGAGGTAAGATTTAAGCTATCTGTTTTCACTCAATCTTTCGATCATCTTTGTTGAGTCTCCTTCCTTTGCTTTTTTGAAGGCAATATTAACAGGATTGCCATGGCAACTCATACAACAGAGTAAACAGGATGACAGAGAGACAGAAGCTTATTTAGGTCACAGATAAGGGTCTCCATCATTTAAAGGATGTGATTAAAACTCATTGAGTTGAGCTTCAAAGCTGAGTGTTCTCGCTAATTAAAAGCTGTTGGTGATTTATGATAATGAGAACTGACGGTCTTGGCTTTCAGTGACAGTAATTGTTGTAACTGATTAGAAGAGCGATGGTGGTTTGGGCTACAGCTCTCACTGAAGGTTTCTTTCTTTCTTGGCATACCAATAAAGTAACTCTCCCATCCTATAATACAGTGTATCCCAAATGCTAGTGTGCCGTGAGAGAATGTCTCTATCTAGAAACCAGATTACAGCAGAGACACACAACAATTGCATTTTTTTTAGACCAGTTAAGAGAAAGTGGATTATTTCCCTTGGCACACCTGACGTTCTTTCATGGCACACTATCGCGCTGATGATATAATGCATGTTACTTACATAGAAATACAGCCAACTTTAAATCTGATCCATTAAATTAACAGGTCTAACACAAAATATATCATCTGACATGATCTACTATGAGATAAGATTCAATTTCATGTCTAGCAAATGAGTCAATGCTCATCAAAAATTGACACTGTGACACATGTGTGTAAAAAATAATAAAATAAATAAATAAAATTAGTATCCCATCTGGGCTGTATTCACACTGAGGTCTATTACCCAGTAGAGAACATCTGTCCAGCCCTCCATAGTGATACACTGGAACACGGTGAGCATGGCAAACAAGAAATTGTCGAAGTTGGTGATGCCATTGTTGGGCCCTTGCCAGCCTTCTCTGCAAACTGTACCATTGAGCAGACAGTGTCGACCGTGGCCTGATATTGCACATGGTGTGGGCTCTTCTTCTGCAAAAGCACCTGTGGTAGAGAGAGAAGAATTAATCTAGTGATCTGCAGTTCTACTGGTTCATGTTGAATCATGAAGAAAAGATAACATCCAATTAAAACCATTAATCACAAGTCTACTGTATTAAATGTCCAGTTTTTGTATGGTCAGTTGCATCCAATGGAACCTTTTACAGTATATCTAATTCTTCTAACTTGGCACCCACATAAGCCCGTGTTTAATTTGTCCATTGGAAGTACTATAGAAAAGCATAATCTAAGACACACGCCAATCTCTATGTGTGTCTGCACATAACAGAACCTCAAACAGCACATACACTCTCTGAACCCATTTCAAGAGACAGGTTTGTTTACTGAAAGAGATAAACACTCCTATCCACTCTCTCCACCGGAGTTCTGGAGAGGAATTCAACAACTAATGCATTACATAAACACAACCATCAAGCAAAAAATTTTTTTAACCAAGACTGGATACAGCACCATGCTGATCGTTTCTACAGAGGGCTTTGCACAGTTGCATTCTTATCTGTGAATGACCCACTACACATTTCTATAACCAGCTTTAATTCTTCTTTTCCTTTTGGCTTTTCCCTTCAGGGGTCGCCACAGCGAATCAACCGCCTCCATCTAACCCTGTCCTTTGCATCCTCTTCTCTCACACCAACTACCTTCATGTCCTCTTTCACTACATCCATAAACCTCCTCTTTGGTCTTCCTCTAGGCCTCCTGCCTGGCAGTTCAAAACTCAGCATCCTTCTACCAATATATTCACTATCTCTCCTCTGGACATGTCCAAACCATCTCAGTCTGGCCTCTCTGACTTTATCTCCAAAACCTCTAACATGTGCTGTCCCTCTGATGTACTCATTCCTGATCCTATCCTTCCTGGTCACTCCCAGAGAGAACCTCAGCATCTTCATCTCTGCTACCTCCAGCTCTGCCTCCTGTCTTTTCCTCAGTGACACTGTCTCTAGACCAAACAACATCGCTGGTCTCACCACCGTTTTGTACACCTTTCCTTTCATTTTAGCTGAAACTCTTCTATCACACATCACACCTGACACTTTTCTCCACCCATTCCATCCTGCCTGGACACGCTTCTTCACCTCTTTTCCCCACTCTCCATTGCTCTGGACTGTTGACCCCAAGTACTTAAAATCCTCCACCTTCTTGATCTCTTCTCCCTGTAACCTCACTCTTCCACTTGGAAGAGTGGAAGAGTGAGTGATCATTCACACACATGTACTCTGTCTTACTGCGGCTAACCTTCATCCCTCTCCTTTCCAGGACAAACCTCCACCTCTCTAGCTTCTCCTCCACCTCGTCCCTACTCTCACTGCAGATCACAATGTCATCTGCAAACATCATAGTCCATGGAGATTCCTGTCTAACCTCGTCTGTCAGCCTGTCCATCACCATAGCGAACAAGAAGGGGCTCAGAGCTGATCCCTGATGCAGTCCCACCTCCACCTTGAACTCCTCTGTCACACCTACAGCACACCTCACCACTGTCTTACAGTCCTCATACATGTCCTGCACCGCTCTAACATACTTCTCTGCCACTCCAGACTTCCTCATACAATACCACAGTTCCTCTCTGGGGACCCTGTCATAAGCTTTCTCCAGATCTACAAAAACACAATGCAGCTCCCTCTGGCCTTCTCTGTACTTCTCTATCAACATCCTCAAAGCAAATACTGCATCTGTAGTACTCTTTTTTGGCATGAAACCATACTGCTGCTCACAAATGCTCACTTCTGCCCTTAGTCTAGCTTCCACTACTCTTTCCCATAACTTCATTGTATGGCTCATCAGCTTTATTCCTCTGTAGTTGCCACAACTCTGCACATCTCCCTTGTTCTTAAAAATGGGCACCAGCACACTTCTCCTCCACTCCTCAGGCATCTTCTCACTATCTAAGATCCTGTTGAACAACCCAGTCAGAAACTCTACTGCCACCTCTCCTAGACACTTCCAAACCTCTACAGGTATATCATCAGGACCGACTGCCTTTCCACTCTTCATCCTCTTCAGTGCTCTCCTCACTTCATCCTGGCTAATCTTTGCTACATCCTGGTCCACAACAGTCACCTCTTCTAGTCTTTGTTCTCTCTCATTTTCCACGTTCATCAACTCCTCAAAGTACTCTTTCCATCTTCCCATCACACTGCTGGCACCTGTCAATAGACTTCCATCCCTATCCTTAATCACCCTAACCTGCTGCACGTCCTTCCCATCTCTATCTCTCTGTCTTGCCAGCCTGTATAGATCAGTCTCTCCCTCCTTACTGTCCAACCTAGCATACAAGTCATCATAAGCTTCTTGTTTGGCCTTTGCTACCTCTACCTTCACCTTACGCTGTATCTCCCTGTACTCCTGTCTACTCTCCTCAGTCCTCTCAGTGTCCCACTTCTTCTTAGCTAACCTCTTTCTTTGTATACACTCCTGTACCTCCTCATTCCACCACCAAGTCTCCTTATCTACTTTCCTTCCAGATGACACACCAAATACTCTCCTACCTGTCTCCCTGATCACATTAGCTGTAGTTGTCCAGTCATCTGGAAGCACCTCCTGACCACCCAGAGCCTGTCTTAACTCCTTCCTAAAGGTCATGCAACACTCTTCCTTTTTTAGCTTCCACCATTTCGTCTTCTGCTCTGCCTTTGCCCTCTTCATCTTCCTCACCACCAGAGTCATCCTACACACCACCATTCTATGCTGTTTGGCTACACTCTCGCCTACCACTACTTTGCAGTCACTGATCTCCTTCAGGTTACATCGTCTACACAAGATGTAGTCTACCTGTGTGCTCCTACCACCACTCTTATAGGTCACCCTATGTTCCTGCCTCTTCTGGAAGAAAGTATTCACTACAGCCATTTCCATCCTTTTTGCAAAGTCAACTACCATCCGTCCTTCTGCGTTCCTCTCCTGGATACCAAACCTGCCCATCACTTCCTCATCACCTCTGTTACCTGCACCAACATGTCCATTGAAGTCTGCACCGATGACAACTCTCTCACTTCTAGGTATGCTCTGCATCACTTCATCAAAGTCCAACCAGAATTTCTCCTTCTCCTCCAGCTCACATCCTACCTGTGGGGCATACCCACTAACAACATTGAACATCACACCTTCTATTTCTAGCTTCAGACTCATCACTCTATCCGACACTCTTTTTACCTCCAGGACATTCCTAACAAACTATACGTACTAATTTGCTGCATTTTATCATTGTCCCTTTTACTCATAATAAATTATGTTATTATTTTTTCAGGGCCCTTCTTCCATGCACAAAAAGATCAATGTCAGAAATTTAAGATCTTCCTTAAATGGGACTGATTAATCAATGTAACATATCTGGAGAATTCCTTTTTTCACTCCTTAAGTAGGGTGGTGCCCACATAGTGTACTAATCTTATGTAAGACATATTTTATCATAATTTAGCTTTTAATTTATTTTAGCCTCTTAGTGGATTCAAATGTCTGTTTTTATTATTATTATACTTTATATATTGATAATGATGCACATCTAGTTACACTAGATGTTCTGTCATCTTGTTATCATTACATAGCGTTTGCAGACTCACATTAGCATGGTCAAAAATGTTTTTGCTGAAATCCTTCCTCTTTTGAAATACCAGACTTTCGTAGGTGTGCAAATCTATATATCTACCCTTTATTTGCTGTAGACATTCAGCCCCTTCCACCTGCACACATACCAAGAGCTTTTTTCAGGGCCAACAGAACAGACACCACCTTGCTCTGTCATGACCTCTCAACTTAAATCCACAATACTTCTCCTTGAGTCCACAAACAAACAGATCAAAACAAAAAAAAGAGGCAAAGATTAAGTGAAACCAGTGTGAAAGAGGAGGAGTAAACAAAGTGACGCTGTATAGAAATTTAGTATGTCCTGTACAAACCTGCATCCCTGCTTTATCATCACTTATTTTACATTATGACTGCAGGTTTTATTCATGCGTTTGTCACAAGAAGAAGAAGAAGAAGAAGAAGAAGAAGAAGAAGAAGAAGAAGAAGAAGAAGAAGAAGAAGAAGAAGAAGAATAAGAAGCAGAAGAATAGACGAAGAAGCAAGACAGAACGATCAGCAGCTAATCCATCCTCCTCCGACTACTCAGCCATACTCCTCCGCCTCCGACTTCTACTCATCCTCCCGGCCTCTCCACCTTCATCCACTTTATTAATCCCCTTAACGGGGAAATTACTCTTTTTACTCTATACATGACTTCCTTGTGTTACATACAGGATATATTTGTGCAGGCCCCTGAAACACACCACACACAAGGGGGCCTGCGAGCATGCAGTTAGTTAACATAACACGACAGTACATGAGGAGGTAGAGTGAAGGGCAGCCACTTCTTCAGCATTTTAAATCCACTAGTGTAACCTAACTTCTTGAAAAAACCTGTAACATTGGAAGCACTTCTAGAGTTAAGGTCATGCCTGTTTACATAATAGCCAGATATTAGTCATTTAATCACTGGACTTAATCCACCATCTGCTTTGTCCACAGGAGCTGTCTGTCAGCAGCTTGCAACCATTCACATAGAAAATACACATGTCCATTCATTCTCAGGGTTTAAATGCTGCATTTATTATTTTAAATGAGACGTAGACCTTAAAAATCACCCTTGGAAAAAATCTGCTTGTAACTCCCCACACAAGGCTAACGCCCCGAAAAACTTTGACTCACTATAATAAGTTCAAAGGAAATAATAAATGCCACTGCATTGCCATACCTGTTTGTTTCAGATAGCATGTAGCATGCATTTTGCCAATGAAGAGCTCCAGTCCAATGATGGCGTAGATGATGATGACAAAGAGGACCAGCAGAGCAATGTGAAGGAGGGGAACCATGGCTTTAATAATGGAATTTAAAACCACTTGTAAACCTGTAACCAGATACAGAGGCCAAAGATCAGAACAATACAGGTATGGAGAGATTCAAGCTTATCAAGACGAGCTGCCAGCTAAACATGAAAATCCTTCATTCATTCATTTTCTGTCGCTTTATCCGTCATAGCGGGTCATGGGGAGCTGGAGCCTATCTCAGCTGGCATAGGGTATGAGGCAGGGGACACTGCGGGCATGACGCCAGTGCACCGCAGAGCCACACACAAAGACAGACAACCGTGCACACACACACTCACTCCTACAGGCAATTTGGGATCGGCCAATCAACCAAACGCATGCTTTTGGAGGTGGGAGGAAGCCGGAGAAACTCTGAGAGAACCCACGCAGACACGGGGAGAGCACTCAAACTCTGCACAAAGTGGGACTCGAACCTACAAGAACTTAATATTTATGCATGCCTTTCTTTTTTAATTTCTTTAATTTCTTTTTTAATTGTGTTTATTATTTCAATTATGATAAACATTTTGCTTTGCATGTTCTTGTATGAAAAGTGCTTAATAAATACATTTGATTTGATTTGATCTATATATGTATATACATGATATATATATATATATATATATATATATATATATATATATAGATAGATAGATAGATAGATAGATATAGATATAGATATATACATATATATATACTGTATATATACTGTATATGCTGCATGTATCTATGTACGTGTGTACAATGAAGCCCAATGAATCCTGACGTTGTCATCTTGGAATATGCCCGTGCCTTTGGAGAAGAAATAATCAATTGATGGAATAACCTGGTCATTCAGTATATTCAGGTAATCAGCTGACCTCATTCTTTGAACACACACTGTTGCTGAACCTAGACCTGACCTGAACGGGCATATTCCAAGATGACAATGTCAGGATTCATTGGGCTAAAATTGTGAGGAAGGGGTTCAGGGAGCATGAGACATCATTTTCTTACATGGATTGGCCACCACAGAGTCCAAACCTTAAATTTGTTGAGATTTTTTGAAAGCAGAATCTCAATGAGTGCTGGAGATGGCTTTACATAGTGGTCAGACCCCATCATCATAAATGCAAGATCTTGATGAAAAATATGGAAAAATATCGCATCACTGGATGGAAATAACTCCTGTGATATTGCATTAACTCATCAAAATAATATCACAATTAATGCACGCTGTAATCAAAGCTAAATGCTGTCCAACAAAATATGAGAGGGTGTGACTTTTTTGGATGGCGACTTTTTTTTTGGCCAGGCAGTGTATGTAAACATGTCAATCATCAAACAGTTGACTAACTAATCAAATCACTATTTTGCATTTCATAAAATTTACAAACCAGATAACAGATGTTTTTTGGAGCTGACACAACAATAGAAAACCATGTGACCAATCCATTTGTTGTGATGATATTATCCTAACATCTCAAAGCTTTATAGCATCAACCAAACAGACCAGCCTCTGTGACATCAGCAAACAAGCTGAATGATCAGTTAAATTGAAGTGCATATAACTGAAAATGTTGTCTAAGTTCAGTTCAACT
The DNA here is from genome assembly GCA_013358685.1 of Antennarius maculatus. NCBI lineage: Eukaryota > Metazoa > Chordata > Actinopteri > Lophiiformes > Antennariidae > Antennarius > Antennarius maculatus. The sequence continues at coordinate 14,140,462 of CM023607.1, read as the reverse complement.
TGCTCTTTCTCTGTTGCTATGGCTACTCAAAGTATGCAGACACACTAGGGAAACTTCGGGTCAAGAAAAATGTCTACAGAAAACGGAAAGAATGAAGGAAGCAGTATTTCTTGGACAATAAAAAAAATAAGTAGAGTGTACACTTTTAAAAATTTTAGCCAAGTTAATACTTATTGATGCCAGCCTTGCATTGCCTTTTGACTGAGATTTTTTTAAAGCTCCTCATTCAGTGTCAGTGTTACTTTTCCCAGTGGTGGCAGGAAGCAACAGCACCAAGTTATTATCTGCATAGCTAGTGATTAGGACTGAAGAGAGATGTCACATTTTGATATTACTACATAAAGGATTTAGAGTAGTTAACTCAGAGCTCAGAGCAGAATAAAAAAATCGACAAAAATGACTTTAAATTGAGAAGGCATCCTTTGAGCAGATGACAAGATAAACTGCCATTTCACAGCGAGGTAAATGGTTGTTTTTGACAAAAAAAAAATGTTGTTACTTAATGAAAAAAACATGTGGAAGATACCAACAACTACATCTACTGTGTTATCCATGGTGCCTCTCTTGGTTGCAGAACAATGGCCTGCTTACTGAAATCCCACACTGTGGTGTTGGTGTTTTGGTCAGACTAAATTTACACAAATAAATTATTGTATGATCCCAGGGTAAATTTGAGTTAAAAAAAAAACACCTTCATCTGAAATAACAAAGTTACCAAATTAATGAAAAGACTAATGTCCATCAATGTTCATTTATAATCTAGCTGTGATTCAGTTGGGGTTAGTATAGCAGCCATCGGCTGTGAAATGAAACGGTCAGGTCTATGAGGTTTGTCCTGCTTATTTAGACAGCTCTTCTCATTCCTATCCTTGCATCATGAAGCGCTACTTCTGTTGCTTAGCAACACTGACTGACTTATTCGCCGTAAAAGGTGAGCAGCAAAAGCTGGGCTTCACTAAGCCACTGTGGCTCAGTGTAAAAGAATTGAGTAAGCCACAAAAGGCTACATTCTGCGTCTGCTACATTCTGCTACATTCTTAATGTTTTCATTGATAAAGAGGTGTAGTTTTAAATAAAACTGGAACTCATAAGTTGCTTGTCCTCAATTAATGCACAAGTGGTGTTAAATACTTAACTTCTATGATGCTTTCTTGGTTTTAATCAATAGTGAGGAAAAGTTCAGAATCAGCTTCAATGTTAAAGAATGATCATTTAGGGGTGCACATCTGCATGAGGGTGGTGTAAAGCTGTATCTCCATGATCATCACAGGTGAGCCTCAAGTCTGTGTGGGTGGGTGTGCACACTCCACTGGACTGACAGTAACGCTTTATGGCTATACTGAACACTTATTTAGACTATTTTTACCATTATTTTACATACCCCATGATGTAACTTGATTTACAAAATTTAATTTAATAATTTCAAGCATCTCAAATCTGGATTAAATGTGTGTATGATTTTATGCACATGATTTACACTTGTTACAGATGCTCATGATGAGATATACTCCATTCTAAAGAATGGTGCCAGTGAAACTCATCAAACTCATTAGTGGAAGAAGTGAACAAGCCAATTCCCTTTTTTCTGAGTGACATTGGTTTTATACCTACTGAGTTAACTGGTTAGCTGAACACGTTTGAACAAGTGGAGTTGGAATTACGTCCACTGACTTTTCGGTATCGTAGATGCATTTGTACAAAACACAAATCTGAACAGATGCAGCAGAGCAGATTTCAACCTTGTAAGATTCTTGAATACATTTATTCCTGGATTCTTTGAGATTGCATAAGAGTCCCCCAACACTCTAAAAGGCCTAAACAGCTAGAATAATTCAACACTTATTAATTTATGCAGGACTTTTCTATCACTTGAGAGCTCTGTGCAAACTCACTGGGAACTCCAGAAACAAGGCGAAGAGGTCGGAGTACGCGAAAGGCTCGAAGGGCTTTGACATCAAAACCCCCAGGTTTGCCTCCAGACTGGCCGCCCGAGTCAGCGTCTTTGGTTATCATTTCCAAAACCACACTGAATAACCTGATGAAAGCAAGAGGAAAAGTGGGAATGGAGAGGGAAGAAGAAAGAGTGAGAGAAGTGAAAAGTGAAAAGAGAAAAGAGAAAAAGCAAAGAATACAATCATATATCCCCTTTGTACATGAACCTGTGGGCTCATATCAAGTTTTGGGTTCACCCTTTATGTCTGTGATTATTTACCTTCAGATTTACACACATTATCACAGTTTATATTGAAGTCCTACTGAGGCCAGGTGTTCTGTAGATAACCCATCTCAATGTGCATTGTGTTTGTGCATGCATGTACATTGTGTGTCTGTTTGTGTATCCATGTGTGCATATGCTGGAACATTACTGTCATGCTGCAACCAGACATGATGGTCATCTACGCAAACGATATAAAGCTAAATGTTAGGTTAAGAGGCTTGTTCCATGCATAAATGTATGCTTGAACATCTAAGAACATGAGGGAAAGAATAAGTGATAATGTGTATGGTGTAATTAACACATCCAAAGAACATTTTGTGTTTGTGTATTTCTCCCTACGACAGTGTGGAGTTGTACATATATACACAATTATGTAATGTACTTCCTATAAGCTCACCCCACTATGACGATGACAAAGTCCAGCATGTTCCAGCCATTTCTTACGTAGGAGTTTTGGTGCATAACCAGGCCGTAGGCAATAATCTTCAGAAATGTCTCTATTGTGAAAATGATCAGGAAGGCATATTCTACTGTTTCCTGTATGGAGGGAAAGGTACCAAGACAAGCAGGAGAGGAGAGGAGTCAGAAAACAGAAGGAATTAGAAACAATATTCTTGTTGTTACTTATTACAGTACTTACAAAAAAGATTTTTTGTAAGTACTGCAATACTTACAAAAATATATATAGTTCTCTCTATATATATCACTTCTGTATGACTCAGAAATAAAGCAGTAGGCAGATAAAAAATGGATTGTATGTAAGCAGTGTAAAATACAATCCACCATGCAAAAATAACCTACAAGGGAATAAAATCACAAAATTTAAAGTGGGTGTTGTGATATACCGGTACAGTACTGTGCATAGATGTTAAAAACAACATTCAAACCTGAAATAATGATAATGAAACAATAACACAATTATGACATAACAATAATAATTCAGCGCAGATTTTAGGTCACTGCGATCATTTATTTATAGGTATATTGTTACCCCCCCCCATAATTGTATAATCCATTTGCCAGAAGAGAAAAAAAACCACATATAAAGTTAATCTAAATTAAACTGATGGTATTTCCTCTTAAAACTCCTACATACTGTATGTCACAATGAAGTAATAATTATTATTTTAGGCCACAATAATCAAGAAAAGGAAATCTATATACTGGGTGTGAATCTATGCACCCCACAAACTAAATTTGTGTTTATCTGTGCGTAGATTTATTATTACACCCTTCATATAGGTAATAAAATAATGTCTAATAGCAAGAACAGCAGTGACAGTGAAGTAATTAACACAGTTTAAGTAATGATGAAAACAGAAGAGGAACAAAAAGGGAGATAAATGATGAATTTATCGAATGAGAAATCTACATGTGAGGAAGGAAGTCGATTTCACAAGTGGGTGGAATAAGTAAGTATATGTGTCATGTCCCATTTTCTGAGTAGGCGTCTTAATATGTCATGAATAATGACACTGGTTTTGTCCAGGCTTCTGAGAGTTGAGATCAAGGGATAAAATCTCTTTATGAACATCTTAGTATTTGAAGATCAAAATCACACAATTACATGAAGATGATAGATGCTATTACAGTATACGTATTCATGGTGTAGATGTTTTGGCTTTGAATGAGGACATACACTTCTGTATGCACGTCCACCGCACTAGAAGCTCATTTTGAACCCTTGAATTTCACTAAAACAATAAGGAAAAGACAACAGACATCAACACACATACCACACATACCTGTCTGTGTCTGTTATTCTGTCTATCTATTAATCTGGTGATGTACACCTACACACACACACACACACACACACACATGCACGCACACTCACACACACACACGCACGCACACACACACACACACACACACACACACACACACACACACACACACACACACACACATACAGCTGACAATATTCTGTATAGTCACATTCTGTTAGGTCATGTTTTGAGTAGTGTTTTTGTGTTTGAGTGATTGGTGATTAGTAGTTCACATATGTGTATATACTGTATGTGAACTATATATATAGTTCTCTCTCTCTCTATATATATATATATATAATATTATATATATTATGTATAATATAATATATATAATATGATATTATATATATAAATACTGTGTGTGTATATATATATATTTATATATATATTTTTTTTGTTTGTTTGTTTGTTTGTTTTTTTTGTCTTGTCTGCATGTATTGTCATAGTTTAACCCCATAAAAGGGGTTAACCTTTAATGAGATCAATGCTTATTTTAGTCTTGCAGCAAAATCTTTTATATGTTTTAATGCGTGCATGTGACCGTCACCAATCCTCTCTGGTAACTAAAATGTCAGTCTTTATTAGAATTTCCTATTGTGAGCCAGAGAGGGGGGTGCTGCACCTCTGTGAGTTAAGGGGGAAGGAAAAAAGGAGACAGGGAGAGAGAACATAAACAAGGTAGTGGATAGACAGGCAGTGCTGCTGGAGTGAAAAAGGTTTAGGTTGTTTTATTCTATCTTAGAACTGATATCTCAACACCAATGTTACAAAACACCAGATTAGTGGAGGTCCTGATAGTATAGAATAGACCACCAGAGGAAACCTGTGTAGGAGGAAGATAGAGGGCATAAGACTGTGATGTCTGAAGAGAGACTCATCACATTCTGACGGGACCCAATGGTTCTCAATTATTGGACTCGACAGGAGCTGGTAAGCCCTGACCCAACATGCATGTGTGATGAAACCAACACCCAGATAGGCTACCAGAATTCAACAGGGCGATGCCAACCGAGCACTCCCAACCCCGGCAGCCAGGAGCATCAAGAAGCCACCACCCAAAGAGCCACAGGGGACACCGAGAACCACGTAGACCCAGGGACCCAGAGGAGGCAGCGGCCACCACCGCCAGGGCGCACAGGCCAGGCCCAAGGGGCACGAGGCAAGGAGGCCCCCCCATCAACCCCCCCCATCCTGGCTCACCCCCCCCCCAACCCCCCACCCCCATCCACCACGCCCACACCCCGCCCAATCCCCCAACCCCAGGGGACATGAGATACATATATATATATATATATATATATATATATATAAATGTCCCTCTCACCCTTGTAGGGTGGTATCTGTGTGTCATCCTCAAGCTCGGGTCCTCTACCAGAGGCCTGGGAGTCTGAGGGTTCTGCGCAGTATCTTAGCTGTTCCTAGGACTGCGCTCTTCTGGACTGAGGCTTCAAATGTTGTTCCAGGAATCTGCTGGAGCCACTCTTCCAGTTTGGGGGTCACTGCCCCAAGTGCTCCTACTACCACGGGGACCACATTAACCTTGAACTTCCACATGTGTTCCAGCTGCTCTTTTAACCCTTGATACTTCTCAATCTTTTCATGTTCCTTCTTCCTGATGTTGGCATCAGCTGGAATCGCCACATCTATCACCACTGCTCTCTTCTGCTCTTTGTCCACCACCACTATGTCCGGTTTGTTAGCTAGGAGCTGTTTGTCAGTCTGGAAGCTGAAGTCCCACAGGATCTTAGCCTTGTTGTTCTCAACCACCTTTGGTGGTATGTCCCATTGGGATTTGGGTACTTGTAGTTGTAGTTGTTGTAGTATTTCATCGATGTGGGCGGATGTGGGACCAATGGATGCTTCGAAACCCACAATCAAGGCTAACAAAGAAACAGCTGTTAGCCCAGTGTTCCAACATCCGCAACCGAAAACTGCTATCACAACTAGAGATCGATGAAATACTACAACAATGCTACGGCAAGGGGGAGCCAGGACGCCAGGTCAGCGGGGGGATTTCACCATCCCCCCCCCGAGATTGGGTACCAAGCCCCAAGAGACACAAGAGCTGCTGTCCTGAGAAGGAAGATCGTGACCCAAATGGAAACCTGGAGCCTCCGAAAAATACCGAAGCTAAGTTGTCAAGTACCTTCAGAAGATCTGCTAGAAGATGTGAATGCTGCGATAAGAACCATCCCCACAGGGAACATAACTGAGACCAACAAGCTGATTCACAGTACAGCAACAGTAATCCTCGAGATGCTGGGATATAAGATCAACACAGGGCATGACAAACAATACCCTTCATGGAAGAGACGGTTAGAGGCCAAGATAAAGGCGACACGGAGAGAAGTCAGCCAGCTAGCCGAGCTGCAGAAGGGGAATATGGTGAATAAAGGGGTACCCAGGAAATACAGCAAGCTCTCCATACCTGAAGCACTCGAAACTGCCAAACAGAGACTAACAGCTCTGGCTACCCGACTGAAGAGATACACCAAGGAGATGGAGGCCAGGAGAATAAACAAGACCTTCTCCTCTCAACCAGCAAAGGTGTACTCTCAGTGGCAGGGAAATAGCAGCCAGCCAGACCCACCAAGAGCTGAGGTGGAAAAATACTGGAAGGGCATATGGGAAAGAGGAGCATCACACAACACTGATGCCCAGTGGCTAGTGGACCTGAGGACTGACCACAGCTGCCTCCCAGAACAAGAACCAGTAACCATCTCAATGGCAGACATCCAAGAAAGAGTGTCAAAGATGAAGAGTTGGTCAGCACCGGGCCCCGATATGATCCATACATACTGGCTAAAGAAGCTGACAGCACTCCATGAGCGTCTAGCAGCACAGATGAACCAGCTGCTAAGGGATGGGACGCACCCAGAATGGTTGACTGAAGGCAGGACAGTCCTGATCATGAAAGACCCACAGAAGGGATCTACACCATCCAACTACCGGCCAATAAGCTGTCTCTGTACGACATGGAAGCTCCTGTCAGGCATCATGGCGGCTAAGATGAGTGGGCACATGGATCAATACATGAGCGGGGCACAAAAAGGAGTTGGTAGTAACACCAGGGGAGCCAAGCACCAGCTACTGGTGGACAGAGCAGTACACAGAGACTGTAACAGGCAGACCAACTTGTGCACCGCCTGGATAGACTACCAGAAAGCCTATGATTCAATGCCACACACATGGATACTGGAATGTCTGGAACTGTATAAGATCAACAGGACACTAAGAGCCTTCATCCAGAACTCAATGGGGATGTGGAAGACAACCCTAGAGGCTAACTCCAAGCCAATTGCCCAAGTTAACATCAAGTGCGGCATATACCAAGGGGATGCACTATCACCACTGCTGTTCTGCATAGGCCTGAACCCCCTCAGTCACATCATCACAAAGAGTGGCTATGGATACCGATTCCGAAGCGGGACAACAATCAGCCACCTCCTCTACATGGATGACATCAAGCTGTATGCCAGGAATGAGCGAGAAATTGACTCATTGATCCACACCACCAGGATCTACAGCGACGACATAGGGATGTCATTCGGATTAGACAAATGTGGCCGGATGGTATCTAGAAGGGGCAAGATGATCAGAACTGAAGGGGTTGACCTACCAAGGGGCAGGATAGAAGACATCAAGGACAGCTACAAATACCTTGGAATCCCACAGGCTAATGGCAATCATGAGGAGGCCGCAAGGAAGTCATCCACAGCCAAATACTTCCAGAGAGTAAGGCAAGTCCTGAGAAGTCAGCTGAATGGCAAGAACAAGGCCCGAGCCATCAACATGTATGCACTCCCAGTCATCAGATACCCCGCTGGGATCATAAGCTGGCCAAAGGAGGAGATAGAAGCCACAGATATTAAGACTAGAAAGCTCCTCACCATGCATGGAGGGTTTTACCCCAAGTCCAGCACCCTGAGGCTGTACACTAAGCGGAAAGAGGGGGGCCGAGGACTAGTGAGCATCAGGGCCACTGTCCAGGATGAAACATCAAAGATCCAAGAGTACATCAGGAAGATGGCCCCAACAGACGAACTGCTTGGTGAATGCCTTAGACAGCAGAAACCTGAGGAGGAAGAGGAGGAGGAGGGGGAGACAACATGGAGGGACAAGCCCCTACACGGCATGTACCACCGTCAGATAGAGGAAGTGGCTGATATCAAGAAGACCTACCAATGGCTGAATAAAGCTGGACTGACAGACAGCACTGAGGCACTGATCATAGCAGCACAAGAACAGGCCCTAAGTACAAGAGCAATAGAGGCCAATATCTACCACAGTAGATCTGACCCAAGGTGCAGGCTATGTAAAGAAGCCCCAGAGACAGTCCAGCACGTGGTAGCAGGGTGCAAGATGCTAGCTGGGTCAGCATACATGGAGAGGCACAACCAAGTAGCTGTGATAGTGTACAGGAACATCTGTACCCAGTATGGACTAGAAGTACCCAAATCCCAATGGGACATACCACCAAAGGTGGTTGAGAACAACAAGGCTAAGATCCTGTGGGACTTCAGCTTCCAGACTGACAAACAGCTGCTAGCTAACAAACCGGACATAGTGGTGGTGGACAAAGAGCAGAAGAGAGCAGTGGTGATAGATGTGGCGATTCCAGCTGATGCCAACATCAGGAAGAAGGAACATGAAAAGATTGAGAAGTATCAAGGGTTAAAAGAGCAGCTGGAACACATGTGGAAGTTCAAGGTTAATGTGGTCCCCGTGGTAGTAGGAGCACTTGGGGCAGTGACCCCCAAACTGGAAGAGTGGCTCCAGCAGATTCCTGGAACAACATTTGAAGCCTCAGTCCAGAAGAGCGCAGTCCTAGGAACAGCTAAGATACTGCGCAGAACCCTCAGACTCCCAGGCCTCTGGTAGAGGACCCGAGCTTGAGGATGACACACAGATACCACGCTACAAGGGTGAGAGGGACATTTATATATATATATATATATATATATATATATATATATATATACACACACACACACACACACACACACACACACACACACACACACACACACACACAGAGAGCGAGAGAGAGAGGTAACACTCATTCAGTACACAAACAATTTTTACATTGAGGGTGGAAGAACAAATTTGGGAACTGGACAAGGTCAAAAACAAAAGTCATCTTTTGTTATTTGGAAAAAAAAAAAAACTCAAACATGAAAAGTTAAAGCTCATGTCGTCGTTTGAGAGGTTTTTATCCAGGATCCGAGTGAAAATATGTAAGGCTGACATTTCAGGTGTAATAAGGGTGGAGAACACCTGTTTGAATTCATGGTTTAGCCTCATCAACATGATAATGATGTATTCTGGTGGTCATCATATCACGGTACAAATGTGGTTTGAAAAATAAAGAATGAGAAGTGAATGAACACACATTAACCTCAGCTCGTTCTCATTTGCCTTCCTACACCAAAAAAAAAGAATTCAAAAATAAATGCACTTCTAAACCTATCCATTGGTCCCTATGTCCGGGCATTCAGCTCAACAAATCATACATAAATAAATACGCAGCACAAAATCAAAACTTAAAGATGTCAGTATGACCACCGCTGTTTGTACTGAAACACCAAAGCCATGAACACTTAAGCAGAAATATAGATTTCAGTGACACAAAAAAAAACCCTGCCTTCTCAAAAATGAAAACTCTCCTGTCATACTGCATGTCCTGCTGCATCAACTACATGTTTCCATGGTAGCAAGGTTTCTTGTAATAGAAACAGGTCCATGAATATGGACATTTCAACAAACATCTATTTATTGAGCTTACACATTATTTAACTTTCTCACTCCCACTTTTTCTCCATCGCAAACACCTCACATCTCACATTTCTCTCCATTTCTCTCTCTGGTATCTCTCCTTTATCTCTTCCACACACAAACACTGTCTTTTCTTTTGCTTCCATCTGTCCTGTCTGTCTCCTAAAAATGCAAAAGGTTAGCAGTCAGCACATTTTAAGGCTCATTAAGCTAAGTACTTCTCTTGTTGGTTTAAAGGACACAAACACATTGAGTGCACATGGATACGACACACACAGACACATTCATGCACACTGAAAGACAAAAACACTCATCTTGATACTTACACACGCATGCAGAAAGATCTGCAGTAGCTCACACAATTCTGAAAGGCACCAAGCCAACCAGACAGTTTCACACAGGGATTACAAACACTCTCAGTAAAGGCAACTTAGACAACGCCAGGTTTGGACGTGTAGACAGCACACCATAAAATGACCAAAACGACACCACATTTTTGTTTCAGCATGTTTCATCTCCATGATTTTAAATCATAACATTCAAACTCAGCAATTTAGATCTTGTTACAGGCAGACATACTTTCATTTATTTACATTAAGAATAAAAATTAGTTTAGGAGCAGTCAAGTTTAACCTTAAGTCAAGTATAACTTATATTTTTGCTAATTTACCAATGATGTGGCTTTTAACGGTTTCTCTGCATGATTAGTCTCCTTGGGGATTTTAAAATTGCAGTCTGTGTGTGCATGGTTCAGGTCTAAGCACAAGGTTAAACATTATGCAGCAGTTTTAATAACTGTTATATTAGAAGGTAGCAGTCATTAACTAAAGTGCTTTTATTGGTATAATTCTATGTGTTAGTCAATGGCGAGAAGATGCAGAAAGAGTTTAGGAAGAAAATTAATCTGCTTTCCTTAGCCAGTAATAAAATTATTGGACCGTTGAATTGTTGTTCAGGAAAGCTCAAAACCACAACTTTAATCAGCAGTTTTGTAAAATATTCTTGGTTTTATTTAATGGATCTGAGCCAAATATACAGAATCATTGATATGGTTATTTTTATACATGAGCAGATGCTACAGATTAACATCTCAGATGCAGAGAAAATACCACTTTTTTTTGGGTGATTTTTGTACAACTAATTGTGTAAGCTGAGTAGCGTACGCTTACAGTAGCTGGGTGATGACCCATTGAGGTTAACAAGCAGTATGACTCAGAGCTGCTTCACACTGATAAGAGCCGTCAAAGTACAAAAATACACACCTCCCTGCATCAGGTTTAACATTCTTGTTTCATCCTCCTGCTGTTTGCACAGCTCTGAAATGTCTGCTTCACTGCTGAGTGTGTGTGTGTGTGTGTGTGTGTGTGTGTGTGTGTGTGTGTGTGTGTGTGTGTGTGTGTGTGTGTGTGTGTGTGTGTGTGTGTGTGTGTGTGTGTGCGTGTGTTTGTAATTGCAGAACAATGGGAACAAACAGTACATGTTCTTTTATACTGAACTAACATACATGCAGCGGACTGACACACTTGTCATATGCCCAAAATCAACTGAGAAAGAAAAAATCTAATGATGATTATCATCATAAAAAAGCAGAAGAAGACTACTTAATTAAGACTCTTTATTATGAAGAGTCATTCAAAATTTCTGAGTCCAGAATCTTTGACCTTGCCATCAGCAGACCCTGTCCTAAACAGTTTTCCTTGGGTTTTCTCAAAAGCAACACAAAACAGTCCTCAGCCACCTGATAAAACATAAAATAAAAATTAAAACAAAATCTAAGCTGGTGGGTCTGCATGTGAAATCTTGAGAACTAAACTCTCTGCAGCTGCTTCACATTAAAAGCTTCCAGTGAAAGGGGTGGATTATGGGGTAAGGATTAAACTGTAATCTGTGGGTAGCTCATCCTGAGTTTACTTTAGCTTTTGCTGCACAAACACGGCACATTTCAACTCTTTTAATATAAATATAGACAAATGCTTGTCTTAACAGGTAAATAAAAATGAATTAATAATATAATTTAAATGGTTCAATTAGTTCTGTCATCCTCTTAACCACTTCTTTTTTGTAGGTAAATGTGTGGATTGCTTCAGCCTGTCCAACAAATTCATGGTCGAGAGGCGGGGGACACTCTGGGCGTGACGCCGGTGCACCACAGAGCCACATGAAAGACAAACAACCACTCAGGCACATCCACACGGAAACTTTGTAACCAATTCACCTGAAGTGCATGTTTATGAGAACCCAGAGAAAAGCCGTGCAGATACGGGGAGATCATTCCATCTCTGCACAGAATGGCACTCAAACCCAGAACCGTCTTGCTGTGAGGCAACAGCACTATGGCGCCACTGTGCCACCCTGATTTTAATCACATTTTTAAATAAATATTGTTTCAGTTCTCAATTATTTTTTTGTCTTTAATTAAACACTCGTGGGAGACATTTAGGTTTAGGTTTAGAAGCTCCTAACAGTCCACATAGTGAGATGTTATGTACAGAAAAATACATCCTTAACTCCCATCTCCATGGAGACAATGAGACAACAGTGAGTGAGCTACAGGCTTAAAGCCATTTCTGTGTCAGACCTAGAGGTCTTACTGGGAGGTGGAGGAACAAGAAGAGTTACCCCAAACCCCGTCCACCCTTTTCTCCAGAAGACATCCAGTTCTTAAAGCCAGGGAATGTGGGAATGTGCTCCTACCGTTAAGAGTTAGAGCTGTTTACCCGGTAATTTCTCACAAAGACCAATGAATCCACTAAAGTTGTGTAGCCTTGTGAGGACAACTGTGCTAGTCCATTGTGTTAATCCCCCTCTGTGCTTGTAGTACAGCTATGATAGGGATAACGTTGCCATGGAAATCAGGCTTGTTTCACATGTGGGCAGAGAATGAGAACTGAAGTTCGAGTACTCACAACTGTTGCCTCCAGTACAGCAAACGACCTCATTTAAATGTCATGATCCTGTTTGTTAAGTGTTTTTTTTCCTATTCCTGCTTGTTTTTTGTCATTGCCTTTTTTGCCTCCCGCCTCGGATACCTCTGCCTGGATTGACTGCCTTACCTGTGTACCGAATCCCACCTGGAATAAACCTTGTTTTTCTGATTTTACTGCTCAGTGTCGTGCACTTGAGTCCTACCTCCTTGCGCTACGTTCATGACATTAAATGTGTTTTTACTAATGTGCTTCAGTAAAAACACTTGCAGATTATTGAAGAAGTGTCTAGTGGAATACTGTATATTTGAACTTGTATGATAATATTTTATCTGGCCTACGCATCCAGCAAATGTCTTCAGCACTGGACAATATATAAGAAGTGAATGTAGAGTGTGTTTTACTTTTGAATTTAAATATACAGCTTCAATCCATTCTTTTTTTCAACATACTTGATAACATAAAGTACACAAACACAAAGTTCTGAATCTCAATAGCTAAATTAAGCTGTTCATATGTTTGTGTTATTTTTATAAGCCCTGAAGGCATAAACACATTTAGTGATGGGTTATTCTTGACTGGTAAGGTCTTATAGTTTTTGAGTAATGCTCAGTCAACCCCAGTTCAACATACAATAAAAAAGATTCTGCAATGATCACTAAATCCATGATTTTCAATTGTAATTTTAATTAAAGCTGGCTAATTTAGTGAAGGTGTCAGGATTATGTGCATTTGTCCTCCTTCCCTTCACTCTTACCCTTCCTGTGTTGTTCCCCAACCAGCCACCCAATTACATAAACACACAACATGGACTAAACGAAGCAGCTTAATTGATTTAAGGAGGAGCGGTGCATCCTGTAATCTCCTAAAATCCCCATTTTGGGAGCTGGACAAGACATTTAGAATTCTGAAGCCAAGAGAGCTCTCAATCTCTGCACAGAGAAAGAACAAAATGACCTAGATGATGTTTTCAGACACACATGGACCATGGATAATGTTTTCAATCAGGTTCATGTTTAAAAAAAGTGCTGTAAATATGAAGAGATTTAGTTGTTAAGCTTTTCATTTTGGTTATTATAAATAACCACAAACATCTCCTATTTTTACAAAATGTTATTTTATCAATTATGGATTTAAGGGAAGAGACTAGTCACAGCACTGTTCCCAAATTCATTGGTGCCTACAGTATATAGCCAAGCTGAATAAAAGTTTTTTTTTTCAAGCAGAAAAGTTGACATGAAAATTGGGCTTGCAAAGTATTGTCATGCCGTGCCAGGATAACCCTCCACAAAGTAATCTGCTGTGTGTGTGTGTGTGTGTGTGTGTGTGTGTGTGTGTGTGTGTGTGTGTGTGTGTGTGTGTGTGTGTGTGTGTGTGTGTGTGCGTGTGGAAGTGTGTGTGTGTGTGTGTGTGTGTGTGTGTGTGTGTGTGTGTGTGTGTGTGTGTGTGTGTGTGTGTGTGTGTGTGTGACATGCAGCATAGTATAGTCTGAATGAAACAAATGTATTCTGATACAAGCTTACTTATGCATATTCAGGACCGACTGTCAACACTTTATTTTTTCTATTACTTTCTATTATTTTTTCTAGCATTTTTCTATTACTATTACCATTTTGTGTTAAAGGCTGAGTGTGAAAAAGGGGCCAATTAAAAAACAAACACCAATCATGAATAAAATTGACACCTAATTTAATAAAGTAGACTGTTTAAAAAATGAAAACAAATGATAACAGGTATAATTTAGCCATTAGCTGAATCCAAAATTGTTTCTTAGTCCTCCATAGCAAAATATACAAAAATGTAGCATACTATACACACAATTATAGAGGAACCACTAAAAAACTTATTATTGACCGAAAGACATAAGAGTGATGTACTGTATAGTCATCTAAAGTCCTGAACCTGCATGACAGGACATTACATATTTATTATTGTTAGATTGAAGGCAAAAATAATATAGAAAAAAAAACAGTTTGGTAAGGACAGGATCTGTGTTTCTATTCTTGTGTTGACATTATGCATGTTATTGTAATAGTTATAGTGACATCAGTATGGACTCACAAGCATGGACGTGTAAACATGTAAAAGAATGTCATCAAAAGACAGAATGGTTTCAGTACAGTGATGGATATGCTTTGTTTTTCAGACGACTATGTTCCACATTAAACTCGTCACTGTGTAGACCAATACATTACATATTTTGTGTGTGTGTGTGTGTGTGTGTGTGTGTGTGTGTGTGTGTGTGTGTGTGTGTGTGTGTGTGTGTGTGTGTGTGGACGTGCACCCATGTGTCTGCCGCCATCATGCCTGACCTACCTAAAGCTGACCCACACACAAAGTCCCTGCCCTAACTGATGATAACACAAGCTGACATAAAGCTCAATGCTGTGTGTGTCTGTGTGTGTGTGTGTGTGTGTGTGTGTGTGTGTGTGTGTGTGTGTGTGTGTGTGTGTGTGTGTGTGTGTGTGTGTGTGTGTGTGTGTGTGTCTCTGTGTGTGCATTTTTGTTATGTCTTTGTTTTTGATTTTCCTCCAATTGTTTGTAATTGTTTGTAAATTTAAAAGTAAAAAAGACATGCACATTTCCCTATAATTTCTTCATAAGTTTGTATGAATCTTTATTGGTGAGCTTTTGTCATGAATGGAGATCAAACCAAGACGCTGTTTGGACAACAGTATAATTCAGTCATGGCTCAAGGGCTGCATTCCCAACCGGCATCAGCGGCTTTCTGACGTTACATGCGGACAGCGATAAACTGAGAGAAGGGGGTGTACATCTGCTGTTCAACAACCACTGGTTTAACCCTTGCCATGTCACAGTAAGGAGCAGATATGAACCGAATACAACCTTTGGCCATCTCAATAAAACCTGTTTATATCCTAAGAGAATTCGCCACGATGGGCACCATTGATGTTGACATTCCAATGGCAGCCGATGCCGATGCAGTGTGTGATATCATACAGGCTATGATTGCTAGGCAACAGGCTAAACACTCAGAGACTCTCATACTGGTCTCACGAGACTTCCACACCTTGCCCACTTTCCTTCACTATGTGAGCTGCTCAGCAAAGGGAAATAAGACTCTGAACCTTTTATATGGAAATTTAGGGAATGCACATTAATTTTCTGCGCTTCCCCCAATCAGTGACTCTGATTACAACCTGGTCTGCTTTTGTCCCACATACAGCCCACTATTAAGAGACTGCCTGTGGACCTCAGAACTGTGAAGTACTAGTCCAAGGCAACTGGAATGCAGAGTCATCCAGCGCTTCCCCCCAAAATAAACCTTAAAGTGTTTACCAAACCAGAAGAAGAAGGCCTTCAGGGATGGTGACAGAGAAAAGGCCAGGTCTCCACAGAGGGAGTTGAGTACGAGGATTAGGAAGGGGAAACAAGCCACAAAGATAAACTGGAGCAGCATCTCCAGCAAAAGTGGTCAGGAAAGTCTGGTTTGGACACAATCACAGACCCGGAGCAGAACAGAGGACCACAACTCCAGGGAAGCCATGACTTCAATCAGCCAACTCACATTTTTAAACATCTGTTCAACCTGAGTTGAACTACAGAGGATTCCCACTCTGTGGAAAACATCCTGCCTGGTTCCTGACCCCACCCCACCCCCCACCCCACCCCCAAAATAGAGAAAGGGAATGCACATCCTCCACTGCTGGAGAATTTGTGGACTGGTGCAACCACAAAAGAAATCTGCATTTCGTTGCTTTGTACCTGTGACATGTGCAATGACAATAAAGTTGAATCTAATCTAATCTAATCTGCAGCTGAATATCACAAAGTCTACGGAGATGGTTGTGGATTTTAGAAGGGAGAGGTTCAAGCTGGCCCCTGTCACCTGGGGGGAGACATCTGGGGGTAAAACTGGGCAGTAAACTGGACTGGACCACACATGCCCACAGAACAGAATTAACAAACTGCTTAGGAGGGTCGCCCCACAAGAGGAAATAAACTGAACAGAGTTCAGCAGGTGGCAGCAGGGAGAATCATTTCCAAACTAAAGACAATCATGGACAATCCCACAATTCCCTGAGGGATCAGGGTAGTGATGAACTCTGAACTTTGACCTCAATACAGCCTTTTCAGCCAGATTATTCTCTGTACATCTGTACTTTAATTTATACTCAATATTTGTATAAAAGTGTAGGCCAATGCAAAGATGTGAAACAAATGTGACACTAAATGTTATGCTGGGTTGAGAGATGAATCGACAATGTACTAAAATGACACGAGGTAATAACAGGGTTAAATTACATTATTTTACAGATCACACTAATATTTCAGGGAGATGCTGATCATTTGGAAAACATTATCAATATATGATTGACACTGACAGGATATTGGATTATTGCATTAGGCACTGTAATCTCATTACATCTAGTGAGCAAGGTAGAAAAACACAAACCTCTTGATGATGCTCATTTAGGGAAAATTACTGAAAATACATTTAAATATATTTCTCTTTATCATCTGCAAAAAAATTCAATAATACTGATAGTATTTGGTGCAAATTTTTAAAAAACAGAGCACATATAACAAAGAGAATATATATATATACACACACACACACACACACACACACACACAGACACACACACACACACACACACACCACACACACACACACACACACACACACACACACACACACACACAGCCTGTAAACATGCAGATGATTAGAGGTAGTGATGGGCAGCCCATTTGTGGTTTTCTCCAATGAGCATAAGTTGTGTCTTAAAATCTAACAAAACATCTCTGTGACTGTGATGGTTGATTGAGGGTTACACTCAGTTTGAAGTTTTATATTTGCTAGATGGGGTATGTCTTAACCTCAATGCCGTTAGGGAATGGTTATGACTTTGAGAAACATTGAGTCATCTTATCATCCCTTGGTAAAAAAAAAACAGCCATGTGTTTGTGAATGGCCACATGTAGGTGAATTTGCCAGAAACAGACTAATCAGCTCCTATTAGCCTGTGTTCACGTCGCCTTAATAAGATAAATAAGGGCCAGAGTGGTGGAGGATGTGCTGCTCATCGCTTCCGAACACAACCACAGGCCGAGCAACATGAGAACAGAGATATTGTTATTCTCATATAGAGACTAATGTGGTTTGTTTGAATCTACTGCATGTGTTGTTATAGCTGTGTTACACTCATCTGAGTCCATGTTCTCTGAAAACCAAGCGCACAAAGCTAGGCAGGATTATCATGTCCCTTACATGTTGACATCACGTCATTTGACAGCTGACATGTAACTTAGGATAGGATCCAGAATCCAAGAATGACAAAATCATCGGAGAATTGACAATGAAAAAGTCTCTGGTCCCACATTTTCACCCAATCAAAACGTTTTCAAAGATGTGGTGAGATTGATGCCTCATCCCGATGCCTTCTGTTAAATTCTCACAGGAGAGGAAGCAGCCAAAGAAGGAAGACTGTCAATAACCCTCCTTTATCAGAGAGCACACAGGAGGAGAAACTATAAGATATGATTCCTATTGTCAGCCTGCCGCCTCTCTTCTACAGCATGTCCACTTCCCTCATGTCTCCGTCTTTTGGCTTTTCTATTCCAACCTGCTTCCTCGTTTGCCTTCTCTCTGTCTGATCCAGTGATTCTCTCTCCACATCTCTCTCATGCCCAGATGCAGAGGTCTGTCCAGTAACATTATGTTTGAAAGATAGCCAGGAATACAAAAGCTGAAGAGAAAACTGTAATGTCTACTTTCCAATTAAACTGGCAAGTCTTTTCTGACCTCCCATTAATGAAGAGGAGGTCAGTCTGAGATGTTCACCAACGTCCATAGCTTAAGTTTAATCCAGTAACAACGTAATCAAAACATGTCAGCTTCACTGATCACTTAATCTTTCCAGGTTGACAGAAGACTTCTGTACGACCAAACAGCAGAAAACTTAATTTTTCTCCAATGGGAACAATATAAAACCTAAATGCAAATATTCAGAAATTAAGTGCAAACAACTTGATCACCAAAAACATGATGGTCCCTCATTTTCAAGTGTGAAATCAGAAGCGAGTTGTTGAACTTTGACATCCGTAGTGCTGATATCACTCCTTGAGGTTCTCTCTGGGAGTGACCAGGAAGGATAGGATCAGGAATGAGTACATCAGAGGGACAGCACATGTTAGAGGTTTTGGAGATAAAGTCAGAGAGGCCAGACAGAGATGGTTTGGTCATAACCAGAGGAGAGATAGTGAATATATTGGCAGAAGGATGCTGAGTTTTGAACTGCCAGGCAGGAGGCCTAGAGGAAGACCAAAGAGGAGGTTTATGGATGTAGTGAAAGAGGACATGAAGGTAGTTGGGGTGAGAGAAGAGGATGCAAAGGACAGGGCTAGATGGAGGCAATTGATTCGCTGAGGCGACCCCTGAAGGGAAAAGCCGAAAGGAAAAGAAGAAGTGCTGATATCACTCCAGTTCTCTCCAGTGTTTCCCTTTCTTTAATTTGACTTAAAATATGAAAATGTAAACCACTCTCTTTACTATAGTTCGCAACTTTGTAAACTGTGACTGAATATTTGACAATTATTAGTCATGACAATACATTTTACGCAGTCCAAAAATATGCCATGTTATTGAACTCTGAATTGCCAGAATGCTTGTTGTTATATGATTGGTTGTTCAGTTAACTCTATAGAGCTGGCAGTGTTTCCTACTACCCTCGTATTTTTCGTTTGGGATCACGTTAGTATTGTAGTTAGTTTGACATTTATTCAAGAAAAACACATTTTACTGATGGTAGCTTCCTTTAGGTTCTAGATCAGCAACTTTTGAAGACAAGAGACACCAAACCAAACAAGGCAGTCAGAGACTGCAACATTCCGCAACACCCCTGAATTCAACATTTTACCCCGACCTACACATTTTTGTGCCTCTGGCTTCCTAAAAATGTTGCTTTTTGTTTTGTGATTATATCTCATCAGGTTTCAGAGATGTGTACCTATAAAGGTATACAGTGTGCCGTCGTTCCTCGCTGTTAATGTGTTCCAGGAACCACACGCGATTAACAAATTCTGCAACAGAGCACCAAACTATTTATCTTATTATTTACGGTAATTTAAACATTTATGAACCCTCCCCATACTAATATTAAACCACCTTCTATCTGTATTACCTTTTCCCACACTCTTATCGACTGTTTAAAGCACTTTTGTTTCTCACGGAAGTCCGAGACTCACAGAACTGAATGCACTTCCGGGTGCCGTCGGCCAATAGAATGCGCATACGGTATCACGTGACTGCCTATCAAAAATCCTTGATGGGTACAAAAGTTGACATTTTACCCTCACTTAGTTTCTCAAGGTCAAGGTCATCATCTCATTTACATGCCCTTTGCCGCCCGAGTAATGTGATTTTTGTTTCATTTTTTCATCTTTCATCTTCATCTATCATTCTGATCACCATCAAAAGCTAAAGAAGTGTGATTTGGTGCATAGGACCTTTTGAGTTATCTTGCTAAGAAATTGACAAAAGAAAACAACAAATGCTAGCCAAAACATGACAGCCTTCGTGGGGTTAAAAAAAAAAAAGGAATGCCACAAACACCACAACTGTGTTTTTTTCCATGTTCATTTTTATCCTCATGTTCAGTGGCACCAGTCCAAACAGAGTTTATAGATGGTGTTACAGCTGAATTCAAGGAGTTCTCTTTGTTCTTGTCAGTTAAGCCATTTTTTTTTTTTTTTGGTTTATTCTTAGCCATCATCCAGAAACCAAAACAGCGCATGTGGTTACAAACCGCAGCATTTGTCTTAGATGACCACCAAAAGCTATCCTGCATTTTAAATTGTCAATAACAACAATGACTATCAATGCATTAATTCAATGATCAGTTGAATGGCTTTTAATATGTTAATACCAGATAAACAGCAGGTCTCAGGAAGCAGATTCAAACAAAACACCAAGAAAGAAACACCTCATTATGATTTACTTCTTTGAATTAGTCTTCCTTGAACTATATTTCTCTCCTCATCGTTTATTATTGCCCCATCCTCATTGCCCCTCTCTCTAGAGGCCTCATCAAAAATATTAATCTCTTGTCCTCCTCGCTCAAATTCCTAGTCTTCTGTTTTTCCTCACAGTCTGCCTCTCATCTCGTCTCCATCCTTACTCTCTCCTGTTGAGAGCCTTCTCCTCAAATAATACACAAATCTCCATGGTCACAGCTGTCATGGCAGCAGGCAGCGCTGTATGTAAAATGAGGTAAAGGAGAAACACAATGAATATGAAGATGTGGCTTATTAAAATACATACACACATACATAAAAAGCAATTATAATCACATTTATAGTGTGGAACACTGAGACCAATGACAGAAGCTGGTCTCAGTGACAATGACAGAACTCACAAAACACGTTTTGACAGCTAACAGCAGCAACGATCAACGCGTCAACACTTTGTGTTGTTGATTGTTGTTAGAATAAAAATATAAAAGTGTGTGTAAAATTTTTCTTTTACTTAATTAAAACTACTTAATTTATAATAAGAGTAAGAGTTGTTTTAGATTGCGTGTCACGGCTGTAGTTTTCAAAGCTTTAATGAAAAAATGACAGAGTCTGGGAATGAAATACATATTTATCTGTTAATAATGAAAATATTATTATTATTATTATTGTTGTTGTTGTTGTTGATAGTGACATTGTTGTTGTTGGTTTTAAATGCTGTTGTTGTTATATGCTGAGGTCCAGAAACAGCCTTCGTGAGCATAAGTCCCGCCCCCCGCAAATACAGACTGAGAAGATGTGCATGAATGCAAACTCTTTAAATGTATGTATGCGTAACACACTGAAAAATTTAGAGTAATTTTAAATTACAAATCAGATAAATATGAATTGCTTGACGCACTCTTATGAGTACATCAGGTATCACACTTCTACATCACAATTTTGAATCCTGGATTGGCTTCCAGATGAAATTTACAATTTCAGCATTAAATGTGAAAGTCTGCTTGTGTGTGTGTGTGTGTGTGTGTGTGTGTGTGTGTGTGTGTGTGTGTGTGTGTGTGTGTGTGTGTGTGTGTGTGTGTGTGTGTGTGTGTGTGTGTGTGTGTGTGTGTGTGTGTGTGTGTGTCTGTTGTCCCCGGACATTTGGGTGCTCAGCAGCCAATCTGCCAATCTGACATCTGGAAACCTCTCCAGCCTGAGCCTGAAGGCTGTAAAGCCCCTGGGCGTGATTTAAAAAATACAACACTTGCATAACACCATGCCTAGACTTGTCTGTGTGTGTGTGTGTGTGTGTGTGTGTGTGTGTGTGTGTGTGTGTGTGTGTGTGTGTGTGTGTGTGTGTGTGTGTGTGGTTGTTCCTCTCCTCCATATCAGGTGTTAAAGATAGACAGCAAATACACTGTTGGATTCATGCAAATACAAACACAAATTTTAGCTTATAACTTCAGAAATACTCGGAAACAAGGTGAAAGGTTACTCAAGTGTGAAAGATATCTCATTTGTGATGAGTGCTTGCTGGGTTGGTGCATCTTGGTGCAAAGCCTACTTAAAAATGAACATGGTTTACCATCAACCACCGCCTGAGAGACACTGGCTCTACATCTTTATAGATACACTTTTATTATGGACAGTTCATTGTTTTGTGTGTCTCTTGTCAAACAACTATAGCTGTCAAACAACTATAGTTGTTTGACAAGAGAAAACTATAGTTTTCTGCCAAGCACTGTTACCACAATCGTCAGAGAATGTCTCTCAGCAGATCACTGGTGTTACAGGTTAATATCCATATCCATTCTGTCCTATGTCATTCACTGGCACTTGTAATTTTGTGTGTTTTCCTCCATTTGACCTCCCTTTTAAAATAACTACAAATAAACTAGTTAGTATTCCTATAATGACAACAATGTAATTATTCCACAGTGACAGGACAACATCTCATTCAAACATGTCCTAACAAGGCCTTGGTTTCTTTTCAGCTGAGCTCTGTGAGGACAGATGGCAGTGAAGGAGATGAACAGAAATTCCAGGCCCTGCCGTTTGTGCTTCCATCTCTGGACTCATGGTCATGTAATGCAGCTTAATATGTGAATATTTAGCTGCTTTATGCTTTTCCGTTGAAGCAACGATCTGACTTCATATAAGGGCTCTCAGGAGAATGGAGCTGAGCAGGTCACTGGAGCTGCCCGAGGCCTGATTAATCAATCCTAATCTATTATAGCATTTACATTCCTCTGCATATAAGTTGTACTGTTACTGTGAGGCTTCACTTCCCTTCATTATGCTGCACACTGTATTAAAGATGGTCATCTACTCATTCTCCCATCTACACACACATTATGTATACATGCACATTAACATGTACATATTTCACAGGCGTACAGATAGAGCGCAACTGGAAATGCAGTTTTTGTGTCAGCATGCATATGTAGTGTGTTTGTATGTTTGCGCTGAAATGTTGCCCTGAAGGCTGACAACTTGTCAGGTCAACAACCCGGCACACGATGCCTGTTATAATCAATACAATCAGCCGATCTCTCCATGATTCTTTCTCTCACTTTAGATGCCTTAAAATGAAGCATTGCATTAAAACATTTTTAGTTTGTCATTGTGTATATATATGTATAAGTTCATCCATGGATAATTTTGCCCCATTCCTGTTACTGTTCATCCAAAGAACATTTAGATGAGATTAAATATACTTTTATGATCCCAAACTCGTAAATTCACAACATTTGTAAGATTTCATACAAAGGACACACTAGATGGAGCTGTGTTTAAAGCATCCATGTTTTAGAATTCATAGTTTCTTAAAGTCAGTCAGAATCAGATTTCATGTGTGGCATTCACCAAAAAGTCTTTTATTGTGACCAGACATGGGGTAGTTGGGGTGGTTGTCTGGTGTCTCAGAATCTCCAGTTATGCCCCAAAAAGCAAAATCTTGGTTATAGTCCAATAAAGTTTTGTCTGCCACAATGTCATTCCCTACCTCCACGCCCCCCGCCCCTCCTCTCTCTCTGTCTCTCCATATGAAAAATTTAAAATGTTTGTGCCACAAATTCTGAAAAAGATTGAACCAAAATAAGTTACCTAGAAAAATCATAAAGAGGTGACCATATTGATCTGTATGATGAAGCTGTAACTTTCATTTGTATCTCCAGGCTTCAGCTTCTGCTCCTGTATGGGTGAAACAGCAACACAGAGTCAGGAAGGAATGAAGAGCATGAAGAGGGAAGGACACGAGATGACAGCAGGCAGGTGGGGCAGAATCAACAGCAGACAACAACAGCATTTTTTATTCTTCAGTTATTTCTTTTTCAAAATCTGTTGGGTATGTTAAACTATCTGCACCAAAGCATTTTATTATTTAATAATTAACTCCCCAGAGCCTTGGTATGCCTCCTTCACAGACTCCAGCAGCTCATGTCCTCCAGTCACCAGAGACTTATTGGTTTTACTGGTATTAAACTTTAAGTGATTGTTTTAGATCATGTCAGTCCGCTTTAGTCTGTAAAACATGACAGCATAACCAACCCCTTGTAAGTCTTGCATGCTTGTTGTTTTTTGTTTTAATAGATTTCAATGTATTAAATCCATCTTATCATTTTTTATTAATTTTATAATACTGCCCACAATTACAGATAATTTCACACAGTTGAAAGTAATTTGTGTATAATTTCCACAGTCTGTCCTGTCTGTACATACAGGCACACACCACCACCTTGTTATATTTCTTTTTCATAAAGAAGCTTATTTATACTTTATATTTATACTTTATATTTATACTTTACATGAATGATTTATTTAAGGTTTCAAAAGTACTTAAAATGATACTTTGCGGATGATACAACCATCCTTTGCAAAGGAAATTATATAAATAAACTAACTCAAACAGTAAATGAGGAATTAGCCAAGCTGCAATTATAGTTTTACATAAACAAATTATCCTTGAACCTAACAAAAACTAAGTATATGTTATTTGGGAAGAAAAGCTGCAAACACAAAATTAATATTAAGGTGAATAAAGTAAATATTGAACGGGTTAATTAATTTAAAATGCTATGAGTGATTATTGATGAGATGCTATATTTGGAAACCTCATTTAAGACAACTGCAAATAAAGTTAGCCAGAAGTGTATCCATATTCTAGAAAACCCAAAAACTATTAAATCAGAAGGCACTCCATATAATATATTGCGCACTAATCTTGCCCTATCTGAACTACTGTGCTGAAGTATAAAAGTGGCTTGCAACCTTTATTTCTGACCCACAAAAGAGCCTTGAGAATTATTCACAATGAACATTATAGAGCTCACACAAACCACTTATTTATTAAATCTAAACTACTGAAAACATGTGACATCATAAGTTATAAAACTGTACAACTTATGTATAAAGCAGCCAATAACAATTTACCTCAAAATATACAATCATAAATACAGATTAATGAATCCAATTACCAACTAAGAGAAAACACAGCATTTGTACAGAAAAAAGCAAGAACAACACTAAAAACATTTTCATTATCGTTCACTGGTGTCAAACATTGGAATAAACTGGATACTGAAATTAGGAGTATGGGAACTCTAACTGCCTTTAAAAAACATGATTTTGCAAGGTTATATTTCTGACGTAAATGATGGTTAAAGGACTGCACTGTTATGGCGAATTAAACTTCATGTTGTCAATCCTGTGAAACAAATGTCACTGTAACCTTTGTGCAGTAACTGAGCGCATGCAAGATGTTATGACTGCTACGAAAGTGGAAAGGCAAGACATTCCAACGGCGCTTAAATCATAAAATTGACCAGAAACAACCCTTGAAAGGAATAACAAAATGAACATTAACAAAATTTGTACTCTTCTCAAGAACTGACAAAAAGATGTGCAAAGATGCATGCCTATTGGACAAAATGGACAGATTAAAACAACAATGTACCAGAATAAAATAACTGAAATTGATTTGTGACATGCAAAGTATGAATTGGTTGACAATGTGCTGTAATGAGAGAGATGTTGATTTAGGGGACGGGAACCTTAAAAGCCAATGGCTTCTACCCGTCAACCCTTTTTTTTTCTTTGTTGTTGCTGATGTCTCAACACTGATGAAAGTAAAATCTGTTGTAATAACATGTCTGGAAAGAAGAAAATAAACTAAATAAATAAATAAATAAAGCTTGGCAGAATGCTAGAATGTTTGGGATTTGGGTAGTTCTGTCTAGAAAGGCAAGGGTTTGAATCCCAACCTAGCTTTAGGATCAGGACCCACAATCAAGTAATAGAAGATCTGGATCCAGATCAAATATTTTGTTTAAGATTTGAGCAACCACCTAACTTAATAAAATTCAGCAACTTGAAAGCCACCATTCTGCAAAAAAAACCCTCTGAAATTCAGTTATAATTACATCTCTTCTGGAACCAGAAGAGATGTAATTCATAAGAATCAGGACAGACGAGGAAATCTACTGCAACCCAACGGTCGTGTGGCGGCATTCAACCATATTTAAAGATAAATCACATTATGGAAAAAATAATCCCAGAAAATAACTGGTGCAATGTTTTCTGTGTAAAATGTATTATGATGACACACAGCATAAAGGACACCCTTTATGCTGTGTGTCAGCCGTTCACTCATCACCCACTCACACAGACACCCACACACACGCAGAACCCACACACACAACACACACACACGCACGATAGAGCAGTGTTGTGCTTAGCATGACTCTCATTTCCCTTACTCCCTAAACCTTTAATCCCTGACTAGGACACAACCAATGCAATCTGACGTTCTGTTCTCAGAATCACACACTTCAACACGGAGGCGAACAAACGTACATTCTTAATGATTATAACGCACATGTATGATGTTCTCCTGCACTGCTAGTTTGTTTTAAGATGCCCACTTCACTGTGCAGGTTTTCTGATTGCTGTTACACAACCAGCTCAAACTTCTTTTGAATGACGGCTGAGAGACAAAAGAATCCCTTTAAAATATCAGGTGCCCTAAAACTACAGAGTCACATGTGCTAAACCTGGGAGACATATAATGAATGTTTTCCTGTGAAGTCAGGCTGATTGAACTGGATTCTGTGTTTTATGTGAAGGTGAAGTCTTCATGTTTTTTGTTGTGTGCCTGCTGGATGTCATGACTAAGCTCAGGGTCAGTGAGACGCCATTGCTGCAGAATCTGCTTGTGGTCTTAATTGTAAAATGATGGGACTGTTACCATGCTTTCAAATCCTATATTCCACCATGTGTTTATTTACCCTTTGATTTGTGACTCACCCTCTTCATGGGAAGACTCATCCACATGCAGTTAAAACAAAAATGAAGACTTGGTTTGTAAACAACCAGTCAGATTTACTGGGTGGCACAAAGGCGGCACACTCACATCTACGGTTGATTTGGAGTGACCAGTTCACCTGAGTTTGTTTTGGAGTTGGGAGGAAGCCAGAGAACCCCTAGAGAACCCAGGCAGACACTAGGAGGACATACGAACTCAGCACAGAAAGACCCCACTTTTCAAATGGGAAATATTTTTTAATGAAGCAGGAGTCTGAGTGTTCTTGTTTTGTTTTGTTTTATTTTTAAAAACTGGATATTCTCAGTCATTCAAGTCATGGTGGGGTTCTGTGTTCAATAAAGTAAACTGGACTTGAAGGAAATGCTTGAAGATATTTTGCCTCAGATCCAAACCCAAGACTGCGTTGTATGTGGAAGACAGCTGACGGCAAAGGCTTCGTCCTCTGTTGAGAGCCGGTCGCTCCACTGATGCATCTTCAAACTTTTCCAACAAGTCTATTTGACTTTATTCAACACAGACATCTGTATTCATCATAACTAAGTCATGAATGGTGATTATATGCAATAAATCATGTAATCAGCTCAATCACGTATGCATTTTATAGCCTGATCATATCCTTTTCAGTACATACCTACGTCTAAGCCATTCACTCATCACATAAACATTCACCCGCAGTCCCTTACTCCTACACTCATATAGGCAGATTATGAGCTCATGAGCTGTGTATGTTAGTCAGCCAACGGTCAAAGAGGCCATCATAAATCTCCTAAATCGTAATCCTGCTTAATATAATAATAATCTTTCACAGGAAGACGGGGGGAGGGGGGGTCAAAATGAGAAGAGAGGAACTGACAGAGGAGAGAAAAGAGAAGGCAAAAATGAAGAGAAACAAACATCTGTCATTCCTCTTAGGACCGAGCCCCCCAAAGGTCTGACCCCACAACCGCCCCTGACTTCTATTATTATATTACAATTATTTGTGCAAATTAATATGATCAGTTTTGAATCATACATCGGTTTCAGCAAGAATCTATTTTTAACTATGACAGACAGACAGACCGACAGACCGACAGATAGATAGATAGATAGATAGATAGATAGATAGATAGATAGATAGATAGATAGATAGATAGATAGATAGATAGATAGATAGACAGATAGATAGATAGCGATCAATCAATCAATCAATCAATCAATCAATCTATCTATCTATCTATCTATCTATCTATCTATCTATATAAATATATATATATATATTTATATACAGTATATAAATATATATATAAATATATATATTTATATATACTGTATATATAAATATATATATTTATATATATTTATATATATAAATATATATATATATTTATATATATCTTTATATACATTTTATAAAGATAAAATGTATATGAAGATACATTTTATCTTTATATATGTATATATAAAGATAAAATGTATAAATATATACTTTTATCTACTTTTATTTCCATTTTATCTACTAAGATCAATTTCAGACATAATAATCTAAAAGATTGCTAATGCAGAAATGTAATATACTCAGTAGAGGTGCATACTGATGTAATCTGACAACAGAAAACAAATAATAAAATGACATTTCAATGATTCATGCTAATATGACAACTTCTTTAAATTATAGTCGTTGTGACTTCAGTGGAGTGAATAATTTCCATCTGCTGAGCATGCAACATTCCACTGTCTGTCTCTCACTTCTTCACTTCACACACAAGAACACACACAATAACAAAGTCCCTTGGCAAGTTCAGAAAAAAAAAAGCTGCATGCTTGCGCTACATGAAAAAAATCCCCAGAGTTCAATGCTACAGCAAAAAAACAAAAGATGTTCCCTGAATTGAACTGAATGAGGTAGAAATACAAACAAATTACAACCAGAAAGCTTAAGTGATGGTTTTTCTGTTCAATTCTTATTTGTTTGTTTATTTGTCAACAGGATGATATAAAAACTATTGATGGGTGGTGTTTATGACGTTGATGAAACTTGGTTTAAGGTTTGGAGCATGAATAGCAAGGATAAAACAAGTTTTTGAATCGATCTGGATTAAGATAATGAAATGATAAGTTTTTTTTACATTTTAATCATTTCAAAACTCTTACAGATTTAGGCTTTTTTGTAAACTTGACAAATTTCCATGTAACTTTATGAAAGAGTGGGCACTGTCCCAAAGTCAGATCCAGTAACTTTTGTAGGAGGTAGGAGTGGTAACAGACCGATCAGAAGGTAAATGAAAGATAATATCAATACTTTTTTGTAGTCTTAGACTTTTGATCCCTATGACTGGCAGGAATAACCAGCAATGCATGTAAATGCATATTCACCTCGCTCGCTATTTTTTATGCCTTTTTAAATTTAAATGAAAAATCATATTATGGAATTAAAAAACCCCAAAACTAAACTATGGCATACCAATGGTGTTGGTGGTGGTGGTGGTGGGGGGTTCCACAGCAGGATAACCCCCCCCCCACACACACACACACACACACACACACACACACACACACACACACAAAATCATACTATCGAATATTGAGAAAAAAAATATTAGGACAAAACTATCCAATACCAAGGGGGGGTGGGGGTACGGTGCTGTACCCCACCCCCACCACACACACACACACACACATATACAGACACAGGTAATATAACATTGGTCAAAGTGTCAAAGTCAAAGTTAAAATGTCTTCTAGTCCAAGTAAAACTTACAAGTAAACATTGAGTAATATTTTGTATTACTGTATCTTCACATACTGAATGCAAGTTTTCAATTGTTGAATCTCACATTTATACCTGCATAAAGTAGGATAGAAATATAGTTAAGCTTGAACTGTTGACTTTAGTGTATTTTTTAAGGTAAATTGAACAGAAGATTCTGCCCTCAGAATGCAGCAGAATGCAGGAAAACAACCCTATTTTCTAAAAAATTGAGTTTTCTAAAGAAAATGGCGCCGCTGTCTTGAACACAGAATGTGGCTTTTGTGGCTTACTCAATTATTTTACACTGAGCCACAGTGGCTTAGTAATACTACCTCCTAGTGCAAGCCCAGCACAGGGTAGCCAAATACTGACATTTCAGACTAGCTTGGTCAAAACTATCATTTCATACCATTTAATTACAAGGAGGATGCATCTCTAAATGAGTCCATCCAATCAGCAGCAAATAACACTACAGGAGATTGTGACAAGCACAATTTGCAAATCTACAAAATAGTTCTCCTCTTTCACTACAGTGCATCTCTCAAGCCACTGGACACAAAAGGATGACCCACCGTGTGTGTGCTTGTGTGTACATCACTATTTGTGTGTGTATGTCAACAAAATAAAAAACCAAACACATCCACACAAATATTACCAGGAAAGCCTTGAGATGCCACCCACACATCAGGCCATGAGCACTCATGCAAAGGTGATGTGTCTGGCCTTCATGTGAAGCTGACTGATGACAAAAAGTGACAGGAGAGGCTAAGAGCATGTGTGAAAAACACTCCTTTAACCTTTGTAGCATATTCAGCAGCAACATCTACAGAGCCACGTATAGAAAAGATAAATTAATTAAGATGGAAGTCAAAGCCACCTGATATTTGTTTTTTCATTAATCATTTCAGCATATTTGCTCACATTAAGTGCAGGAACAAATAGTGGTTCACTTGTAGTAAATAGAAGCTTGAATGAAACCTGCTCACTAGGAGGTCCTAGAGAAGATGACATCTCCTTTGTTTAGATAATATTACCTGATGTGATCTGTTTCCACCTCTCTCAACATGTTTATCTTTGCTATTTATAAACAATAAACAAAAATTCTTCAAACTTGTGCTCAAATATGATCACGATCTAACGCACAGATCTTTACCACAGCTGTCATTTACTTCCTTCAGTACGACAGCGGTCTGAAGTATACATGGCTGTTCCATTACCGGTGATTTCCAGAGACACTCACCAGCTCTTGGTTTGTGGAGTTGGAGTCGTCTCCGGGGAAGGGGATGTAGATGGCTAAGGCCACACAGTTGGCAAAAATAGACAGCAGTATAAAGATATCAAATGGTCTGAAGACAGGAACTGTTAAGGATATTATCACTAGGATAGATGTGGAACAAAACAACAGGGCTTTTAAAGCTATAGGAAGAGTTTTACATATTCATACAAGTTAATGAGTCCGTTTTTTAGTTTAATGTACAGTACATATATTGTGTTCTTTGTTCTCGCTGTGATAGAAACTACTGTGTTATTAAAAAAAAATAATGAAAGTGACATAAGAATGTCATTCTTGATATGGAGGGCTTAAAGCCTATAAGGCAGGTTAAACACCGTATGCAAATATACAGATAGTGCTTAATGTGTTTGATGTTGTTTTTCTTTATTCACTTGGATAGTTTGATCCTTGATTGATCGAGCAACGTGGGTTTCATAACTTGACAAATTAAAAGGATTTACTGAATGTTATAACAGAGAAACAAGCAAACATTTTTTCTGTGCAACTGTAATGTTTGTAACTTGAATAGGTAATAAATTCAGTTATTTAACATTAAGGAGTAGTTACATTTATTTTATATTACATTGAGTTACATTTAGTTACTTTTAGTTAGTTTAGCTACCTGGCCCTTTGAGGGCAGCCATTATGCTGATCTGGCCCTCGGTGAAAATGGTCTGGTGTTTCACTGAAGCTTTTGCACAGGCTCCTTCTGAGTAATTAGCTGACGTGTTATTTCCCCTAAACAATAACATGTTTGTTTAAAGTTATAT
This sequence comes from Antennarius maculatus, assembly GCA_013358685.1. Lineage (NCBI taxonomy): Eukaryota > Metazoa > Chordata > Actinopteri > Lophiiformes > Antennariidae > Antennarius > Antennarius maculatus. Next base: position 14,108,724 of record CM023607.1, on the reverse strand, counting down.
GATAATGTCCACAATCATGAGCTCATTTAAGAAATCTATTCTCACAAAACATGCATAATCCACTCAGACATGGAAGCACCTGCCATCCATCCAGCCAACCAAAGCCTCTGTCTCTCGACCAAAGGATACTTCCACTCCACCAGGCTGATGCAGGCCCTGCGGATTGGGTTGTTGAGGGTGAGGCAAAACAGAGCTCTGGGAGGCCTGCTGTTGGTAGATCCTCCCTGCTTTTTGCTTTTGGCGTACTGCTGCCTCTTCCTCTGTGCCAGTGAACCCACAGGAGGTGCTCCAGTGGTGCAAACCGAGGGCCTTGAACTCATGTCAGGCTTTGCCCCATCGACCTGCGCTTGGCGAGCAGCGCTAATGGCAGCATGCCAAGCGAGGACTGGGCTGACTCCAGAACCAGTAGTACCAGGGCCCTGAGTGCCACTGTTTGCCCCAAGGAGGCCAAAAGAGGATCCAACGGGTTTGCCAGTGCTAGATGGAGCTTGGAGAGGCTCCGGTGGATGGAGCTGGTGCAGCTGAGTTTGACTTTCTGGCCAGAGTGTTGAAGAGTCAGCGGAGGGAACGGTCCCTCTGTTGCTGGCATACTGTGCCCCTGAAGGGAGAGAGGGGTGAACAAAGAGACAAAGCCTGTAACATTCTGAGGCTGTGAATGTGAGCATTAAAAAAATCTGCAAATTTTGTGTTTTCTGATGATTTCACAGCATTTTGGAAAACTAGTTAGCTTTTTATACCAATTGCAGATTCCCTGAGTTAATTCTATGTTCAATGCTGTCTGAAATTCTGTTCATTTTGCAACTACCGAAAAAAAAAAATTATATATATATGTATATATATGTGTGTGTGTGTGTGTGTGTGTGTGTGTGTGTGTATATATATATATATATATATATATATATATATATATATATATATATATATATATATATATATATATATATATATATATATATATACACACACACACACACACACACACAAACACATATATATGCTGTATATGGTGATGCTATAAACACATCTCTAACCCTTATGTTGTCATCAGTATAAGGATCAGAGGACACCATCACCGGACACTTGATGAAAGGGTCAACACATCAAAAGACAACCTGCAACAAATATTCCCACCTAAAAACAGCTGAGAATGGAGGAAAGTATACTTTAAGTTTTTGGACTGAGAAGAACAAGTGTGACAGAGAGAGAGAGACAGAGAGAGAGAGAGACAGAGAGAGAGAGACAGAGAGACAGTCACTACAATCAATGAAAACCACGCGTGAAAAACACACAGTGCCCTTGAAACACTCGGGTTCACTGGAAAAGCAGAGTCACATGAGGGATTTCATCAAAATGATTGATCGTTTATCAGAGAAGTGTTCCTAAAACCAATATACTGTAAATATTACCACTAATGAATAGTTGTATATTCATCTTTGCTTCCATTTCACCTTGTTAATTTTAAACGGACTCATGTAGTGTCGGGGGCAGACTTATGGCCTCCACAGACTGAATAAACCACGCGATAAGGAAATGCTTTCTGTGATCTGAATGAAACCTGCCGGACAACAGACCCTGTTCCCACCACGAAACATCACTGCAAGTGGAAATCACAGCACAGTTTATTCTGACGTGGTTGTAAAAATTATTTCACACATTTGTTATGCTTGTTGCATAATAACAACTGTGGACACTGTTGTGGACTTCACCCAACCAGCAGCATACAGCTTCTAATAGTCTAACTTATAAAGAAGGTTTACTTTAGAAGTTAACTATGCGTCTCCATCCACTGTGGATAGCGGACAAATCACGCACATCCTCCGCAAGCTGTCACATGGGTCCAAAACGACCACTTGACCACATCCAAACCAAAGTCATCCATTTTTCCCAAATGAACTTATGATTGCTGTCGTGACAAAGCTGTGGAGTAAGTTGGTGAATAACCCTTATGGTTCGGAATCACATTACCACGTAAAATAAAGACGATAATAGACTAAACCCAACGAGCGCTCTCGCCCACTCTCACGGCGCGTTAACTCTCCTCCTGCGCTCCGCGCACGGATTTTACCTTCAGACTGCTCATCTGCTTCTTGCATACTCGAATCCACATTGGAAAAAAAACGTTTTAAATCCAACTCATCGTTGGAAAAAACATCCAAACGGTATCGACGCGGTAACGAGCCTCAACCGAGCCGTGGACCTGATGTATAAAAGCTTTTCCCAACACAAATCCTGCGAGGAGCGCCAAACATTTTCTCCACATCCGGGTGTCTCTCGCCGACCCACGGAGGAGCGACAGGACGCGCTGACAGCAGCACTCAATCCACTGTTGACAATTATTGTGCGTGTGACGGTCGGATACAAGTTGGAGCTGTCAGCCTCCGTTCATGTTGAGCTTTGAGACCATTAAAATATTATCACCAATAAAACTGTTGTGTTTTATTGGATCAAACTGGTTGGATGACAACAAGTATGCATGCATTCATACAATTATTAGCAAATAATAAGAAATTAATTCAAACAACTACTAGGCCAACAACAAATAGGCCTACTGAATCTTCCTGACCTGTATGACAGATTTAGGTCGTCTCATATCGTTAATAACTTGTTATAACGCTGTAATCAACCATTTCAAGATCTGACTCTCCTTTGCTATTTTGGATTGTTGGATAAACATCATGCTCTTATCCAAAGCAGTAGACTACAGTAGATGCTCAGATCCTGTGACTTACCCCTCAGGGGTCTCCCCCTAATAATGAACGGCATTCTGTCACCTGGCTCTTCTTTGGGGCCTCATAGCGCCGTTTTCTGCCCTCACAACAGAGCGAATGGAGAGGAAGTGAGCTCCCGGTGCTGTGCTGGAGGGTTAACCGTGATTGGATTACCTGTGCCTGTATGGAGGATAACAGTTTCACGGTATCGTGTAATCCTCCGATTATAATCCCTACCCCCGTGGCAGGTGAGGGCAGCAGCTGCAACTCGACTGGAGCAAATAGCTGTTAGAGAAATTAATGTTTGACTCTCGATGTGTGTATATGATGGGTTTGAAGTCTTCTATAAATAAATGCAATAATATATTCGTTTGAACTGATCGTCATTGTTACTTTGGTTAACACGAATGCAAAAATGTATTCTTTCAATCTGCGCATGAAATGTTCTCCGAGTGAAACGCAAATTCAATAAAATGTATTATGTAAGCAGCTCTTGTGATCCATATTGCATAGAAATTTTAAGACCACCATTAGAGATTGGACCCAAAATGAAGTATTGCAGCGCAGCCCTGTGGAATTTAAGTAACATGAGGATACAATCCACATATTTTCAGAAGATAAATTATGAGATACGATAAGATAAGATAAGATAAGATAAGATAAGATAAGATAAGATAAGATAAGATAAGATAAGATAAGATAAGATAAGATAAGATAAAATAAGATAAGATAAGATAAGATAAGATAAGATAATCCTTTATGGTTCCACAGTGGGGAAATTTGTGAAATTATCTTTGATCTGTGAGAAAAAAAAAAGTTTGTTTTCATTTTTTGTGATTGAAACTCCGCCTGATTGTAAACTACTATTCATCACAGCCATATCTGATGATTATTTATGCGTCTGATTAATATGTTACTGATGCTCTCTGACAGCTGACGACTGTGATCTATGTTGTATTATGGCACCGCGTTGTAGAGCTATTTTGTATTGTTTTAATCGCATCAAAGTTTCATTTAGCAAAAAAAGTCCTTCAAAAGATGTAAAGACTCATGGACTTCCTATTCAACAATCGCTTCTAGTCCACCCGAATCATGTGAAAATGTCTGTATTTGCAGAGAAAAAGAACAGGTTTTTTTGTTGTAACAGGATGTTTTTCCGCCAAATGAGATATTTTCGTTATAGATTATCGCATTCTTGTCATAAAATAGGAAAGCTGTTTGTTATTTTATGTTATGTGATATTTTACAGTGGTTACTGGACATATTTATTCTGGTGGAGGTGGACCGCTCCTCCAACTCCTGCTCTACTACAAAGAGCGACTCTTGGTCTGTGTCACACTTAAATTGCTCCCCGGAAACACAAACAGTAGACACAGGAAATTATGTGAAACGTTAACAACATAAATTACCAGGTGATAAGAAACGTTCTGTGTTATAACAGTATAAATAGCTTTTTAATTAAACTTTAAAAATCGCGTTACATTATTACATCTTTAATGGTTTAAATGATAGTGACTGTTTTCCCTTTTCATTTCCGTACATAAAGTTGATCATAATTCCCTACAGGAATTTAATTTCTAAGCAGCACTTTGACAAATTGCTTCTGATCTAATTTACATTTCATATTAATCTCTGTGTAATTAATCTCTCAGAAACTTTCGCGGACAGCGGAAATTATAAGTGTGTGCAGAAAGCGGTCCGTGTGGGATCAACAACACGTCCAAGATGGAGACCGTAAATGCTGGACATATGATGAGCCTAGCAGCTTTACAGAGACAAGACCCTTACATAAACAAACTGCTCGATGTTACAGGCCAAGTGGCTCTCTACAACTTCAACTCAAAATCCAACGAATGGGTAAATTTCCAATACATCCAAAACAATGTGGCTGATAGTCATCAAATGTGTGCGTCGTATCCAGTTAGCATGCTAATGCTAACCCCCCCCCCGATTATTTTTGTATATTTCTCAATGTGTAATTTATCAAACTACACTTGCAGGCATACCCTTTTTTCTTTTCTTTTTTTACCAGTGTCATTTTGCTCTTGTTTGACTTCATCGACAGTAGGTTACTGCTACCGTTCCTGAGCTAATACGAGTTGTTGGTTAACGCTAATGCCGTCTGTGGCTGAATCTGCTCGTTCTCAGCTGGCCGTTGTTTTTGTCACCTAACGTCACTTATCATTGCAGGAGAAGACTGAGATTGAGGGAACCTTGTTCGTTTATGCGAGGTAAGATCACCAAAGTCTTTTATAACATTCAACTCGACGACCATGAAGGTTGTTTACTTGAGTCACGTTTGTTTGCGCTGCAATTTTGACGTATTCGACGCACGTGTGAAGGCCGAAGCCATTGTAAACAAACAGTACGCGCACCTCAAGAGATATTCTATTATCAGGGTTAATTTTTGTTTTATTTTTGGTACAGATTTTTACCGCTACACTTTGTGCACATCATAATCTAATGAAATAATGAGTGATCAAATGTTTAGATCTATAAATTGTTTGTTGCATCAAAGTTAATCAAGTATTTAGTATTTCGGGTTTTTTTTCTTTTTCTCAAGAGGTTTAACGCAGGTAAATTTTATCATAAGATATTTTAAGAAGTGTTTCTGCCAAAGTTGGCTTGTTTTGTAGGATTTTTCAAAAGTTCTAAATGGATTTTATTACTAAAATTTGGAGATGTGGAATGTGACTCATGGAACAACATATTAGCTTCACATATAATGTAGATTATTATGTGGACTGAGATTTAAGAAAGAATAAAAAGAAATCATCACTGCTGCGTAATATAGGTCAATATAAGGTTTTTGCCTCTTACCTCATAAATATTGCGTCTTACTTCATAATAATCTTAATCTAATAAATAATGCCAACAGTGTTCTGACAAACATTGTTCAGTGACACACATAATTTGATCCAGTTGCAAATAAAATTCAATATCTGGTGATCAAGGATATTTTATTTGCAGAGCTTCATGCATTATGCATCAGTTCATTTTAATCACTTATGAAAATATCTGTCAGCTGCAGCACATCAGTCTTTACAGTGATTGATTTTAGTGTTTGTAATCTCTGTTCATCTAAGGTCTGCCTCTCCTCATCATGGCTTCATCATCATGAACCGATTGAACACAGAGAACCTAGTGGAGCCTATTAACAAAGACCTGGAGTTCCAACTGCAAGATCCCTTCTTGCTCTATCGGAATGGCAACTGTGGGTATTTTGTACAATAGAAATGCTAAATCAGAAAACAGACAAATTTTTGTATTACTGTAAATTGAAATTTGACACAGTTATGAAATAGTTGTTCGGGAGCCAATAATTTGAATACTCTGCTGTTTTTTCAAATTAAATACTACAAAAAATCACAAGCCATAGATCTAGTACACAGATTGTGAAGCACTGCTCTATCAAGGAGATTCTGCAGAGAAATACGCACTTTGTGAACACACAAGTAGACAACTTTACAGGTTCAGGTCACATTCAACCACAAACATATCACAACACTTCATATAATGGTACCTCTGAAAATGCCGGACAAACATCTCCCCAGCGTTCTTTGGAACATCTCTTTTCCCTTTTGCTTGAAGTCATTTCGATGTCTTCGAGTCTCATAGAGCAAGAAAACATCTTGTAAGGAGTTTTCTCCGCTCATGACCTTGCAGACAAATAGTTTCAAGCTGGTTTGGCATTTGATGATATCATTCTGAAGTGGACATATAATTAAAAAGACCAAAACCAAATTACCTCTCAATTGTATTGTTGTGCACAATTTGATTTTTTTTGCTGATGACTGTAACCAGTGAGATGCTAATGCTTCCAGCGTCTAGTATTATGCAAACGGCTGAGCAGCACTAAATGCAAAACGAAATTCCTCAGATCTTAAGAAAGTAGCTGACGGTGCTTCCACAGAGGTAATCTAATAGAAGTCTGAACATGAGTTTCATCAAAGCGATGAACAAGGACTTTGACTCTTTTCCCATTTGTCTGCTGATGAGAAAAAATAACATCGCCATGGTCAAAGTCAAAGTAGACTGCTCTCCTTTGGGACTAGGTTTGCCCATCAGCCTTGCTGGTATGGAAGACATGATGCAATTTCTAGTATTCAGACAAGTGAAACGTCGCCAGTAGCTTCATTAAGTCCACGAGTTGTTTTTTGCATTTTAATCTTCAGAAGGTTTGATTTGCAGATCAATGATGCCGTTGTAAAGTAAAATATTTTTTGACAGTGCTCATCAGGCTTTGCTGGAGATGGACAAACGCCAAACAGTCCTCCTTGAAGAAATGGTTGTTGCAAATTTTCCACGATGATGTGGTCTTTTTTTACTCCATTAAGCTGCTTGTACAGATGTATCGTTCATTATTCAGTTCATGCATGCTCTTCAGTGATCCAACCTACTCGCTGAGAGTCCATTGGTAGAGTTCAGCGCTGTAGTGCCAGTTGTCTTTTGACGATCACTGAAGGTGCAGTTGTTGTGGTATAGTGTCTTGTCTCATCGATGAAAGACTCCCTCTGTTGCTGTGAAATTTGAGGCCTAAAAAGAGTGATGAGAAGTCTGATTGAAGACCAGTAGTTTTAGTAAGAAGTGTGGAGAACTAATGGTTAGGTCCTCAGAAGTCAAGTGCACTGTTTTAAGAGACTGACTTAGTGAAACACAGACAAGTAGATGTTTACAGCTCTGCCTGTTCCCTCTGGGAGCAGGATGTGCTACAGGGAGGCAAACACTCTGCAGCTAGGTTACCTTTGCCTCTTGAGGGACACAATGAATGCACATGTGTTTCATCACACATACAAAAAACACACAAGTGATGTTAAATTAACCAGGGTCTGTTGTTCCATTTCACGATCCTGACATGTTCTAATTCCTCATATCTATTCATTTTGGTTAATCCTTTGTGTTTTGTCTGATGTAATATTTCTTCTGCTGCACAGTTTAATGTGAATTCTTCGTGTTTTCTTGCAGTGGGTATCTACAGTATTTGGTTCTACGACAAGAGGGACTGCCAGCGCATCGCTCAGCTGATGGTCAAGTAAGTTGCGAGATTTGCTGTGACTGATAATGGATGGGAGACAATATTACAATTATTTTCCTCATCCATTTGGCATTGGCTTTAGAAGCAGCTCTACTTTCATCAAAATTATTATTTGTGCCTCAGTGTCAAACTTTAATCATCATTCAGGATTGTGAAACAAGAAGCAGACCATGCCCTGCGAGAGTCGCCACAGAAGACAGAGCAGAAAAGAACTAATGGTGTTGCTGAACCGAGGCCCATCGACATCCTGGAGCTGCTCAGTAAAGCCAAAGATGAATACCAGAGAGTGAGGCGAACATACACTCTTTACTTACGTTCTTAGCAAATATGCACATTAGATATTTTTCGTTTTATTTCTGTGTGTGTATCTCATTTTTAAACAAACATTTACATGAAAGAAAGACAACCTGAGTAAACATACAATATAGGTTTTAAATGACAAATGTATATTCAATAGCACAAAAATGAATGCAATATCTAAATCACCAGTGTGGGAATGTATTTATCTGAACTTGGAGATCAGGTTTTTTTTTTAATTATTTAGGTGTTTGATAACCTTTTTTCCTTCATAATTATTTTAAATTTTGTGTTTATTCAGGTTGCATTTGTTTTGTCAAATTTTGTTTGAATTCTCGACAGTTACACACACAGATACAAGAAATGTGGAGCTCTGACTCTGCAGGCGCACACACCACACACTCACAATAATTTAATTTCTCTATCTGTGTGTGTTTGTGTTTTCCAGGCTCAGACAAGTGAAATAAATGTTTCTGCAGACCTTAATTTAAAAACTGCGATCACCACCACAAATCATGCACACAGCACACCACAACCTGAGAAGGTACGTACATGACAAAAGTACATTAACTGGAAGGACATCTAGTAAAGCTCATATTGCGTCACATCAGTCAAGATGTGTGTTATCAGGCTGCCCTCAGGATTCTTATGTCACAGCAAGTGAAAAATCATGAGTCCGCCCCTGAATTTAGAGCCACTGTTGATTTTAATGGCTCTTTGTGTGGAATAAAGCTTTCTCCAGACAGGTGTATGATGATTTATGATAAGCATAAATGGCAAATTGTCAAAAAAAGCCTTATCTGGTGGTAGAAAAAAGATTCCAAAATGCCCCCGTGTGTGTGTGTGTGTGTGTGTGTGTGTGTGTGTGTGTGTGTGTGTGTGTGTGTGTGTGTGTGTGTGTGTGTGTGTGTGTGTGTGTGTGTGTGTGTGTGTGTGTGTGTGTGTGTGTGTGCGTGTGTGCGTGCGTGCGTGCCCGCCCGCCACTCTGCCTCCCAATGCATGTCCACAGGCCCCCTTGTATGTGTTACAGCGGCCTGTACACACTAATGTGCATGTGTTTGTTTGACGAAACTAGAGTGTGCTCTTAATTTCCCTTCGGGGATCACAATAGTATGCAAAATTTAAAAAATACACACATATCAATCACTATTTGATATGTGCCTTTTATCTTTGTCACCTGTGTGTGGTCGAGCATTGGAAGCTGCTGTTAGATAGATAGATACTTTAAATTGCACAGTTAATGTTGAGCAAGGTGTATGTGTTTGTTTATTCATACAATACAAATAAGTATAGCATAGTGTAGTATTTTTTTGTGGCTTTTTTTTACCAGCTTTCTTTTATTTCTATTTGTTTCCTAATATTGATGTGAAAATACTGGCATGGGGTCTTTAAAAGCCTTTAGAACCACAAAACTCTCGCCAAATATATACAGTAGTTACACATACATACACACACTACCAGTCAAAAGTTTGGAGACATTCATTTAATGGTTTTCTATATTTTCTTGACTATTTACATTGTAGATTCATAGAATTATGTAACATACAAAAAATGTGAAATAATTCAAAACATGTTTCATATTTTTGGTTGTTCATCATTAGCTTTGATTATTGCTTTACACACTCTTGACATTCTCTCGATGAGCTTCATGAGGTCGTCGCCTGAAATGGTTTCCGACAGTCCTGAAGGAAGTTCCCAGAGTTGTTGAGCACTTGTTGGTCCTTTTGCCTTCAGTTTCTGCTCCAACTCATCCCAATCCACCTCTATTGGCTTTAGGTCAGTTGACAGTGAAGGCCAGGTCATGTGACACAGCATTCCATCACACTCCTCCTCGGTCAAATAGCTCTCACACACCCTGAAGGTGTATTTGGAATTATTGTTCTTCTGAAAGATAAGCCAGTTTTGTCAGTTTAGCTTGATGGTTTTTGTGACTACCTTTGGGGAGTCATTCCAAGTTTTTGCAGTTTTCCAGACTCTCTGACCTTCAATCCATAAACTAAAGGTAGACTGATTTCTCTTTATTTAGCTGATTTGTTCTTGTCATAACATGGATTCTAGCAATTGTCAAACAGTGCTGTCAACTGTGTAACCAACCAGACTTAGACTTGGCTTACACTTTTGCTCAGAGAAGTCTAAGCTACAAAGGTGTCTTCAAGGCCAAGGGTGTCTACTTTGAGGAATCTAAAATAATAAAATTGGAGTTTTCTCAATTTTTTGTTTGCCAAATAATTCTATATATCTTATGTTTAAATTTTGGATTGTTAGTGCCTTTATATATGTATGTATTGTTTGGTTACTTCATCTTTAAATGTTAAAAAGTCGAGCACAAACTGCTTCTCTGATAGTTCACTGATTTTCTCTTGTTTACTCACCAGACTTCTCATACGATGGTGAAACAGATCACGGTGGAGGAACTCTTTGGTTCATCCTTCCCCAAAGACCCATCTTTACCCACCATGCCCACTCTGAACACCAACACGGCTTCCAGTGACCTGTCCGCTGTTTACATCCATAACCAATCTTTTTCCACTCCAGCCCACCAAAACCCACTCCTCCCTCCCCATCTGGAGCAGCACCCTGCATCCATCCAGCGACACCAAGCTCCTGGTTTGCTCCCAGCTCCATACACTATGCACCCTAGCCCTGTTTTCACGTCAGTGGTGCCCAAGTTGGACCATCCACCTCTCTCTGCTCTCATGGCGGCCACAACCAGCTCAGACCCCCGGACTGCTCTCCCTGGTCCTGCAGCACCAGCACCTCCTGCAGTGTATTTGGGGCAGGACATTCTCGGCACACTAAAACCAGCTGTAGGATCTGTGAGTTCTGACGTCCACAAACCCATCCTGGCGCCCAGCTTCCTGCCGAGCACCTTGTTCCCACCCCACAGTTTCCAGGAGCCCCCGGGGAAACCCCTTCTGCAGCAGGGCAAGGAGAGGGAAGTTTTCTCTCAGCCTCCAAATGTGATCAAACCGATGTCTGTGAGTTCACAGGATTTACTATCACATGTGGTTTTGACTTTTCTTTGCTGATATCCACTCATCATTTTCTTATCACTTCTTGAACACCACAACAGATCAGGTGTATTACATTATAATGTAGTTTGTTATTTCTTGATCGCTGCCTCACAGTGCCATTTCTTTTCATTCTCAGGCTGTCCACATGACTCCAGGTCTTGCTGTTCAAAGACCAGAGATGTCTGTGCTTCTCTCCCCCAGCGCCTTTCAGCAGTCAGTCACTAAGGCAACAGCAGCAGCAGCAGTGCCAGTAGCATCTGCTGCTTCCTCTGAAACCTCCTCCACCTCTGTAGGAGCTGTAGAGCAGACACAAGCCCCCTGCAGCAAAACACAGCTGCAGGAAACTCTGATACATCTCATTAAGGTACAGCACACACATAAAAACAGGACTGCTGGTACAATGGAGATCCGGCTTTACACCAAATTCTAGTGTAGAATAAAATATCAGTTAAAAGTTCATCAGGGTGTAGTTTTAGGTTGAGCAATTTCATCATAGGGGACATGGTTTGAGAAATTCAGGAACAGAACGTAATTTTTAGGAGGAACCAAGGACGCTCTGCTTTCTGTATGACTGTTCCTGCAAACAAATCTGCCACCGGGGCTATAAGTATTTGATTGGTGAAACATAGACTGGTCAGCTGCTAGAACATGTTTGCAGGGTGCTGGTAGTACTGAGAGTGGGCTTTTAATCTGTTTTTATCGTAAGTCTTCACAAATCTCCACAGCCCCTCCGTAACATTAAATGGTTTTAATTCGTAGTTTATGTCCTGAGTTTAGTTCCTGTGGTTACAGAAATCCCACAAAATTTGGTTTAATAATTTACAGGAAGACTTGTACCATATACCTGAAAACATACCTTAAAGGTATGATTTCCTGAGTGTTTTATGTTAATTAAGATCAACAATTTGTCTGTTCCAGATTGAAAGGTTCAATTCTAGACACACAAACCTTTAGGTGTGGTGTCATCACTCCCCTTTCATTTCTTTCCTGTCTGTGTAGAATGACCCAGAATTCCTCAGTGCCATTCATGATGCTTACCTACAGAGTCTCACCAAGGACTTTGGCAACATGAAGCTTTAGTCTCCCTCCGCCACCGTTTCTTTCAATGCTGCAACCCCTCCATGACCCGAGAAGAATCCAGAAGTTCCTCAGAGTAAGAAGAACAGATAATGTCTCTCAAGTGTTGGTGGCAGGTCAGGTCTGTACTCAGAGGGTTGTTAGATATCATTCCTCTGTTCTTCTCTCAGAACGTTTTGAATCTTCTTTTGAACATTGGCCCTTTGTTTGTTGGCTTGGATCTACTTTTTGTTTACTTGTATCTAACCAAAACTGCGGCAGCAGAAATGGATAAGACATACTTGCCCAGTTTACCTTTTAAGACTGGTGGCCACGTGCTGGTAAAGTTGTGTTGTTGCTGGATTCATTTTTGTACTGGATGGGGCAGTGGGGAAGCTCTGGACAGATGATGTTCCTGCTTTCACTTGGACTGAATCTGCATCGGTGTTTCCACATTCGTCTCTCACCTTTTGGAGTTCTCAGAGTAGAAGGGAGCAGAGCAGTGACACACACACTTTCAGTCCATCTGCTGATCAAGAAAAAGGCCACTGCTGCAAACCTCAGAACTGTTTGGTGGATGAACAGAACTGTCCCACTATGTGGCGTTGCAGAGGACTGCTCTCTAACCTTGTTTACTGAATGAACATTTTGACTCAAAGTAGAGCTTATGTCTGTAAATGTCTGGTGTCACCAGAGAGACACCCAAGAAAAACATTTGTGGCATTTTGTGTTTTTTTGGTGTCTGTTCGAGTAGGATTTGAGGATTTTTTTTCCAACAACCCCCCCCCCCTCCCTCTCTCCATCTCTCCTGTCCCTTATTTTGCATCCATCTCTCCTCCACCAGCTCTTGGAGGGTGACATGAAATAGATGGCTGTTGGGATGCTTTTTGGAACAGCATAATTTTGGGATATTTTAGGATGGTACAATAGAACTAAATTCACCTGAACCTCTGGGTCCTGGTTCTGCAGCTAACTTGAAATGTAGATATAAGCATCAAGATCTTCTACATTCCTTCAATATTAAATTACTTAGAAAAGAGTGGAAACAGAAATAATAATTATTTCCTTTTTATACCTTCATTGATTTCTCAGACTTTTGCATTCATACCAGTAACACAAACTAGTCATAGTAATTCAAATTGCTTGTCTTTGTTTTTCCAGATCAGTTAAGTCTTCATCTAAGACTTAAATACAGACTAAATCATGATAATTTTCTTTTATGCAGTAAAATGCTACTGCAGCACAAAACTGAAAACCCTTCGGGCCACAGTGACACATGTTTCCTCACGTTCAGCACTGTGTTGCTGTTAATGCTAGTTGTGAACAAAGAAGAGCGATATGTCTGAAAACGCACAGAGAACAAAGGTTTTATGTGGCGTGTATGCGTCTTTGAACACACACAAAACAACACTGAGCTTTAATTTACCCTTTGATCACAAGTACATGCAGAAAAATTGCAGGAAAATACTAGGACGAGAAATAATGTAACAACAAAAGACATCAAGTTTTTAACAAATGGTGCACTTTGTTTGACCTCTATCGTCTGGTATGTACCCGTCAGATGTCTGGGTTATCCTTCATTCTATATAAAGTGGACAAAAGAAGAAAACACAGTTGGCAAAGATTATTATTTAGAATTTGAATTGTGAAATGTGCAGAATGTCATCAATAATTGGGAATAGCAGTGAGGGGAATGGACTTCTGCATTAGTATCTGTGCTGGCGCTTCATTCGGCTCTACTTGAATGTATTCGATCTTCACTAGCAGAATGTGGCTTCTGGATTTCTTATTAGTCATACTTTAAATCACCTGAATGCTTTCAGTGCCAGCTCTGAGCTGTGTTTTCTTTGGATGTTACTTAGCCAAATTTGAATGTTTACTACAAAAAGGTCTTGTTTGCAGAGCGAGTCAAATAATGGTTCACTTTATAGCCCTGCTGCAAATCTTCATTTTTCAAATTACCTTAGAAGCACTTAAGACACTTGATTAAGTAACAACAACAGGAAGAATGAATGAAGTGTAGTTTTAAATCTCGGTCACGTATTTAATGTTTTAACATAATTTACATTTTGGAGTTATTTCTTATTGACCAGATATGTGATTTTGAAAGTCTTTACCATTACATCATTTTTTTAAAGATTGTTGTCACTGCATTTTTTGGTTTAGTATGACTATTTTGTGATATTAAAGATTTCAAAAGGGGGTTGTGTGTTTTTGTTTCTGCCCAGAGCAGCTCATACTTTTGTCACGTGAAAAAAATCAGCTTCAAAGATAATCGGAAAATGTAATAGATATTTTTCTGTGACTTTTTTGTGGTGTCATTTTAGTCATTGTGCAAAAGGAACCTTTTTGAGACGTCATTTCCGGAAAGCAAGAGCAGATGCAGTTCAGTTTGACCAGCAGGTGTCGTCATCCGCTCACTGACAATACATATCTTAACTACTGTAAATTAGGATCAGAACATTTCAGGTCTAGTGGAGGTTTTTTCACAGAACTTTATCCATTCTTGAATAAGTTGACGATACAAATGTGTGTCTCAATCCAGCATTGATTAACTAGATTGTTTAAAGGAAAATCTGTTTCCCCACCTTTCATCCTGCTGGCAGATAAATATAAGGGTACTGTTTTCTCTTGTCTGACCTTTAAACTGTCAAGCAAACCAGAACAAATTGAAATTGGACCATAGATCCTTCTGTGGTTTTTTAGTGATTATCCTTTGATCAAATTTAAAACCAGCTTTTATTAAACTTTTCTTACCCAAGGACAAAGTCCTATTGATTTACAGTAACTCCTCTCCCAGGGAGTCCTGGCCAAGACAGACGCGCAAAGAGTTAGACAAAACACAACGGCCATCAAGGCCACATAAAACACCCAAAATGAGACACACGAGAGTACACTTAATAACAGGCAAGTGTAACAAACTAATAAGGACAGAAAGAAGTAGCATATGGTTAGAAATATTTTTCTCTCAATGTTTATTTTAAAAGTACATGTATTAAGAGATGGAAGTGATTCCAGATTTACAGTTGCTTGAAGGTCATTCCTGATATTTGTTGTATTTGATGAAAATACTGTTTTACCAAGTACCGTTTTGTTGTTGGTGTTCTAATGTAGATTTGTATGTATAAGTTAATAGCTACATTCCATTTGGCATAAAACTCCCACTGCTTTTTATTTGCATGTCACTTGTATGACAAAGTTTAAATCAGAGTTTAATAATGTGCAAAATAATTAAATCCAGAAACCAGTATATGCATCAATGGTATTTTTTCTTTAGGGGAAGTATGCAATGGGTCCATTTCATGAAGCAGGGTTAACAAACCCTGAGTAAAACCTGTGGCTCCGGTTGACTTAGCCTGAACCTGTAAACCCAGGGTTTCCGGTTTCACAAAGGCTGTTCAGGGTTAGTTTTATCAAGCCCGCGTAAGTTCAACCGCAGTTTAGCAGGTGCGACACAACTCTAATAAGCCATTATCAATGGAACCATGTATACGAAGATTTGGAGTAGATTTTCAGAAAAAACAAAAAGGAATAGCGTGGCTGAAAAGAGGGAGTCAGTTTGTAAGTTTAAATGTAGTCCATTACAATCTCAAAAAAATTATGGGGGAAATAGCTTGAATAATAGTCTATTAAGTTATTTTATTTAGGTACAATCCAGTGGGGGAGAAACGCATATGGCAGAAGCTGAGAAGGATTGATAAAAACATTGTTCACACAGGTCAGACTTCTGCATCATCTCATTAGAGATTCTCCTTATTTCCATTGTTTGATATTGTACCGTAAATATTAACCAATATTAAGTGAGTGTTCGACTGTTCAGTTGTTTTATCGCCAACATAATGCTCTTTACACACACACAAATGTGCTCTCACCAACATTAAGTTCTGTTAAATATTGGAACCTATTTAAACTTTTTAATTTTATTTGAAAGAGTAAATTGGCATATGCACCTTACAAAAATGGTTCGCAAGAATATTCAAACCTATGCGTATTCCTATATTATATAAGAACTGAAATCAAGAACTGACATTGAAGCCATTTTGTGTAGTTTTCTTGATAATAAGCAAAACTGCTTCAGTTCTTATATCAATAGATGTGGCATTGTACTGCTTCAAACAGCTTTTAGGTATTCCAAGTTTTTCTGTGTGTTTTAGTCACATGATACACGTGTGTTGTTCTCCTTTAATAGAGGCAATAGTATGAAGAACAACACAATTATATGACAGGCCCTCCCAGGAATCATCCTGAGGTGTCGTAGGCACTGGAAACGAGCCTTGAGCAGGCCTATGGTAAACTCCGCTATGCCTCTCGTCCTGCAGTTGAAGGTCTCCAGTGGGCCTGGGTCAGTGTACAGCGTTAGCAGCCTCTGTTACCATGGTTAATCTTCGTACTCCAGCAAAAGGACACCAAAGTCTCCTGTGCAGAGTACTCCGTATGGAGACAAGTGAGTTATTGCAAATCTTCACGTGAGTGACCATGTTAGTCTGTTGCCCAGGTGATACTTCATACTTATACTTAATACGTATGAGTCGTGAACCGGGCCAGACCAGTTTGCCTCCAAATCAGAAATGTAGTCTGCAGCATCACACATGATCTGGACAGAAGTTAGTTTATCTGTGATGCAGCCTTTAACATGTTGAAACAGTAATCAATCTACATGTACCTGCACATTTATGCTGTGAATGTACTTCCTGTTCACATCATCAGCTTCATTATGCGAGGGAGCCTTGATGGGAATGTGGGTACCATCTATGCAGCCAATTACATTCGGAAATCCTAAAATTACTAATCCAAATCTGAGGTTGTAGCACGACGCCAGTGCACCACGGAGCCACACACAAAGACAGACAACCATGCACACACACATACACACACACACTCCTACGGGCAATTTGGGACCGGCCAATCAACCTGAAGCGCATGCTTTTGGGGTTTGGAGGAAGCCGGAGGACCCGGAGAGAACTCACGCAGACACGGGGAGAGCATACAAACTCCGCACAGAGCAGGACTCGAATCCGGACCCGCCGTGTTGTGAGGCGACAGCGTTAGCCCCTGCTCCACCGCGCCATATTGTTCTTCACGTGAACAATGTGGCGTAAGGCATCGGGCAGCGACGCTTTTTGTTGCGGTTACGCCTTTCGTCCACACGACAAAGCAGATAACCGGGATGAAAACGCTGGCCAAAGTGAAGTATTTTGAAAACGCCGTGTCTGCATTGTCATGTGGACGCTGTAACTAAAACTTTTTCTATCCGTTCTATTTCTAAACTTTTTCTATCCGTCTCCTTGCGACGAAAACCTCTGTGACGTGTGTGTGACCCGTGTCTACATGTACACACAGAATGGACGGAGTTAAAACCGGCTATTTTCTGACGTATAACAGCTCCACATCGAAGACACGTTGATAAACATGCTTAAATATTTGTTCGTCTGTTTCTTTCTTTATGAGTCACAAAGTTTATGTATTTATTTCATTCATTCATTCACGTTCCTCGCCAAAGACGCCGACGCAAGTTCTGGGTCAGACGGGGATGCACTGCCTGCTGGTGGAAAACTGTGATGGGTGCGCTTGGTTTACTGTATAATACCAATACATTTGTTTTCACATGTTTGGTATGAAGTCTGATATTATTGTTTTATCGTGGAATTTCCACGGGTTCCCGCTAGTATCATTTTGAATTAATTTATCAAATTTCCTTCTCCCAGCGGCAGACTGCTGTCACACAGCGCCTCCACAGAGAGGCTGTCAGGTGTCAGGTGTGATGTGTGATAGAAGAGTTTCAGCTAAAATGAAAGGAAAGGTGTACAAAACTGTGGTGAGACCAGTAATGTTGTTTGGTCTAGAGACAGTGTCACCGAGGAAAAGACAGGAGACGGAGCTGGAGGTAGCAGAGATGAAGATGCTGAGGTTCTCTTTGGGAGTGACCAGAATAGATAGGATCAGGAATGAGTACATCAGAGGGACAGCACATGTTAGAGGGTTTGGAGATAAAGTCAGAGAGGCCAGACTGAGATGGTTTGGACATGTCCAGAGGAGAGATAGTGAATATATTGGTAGAAGGATGCTGAGTTTTGAACTGCCAGGCAGGAGGCCTAAAGGAAGACCAAAGAGGAGGTTTATGGATGTAGTGAAAGAGGACATGAAGGTAGTTGGTGTGAGAGAAGAGGATGCAGAAGACAGGGTTAGATGGAGGCAACTGATTCGCTGTGGTGACCCCTGAAGGGAAAAGCCGAAAGGAAAAGAGGAAAGAAGACGAAGTCTGTGGAACTCCTCCTTGATGATTCTGATGGGTCTATCTCCAGGAAAATTGACCAAAGGGTTAAAGTCATTTCAAGCTCCAGACTCTGTTATGGTAACAAACTAGAGGTAAGATCGGGCCTAAAAAATCCAGCCCGACCCGAACCGAGCCCGACGGTATTAAAGCCAGACCCGAACGTAATTATTGACATTTTGAGCCCGAACCGGCCCGAATTTCGGGCTTGGATTCGGGTTTAAGATCTTACATCTACTTTCAGTATACGTATTCGATCGGAAAGGTAAAGTGACAGGAGAAAATACAGCTGATACACGGAGGGAACTGAGCAGGTACTGTAGTTGGATGTTTCTCATACAGCGCCTTCTATGTTTTACCTAAATTATTTATTTTATAAGGGTATTCCTTAGTTTAATACCCATACATTGTTTGAGATACACAGTATATAAATTTATTTTAAAAGTTCGGGCCGGGCTTGGATGTTAAGATCTTAAGCCCGACCCGGCTCCCAAAAAAATCCAGCCCGACCCGAATCGAACCCGACGGTATTGAAGCCCGACCCGAGCCGAAAGTCACTGTTGACCTTTTCACTCGGGTTCGGGCGTAAGATCTTACCTCTATAACAAACCCACAGGTTCAGTTACCTCGCTTCATGAAACAGATTAGGGTTACTCCTCTGACACTGGGTTACCCCCCTTTGTGAAACCGGGAACCCTGGTTTTCCTTCAGGGTTTCCACTAAACCTGCATTATGAAACGGACCCAATATGTTCAGAGATTTATTTTGGTGTTGATCAGTGGTTCTTAACCTAGGTTTGATCGAACCTTAGGGGTTCGGTGAGTCGGTGTCAGGGGTTAGCCGGAGACGGACGTCAGTGTTTTTGCCGAACACACATGAATCACTGTGTACGTTTGACACATCGTGTCAGTTCGTGATGACACGCCCCCCTTTGCCATCACTGGCTGCAGGTGATCACGTGACGCTACATCGATTAGCCTACCTGTGCTACAGGGGATTTTGCGCGCTCTGTAGCCGATTTATGCCTGTCATGATGGTACGTCACGTGATTACTTTCTTAATATTTTAATTCATAGTAACTATGTTGAGCAAAAAAAGAAAGTGGTCGGACGAATATGTGCAACGTGCATTTACATGTACTGTGTAACGGAACATAATGGGAGTCAGCGTCCTGCATGATTTGCAATGTCAAGTTGAGCAACTCTAGTCTCGCACTGGCAAAAATAAAGGAACACTTCCTTAAGCTGATTGGAAAACAAAAGAAACAGCGTAGCACTTGTCAAGGTGAAGCCACGTAAATCTGGACTTGTCTCTAAATAACAGCAGCAGAAGTCACACTGATTTGCACGTAGGTAATTTCATGTGAGTTCATGCACTATCTTGGTTTTATTCTTTGAAAATGGTGGCATTAATGCACAATTCATTAAATACACCAGTAAAACATACTTATGTCTTCAATTTGAAAAAATAAAACATTTTTTTTTACTTAAGAAGGGTTCGGTGAGTGAGCATATGAAGCGGGCAGGGTTCAGTACCTCCGACAAGGTTAAGAAACACTGGCGTAGATGTATTAAAACCTTACTTTTCACACATATTCTGCAGCATGATGCCACTACATGGAAAATCCATTAGTAGAATGTGAGGATGTGAGGGCATCTTAAGGCCAGCTCTCATATACCATTGCTCTGGAACAAGACCTGGGTCTTCTTTAATCCCTACTTGAAATTAGCATTTATAACCTAACAGGATCATTTTGTCCCAATTTTAATGTATATATGTAGGCGTATAGTTTTATATTCCTTCTTCTTCTTCTTTTCCTTTCGGCTTTTCCCTTCAGGGGTCGCCACAGCGAATCAATTGCCTCCATCTAACCCTGTCCTTTGCATCCTCTTCTCTCACACCAACTACCTTCATGTCCTCTTTCACTACATCCATAAACCTCCTCTTTGGTCTTCCTCTAGGCCTCCTGCCTGGCAGTTCATAGTTTTATATTCCTAATGTGTCTATTTTATTTCGTTTTTAATGTATTATTTTTAAAATCCTGTCTCCTGTTTTTATTTTATTGGTCGCCCCTTGGGTTGTTGTAAAGATCTTTATGAATAAATTATGAATATGAATTACAATTTCAGATTTTTTAGAATTTATTTTTCAATAGTTCCAGCCGAACTTTAGGTTATTTTCACTCCTGAATTCTAAATCTTTCTCTTATTGCTTTTAACGCAAACAGAGGGGTTGAACCAACACAGTGAGTTTGTGCGCGTGGGCGTGTCTGTGGCCGTGGTCTGAAACCTGAAGGCTGCTTCTCATTGGCTGCCTGGCGCATGCGTGATCCTTTACAGAAGCTGTTGGCTGGTGGAGATTAGCCATATTAAAGGCTTTGCTTCATGCGCCTTCCTTTCCCCTTGTCCGTCTCTCAGGTTCCACGCCAGGATTCTAACCCCGTGCGTTCTTGCGCTGCGCACTCCTCTCCAGTGTTCTTGGTACACCAGAAGGAGACTCCAACTCTTACATCCATTCAACCGACTCGTGTGTGCGGAACTCTCCCAACTTCGGCCAGATGGAGGACTACCATAAACCCGACCAGCAGACGCTGCAGGCGCTCAAGAACATCGCTTCCCGGCTTCGGATCAACTCCATCAAGGCGACAACTGCAGCTGGCAGCGGGTAAGAGGAAGAGGAGGAAGAGATAAAATGAGCTGAGGTGGAATGACGCAGCAGATCGCGCGGACTGATTCATGGACGCATCTGTTTATAATAAAAAACAAATAAATAAATAAATAAAAACCCATCAAACTTGAAGGCAGACACGCGGATTGATATTCAGGTCAATGGAGGCAATTTCCTGATGAACCGGTTTTATAAAATAATTTCGTCATATGCGGATGCAAGAACAACGCGTCCACTGGTTTTATTCGTGCTTGATGTAAAACACGCAGAGTTCACCATGAAATCATCTCTTCGTTTTCTGTAGTCTTCATCTGTAGTTAAATTTCTGAACTTGTGGAGAAAGTCATGAGACTCCCATTTCTTTTAACAGGCGCGTTACACTGATCGATCATCCCTCTCAGACGTCATACATGACGTTCTGTTCGGGTTTCCAGGTTCGGCATTAACTCCCTTCCGGTCCAGAAGCGTGGCGCGTGCAGCAAACAGTTGCGTAACGGCGGACGGGCGCGCGGATTAGCGCCCCTTCAGACGGGCTCTTGCGGAAGAGAACAGCGTGTGCGCCAGGCAGCCACCAGCCGCCGCCTCGCGCCTGCGTGCGTCGGTGCGTCAGAGCTTCCAAACGTCAAGTGACTGTCGGTAAATAGAAAGTATACGTCCGGTTGGATTTCAAAATAAAATCCAAATGAAGCCACAAAAAAAAAAAACCACCCAACCCCGATTAAAAAGAAAATGAAGGTTCTGTAGAACTAAATTAACTTTTTTTTTTTGCAATAAAACCACGCAAGAACATTCTTAATCACATCTGGGTTCAAGCTTCTGCTAATTTTTGCTAAATCACATTTTCCATTTCAGACAAGTAAAGGATATGCCATCAAAGGAGCGGGCCTGAGTGAGGTATTATTGGAATGACGGTTGAGAATAAACGAGGAATAACATTCCTGACACAAAGCCTCATTGTATCTTATCTGATGTTGAACTGCCTTAACTTTAACAGTGTGGAAATACTCAATAAAGGATATCCTCGCATGTTGTCTGTGCATGTATGGAGTGAGATCACAAAATACAGAGAGGCATACTCAATTGCATTTACTCTCCTTTCTTTGTCTGTGTCCGTGTGACTGACTGACCCTCAAACCAACCTGCCTCCGTCGTACAGAAATATAACTGTAGCTGGTTTGGCATGATTTAACTCAATGGATTGAAAGTAGTACATTACGACTTTGTCATCTCAGATTTTTTTTAATTAATGTTTGAAAACTATGAAATGTAATGATATTTTTGAACCGAAGGGTTCCGGAGGTGCATTATATTTTAATTTTATGGCTTGTTGTCTAAGTCTTCTTTAAACATGGTTTTGTTGCAGTCATCCCACATCATGCTGCAGCATAGCAGAGATCATGTCTGTGCTGTTCTTTCATACCATGAAGTATCACCCTGAAGATCCCCGTAACCCCAACAATGACCGCTTCATCCTTTCCAAGGTAACCAACAGACACACGGGGCTCCCAACACCACTGATCTATTCATTAAGACATTTTTACACGTGAAAAGCTACATTCACAGTTATTGAGGGTATTGTTGCCAAAGTCAAACAGCTTGGACTTCATGGTCCAGCAGGAAAAATGTCAGACAAACTTCAAACTTGACCAGAAATATAAATTTAAGTCACACAAACTGGAAGCAGATAAATAATGGTTAATAAGTATTAATAATACCTGAGAATAAAATGTAGCTGTAAGAAGGCACAAGCCAGTGTCTTATTGTGCCGGTCCCAAGCCTGGATAAATACGGAGAATTGTGTCAGAAAGGGCATCCAACATGAAACTTTTGCCAAATCAAACATGTGAATCAAACCTATGACTTCCATACCGGATCTGTCGAGGCCATAGTTAACAACGACCGCCATCGGTGCTGTTGACCTACAGGGTGCCGGTGGAAAGTGGACTACAGGGAGTGCAGAATTACTAGGCAAGTTGTATTTTCTCAAAAATACAACTACAAATTTTATTATTGAACAGCAACCATGTTCTTAATGAACCCAAAAGACTCATTAATATCAAAGCTGAATACTTTTGGAAGTTGGAGTGTTTTTTTTTTTTTTTTTAGTTTTAGCTATTTTTGGAGGATATCTGTGTGCAGGTGACTATTACTGTGCATAATTATTAGGCAACTTCCTTTCCTTTGGCAAAATGGGTCAGAAGAGGGACTTGACAGGCTTCGAAAAGTCAAAAATATTGATATATTGCAGAGGGATGCAGCACTCTTGAAATGGCAAAATTCTGAAGCATTATCATCGAACAATCAAGGGTTTCATTCAAAATAGTGAACAGGGTGGCAAGAAGCGTGTGGAAAAACCAAGGCACAAAATAACTGCCCATGAACTGAGAAAAGTCAAGCGTGCAGCTGCTAAGGTGCTTGCCACCATTTTTGCCATATTTCAGAGCTGCAACATCACTGGAGTGCCCAAAAGCACAAGGTGTGCAATACTCAGAGAAATGGCCAAGGCAAGAAAGGCTGAAAAACGACCACCACTGAACAAGAGCCACAAGCTGAAATGTTAAGAATGGACCAAGAAATATTCAAGACTGATTTTTCTAAAGTTTTATGGACTGATGAGATGAAAGCGAGTCTTGATGGGCCAGATGGATGGGCCCCTGGCTGGATCGGTAAAGGGCAGAGAGTTCCAGTCCGACTCAGACGCCAGCAAGGTGGAGGTGGGGTACTGGTATGGGCTGGTATCATCGAAGATGAGCTTGTGGCGTCCGTTTCGGGTTGAGGATGGAGTCGAGCTCAACTCCCAGTCCTACTGCCAGTTTCTGGGAGACACCTTCTTCAAAGAAGTGGTACCGGAAGAAGTCCGCGTCCTTCAAGAAAAACATGATTTTCATGCAGGACAATGCTCCATCACACGCATCCAATTACTCCACAGCGTGGCTGACAAAGGGTCTGAAGGAAGAAAAACTAATGACATGGCCTCCTTGTTCACCTGATCTGAACCCCATAGAGAACCTGTGGTCCCTCATCAAATGTGAGTTTTACAAGAAGGGAAAACGGTACACCTCTCTGGACAGTGTCTGGGAGGCTGTGGTTGCTGCTGCACACAATGTTGATCGTAAACAGATCAACACTGACAGAAACCATAGATGGCAGGCTTGAGTGTCCTTGCAAAGGAAGGTGGCTATATTGGTCACTGATTTGTTTTTGAGTGTCAGAAATGTATATTTGTGAATGTTGAGCTGTTCTAGTGGTTTACCTGGTGAAAGTACCTGTAATTGAAATGGGTATATGTTTTTTGTTGCCTAATAATTATGCACAGTAATAGTCACCTACACCACGCACACATATCCTCCTAAAATGGCTAAAAACTAAAGCCCCACTCCAACTTCCAAAAATATTCGTCTGATATTAATGAGTCTTTTAGGTTCATTATGAACATGGTTGTTGTTCAATAATATTAATCCTCAAAAATACAACTTGCCTAATAATTCTGCAGTCCGTGTACTGTTGGTTGAAAGAGAGGAGGAAATAATCACTGAACATTTCTCACCAGTTTCTCGTGTTATGTTTACTACTATCATGTCAATTTATTAATCATTTGATGTCTATAATATACCTGTGGCAAACTCCAGACTTCATTTGTAAATTTATATTTGGTTCTCATCTCGTGTATCATGAAATTCTTCGTTCAGGTGGTAGAACCTAATTTAGAGGCTCAAAAATAGCTCTAATATTATTGGGCTTTACAAGACCCTTTAAGCATGTCAGGTATACAGTGTGCACACCTTCACTTTTGATTTTCACCTCTGCCTCCTTAGGGTCACGCAGCTCCTATTCTGTATGCCGTCTGGGCGGAGGTGGGCTTCCTGAAGGAGAACGAGCTTCTCAACCTCCGTAAGATCGAATCCATCCTGGAGGGACACCCTGTGCCGGTGAGGCGATGTTACATTCACAGGAAGCTCTGACTCTGATAACCATCTATTGGAGCATTTTAATACTTAGTCATTAGGAATATGGTAAATATTCGACACCATCATTCTGTGTGCAGATTTTGGGTATTTTAGTATGCTGACAGTAACAAGCAATGCATTAAATGTGTATAACTGTACAGTGATTAAACACATGACCAATAATACTGAATTAATAAGACACAATCCTTTGAATTTGACTTCAAAACCGTTTCTCAATTCATGTGACATCTTTTAACAAGCAAAAGATAACACTGGAAAAAAAAGAATGGTAACCTGTTCTTGCATGAAGCTGTTTGTCACCTCTGCTTGCTTGGAGCTTCTTTGGCCTTCCTTTCGACAGTGCGTAAAAATCTTAGTAACTATAAGATGTGAACAACAAATGGATGAATATTTGTTACTGGCCAAAATGTGTGATAAGGATTTTTGCAGGGCGTGTTTTGTGGAGTAAATTTACACTGCAAATAGACATGAGTACAAGTTGTGTCCCGGCAGAGATACAGTGACAAAGACGTTGTTTTCCGACAGATGCTCTCCTGCTGCAGACTAATGAAACACTGTGTTCCCACAATCACACACGGTCACAGACATGAATGAGACGCAGATGCAACTACATTCACACCAACGGTTTGATGCTCTGTTTTTGCAGCCTTGGGTTGTTGAGTAAGATGCATGTTTTGTGTGCATGCTAACAGAAGCAGCAGTTTGTGGATGTGGCCACCGGATCTCTGGGTCAGGGGCTGGGAGCCGCCTGTGGAATGGCATACACTGGAAAACACTTTGACAAGGCCAGGTAACACATACAAATACACACAAGCACAAACTGGGAAGAAACCAGAAAAGACGACCTCCCACAGAGACTCTCAA
The DNA here is from genome assembly GCA_013358685.1 of Antennarius maculatus. Taxonomy (NCBI): domain Eukaryota; kingdom Metazoa; phylum Chordata; class Actinopteri; order Lophiiformes; family Antennariidae; genus Antennarius; species Antennarius maculatus. The sequence continues at coordinate 14,082,844 of CM023607.1, read as the reverse complement.
ACGTGTGCAATAGCGATAACGATGGAAGTCCAGATTTACATCTACATCTATTTATGAAGACCAAATGAAATTATGCATGACATCATGAAAGCCGCAGCAAGCCATGCTGACGGATGACATTTCAGCCTGCAGCTTTGCACCAGACTGAACCTGACGGGTTTGGGCTGTGTTGACTTTTAAACAGCAACTCCAAGAAACGGGAGCGCTGACCTGTGATCTGTTTACTTTCAGATCTTGGTCAATGTACATTTGTACAGCAATCAGACGCAACTGTAAGGAGAGATAAAGTTTTAAAAATTCACTCATAGTGAGTAGTGTGTGTATTTATCAGGGTGGAATTCAAACAGATTTGAGATTATTTTACATCTAGTAGATTAGTGGAACAGAAATACAGAGGGATTATGTTGTTCAGCAGAATTCTAGAATCTAGAAAGAACTTCAGTCAACCAACAGAAAGGTGAGATGGTTGTGTTTCTATTCTCATTCTCGTAGATTATAGTTGTGACTCAAAAGCATCTAAACTAAGCTCTGAGTATCGTCTGCATAGAGGGAAACAGTTGAGAACAGAAGATGATCTCAAAGGACTTTTAGATTTTTCCACAAAACGGAGTGAAACAGGGAACGCCATGTTTCCGAGTGTGTTGCGTTTCATTTCTCTTTTCCCTGCATTGTTTCTGCTCTAATAATCACACATGCAATGACAAGCCTCACCTCCCCCACCCTCTGTCTGTGGCTCCACTTTTCCTCTCATGTTTTCCAAAAGAAGATAAAATCCAAGGCTGTGCGTCTGTTGCATATGTATATTTAGTAAATTATGTTGAACTTGGCATGCATGTGATCGTGGCTTCATGAAAAGGATGCATGCATTTTTCCATACAATTCAGAACAGCTTATGAATTCAGTGTAATATGATGGCTTAATACTCATATCAAAGACTGCATCGTAGATTTCAGGACATTAACAACCTGTGACAAAAGAGGCACCTGTGTCAGATCCTTCTCGCCTGCAGCAGCAACTATAGTGGCATCTGCTAAATCTGATGGAATGTTTGTGGTCAAAATGTCACAGGAAATGAATCCTGCAGGAAATCAAACACACCCTTCATATTCTGTTTGCTTCAGTAAAATATGTGAACAGATCCATAAAATTTACTCGACAGGTATTCAGTGCTGCTGGGACACGACTGAAAACCTGACGCTGATAAGTGATTCATGCTGAAATGACTCAGGTCTGTGACTCTAGTCAGATATCTAGAACCTGCAGGGTTCCCCAGGATGTTCCTTGAAATTCTTGGCTGCATGGGTTTTATGTTGGTGTGATGAAATGGGGTAACAAAGACTCTGAAGGATGCATGTTGGTGACCCTGCTGTCATAAAACAGTCTGTCACTTCAGTCAAAAACACATTTGTATGTTTTTCCATGAATTTAATTAAAAAATAACCAATAATTCCAAAGTTATTATTCATATACCAACTAGCCACTATCTTCCTCTACCTATTTCTGCAGGGTTTGTCATGTCCATTTTATCGCGCTGACTTACTGTTGTGTGTCGGTTCAGCTGCGGAGGTGTCCAAGTCTTCAATATCCAGATGTGACACTAAAGATAAATGAGGGCCCCACGCAGGGGGCTGGGGGGGAGGGGGGGCTGGCATCTAGGAAAGGTTTCAGGGGGTTGTTGTTGCCATGAGACACCAGACATTTTATTTGTTACTGTATTCACGAAAGGAACGTTTTGCTTTGTTGAACTTCAGCGGTAAAAGAAGCATAAAAAGACAGCAAGTTGAATTAAATGTGAAAACTTAAAACATACAAGTCCAAAAATTTATAAGTTGTGCTGATGGAAGAGATTATTTCTGCCCCCTTTCCTAAATTTTTTGAAAGGGTCACACATCTGCCTGGTTTAGCAGTCCTCAAGTTGTGTCCCTCTGGCGGATTTTAATTAAGTTTTATTTTCTATGCAGACCTGACAATGAACTTCATTATTGTCACTTTTTGGATGAACTTTTATTTATGTCACTCATAAGATTAGCTAATCAGGAGCATTTTCATATTTCAGAGGAGGAATGAAGGTATTAATTGATAAAAATGTTATGTTTCTTCCCATCTTCTCGGATCACTACCTCTTTTCTCTCCTCTCTTTCTCCAGCTGTCTGGAATTCCTCTCTCCTTTCTTTCCTTTCTCTCCTTTCAGAAGCGTGTTTTCTCTTTTTGATAAGGCTGGAATGCGTGTTGTAACACGTTGTGTCTCAGCCGATCTCCCGGCTTTAATAAGAACGTGTCTATTTGACTGGAAAGCTGTCAGGAGTCATTACGCCATTGGTGCACTGAGTGAGGATGATCGGAGTGCAGCAGGCGGGTGGAGAGTGTGTGTGTTTGTGTGTGTTTAGGTGTGAAAGTCAGCTGTCACACTGAGTCCCATATGAGGCATCATAGGATAGGAAGATGTGCTGAGAGGGAAAATGCAGCTGATCGGAAACTGATCCATCTCCAACAACCGGTCCGTACACACTGATGTAAAACACGAAGCCTCCTCTCTCTCCCTCTGCAGCTACCGGGTGTTCTGCCTGTTGGGGGATGGAGAGCTGTCTGAGGGCTCAGTGTGGGAGGCCATGGCCTTCGCCTCGTACTACCAGCTAAACAACCTGGTGGCCATCCTGGACATCAACCGTCTGGGTCAGAGTGACCCGACTCCACTCCAGCACCATGTGGAGAAGTACCTGCGACGATGTGAGGCCTTTGGGTGAGTCATGTGGACGGTAGGGAGGGTGAGGGGACATCTGAGCCTGTGTGTGTCTGAAATTAAGAAATAATCATTAGAACCATCCTGATAGTTAAAGGTAACCTGTTTTTCAGCTGGCACGCCGCCGTCGTGGACGGTCACAATGTAGAGGAGCTGTGTAAGGTTCTGGGTCAGACGCGCCATCAGCCGCTGGCCATCATCGCCAAGACTATGAAGGGAAAGGGCATCCCAGGTACAGTAATCGGTCTCCAGCAGCAATGCATCAAGCTTGATTTTACCTCGTGTGTGCAGTAAAGCTGACAAGTGCCCAAGTTTTTTTGTTTCTTTCAAATTTCAATCGGAATAAAGCTCCAAAAGCATTTTCTTACGAGGTAAAATGGTGACAACTGACTGTGAAAATCATTTCTGTTGGAGGTTTATTTAAGTCCCCTGGGGACCCTCTGACCGTGCAGATGAGCTCTGATCCAGGCAGCTCTTTAGTGCTTCAGCTGCAGCAGCCTGCTAATCCCTCAGAATGTGTAAGATACACTCAGACCGGCAGCACATTGTGCTCCTGTTGTGATAAAGAGGCCGGTGTGTGTAGGTGATCACGTGTGCAGCTGAAAGAGACGCACACATCAAGGTTTGTATTTCTAGTGGGCACGCCTGTGTGTACACAAGACTGTGATAAAATGTGTTGAGTTTCTTTTCCACCCAACCGATCAAGGCGGATGACCGCCCTCCAGAGTCTGGGTCCTGCACGTAGTTTCTTCCTCAATGAGGGAGTTTTTCTCCGCCACTGCTGCTTATGTTTGCTCTAGAGGGTTTGTTAATTTTTATTTATTTGACATGGACATAACAATCACATTGCTCATTGCACAGTTGCACAACTCATAGATGCCTCAGTTTACAGTGTGTTAGCACGAGTGCTAATTTTCACCACTTGTCCATGGGATACTTTTCTAAAAAACGATAGAATACAAATAGAAAAACAGTATCACTATAGTTAAAAAGAAACACCCAATCAAGTACAAAACCTAAAATACATTCTTTTAATATTTAGAGAAACGTTTCAGTACATTACATAACCTTCAGTACAATAGTAAACATAATTTAGTAACCAGTCAGAGGATATACATGTGAGCACAATTGATTTGATTTCGACCATAGTTTTAGCCCTCTGTAGAACACATTACCATCTGTCTCTAGTGTTAGAACCGTGGGCAAAGAGTTCCATAGGTTTGCTCCCTTTACTGAGAAGGCAGACTGTCCGAATGAGTTGTTACACCTGGGAACAATACAGTTGCCACTTGCTGAGGCTCGTGTGGTTGCTCTACCAGAGCTCAGGAGTCTATTAATCATTCCAGTCCAGGTTCTGTTGGGTTTCTCTGTTAAAGGGCTTTGAAATGTGTTGTTGATGTGATCAATGCACTATATAAATAAAAGCTGATTGAAGCTGATTATGATCTTGTGACCTCTTGATTCAGATCTTTTTCTCTTTGACGTCATCTGTTGGATCCACTGAATTGTGTTGAGTGCAACAAATGGCAAACTTGTATTTTTCATCTTTGCTATTGTGCGTGCATACATTTAAAGGAGACGAGTATTAAAGATGTCATGAGGAATTTTTATTTATGGAGAATCTCTATGTATTCAGATGGCTGGTGAAATATGAAAACTGCTCTGACCACAAACAGTCAATAGAGCGTCTATAATTTTCTCTCAGTAATAAATGTTTTGTAGAAGCTCTTCCCTCCTGTACTGAGTTTTGTCCTCCTGTGTTGATGCTTTCAGCGGCTGAGGATAAGATGGGTTGGCACGGGAAGCCCCTGAGCAAAGACATGGCCGAAAGCGTGATCAAGGAGCTGCAGGGTCGAATCGTTAGCGGCAGCAAACGCATCTCTCCATCGCCGCCTAATGAAGACGCGTCACCTGTCAGCCTCCGTAACGTCCGCATGCCGAGCGAACCCAGCTTCAAAGTGGGAGACAAGGTAAGAGTAGCAGCTTGACATCCGTAAACATTCCTGTCTGAGTCCCGATGGATTCCTTTCTACCTGAGATCATGTTTGTTTGATGATGAGTCAGCGTCACCCGTGTTTTAACTGACGGTGCTCTTCCCATCGATGTTTCACAGATCGCTACGAGGAAGGCCTACGGGATGGCTCTGGCCAAGCTGGGCCGTAACAACGACCACGTGGTGGTTCTGGATGGCGACACCAAGAACTCCACCTTCTCTGAGCTCTTCAAGAACGAACACCCCGACCGCTATGTGGAGTGCTTCATCGCTGAGCAGAACATGGTGAGGAAGAGGAGTTAGCTCACTGACTGGGTTTTTGAACCCTCTTTAGACAGATGGGTCAACAGAAGCAAAGAGTCCTGCGTTTATGTCTGTCCAGTTCCTTAAGATGGCAGCCATCTGTCTTCTTTCCCCTTTCACCTGCAGGTGAGTGTGGCAATCGGTTGTGCCGTACGGGAGAGGAACGTCGTGTTTGCCAGCACCTTCGCCACGTTCTTCAGCCGGGCCTACGACCAGCTGCGCATGGCCGCCATCTCTGAGAGCAACATCAATGTTTGCGGCTCCCACTGTGGCATCTCAATCGGTCAGTCCCAGTCACATCCCGACTGACGTGACCTTTCACTTTTCAGTGTATTTACCCTAGGAGTGTTGAACGTTTTTCCACCAGCGTTTCATTTGTATCATTATCACACAGTAAGTTATTGTGTATGAATTGGAGGATGCTATTATGATTATGAGATAAAAAAAGAACGTGATGATCCCGTGACAGCTGTGAGTGAGAGCATCGTGTTGGAGTCAGAGCCAGAACTCTTAACTGATTTCACCATCTTGATCACATTAATCACAAAGAACATTGTACTGGTTTTCCAGACCTTAGATTTAAGGTCTGGAAAACCTTTAAATTAAATTTAAAATACCACTACTGGCATTTTAAATCCAGTTTTGAACTTGTCTGCTTCTCCATTTATTCGAATGAAAGTCCACCAGAGCTAATCCGCAACTAAAAAAATTAATTAAAATCTTCTTAATTGTTCAGTTGCTTCTTTTAAGTTCGCAGCGGTGGGTTGAAACTCTCCTCAGGATGTCTTTGAATCCTAAACCTTTTCTCCCTCCCCCTGCTGGTCCATCTTCCTCTCCTGTTGTCAGCATTTTTCCTCCTCCCTCTGTCTGTCTGTGTCACAGACGTGATGACAGAGTGGACTGATTTTCTTTCACCTACTCCTCCTCCCCTTTCTCCTCCTTCTCCACATCTGCAGGTACATTGCATGTCCACCTTTCCAGACAGAATTTATGCCATTCTTTCTAGAATTATTTTTTTCTAGTATGCCGCAAACGTTACTATCTAATTGCAGCTGATATGTTTGTGTTTGGTGTTGATGTTTGTGCCCATTCAGGTGAGGACGGACCCTCTCAGATGGGTCTGGAGGATCTGGCCATGTTTCGAGCCATACCTACAGCGACCATCTTCTACCCTAGTGATGGCGTCTCCGCTGAGAAAGCTGTGGAGCTCGCTGCTAACACTAAGGTACCAGCTGTCACATGGAAAAAGAAAGAACACTGATTTAAATCTGTAGTGAAAATTTGAGTTGAATAGAATCCATTGTGAATTGACAAAGCAAAAGAACAGACCCATTTCTGGTTTGTTTCAGGGTTTGTGTTTTATCCGGACAAGTCGCCCGGAGAACAACATCATCTACAACAGCGGAGAAGACTTCCATGTTGGTCAGGCCAAGGTTAGTAGCAGCATTTTTTTCTCCACACATCAGAACCCAACGCAGTCCAAAATTGTAATCATTTTTAATTGAAAATACATTTACCGGTACATTTATGACTTTTATGACATTTGCACTTTTTATATAAAATATTTCATGCTCTTTTGGACAAGTGTTTTTTCCCAAATCGACCATATTTACAGCTCACCGACGACTAATCTGACAATTTTCCATGCAAAAGATTTTCATAAGATTTCCTCACTTACATGTGTTTTCCATTCGTCTCAGGTTGTGTACAAAAGCAGTGACGACCATGTGACTGTCGTGGCAGCAGGAGTCACCCTTCATGAGGCATTTGCTGCTGCTGAACAGCTGAAGAAAGGTACCCAAAAAAATTAAGTCAAGACAAAAAATGGCATGTCAGTGTAATTTCTCACAGTCTAATATGATTTAAACTGAACTCTCAGATAGAATTCCCATCCGCTTGATCGACCCGTTCACCATCAAACCTCTGGACGGCAAGACGATCATTGATAATGCCAGGGCGACCAGAGGACGCATCATCACGGTGGAGGATCACTACTATGAAGGTGAGGATGCGGGAATCACGGAACACTAGGCAAGTTTGGGAAAATCCACAACCAGACGTGACTGAAGGTTCCTGAAAGTGTCCTTCAGATGACCTGACTCCATCACAGTCACTGCATTAAATAACATCAAACATAAAAATTGTTCCAATGCACTTAAAGCATCATATTTAAACTGGGTCACATAAATTACATGGAGTCTGTAGCATTAGCACAAGAAGTGAAACAAACCACATGAGGATTGTTCTCCAGCTGCTTGTGTTTCAACTAGTGCTGTCAGGCGATTAAAAAAATTAATTACAGGATTTGTAATTAATTAATCAAATTAATCGCGTTTTAATCTCATACCTGCTAAAGCCCCCAAATAAAGAATTTGAATTCTAGGACATTACAAAATTGTAGTGCATGACTAATCAATGGAATGCACCAAGAAGAGAAGATTTGAAATCCACATTTTTATTGGTTAAATGTGCTTTATAAATGAAATTCAAAAGAAAAAAGGCCAAGCACATCAGCAAACCAATTAGGCCAGGTGCATTTCTCAAAAATGCAATACAAATACCGTTAAATAAAATAAATAAAATTCAGGAATAAAATAAGGCTGAGTCTCAAATAGGCACATAAGCAGACTCTCAATCAAAATGAATACTAAAGCTGACTCAATACAGCAATTCAAAATTAATAGTATAACATGCCTCTAAATAAGGCAACTAAATAGCAAGATGCCAACAGGCTTTTCCTTTAAAAGGGTAAACTAACGTTCAACTGTATCCTTGACATGTTTTGCATTTAAATGATACGTTAGGCTGGAGCTGCTTCGGTGATATGAAAATTCTCTTTTACAAAATGTACAAAATAATAATAACAATAATAATAATGTGGATTAGATTTATATAACGCTTTTCTGGACCCTCAGAGACGCTTTACATCGGATCTATTATTCATTTGCTCCTCATTCATACTTGGTGATGGTAAGCTACGTGTAGCCACAGCTGCCCTGGGGCAGACTGACAGAGGGTCTACAGCGCAGATTGGCAGCGCAGAATCACTGCGTTTTTGTTGATAGTCCCGTCTTTGTTCTTTTTATAAATAAACTTTCCGCCCAAAGGTCTGAGTGGGCTTGCCTATCTCTCCTGTGTCGCATCCGTCTCTGTTGTCAGTCACCCTGCTTTTGACTAGTTGGTGCAGGTAGGAAGTGACGTGCCGCTGCAGCCTACTGGTCCCTCAATGGGCCAAACTTAAAATGCTTGCACATTGACTTGCCACTCACGATTAATTGCGTTAATTTTTATAGTGAGTTAATTAGCAGCGTAATTAATTAATCTAATTAACACGTTAAAGTGACAGCCCTAGTTTCAACTCATTAATGGAAATGCCTGAAGGAGTTCTGTCTGCAGAGAGGGGATCTGAGGAGGGAGGGAAATTTAGGGATGCTATCCACGGTGAAGGAGGGGTGGAGGTTAGGGGTGAGAAGGGAAAGATGGAAGATGTAGACGATGAGCAGTATATCTAGAAGGAGAGGAGGGAGGGTGGAGGCTTGGAGAACCTGTCAGTGTTTCTTAGTTTCAGCTGCGGGCTCTGGGTGACCTACTTACGGTACCAGTATGACTACATGACTCCTTCCCTGGTGTGTTGTTGTTTTGTTGTCCTACATGCATCACATACTGACATTCAGATGAGTGGGTCACTGCATGCCAGTGGAAATATGAGCTTTGCAGGAAGGTAATATCCTCTCTATGAACAAAGGCTGTCCAGATGAACCTCTCTCCTCCCTTTAACTTTAATTTAATAAATGTAGCAAAATGTTCCAGTCCTGTGGTAAACCTGTGTCTTTGGTGTTATTAAAAAAATATATTGCTGAATAAAAGGTGACGACACCTTTCCCCTATATTGTTTGGGACACAGTTCTGCATTTTTATACCTGACATAAAAATCATGGGTGGCTCTAAATATTCAGAATCAGCCCTTAAAATGAATTTGTAATTGTCCTGAACATTATACAAGATACACATTCTAGCTCCACCAAAATTGATATCAATCATATTGATGTGCCTTTGGATATATTGAATTTTCTGCTAATTCTCTTTAGTCATTTCTACAGAAAAAAATTTATTTAAGTGATTTCTGACCACTGTAGGTGTCATCGTGTCCAGAACACGGCTGACAAATATACAGTCATGCTTAACAAACTTACAAATTACAATCATAATTTTATATAAAGATTGGGGTTCATGATTTTCTTCCTGTTCTGATGTCCAGTACAGCAGCCTGTACTGTATTCCATGAAATTATGAACACGGAGCAGTTTGATTGTAGACTTTTAAGATTAAAAACAAACCAAAAACATAACATATTAGACATTAGCACAGAGCGCAGTAAAACTGTTGCACTAATGTCACTGTGAACAGGTGGATATGAAAAAAGAGATAACTGCAGAATAAATTAGACTTGAATCTGAGTAAAATTGTAAAAACCTGCCTCCTCAGGTGGTCTCGGTGAGGCGGTGTGCTCTGCTGTGGTGAATGAGAATGGCTTCACCGTGCACCGCCTGGCGGTGTCCCAGGTGCCCCGCAGCGGAAAGCCCCACGAGCTGCTCCAGGCCTTTGGCATCGACCGCGACGCCATCGTTCAGGCAGTCCATAAGATGCTCAGTGGCTCTGCTAACTCCAAGTAAGAGTGTGGCAACAGTGGAAGTAACAACAAGAGCATGGCGAGGGACTCCACGGCTGACCTGTGGTGACCGCGGAGACGAATCAACCGACGCTGAAAGAGGGGGAGCCCTCTGAAGCCCCCTTCTACACAAATCAGAATTATTAGTTTGACTGTTTCTTTCTTACTGTCATCCATGTGGTTTTAAGGTCCTTCATATTTACCCCACCAGTTTGTGAGTGCCCCCATCACCTCAATCCTCTACCTGTCCTACCTCCCACACAGTCTTGGTAGAGCTGTAGCGTTTCATCAAAAGTAGTTTGGAGTTACGTGAAGGTAGTTTTATATTTTCAGTGGAATCTCATTTCTTTTAAGTTACATTTTTTACGCTTGCACAAGCCGTGACTCTTATCTCCACCCCATCTCCAGGCAGGGGTGTAGCGTCTGGTTCGATCTGTTTGAGCACTGACTGTTTTCAGCCCTCTGACCCTGACTTGAATTGGTTCAGGTTGTACCAATAAAGGGATGGTTTTCTTCACAATACTCGTGCCTGAGGTCTTCCTTGTGGGTTGTGGTTTCATAATTTACAGGAACGTTGTCACAGTGAAAATTGTATAGAATCTTGTTTTCCTTGTTTTTCTATTCATGTCCTGGAAAACAATATATCATGATCACGTGTTGATATGGACACATTAATCTACAACTGAAAATTATGTGTTGTACTGCCTCAGCCATTTTCTTTCATCAAGGACTAAAGAGGTAGATTAAATGGAAAATATTTCATCAAAACATTAAAGATAAATAAAAATTAAGTAGTGGACTTTAGTACTTTTAGAGAGGATACTGACAAAATAAGTCTGGACTGAACCTTCCACCATTCTGAAACGTGACAAATTAAAACAGATGATCTATTGAAAGTTAAATGTAATAATTACAATTCTAAAAAGGTCTGGTTATAACATCAACTGCATGAATCCAACGACACGCTAGAGAAATATTTGCGCTATAAGTTTTACAGATATGAAATTCAGAAACATCTTCTAACCGCTGTCACGGGGAGCTGGGTCGGACATTTAGAAACATCCTAAATAATATTCTAACCGTCAGCGAAGACTTTAATGTTATGGAAACGTCGTTTTTTAGAGCCCATTTAATGTAGTTTCTGTGCTGGTAGCAAAATCAGGTGCATATTTGATGTGCATTAATAATTGAAAAGCCTATTAAAAAATTCACTCCACTTGTGCATGATGGTAAAAGGCACTCAGAGCGTGATACTGTAAGCATTTGAACTGGTAAACTGTTAATTTGTCTGATGATTCGTATTTATTCAGTCTGGCAGCTTCCCAGGATGGTAAAGTATTGCCTCAATACAATAATTCATAAATGCACAGAAATGGTGAAATATGCATCATCTATTGTTTCAATGAATGATTCAAATCTTTTGTTCATAACATAGTTTTTAGTAATCATAGTTCAATGAGTTCATGGGCGGCAGTGGCTCAGTTTTGGAGCAGGTCGTCCAATGTTCAAAGATCAGCGGTTCGATTCCCGCTCCTGCCCAAAAACACCCGTAGTGTGAGCTGACAGTGGGAAGTGTCAGCTCACCTCCGGAGCACTGCCGAAGTGCCCTTGAGCGAGGCGCCTGTGAGCAAGGCGCCGTCCCCCTCACAAGCTGCTCATTTGGGCGCTCCACAAAGGGGCTGCCCGCAACTCGACCTCCCATTGCATGCCTACAGGCTCCCCTGTGTGTGTTTGTGTGTGTTACAGGGGCCTGTAGACACTAATATGCATGATTGAGATTGACAAATATACACAAGTGTGCATTCTTAATTTCCCTTCAGGGTTTATAACAGTACTGTATATAACATTAAAAATAAGACAAACTGTCAGACAGATCTTTTTTAACTAATGCTGTACATCATCTTCAGTCAGACGTGTTGTTTAATATGTTTAATGTATGTGGATCTTAATGTGTGTGTAAATGTGTAGATTGGGACCGATGGAGCCAAACGCACACTCACAATGTGGTCAACTTGTGTCCGTGGTGAACAGTTTCATCTTCCTCTCCTTCATCCTCTGTACATTTTACTGAACTCCAGCCAGTGAGGACCACAGAAGATTGGATGTGATATTTGGGATGACCTTTGACCTGGTTCCTATGGATCAGCAGGAGTCTGTCTGGCATGGTGGACAGTTTGAGAAAGAGGGGGTAGGGGGGCAAACAGACTCACAGACTGTGTGTTGATACAGTAAGGGCGTTCCTGTCCGAGTACGTCTGAGCATCTGTCTGTCTATCAAACGTAATTTTCTGCGTATGTGAACACATGGGTTACATCTTCAAACTCCCCTCATGTAAAACTGATTTGTTGCTGCTTCGGTGCACACAAAACACACTAACTAAAAACAAACAGAGGTTGCTTCTATGCGCTCCAAGCAGTTTTATTATATCTGATTCATGAATCTCACACATCATGTGTTTCCAGTCAGTCACAGTCCCTCCTCATTCCACACTTCTAGCATAATGAAAACAACATTGGTAGCCGAACATGTGTGTCTGTGTACACTCACCTCTTGTCATTTGGAGGGCCAGACAGGGTTCCCCACTTCCTTCCAGCTCACTGAACCCATGACCCACTGATGCACACACACAATACACACACGGCCAGTTTCTCAGGCATAAAAGAATGTCCATGCACAGCACATACTGTACGTCTTCAGTGTCGCTTTATCTCAGTTACGAAAACTACTAGTTTTGAGACATTTTGCGACCGACCGTGTCCAGACAGAACAGCTGATGCTCAAATAATAGGAAAATAGTGCAAAATAGTGAAAGACAACATTTCATACTCAGACATGATAACTCAAAGACTCAGAATACATTTCTACAACACCTGCATGGCTGCACACCAAAAGAGATCAGGTGAAAGTTTAATGGTGTGACATTTTATTATTAATCATTTTCACATACATTCCTTCAAGGTAATTTACATTTGACTTAATTCAATTTGTGTTTGAGCATGTCAGTGTAAACGACAGGCTTCTCTCACAGTAAAAACACAGCCTGAAAATCACCAGTGGCAGATCAGTTTCTGTTTGCAGAAAGTAAGAGATAAACTCAAGAGTTTATAATTTTAATTTAGTTGATTTTCATCAACAGGCGTATTTCAGCCCTTCCCACTATGCAGCCATTCAGAGATGTATGTCCGTTCTTTTATTTTACTCCTCACCCCATCTGACCAGTGTCCCACGCCCTTCCCCTTTAGCTCCCCCATCATTGCCACGGGGTCTTTGGGACGCTGTGTCACTGTGTCGATGGTTGCCTGATCTTCCGCCATCAGTTTCAGATCAGGGCTGCAGCTACAGAACGTATCACTGATACTGTATATTCTCCTACCCCTGCGATGCCTAGTTGACAGCCCACAGTGACTCTACCTACTGCAGGGCAATCCAGCACACAACAGGTTGCCACATTTGCCGTTGAGAAGTTGCGTCTCTTGGCAGCAGTATCCAAGGCGACAAGGAGCTCTTAGAAAAGACGCCAGTCACCCCAGATTTCCATCATGTTCTCATACTTAGAGAGGGAGGCAGTGTAGAGCTCCACCCTGGAAGCGAGCTCCACCTTCCCCAGATAACGCTCAGTGAGGAGACCACCAGTAAAAAAACGATGGTGATGGAGGAGAGAGGCAGATGAAGGAGAGGTCAGGGAGGATGTGGTGAAAGGTGAAATAGGAGGAAGGATGGAGGAGGAAGCAGGTGACGCGAGAAAATTAAGAAAAAAAAAGAAGTGATGGAGGCCGTTAAGGTCAAGACGAAGATGTGATGTGGAGGTGGAAAGAGAGGAAAGAGTAAAAATGATGATGATGATGATGGAGGGGAGAGCAGAGGAGATGAATAGATGCTGCTTAGTTGAGTAACATGAGGTGAACGTTCTCCTAGATATACATTAAAAAAAAATACAACCACAGAGTGAGAAGTAACAGGTCTCACCAGAAGCGCTCCATCTTCCCTGCAGGTCGCTGGTCAATCAGAGGATTGAACCTGCAAGACGAACACATTAAACATACAACGAACAGAAGCACCGACAGAGAAGGGATCACAAAATGGACTGAAGACAGGTAGAGGGGTCACCTAGTCACTTGAGACACAAATACCTCTGATGATGATCTCCTCCAGCCGCTCTGTGTCACAGTCAGTGAGGGAGATGTCTCCTCAGGGCGAAAAGAGGATGAAAATGGGAGATCAGAAATCGTCTCCAGGTAACAACGCAGATCCCAGATATTTAGAGACAAGAGGCAGATCAACAACACAGATCTTTTACATGTATAAGATCATGTATACATGATCTTATACATACATGCACTGACCAGAGAATAAGTTTGAATCATGGCTTCAAAACATTTTAATCTGAAGCAGATGTTGATGTTAAAACATATATATCAATATTCAATCGAAGATACTCATATTGACTCTCACGGACTTCTGCAAAATGACAAGAGGAAGAGGAAAATCGGAGGAGGATGGGAACAAAAAGTATACTCTAGACCAGATGGTCTCTTCTACGAAAGAGTTAAAGAGCAAGTTAAAGAGTGACTTTGATAAGTTAAGGAGTGATTTTGATAAGTTAAGGAGTGTCTTTGATAAAAAGTTGGAACTTAAGCTAAAACCAGTGCTAGATGCCATAGAAGAAATGAAGGACAAAATGAAAAAAATGCGGAAAGAGATGAAAAAGAACGAAGAATTGTTGTCTTAGAACAGAGACAACAAAGAATGGATGATTTGGAACAAAGCATTCATATAAATGATGTGATCATCACTGGCATCAAAATTAAGCGGAGCAATTACGCACATGCTGTAGCCAGGGGAGAGGGAGCTGAGAACAGCGCTGACATCAAGACTCTGGTGCAACAAGTAACTTCTCAACTGAGGGATCTGGAGATAACTATAGATCTGGACCAGATTGAGACATGTTATCCAAGACAGGGTTAGATGGAGGCAACTGATTCGCTGTGGCAACCCCTGAAGGGAACAGCTGAAAGAAAATCCACTGCCATCTGGTGGTAGGAGACCATCTGCAGTGCTGATAAAATTCTAGAATTGTAAACACAAGATTGCTCTTCTGAAACAAGGCTTCAAGCTGAAAGGAAAAAATGTCTACAATAATGAGAATCTCACTAAGAAGAATGCTGGTATTGCTAAAAAAGCGATAGAAGAATGGACTGATTGACAAAACCTGGACAAACAACTGCAGGATCTTCATCAAAACAAAGGGGTTTTCTCTAGAGCAGATGAAAACAATGATGATCAGGAGTGCAGAGGAGTTGGGGAAATACCAGCAATAAAGATGGACAATAGATATTATTGCAAAGATCAGTACAACAGAATCACTTCAATAGTGGGGGATGTACCCCAATTTTGGGACACATTAAGGATTCCATAGAACAGTTGAAAAACTGTCCTTATTCTTTATGGACACACACTGTCCTCTAGTGGACATAACATACCAGACTTTAAATACAGAAGTACAACCTCGTCTGTACTGGGCTCACCTCCTCATCCATTGCTCCTAGTGTCGGTACACATTCAGACCCTGCAGACCTGGGGGGTTGATCCCAGACTACTTCAGCTACAGACCGGAATATGAGACATAAAAATAGAATTACTACTATTGTTTGTGTTGTGTATTTGCCTTTATGCTTCAGCAGCTTGCATGTATACATGATCTTATAGTGTTTATATATTTTTTCATTATACATACATACTGTATACACACATATACTGTATATGCAGATACATACAAATACATATATAAAGTTTTTGTACGACCGACCGACCGACCGACCGACCGACCGACCGACCGAGATAGATAGATAGATAGATAGATAGATAGATAGATAGATAGATAGATAGATAGATAGATAGATAGATAGATAGATAGATAGATACTTACTTTAATAATCCAAAGGGAAATTCAGCGTGACATCTGCTCACAAAAGATACAAATAAATACACATAACTGTGGCTGACACAGACAAAAAGATGTTACATAAATTACATAATGAATAATTACAACAACAGAAAAACCTAACATAAAAAAGGAAGCAGAAGAACCTGAAAGAAGCATTAGATGTAGAGATGCATAAGAAGATGTAAGATCAGAACACGTGGATGAACCAAACTGTAGAATTACACTAAGGACCCCACAAAGTATCCCACAGTGCATCCCTGGCCCCCCTAGTCCATCCCCTCTCAGCAGACCTTGAAGACCCTGTGGCTTCTGCTTCAACCCCCCTCCTTCTGAGGGAACAAAGGATGGCAGGAACAAAGGAGGTCCTGAGTCTCTCAGTGGAGGAGCTTGGTGACAACAGTCTACCACTGAAAGACCTCCTCTGCTGGGCGAAGGTGGTGTGCAGGGGGGGGGGGTGTTACCCAGGATTGATCTAAACTTGGACATAGCCCTCCTGTCTAGGACAGTCTGTACAGAGTCCAATTCCTGACAGATCACAGAACCAGCCCTCCGGATGAGCCTGTCTAGGCGCTCGGTGTCCCGTTTCCTGGCACCACCACCCCAACACACAATGGCGTAGGACAGCACACTGGACACAATGGACTGGTAAGACAGTCTAAGCAGATCAGAGCTGATGTTGAAGGAGGCCAGCCTCCTCAGGAAGTACATCCTACTCTGACCTTTCTTGTATACACAGTCCAGGTTGTGCGACCAGTCCAGTCTGCTGTCCAGCTGCAGCCCCAGGTACTTAGAAGTCCCCACTACCTCCACCTCCTTACCCCCGATGACCACCGGCTGTAGGGAGGGGGGTGTCCACCGGAAATCCAGCACCATCTCCTTGGTTTTGTAGAAGATCAGAGGTGGTCGCACAGATGGTCTCTCGTGCCGTCTCTGGGTCTGCACGTGGGGGGGATGTAGACGGCGAGGACAATGACGTGTGAAAATTCACGCGCCAGGTAGTAAGGCCTGATGCTAACAGCTGTTAGCTCCAGATCCCGGTTGCACAGCGTAGTTTTCAGTCACATGTCCTGGATGACACCATCTGTTGTTGGTATAAATGATCAGACCACCTCCCTTCCTCTTACCGGCGGTGTTCGTGACCCAGTCCGCTCGACCGGAGGAAAAGCCGGTCAGTCCGACGTCAGCCACGTCTCAGAGAACACAAACAAGCTGGTTTCCCTGTAGCGCCGTCAGTTCGTCCACCTTGTTGGGCAACGAGTTCACGTTCCCCATGATGACCGAGGGAACCGAGGGTCTGACCCGCCGGCGGCTGTTAGCTCTAGCCGCTAGCCCAGCCTGCTTCTGGTTACCTCCCCGGCTCCCTCTGTACCTCCGCTGGATCTCGGTGGGGATGATTATAATTATGATCTTATTATAATTTACTGTTCATCAGGGCCAAATGTTTGCAGGAATTAATGTCGTGAATTAACAAGCAATGAGAAACGGGTGAGAGCTGTGTGTGTGTGTGTACGAGATGGTTGAAGCGACCAAATATTTTTTCTGCAGGTCCATGTCTGCCATATCAAATGAGGTCAGACCAGCCTCTGTAGGCCTGCATGGCCTTAACTGAAGATACACCAAAAACATTTAGATTTTCATTTTATTTGTATAAACACTATTTATTTTGTGTACTTTGCAGAAAGACAGTTCAGCATATTGAACTCTTCAGAACTTTTGGCTTCTTCTCCTGATATTTTTCTAATCTATCCATGTTTTGTTTTACACTGAGCCACAGCTTGACGTCATGATGCAAAACTCTGATGCATATAATTTAAGAAAAAAATATTTATTCCCCAATCAATACATTTTTTGTTTTTGTTCTTACATCACGTCATTATTCATGTGCAACCTCCTCATCTTTATTTTTAGACTTTTAAAATGATTTTTTAACTAAATCTGTACTGACCAGTGAACAGTGTATTATGTACATGCTGCTTTGATCCTGAGAACTGAGAGAGTAACTTGGACATTTAATAAGTTTTCACAATACAATCTGCACCGTATTCTATACTTGATCAACATGAAACACAAGCATGAAAAACTTACATCCCCACCAATGTTTGTCATTTTGCAGAAAAATAAAAAATCACTAAGTTTCTCCTGATAATTGAAACACTAATTAGTTATTCATTCATTTTCTTCCGCTTTATCCGCCGCAGCAGGTCACGGGGAGCTGGAGCGTATCCCAGCTGGCATAGGGAGTGAGGCGGGGGAAACTCCGGGCACGACGCCAGTGTGCAGCGGAGCCACACACAAAGACAGACAACCATTCACACTCACACACTACTGGCAATTAATGTTTGAATAATTGTTAATTTAAAAAACTCTAAATGTTAGTAAATAATACTACTAATACTAATAATAATATATAATAATATATATAATATATATATGTATAATAATAATAATACTCTAAATACTAGTACATGGGATATGCTTATTTCTTTTAAAGTTAGCTAAATAGCTTCCTGCAGTATTTCAGTACCATTAATATTAGTATTCAAAAAAATTACCTAAATAGCCAATTTTTTTTGGAAAAATTCATTGTTCAATTTAAAGTTTAAAGCACAGACTACATACGTAATACCCCATGACGTATTAGTCCCATTTTATACTGATGACTCCCGCGTTGCTGCCTTCTTCTTTTTCTTTTTCTTCCTTTTGCCAGACTTGACATCAGCCTGTCCTGCGTCAGGTATTGGGTTAACATCTGTCTCAATAGCTTCAGGTTGTTCTTCTGTAGGTGCAGCTTTCTTCTCACAGGTGGATGAACAGCGTGGCGTCACAAACACGTCTCTGTGGTACAGCAAATAGCAAAGGTGATCATTTGTATTAAAATAATTTAAAGGTTTGTGCTCATCATGTGTTATTTAATTTAATTGTGGCTAAAACTAATGTGATTAAAGCTCTTCATGTGGTGCAGCCAGTTAAATTTTAAATACTATTTTCTTAAGATTATAACATTACATTTTATATGGATGTATAACTGTATTTCTCTTGTCTCACATTTTGATGATTCTTAGTCTCTTCTTGGTCTTTTCTACTTTTTTTTTACTTTCTTCTGTTCTGATCCATGTTTCTGGGTCATTATACAAAGTGATGTGACTGAATGGGACGCATTAATTTAATGAAGCACCATGAGCAGGACTAAATCAGTGAGAGGATCTCTGGTATGTTTACAGTTCAACACCCAGCTGTACACCCCAGCATTTACCTTATTTGACCCACTGAATTCTGCTTTTTTCCAGAATCGCCGTGTTTCTCCAGCAGAGCCACAAAGAAACCATGTGTGCGGGTTTTGGTGGGGCTGGCACGTAGACACTGAGTGAGCGGTTGCAAGCCTCGTTCGGGCCACTGAGAAAGCAAAGGAACCAACCTGGAGGAGAAAACAGCATATAGGGAACAAATCCATTTAAGATGATATCATGAGTACAACACGGATGGCGGGATGATAACAAATCTTTAAATTAGCCTAAGGTTTTACTCAGAATAGAATGAATAGTCAAGTCTTGAAATACAATTCAAACCACAGGGCAGTTGTAAACAGACTTTGGTCACTTGGCTCAGTTAGCAAATATTAAAAAAGTCAAAACTTGCTGGTATGAAAACCTTGGAAGCTTTATTAGATGATCTTCTGCTACCTGAAATGTGGGTTCTGTTGTAGACAGGCTGATATAACTTCCTCGTTTTCTTGACTGTGAATGGAACAGGTGGAGTACACCAGACGCTTCAGTCCAGGGAAGCTCAGGCCGTGGTTCAGGCAACGCAGCTGGAAGGAGGCCAAAGAGGCGAGGCGAGCCTGGGTCGCCTCAGAGTCAGCAGAGGAGGAACCGTCCTGGAGACACACCATACCTGGACCGGACACACACAGATTTAACAAGTCATAATTTGATCCTAATATGTTTACAGGATGACTGGTAAAGGTACAGTACCGGTACTCTTCAACATGCAAGAGCAATTGGTTCCAAGACCCTGTTCATAAACTGCAACATCCCACGACCTACCCTGACCTACTTCCAGGGTAGGTCAGGGCCGTTTCAACTACGGTCATTGAAATGTAGATAGCACTGACCACACCCCACAGGGTTAATAAGCTGGGACAAGACCAGCCACCTTCAGAACTGAAGAAGTCTCTCGGATGAGAGACGAAACATCTTCAAGAAACTTTCTTAAAGTCCAGTGGATTGACTTGAACAGCTTTGGATAACCATGACCTGGATAACTGAGAACCTACACATCTTGTGATAGGATGTGATTACATTACCATAAGCTGAATGAATCACTGGACTGTATAGAACTATAATACATGTTCCACCGGCTCACTGCAATGACAGGTCATCAGACACCTGCTAACATTATAACCAGGTGCAGGTGCATACCTGATCCACTGCAGGACGGATCCAAAAGGATATACTCCACATCCTTATACTGTGGGCTGTTGGGCTCTGTCTTCAGGAAGTCCTGGTTGGCCAGCTGCTGACAGATGACCCCAGCTCGGAGTAGGAGAGTGGACATAGTAGCCAGTCGCTTGGCATCCAAATCGAAGGCGAACAGCCTGCCCCTGTTCTTCATTAAGGCTGCCAGGTGGCTGGACTTGTTTCCAGGGGCGGCGCAGGCATCGATGACCTGACTGCCAGGTGGAGGGTTGAGGAGGTGCGCGGGCAGGCAGCTGGCTTTGTCCTGCAGAATGATGTGGCCAGCCTTGTACAGGAAGTGGTCGTGAAAATCAGTTTTCGGAGAGAAGACCAACAGCTCAGGGAGGTCCATGTCCCTCACAAACTCCTTCTCCTTCAGGGTGAAGTCATCCAGTCTGGAGGCCTGTCCCAAGTAGGAAAAGCCATCCCTCTTACAGTAGTCCACCACATCCTCTATAGTGGTCTTCAGGGTGTTCACACGGACATATCTGGGCAGCTGGTCCCCAGCGTGCCGCTGGACACTGGTCGGGAGCAAATCTTCATTTTTACTGACCTTCTGCTTCACCTTCATGCGGGCCAGCGCCGCCTGCAGTCTGGGGCGATGCTTCATCATCATGGCCTTCCAGGAGCCTCCGCATTTCAACCCCTGGCCCAACAGCAGGTCGTACACCAGCACCTTGGCCAGGTGCATGCGCATCTTAGTTTGTTTCAGCAGCTTGGTGGACTCGATGATCTCTTCCAAGATAGAAGAAAACCGTTGGGTCTCACAAACCAATGCAAACATCTGCTTGATGTTTACGTATTCACTGTCGTAAACAAGAGTTTTCAGCGCACCCTGCTTCTTCTCAGCTTTCTCCAGGATCTCAGCGGCTTTCAGGTACAGAGCCATGGCGACAGGGTTCGGCTTCACCGTTTGCCTGTAAGCGGGACGCCTCCGTGTCAATCGGCTGGTGTTCGGCCTGACATTCCTCTGGCCCTGCAGGACCTTCCTCTTCTTTACGCAGGAGATTTAAAAGAAAATTATTCTGAGTCAGTTCTTGTAAAAGCAGCTTTACGATTTACGAGAGACAATCCACATGGCAGACGGAGCGTCTTCACTCCGGAAGAATAAGGTGAGACGCACTGTTGTGACGTCAGAGTGTAGGCAGCCAGTCATTTGCAAACTGATGATTGACGTCATTCATGCGACTGTCCCGCCCCTCAGAACCAAAGGCGGTTTTAACGGGCTTCAAATTCTTCTGTTTACACGAAATAGACACAACGGACATTAAACTTCCTGTCATCCTGAAAGCCAGGGGACGCTACAACGGTTCCACCTGACCATGAAGTCCATGCTGTGGAAGCATCAGCACAATTCAGAGAAGAATTGGGATGACAGTGTCCCTTTTGTGTGGGTTTGCTGCCCATGAAGCTGTTCAAGAATTATTAGGGTTCAGTCATGCTGAGCTGGTTTTTGGACGTGACGTTAGAGAAATTACGTAACAGCTGAGTTCACCACAAAAGAGTACTGTATTCCTGACTGTGGTTAAATTCTTAGGCATCTTCTCCAGCAGGCCTGTTCTTTAGTAAGGGACTCCCTGGATGAGGCAGCGTTATGATCACAAAGCAGTTACGCCTGTTTCAGCCAGGTGACAAAGTTCTGCTCCTTCTACCTGGTTCTCTCTCCACTAAATTTTTCTCAAATGCTGTTGAGAAGAAGCTGACTGACACAAATTATGTGATTAAAACTCCCGATTCCACACAAACTACCAGCCTGTCAAATCGTATGCTGAAGCCTTACCACTCCAGGGAACATGAAAAGGAGTCCATAACTAGAGAGGTAGAAGTTTGCAAGATTGAGCAACAACAAATGCTGTCTAATCTCTCTCACGGATTGGCTAACCTTTCTCTCAGCCAAAGGGATAACATCAGCATCTTATACAAGAGTAGCTTGAATTTTTTTGTGACATACCTTTCAAGTTATCTTTGAAAAGTTCAGCTATAATAAATTAGTCGGTTAATGACAGTCATTTGTCTTAAAACATAAGGCATTGGTCACAGTGATACAGAAAGCAAGAGAATTATATTTAGAAATTAACACATTAATCCGACAATCTGATCAGCACTACAAACTTCTTGACACTAATTTTAATTTCATATTATCATAAAACACAATCAAGGATAAGTTTACTTTTAATTTATGCACTTGTCATTTCTGGGTGTGCCCTCAGTGGCTGCATTCCTTTTTTTACTAATGCGTATCTTCTTCTTTTCCTTTTGGCTTTTCCCTTCAGGGGTCGCCACAGCGAATCAACCGCCTCCATCTAACCCTGTCCTTTGCATCCTCTTCTCTCACACCAACTACCTTCATGTCCTCTTTCACTACATCCATAAACCTCCTCTTTGGTCTTCCTCTAGGCCTCCTGCCTGGCAGTTCAAAACTCAGCATCCTTCTACCAATATATTCACTATCTCTCCTCTGGACATGTCCAAACCATCTCAGTCTGGCCTCTCTGACTTTATCTCCAAAACCTCTAACATGTGCTGTCCCTCTGATGTACTCATTCCTGATCCTATCCTTCCTGGTCACTCCCAGAGAGAACCTCAGCATCTTCATCTCTGTTACCTCCAGCTCTGCCTCCTGTCTTTTCCTCAGTGACACTGTCTCTAGACCAAACAACATCGCTGGTCTCACCACAGTTTTGTACACCTTTCCTTTCATTTTAGCTGAAACTCTTCTATCACACATCACACCTGACACTTTCCTCCACCCATTCCATCCTGCCTGGACACGCTTCTTCACCTCTTTTCCCCACTCTCCATTGCTCTGGACTGTTGACCCCAAGTACTTAAAATCCTCCACCTTCTTGATCTCTTCTCCCTGTAACCTCACTCTTCCACTTGGGTCCCTCTCATTCACACACATGTACTCTGTCTTACTGCGGCTAACCTTCATTCCTCTCCTTTCCAGGGCAAACCTCCACCTCTCTAGCTTCTCCTCCACCTCGTCCCTACTCTCACTGCAGATCACAATGTCATCTGCAAACATCATAGTCCATGGAGATTCCTGTCTAACCTCGTCTGTCAGCCTGTCCATCACCATAGCGAACAAGAAGGGGCTCAGAGCTGATCCCTGATGCAGTCCCACCTCCACCTTGAACTCCTCTGTCACACCTACAGCACACCTCACCACTGTCTTACAGTCCTCATACATGTCCTGCACCGCTCTAACATACTTCTCTGACACTCCAGACTTCCTCATACAATACCACAGTTCCTCTCTGGGCACCCTGTCATAAGCTTTCTCCAGATCTACAAAAACACAATGCAGCTCCCTCTGGCCTTCTCTGTACTTCTCTATCAACATCCTCAAAGCAAATACTGCATCTGTAGTACTCTTTTTTGGCATGAAACCATACTGCTGCTCACAAATGCTCACTTCTGCCCTTAGTCTAGCTTCCACTACTCTTTCCCATAACTTCATTGTATGGCTCATCAGCTTTATTCCTCTGTAGTTGCCACAACTCTGCACATCTCCCTTGTTCTTAAAAATGGGCACCAGCACACTTCTCCTCCACTCCTCAGGCATCTTCTCACTATCTAAGATCCTGTTGAACAACCCAGTCAGAAACTCTACTGCCACCTCTCCTAGACACTTCCAAACCTCTACAGGTATATCATCAGGACCGACTGCCTTTCCACTCTTCATCCTCTTCAGTGCTCTCCTCACTTCATCCTGGCTAATCTTTGCTACATCCTGGTCCACAACAGTCACCTCTTCTAGTCTTTGTTCTCTCTCATTTTCCACGTTCATCAACTCCTCAAAGTACTCTTTCCATCTTCCCATCACACTGCTGGCACCTGTCAATAGACTTCCATCCCTATCCTTAATCACCCTAACCTGCTGCACGTCCTTCCCATCTCTATCTCTCTGTCTTGCCAGCCTGTATAGATCAGTCTCTCCCTCCTTACTGTCCAACCTAGCATACAAGTCATCATAAGCTTCTTGTTTGGCCTTTGCTACCTCTACCTTCACCTTACGCTGTATCTCCCTGTACTCCTGTCTACTCTCCTCAGTCCTCTCAGTGTCCCACTTCTTCTTAGCTAACCTCTTTCTTTGTATACACTCCTGTACCTCCTCATTCCACCACCAAGTCTCCTTATCTACTTTCCTTCCAGATGACACACCAAATACTCTCCTACCTGTCTCCCTGATCACATTAGCTGTAGTTGTCCAGTCATCTGGAAGCACCTCCTGACCACCCAGAGCCTGTCTTAACTCCTTCCTAAAGGTCATGCAACACTCTTCCTTTTTTAGCTTCCACCATTTCGTCTTCTGCTCTGTCTTTGTCCTCTTCATCTTCCTCACCACCAGAGTCATCCTACACACCACCATCCTATGCTGTTTGGCTACACTCTCACCTACCACTACTTTACAGTCACTGATCTCCTTCAGGTTACATCGTCTACACAAGCTGTAGTCTACCTGTGTGCTCCTACCACCACTCTTATAGGTCACCCTATGTTCCTGCCTCTTCTGGAAAAAAGTATTCACTACAGCCATTTCCATCCTTTTTGCAAAGTCAACTACCATCTGTCCTTCTGCGTTCCTCTCCTGGATACCAAACCTGCCCATCACTTCCTCATCACCTCTGTTACCTGCACCAACATGTCCATTGAAGTCTGCACCGATGACAACTCTCTCACTTCTAGGTATGCTCTGCATCACTTCATCAAAGTCCAACCAGAATTTCTCCTTCTCCTCCAGCTCACATCCTACCTGTGGGGCATACCCACTAACAACATTGAACATCACACCTTCTATTTCTAGCTTCAGACTCATCACTCTATCCGACACTCTTTTTACCTCCAGGACATTCCTAACAAACTCCTCCTTCAAGATAACTCCTACTCCATTTCTCTTCCTATCTACACCATGATAGAACAACTTGAACCCTGCTCCTAAACTTCTAGCCTTGCTACCTTTCCACCTGGTCTCCTGGACACACAGTATGTCTACCTTCCTCCTCTGCATCATGTCGACCAACTCTCTACCTTTTCCTGTCATAGTTCCAACATTCAGCGTCCCTACTCTTAGTCCTATACTCTTGGCGCTCCTCTTCTCTTTCTTCGTGCGAACGCACTTTCCTCCTCTCCTTCTTCGACCAACAGTAATCCAATTTCCACCGGCGCCCTGTAGGTCAACAGCGCCGATGGCGGTCGTTGTTAACCCGGGCCTCGACCGATCCGGTATGGAAGTCATATGTTTGATTCGCATCTTTGATTTGGCAAAAGTTTTACGCCGGATGCCCTTCCTGACGCAACCCTCTGTATTTATCCGGGCTTGGGACCGGCACAATAAGACACTGGCTTGTGCCCTCTTGCGGCTACATTATTTACTAATGCGTATCTAAGGTGTTGTAAATCCAGTAGGTAGACCCTGTCATAGTGACATATTCAGGGCCAAAATACTAATCTACACTGATTTAGTCACGTTTTTGAGAATTGCCCAATCCAAGTATGTGTTGTTGTGTCAGTATTTGCACAAGATTACCATAAGATTAAACCCTTTTTCAAACCAACTCTGAAAGCTGTAATATTGACAAATATTGCAAGATAATGAGTAATTATTAACTGCAGTATGTTATCAGTGATTGTCAATTTTTTATCACATATGTGCTCAAAAGAAAACAGTTCTCACAAACTAGGATGTGCTTTATGCTTATCAAAACCCAGGATTTGTGTGCAACAGTCACTCGGGGCGTATCGGTAACATATCAGTGACTGGAAGAACAGATTATGTTCTCGCCATCTGTTTATCTCTATTCAATCTCATTCCACAAAAAGGTGAAGTGATGATTCAGGGAACCGTAACATATGAGCAAGGCATAACTTTAGATCTTCTTCTTCTTCTCCTTTCAGCTTTTCCCTTCAGGGGTCACCACAGCGAATCAGTTGCCTCCATCTAACCCTG
Organism: Antennarius maculatus; assembly: GCA_013358685.1. Taxonomy (NCBI): domain Eukaryota; kingdom Metazoa; phylum Chordata; class Actinopteri; order Lophiiformes; family Antennariidae; genus Antennarius; species Antennarius maculatus. The sequence continues at coordinate 14,056,788 of CM023607.1, read as the reverse complement.
TGTTCTGCATCCTCTTCTCTCAACTACCTTCTTTCACTACATCCATAAACCTCGTCTTTGGTCTTCCTCTAGGCCTCCTGCCTGGCAGTTCAAAACTCAGCATCCTTCTACCAATATATTCACAATCTCTCCTCTGGACATGTCCAAACCATCTCAGTCTGGCCTCTCTGACTTTATCTCCAAAACCTCTAACATGTGCTGTCACTCTGATGTACGCATTCCTGATCCAATTCCTTCCTGGTCACTCCCAAAGAGAACCTCAGCATCTTCATCTCTGCTACCTCCAGCTCTGTCTCCTGTCTTTTCCTCAGTGACACTGTCTCTAGACCAAACAACATTGCTGGTCTCACCACAGTTTTGTACACCTTTCCTTTCATTTTAGCCGAAACTCTTCTATCACACATCACACCTGACACTTTTCTCCACCCATTCCATCCTGCCTGTAGACGCTTCTTCACCTCTTTTCCACACTCTCCACTGCTCTGGACTGTTGACCCTAAGTGCTTAAAATCTTCCACCTTCTTGATCTTCTCCCTGTAACCTCACTCTTACACTTTGGTCCCTCTCATTCACACACATGTACTCTGTCTTACTGTGGCTTACCTTCATTCCTCTCCTTTCCATGACAAACCTCCACTCTCTAGTTTCTCCTCCACCTATTCCCTGCTCTCAATACAGATCACAATGTCATCTGCAAACATCATAGTCCGTGGAGATTCCTGTCTAACCTCGTCTGTCAGCCTGTCCATCACCATAGCGAACAAGAAGGGGCTCAGAGCTGATCCCTGATGCAGTCCCACTTCCACCTTGAACTCCTCTGTCACACCTAGAGCACACCTCACCACTGTCTTGCACCACCGCTCTAACATACTTCTCTGCCACTTCAGACTTCCTCATACAATACCATAGTTCTTCGTTGGGCACCCTGTCATAAGCTTTCTCCAGATCTACAAAAACACATTGCAGCTCCCTTTAGCCTTCTCTGTACTTCTCTATCAACATCCTCAAAGCAAATACTGCATCTGTAGAACTCTTTTTTGGCATGAAACCATACTGCTGCTCACAAATGCTCACTTCTGTCCTTAGTTTAGCTTCAACTACTCTTTCCCATAACTTCATTATATGGCTCATCAGCTTTATTCCTCTGTAGTTGCTACAAACTCTGCACATCTCCCTTGTTCTTAAAAATGGACACCAGCACACTTCTCCTCCATTCCTCAGGAATATTCTCACTATCTAAGATCCTGTTGAACAACCCAGTCAGAAACTCTACTGCCACCTCTCCAAGACACTTCCATACCTCCACAGTTATATCATCAGGACCGACTGCCTTTCCATTCTTCATCCTCTTCAATGCCCTCCTAACTTCATTTGGACTAATCCTTGCTACTTCCTGGTCCACAACAGCTACCTCTTCTAGTTCTTGTTCTCTCTCATTTTCCTCGTTCCATCTTCCCATCACACTACTTGCAACTGTCAATACACTTCCATCCCTATCCTTAATGACCGAAACTTGCTGCACATTATTCCCATCTGTTTCTCTGTCTTGCCAACCTGTATAGATCAGTCTCTCCCTCCTTACTGTCCAACCTAGCATACAAGTCATCACAAGCCCCTTGTTTGGCCTTTGCTACCTCTATTTTCATCTTACGCTGCATCTCCCTGTACCTTTGTCTACTCTTCGGGGCGGCAGTGGCTCAGCGGTAGAGCAGATGTCTTGAAGACAGATCGCCCAGCCATCGGTGGATCGATTCCCGCTCCCGCCAGAACATCTCCGGAGTGTGAGCTGATGGTAGGAGGTGTCAGCTCACCTCCCAGCCACCCTTGAGCAAGGCACCGTCCCCCCTACAAGCTGCTGTATTGGGGCGCACTCCAGGAAGCTGCTGCCTGTCACTCTGCCTCCCGATGTACAGCTTGATGTTGTTGTTGTTATTGTGTATGTACTAACTGCTTGCTTACAGGCCCCCTTGTGTGCTGTGGTCTGTACATACTGACTGTGAAAAACTAACACAAAAAATGTACACCCGAGTGACAAATGTAATTTCCCCCAGGGGATCAATAATAAAGTACATCTTCTTCTCCTCGGTCCTCTCAGTGTCCCACTTCTTCTTAGCTAACCTTTTACTGTGTATACACTCCTGTACCTCCTCATTTCACCACCAATCTAATTTGGTGGAGGAATGGTAATTTATCTAATTTTCTTCCAGATGAAACACCAAGTACTCTTCTTCCTGTCTCCCTGATCACATTAGCTGTAGTTGTCCAGTCATCTGGAAGCACCTCCTGATCACCCAGAGCCTGTCTTAACAACTTCTTGAAAGTCATGCAACATTCTTCCTTTTTCAGCTTCCACCATTTTGTCCTCTGCTCTGCCTTTGACCTCTTCATCTTCCTCACCACCAGAGTCATCCTACACACCACCATCCTATGCTGTTTGGCTACACTCTCGCCTGCTACTTTGCAGTCATTGATCTCCTTCAGATTACACCATCTACACAAGATGTAGTCTACCCATGTGCTACTATCTCCACTCTTGTAAGTCACCCTATGTTCCTGCCACTTCTGGAAGAAAGTTTTCACTATAGCCATTTCCATCATTTTTGCAAAGTCAACTACCATCTGTCCTGCATTCCCTTCCTGGATACCAAACTTGCCCATCACCTCCTCTGTTTCCTGCACCAACATGTCCATTGAAGTATGCACCAATGACAACTCTCTCACTTCTGGGGATTCTCTGCATCACTTCATCAAAGTCCAACCAGAATTTCACCTTCTCTTCCAGCTTACATCCTACCTGTGGAGCATACCCACGAACAACATTGAACATCACACCTTTGATTTCTAGCTTCAGAGTCATCACTCTATCTGACCTCCAGGACATTCCGTACAAATTCCTCCAAGATAACTCCTATTCCATTTCTCTTACTATCTACACCCTGGTAAAACAACTTGAACCCTGCTCCTAAACTTCTAACCTTGGTACCTGTCCACCTTCCTCCTCTGCATCATGTTAACCAACTCTCTACCTTTCCCTGTCATAGTTCTAACATTCATTCGTCCCTACTCTCAGTCCTACACTCTTGGCGTTCCTCTTCTCTCTCTTCCTACAAAGACACTTTCCTCCTCTCTTACTTGTAAAAGGAGATTATTTAATCTTTTCTCATCACAAGTCTTTCGTTTTCTTCAAATGATTACCAGATCCAAACATAAAATCAACATACTGACACTGACATTATGGAGTTTTTGTTTTGGGAAAGAATCCTATTTCTAAAAAAATCTCACCTAACATCAGTATACACAAATTTTGAATTAGTTGTGATGATCATCTTCCTTTGCCCAATATTCTTGAGCTTTCTTATGGACAATTACACTAGTGATTCCAGACATTTCCATGAAAATGTGTGAATGTACGTTTGACTGCAATAACTTGCTGAGTGTTATTTTCTCTATCTTAGTTATTTTATTGGTCAGTTTTTATTATTTTTATTCTTTTCCATCTCATACACTCAGGATAAACAACCAAATTGGTTTTATTAGCTTTTTATTTTTTTGAAAGCAACTCTGACAGCTCAGATGGTACATGGTAAAAAAAACACATCAACATTGGAATTACAAATTTGGGGAATTTGGAAAGTATACTCAGACAATTTCACAATAATGGTTTTGTACAAAACCAACTTCATTACATCTTTGAAAAATTTCATGTCAAGACAGAAGAGGTCAACCGACATGCTAATTTTGGGGTTCCTTACTACCATATGAACCATCATTACTAAGAAACTAATTGTCGCTGAACTTCAAATTTAGCTGCTTTAAAATCTATGTCCAATGTCAAACTAAGATGCAAAGCAATCAGCACCCATCATACATTAGTTAAAAAACAAAGGCAGTCCAAAAAACATTTAAGGATCTTTTTCATGTAATATTCAACCATTCCTGATCACTATGAAATAAAAATAAATAGGAAAGACTAAACAAACACTTGACAAAACTTTGTAAATGTGCAGTTCATTCAGTTTACTGACCAACAAACAACAAAACACACAATCTTCACTCATAGTTGCACATCATACAAAATAAATTAATAGTATAGAAAAGCTCGCAAAAATACACAACCATTTTCAGTAACCAGCAATATAAATTCTCCATAAACGTGGGGTGATGCATAGAACTGGAGCATCTTTCAACTTCTATGAATTTAACTGCGTTTTGTTTCATTTGAGTCAAAGCCTGTTATTTACAAAGTCAGAAAACCTTAAATCCAACACTTAACCATGCTTACACATTTATTCTCCTGTGGCTCGAACAAGTTTGCAGCTGTAAACAAAAAGGACATTATTCCTTATCATTGTTCTGGGCTGCAGGTTTTGAAGGCATCTTAACTCATCATTCAGATTACACTTAGTGTTCAATTCAGATCAAATACAAAATGTCTTTATTACATATAGTATTGTTTTGGGAAAGTGGTTCAGCTACATTGTGTGATTTGAGAAGCTTCCTTTCACACAAGTTATACAAGCTCACTATAATCAGAATTCCAGCATGACACTTTCTGATCAACTATTCTCGTTTTTATTATTAATATACTTGGCTGCTGTGGACTAATTCTCCAAATAAATTATGCTATCATTACCAGTTGTTTTAATTTCATGTTTGAAGAAACTTTACTGAGGGGCATCTAGTCACATGGATAGTGTGCTATGGGTCCAAGTGTGCTACATTTTCCAATATGGAATTATTCCAAGGCATAATAAAGAGAAATGAAACTTAATTCCAACTTGAATTATCAATGTTTGGTCACACAGCTTTGCTTTTTAACTGTCTTTGCCTTGAAATTGTTTTTGTACAGAAGAAGTCTCTCAGTGGTATGAGGTGGCAAGTGGTTCCTCTTCGCTCTTAGAATAGACGCTGCCATTGGACACAGACGGTCAAAGCCCCCGGAGGTGGCCGGTACAGCCAGAAGCTTCTTGGCGATACTCTGGAGCTGGGGGAACCGACTGGCAGATTTCCAGTACAACAGGCTGGAGTTGTTTTCCAGCGGTGCTTCTGATAGGTAGCGATCAAGCTCGGACAACTTCAAGGTCTTTGCAGATGGCTGCAGGAAGTTAAAAATGGACTTGCGCTTAAGGTTGCTTTCTCCAATTCCATTGCAGCTGTTATCATCCGAGCTGAAAGCAGGTGCCTCTGTCAGCATGTCAGTCTCCTCTTCTCTATTCTGCTTGTTATTCAGCTCTTTGCTTGCCTGGTCTTCATTTGCCTCTGCAGAAGGAGAGGCCGAGGCCTCCATACTTCTTAATGCAGTTTCCACAATGGCGCAAGCTTCAGACTTAGATGGTGGCTTTAGGAAAGCAGTGTTGTCCTCAAGACTGGTGTCAGAAAATGGCTGAAAAGAAAGTTTTTTGAGCTGGTCTGAGATTTTCTGAGGGTGAAGAAGTAAGATGTGTAGTATTTTCTTTGAGATACTCAAAGATGTAACATATCACTGTGCATTAAGTAATACATAATGGACATGAAATGCTGTTTAACAAACAAAACAACCATGTCTGTTGTCCATTCCAGTACCTGTAGTTTTATCCTGGGGTCGAGCACTGAAGCTAGTATCTTGTCCTTCTGGTGAATCATTGTTTGGAAGTGTTTGTGCAGGCCTGTGCGAAGGGCCTTGTTGAAGTGAGTGTAGTTAGTGGTGAGGCTCTCCAAGGTCTTATCAAGACCAACGAGGGAAGGTATTATATACGAGTAGGTCAGTCCATTTCCTTGCAGGACCTGCATTAGACGAAAATGACTAGCATTATCTTAACATGAGACAAAATTTCTGGGAGAAGTTCAAGACAAAACAATCTGTTGCACTCTACATAAAAACATGGAACACACCATTGTACTATTAATAGAAAGATTTAGTATTCCCCCAAACAATGGAAGTATCTGAGGTGTTCTTCATAAAGCATGCATCCTTCATTGAAGATTTTCATATGAAGTTTTCATTAGATATCTTTTTACCTGCAAGGCCTCCTCAAAGGGCTCAAGGTGAGCCAGAATGTCAATCACTTGATCCCTCTTGACCATAACCAGAGGCGGCGCACTCGATGTGTCCAAAGCCTCAATGCGTGCCTGAGCTAGAATGATCATGGTGGCGCTCCAGGCAGACTCTTGCACCATACAGCGTAAAGACAGCAACATGGCATTCCAACGCCAGTTACTTGATGAAGGGCACAGGGACACATTGTACTCCTTCATCAAAGCCTAATCAATAAAATTATTAGAAAAAAAAAGACCAATTTTAAACAATTCAAGAAATGAATACTTCATGTATCTTTAATCATGTCTGAAAACCAGTAAGTATCTGCATACAACAAAAAACAAACATCTGTCAAGTGTGCAAGCATAGAAATATTTTTGTAAAGCATTCTGACAAACAAAAAAACAATACACTTCAGAGTAAACTATGCTTGCAACATAAACTCTGAGGTGTTTGTTAATTTTTCTTACCTCACTCCAGTAGGTGTTGCTCCTAAAAAAAGCCACCACATTGTGGACCTGCAAAAGCAGGTTTTCAACAACCCTGGAGTTCTTCAGTGCTTCTTTAATCACAAGCTGCAGCAGGTTGGCCACACAGGCGGTCTGTGTTCCAAAGCTGATCTCCGAAAAAGGAGATTCTGTGTCAGACATCTGGTTTGAAAGATATGCCACCATTTCATCTTTGTCCATCTCTGCTCTGTTGTATGAACACATGATCTTGTAATCGCAAAACAGATTGCTCCGAGTCAGGGTTACTTTGGCCTTGTTGGTGAGTACATAGCCAATGCTGGGTGGTAAGATGCCGAAGCTCAGCATCACACCTTCAAGCTCATTGGCCACAGCGGTGCTAACATTTTTGTTGCTGAGGTGACGAAAGGCCACAATGGGACGGCGGACCTGCCAGGAATCACTGATAAAGTGGAGTTGAACGATGATAATGAGCTCCTCTGCTGGTTTAGATTGATTCCCCGCCCAGAGGTCTAAGGTGACATGAATTGCATCATCTTTGTTTTTCGCAAAGCAAGCTTTAAGGTCACGGATAAGTTGAGGTTTGAAGGTTCTCTCCACTTCATCGTAAAGCTGCTGGCCCAAAACACGATGAGAAAGCCTGTGGTATTCAGGGACGATTGTATTCATGAATGACCTGAAGCCTGCGCCTTCAACAAAACTGTGGGGAACAAAAAGGGATTAGTTTGCATGGTGACTTAATGAATGACATGTTGGCTGAATGTTTCAAATTAATGACGAGATACATAAACATAGAAACAACAACTTTTCTTCAACTGCATAAATATAACAAATGCACAAAAGTAATTGCGTTCTGAGCTGTGTTTGGTAATGGAACACCACCCACAGATTGCTGAGCAAAAGTTGGGCACCATAAAGAGTTTGCACAAAATAACAACACTGTAAAAGTAACTAGCAGAATAAGGCACCTGAGCGGCAACATATCTTCAGCGACCATCCTCAGAGCTGCCTTAACAAACTTTTCGTGGTCCACTGATGCAGCACCTGAGCTGGAGCTGGGACTGGAACTAGAACTTGGACGTGAAGGGGGACTCGGGGAGGAGAACTCTCTAGTGGACGCTGATGATTGTGGAGGTGGAACAACTGTCACTGGCTTGAGTTTTTGAGGCTCGTTCAGCTTCTTCTCTTTCTCTGGAGCCGCCTGCAGCAAAGCCAAAGTATTGATGGTGAAACTTATCAGCTAAACTTAGAAAAAAATATTAAGACTGAGATCTACTTTACTGATCCCCACAGGGAAATTATTGGCACATTCTAGATCACACTGTTAGTTCAAAATGTATGCATATATACAGTGCGTACAGGTCCATAACACACAAACACAAGGGGCTTGTAAGCACGCAGTGGAGGGGGTGGAGTGTAGAGTGACAGGCAGCTCCATTGTGGTGCGCCCCTAATGAGCAGCTTATAAAGGGGATGGCATCTTGCTCAAAGGCGCCTCGGCAGTGCTCGCTTCGAAGTGTGAGTTGACACCTTCCACTGTCGGCTCACACTCCGAAATGACTGGGCGGGAGTGGGAATCGAACCGCCGATCCTGTGATCATTGGACGACCTGCTCTACCGCTGAGCAACTGCCGCCCATATTTATTCACACATCCAAGAGACTGGTAGTTAAACTATAGTTGGGCTTTAAAATCTGAATTATTCTACTGAGTATGTAAAAGAGATCAGAAGGAAAACATCTATAGTAAGCTTACCACATGACCTACTGGGTCAGTGTCTAATACAACGTCACACTTGAAGTCAACCTGTCAAACACAATGTCAGTGGACAGTGAACAATAATATTTTAATGCAAATATTAAAAAAACACAACAGCTTTTCTGTCAATAATTGAACCAACAGATCACATTTTAAATAGTATAGTTGTAGACTTTTAATACATTCAGCAAGGAGCTTTATCCTTATATTTTGCAATCAAAGTGTAAACAACAGACATTTTACTTGTAAACCTACTATCTATTAAAATTTTGCTAACAATGAGAAACAAAAGCATTTGTGAAAATAGTTGATATGTGCTTAAAACATTGAGCCTGACATACAAAGCTTATCTCAGTAAGTACTGTACCTCTCCTTCCATAAACTGTTGAATATCAAGGGAAACGCTGTCAGTTTCATCTTTGTAAAGGCCAATCTCTACTTTACGTCTGATGGTGCTATGCCAGCGGTTTTTCACAGAATTATCAGTCCTGAAAGAAGAATCCCACATGACCCATGATATAAACATTCTAAATATTTCTGCAACTAAAGCATTGCTAATCGACTCACCTTCCAGGGAGCAGCCTTGCAATTTCAGCCCACCGATTCCCCATAAGGGTCTGGGCTTTGTAAATGATAAGATCTTCTTCATTGGTCCAGGAGCTTTTTTTGACAAGCGGATCAAGGTGGTTGTGCCAGCGTTCACGACACTGTTTTCCCACTCGTCCAGTCAGGTGCTTGGCGATCAAAGGCCATTGTCTGAGGCCATACTTGCCCACCAGCTCCACAATCTGTCAGAGCAAATCATTAGTAAACCAAGGAAACAGATGTGTTGAAGCCAAATCTACAGTCACATATTTTGAGGTACATACATACTGTATAATACATACATACATTCACATATTACACTCGTACATACACATATCTGTATGTATGTACGAGTGTAAAGACAACTTCCCCGTAGGGGGATCATTAAGGTTGACTTTCTTTCTGTCTTCTTTCTTTTCTATAATTTTTTCACCTTGTCATCTTCCTCTTTGGACCAGAAGCCTTTGACTCTTTCAGGATCCACATGTTCTTTCCACCGTCGCATACACTGTATTGCTGTGCGCCCCTGTCAAAGCAAGAAGAAAAGGTTTTAATGTCCAAGATGAAAATGATTCAAGAAAGAAATATTTGTTAGAATTAAAAGTTCAACAGCATGAAAGGCACAACGATGCAAGTCTTTGAGTTTCCTCACTAAAATAATTCAGACTCCTTCGTTCTAGCTTTCCCAAATGATTCTGCTGATAACTTACTGGCAAAAAATTTGATATGGAATTCCAGTCCTTTTTTCCAAAGTTGCTGATCAGGATTTTGAGATTTTCATCCTAGTGAAAAATCAAGTCAATTAATACAAACTTTAAGGACAGCTTTCAACCACAAGTAAACATGAACTCACACCATTTCTGTTGACATTATCTGGCAATTAAATCCATCAACAAAAACATCTGAAGCAATTTAAGAAATAGTTCACGGCTCTGCCTTAGATGTTCTGACTTCTTTTCATGCATCATGACATTTCAGTTAATGTAATCAACTACACACACACTTACTACAAACAACATCATCTGACTGGACCTAATGAATGTGTTCGATAACCGTATCAGCGTGCTGTACAGACAGCAGTGTTTTGACTCACCTCTTCCTGAGTCCAATTACAGTCAGGCTTACTACCATCACTCTTCTCTCCTGTGTCTGAGTCAGTGTCAACGGACTTATTGCTATCCCCACTTTCTTCCATACTGCAACCAAACACACAACCAATAATTAAACACTTAAGACCAAACTTCAATAGATTATCAAAAGTGAAATGACAATCGAGACTAATTCTACATTTTGGAAAGCAGAGTTTACATTTATTAATTATTTTAGGTTTATAGTAACATATGGTTGATGTAGAAAATATAATCCACTCTACTTTAATTACTGTATATAGATCTCAGTGTTCTGCAATGCTTGAATTATTTATGAAGATGTATTTTTGTAATTTCTGTGTGACAAAACTACAAAGAATTTAGGTTAATGAATGGATTAAGTTTTTTTTTTTAAATATTTATTTTAATGTTGAGTTCCAACTGTACTTCAGAAGTTTTTTAACAGGTCTACTAATTACTACATTATGCCTGACATGCCCAGGAAATGCATTTGTCCCTTGAATATAAAGATAGGTGTTTGACTGAGGGACTTTGCATATAATTCTGACGTTCCTCACGATGTTTCGCATTGCCATGTGATTTTTTAAAAATTAATATCACATTTTGTAATTACATAATTCTGATCTCCTTTTTCTTTTGATCTCCTTTGATCTCCTTTTTTCCTTTTTACAAAACTGTAGAAATATTTCTGGATTTCTCTGTAAGGCGGCTTTGCTTTAGTTCAACGTCTTCCTATTTAAATAAAAGGGGTGCATGTCAAAAAAAATCTTCCAAAGTGGCTTCAACAACAGTATCTGGACTTTTGCATCAGATTTTTCAGCTGAATAAATAGAAGACTCGAAATGGTTCAGTTTTTGTGGCCAGTTTTTCGAATCTAACACCTGCCACACACTCTACTTTTACAAAGACAATAATGTCACCTTTTGGTTGACACTGCTAGCCGAGTATAATATGAATACAGTACACAAGTTCGAATTGGCAGTGGGGTTAATATTATGGTGTTGTGAATATTTTGCAGTAAAAGCAAGCAGATCCCAAGTTACACTTTACCAGTCTTGATTAATAATGTGGAATCCAGTTAGTAAAAATGATTTATTTTTTTTTATTAGATGACGAGACTGGTGTGCTATGTTGCCTTCCCACACATTATTCAACAGGCAACATGCCAGACAGCACCGAGCTAGCTCTAATGGTAAAAGAAAAGATGAGAGTTTGGTCTATATTAGCTGCTAAAATCCAAATTAACGATTATAAATGATAAACTTTTCACGATATAACTTGAGCGTACATTTGGTAACTCTTGAAACAGGTTTGTTGTGATTAATGTGTTAAAATTGAGTTAAAAAATCATGAACTCACGTCCCAACTTGAATGCAACTTCGGGTTAGCCAATTTAGCAAACAGGTTCCAAACACGCTTAAGGGAAACGTACGTTAGTTCAGAAAGTACAGCGCCTCCTTGCGGCTCGTGTAGGCAAATGTAACGAACCTGCCCGCCTCCTCCCAAGACGGGAACTAAACAGGCTGAGCGTTTCAGGATGATGTCGATCTCAGCTAATGCGTGAGGAATTTAACTGACTAACCATAGGGAGAACATAGCAACCCATATATTTTCTAAAATACGATCAGGCTTTTTAAAATCTACAAGGGACAAAACAACGGACTCATGCTTGTAAACAGATAAGTGTACTGGTTTGATTTGAAGTCTCTTTCAGACTTCAATAAGGGGAAGAGCACAAACACAAGTTTTTTCCGTAACATTTTCCACGTACCTGAATGCTCCCTACAGTTACCCGCGCGACGCTGGTCTCTCGCTCTACTCTAACAATGACGAATGTTCTTTCTCTGAACTGAGAGCAGGTATCCCTAACAGTGAAAACAGAGCGGTTTTTTTTCATTAATAAGGCTACACTAAAACTTGAATAACACGATTATTTAAATCTTACTACAGTTAATCGTCCAACGACAGGCGTTGATGAATTTTGAATTGTAGCAATCGAAATTTACCCGGGACTCAAGCTCAGAGGGTCTGTTCAAGAAGATCACGGTTATTGTGTAACACAGTTTCCGGAAACTGCTTAACCGACACGAGTAACCGACACTAACGGCTGTTGACGGTGTTGAGTAGTCACACTGACTTTAGAAAATTTCCCTACCATATGAAATAATAAATATGTATCGGAAGAGTCACAATAAACATTTGTAAATTTTACAAAGCCTTTTATGGAAGATAAACGAGAATTCACAAATCATTGGATTGCTAACCAATTAATGCTAGGCGAGCAGCTAAACTTTGCTTAATCCTTATAAAGTGTGACTTGTGATGTGTTTTAATATATTAAAAAAAGAACACCATGTTATGCTGCCCCAGTACAAATATGCTTTGATGTCTTGTATAGTTTTCAACAAATAGTTGCAGTTAAATATTTTAGAAATGATAATGGTCTACAATGCTCTCATTTCTCTCTCATGTGTATTAAAACAGCATAGCATGCTAACACAACAAATAATTCAATACCCATGAAAGAAAATTGAAGCAGAGAATGTTGTGGGCAAACAGCTGAAATTAAAAAAAAAAAAGTTCTTGTTGAACTTTTTTTTTTTTTTTTAAATTGTAATAATGCAATGTGTGCAAAAAAATGTTCATTTTATGTAGTTTTGTTATAATTGCTGTGTTTACAATTACCCCAGATTCCTGCATGAGCTCAAATATTGCAGATTCATGATTTATACAACTTTGAATGTATACGAACTATGATCCTTATGTAGCATAATTTTACTACTTGTTCTCTTTTTGTGTTTCAAGTTATAAGACTGACAATTAGATTATTCTAGGTTTTCCTTCCTCTTTATAGCTCTGATGTTAGCACATTTCATGTTGTTTTTTTCCTGGCTATGTGTTTAGCCTCAAGGTTTTGTTACATCCCGCCTCAAAGCAGTGATGTATTTTAATTGTCGGTGTTTGTGTGTTCTTCCGTTTGTTTATCCGTTCGTTCGTCCATTCGTTCATTTGTCCACTAGGTATCTTCGCAACTGTTGCAGATAGAAGGATGAAACAAAAAGCACATGATGACCTTGACCTTGAGAAAACTAGGTAAAGGTCAAATTTCAACTTTTGTACACTCAGGAACCGGATAAGATAGAAAGATGGGGGAGAAGGCCAGTGTGAGTAAAACTGTAGATCACAGCTAGTGCTTTGATCTACCTATGCACTAGCTTTGATCTGTGGTCAAAGCTAGTGCATACCTTTGACCCTGACCTGATACCTTTGACCCTGATGTTGCAGTCTCTGACTGCCTTGTTTTATTTAGTTTTGTTTTATGAAACTACTTTGTTTCTCATTCCTGACACAGCACCTGTGATTTCTCTTCAAAGCTAAAAAAAATGTTGTTGCTCCTATAAAGGAGTCACATCTTCCAAACATAATCTCATTGGTTCTCTTACAGCCTTGTTTAGTTTGCCTGCTCAAGTATCCATCCGTGTGTTGTCCTCGGTTTGACCGATAGATGGGGCAGTTGTGCAACAATGTTGATTCTGATCCCCAGATTTCCAGAATACAGTACATTGTTTGACTCTTTATGACCTTAATAGACTCAACTAACAGATCAAATAGGATGAATCTGATTGAAAATGAAGATCAACCTTGAGGAATCACAAATCAACTGAGAGGTACTTCATCGGCTAGATGATGGAAATCTGGGAATAATGAACAGCAGAGCTCTAGACTTGTCTATTTGATGAAAAGTGTTGGTTGGGAAGTGAAAATTGGTCTGAAAGCTCTTGAAAAGTTGCAAAATCATCCTCAATACTGTATACCTACAGTTTTAGTATAGGTTATTGATAATAGAAGCCACTGCCGTCTTTACTTTCATTCCCCCTCTCTGTCTCTTATTTACTGAAGCCTGTGTTGATGGACTTCATAACAAAATCATAAATGTTACATATTTGACATATATGTAACATATATGTTACATATTTGAATGTTGTATTGGTCATAATGTTTGGTGTTGCTGTGGTAAACATTGAAGTGTGAGGCTTTGACCTCTGTCTTACACAGTCAAACTCAGCTGCCAAGTCAGCACGGTATATCACTTCAGTTTGTCTGGGTTAATAGATGTGTAATATTTGTTTGTTTTTTTACATTCTGAAGTGTTTTATCGATCATAAAATGTACCTTACTGATGAATCAGACTGGGCAAACATTAATTAGTGTTGACTGGCATCAGTAACATGATGTGCAGAGCTGAAGTGTGTTTGGTGCCAAGGAGACTTTGATCCAGTATGAGCTCCTTTTCGTCAGCACATTACCTCTTCAAATGTGACAAAATATTGTTAGTCAAGTGTGTGTTAATATGATCTGATGTCACCTTCCTATTCTGTCGGTTAACTAGCTTCATTCAAATGTATTGAAGGTAAATATTATACTTTGAAACAAAGAGTTGACCTTTTAAGTTAGCCTTTAGAATCAAATAACTAAAATTATGCAATAAGTTCCAAATATACAAAATAAATATATAAATCTAAAACATTAAATGTAGTCTCACATGCAACTGTTCATTCAAACTCTTATGCACACAAATTTAACAACACTATTGATGTTTTTGTCTGAGTGTGTCTTTGTTTTGTCTTTTGTTAACAAAATCAATGGATGAATACAGTTTAGCCACACACACAAACACGCGTGCACACACACACACACACACACACACACACACACACACACACACACACACACTCTTTGTATACCAAACTATCAAGTGGTCACGGTTGTAATCCCTGCTGTAAGGGCATAAAGAGGACTTGATGTGATCTACCATTAGATCTACCATGTTGCATTACAAACGCAATTGATTAGTAATATCCTAATAATTCAAACTCTGAACTCCTGTTTAGAAGTGAAAAAGGTGTAAGATTGTGATGCATTAATGTGTGAGCAGTATTATTGTGTAATTTGGTTGGTGGAACAAGCTGTGGCTGCTATGAATCATATTCCGTCTACTTCATTCTTAGAAATATCGTTAAGTACAAATGGTAATGTCTTAATGTTGTCACGTAGACAGACCAGGGTAGACTTTGATGTCGTCAACATGACCTGCAAACCCTTTATGGATGATCAAAAAATATACATACTTCTGTTGTGCACACAGGTTAAATGACTCATCCAAGAGAACATCTATTTGTTTTGACAGGCATGTGATTTATTAACACATTTCATATGAACACACACATACTATACATACAATCTAAATAGTTTCGGCATCAGGCCACTATGATGACCCAACAGTCTTTACCATTAAGCTCTCTGTTTACAAGATCAGTCAGTGAATAACAGCCTGACACACAGGGTCCTAGTTCCAGAAATAAACAGACACACAAAATCAGAGCAGCTCCTGTCAGAAGGATATCCATGAATGATGTCGGCCATAAAGAAGACTACGTTTACATTTCTGTTTATAAGGAATACGAAGAGATTTCTCCTGTTGCTGGTTACATAGAAATTATTATGTCAATGAAATCAACAGCTGTTTGTGAAATGAAAAAGAAAAGGTTTTGTTTTGGAATTGGAATAGATGAGTTTCTTTATTATTGTGTGTACAACAAAACTTTCATTTTATATGTATAAATGTGATCCCGAAAATATAATGACACATTATGTCAAGCACCATAAACCACCAACTTCATTTCTAAAGCAGAGGCACATCCTGGTTAAACTAATATAATCAATTCACATGTTAGTACATAATCCTATTGCTAAGCTGCTACTGGGTATTTACAGATGGTATTTAACATGACATGAACTGTTTTTGACGCACCGCAAAACAAAACTAATGAACTAAATCATATTCTTCTATCTACAGGCTTCATCCCAGTTAAATCACAGACAACACATAACAGTCACCACCATAAACTGTCTTAATGTCCACACTGCACAGACATTTAAAATGGCCCCAAATGGAACAGTTTCTAACATTAGGACGTCATCTTGAAATTAATTTTGACGCTGTTACATGATATGATGTGCAGGAGCCCATTTACTGTTATACAAGGAATGCTTCTTTGGTGCCTTATGAAAATATGGAAATTGCTTTTAAAATATAAAGCCAACATAGTATTGTTAAATCATGATTTTTTTTTCCTCACATTTTTTTGCTGGGTTTGTTTGAGATTTTTCACTTTGTTTCCAGGATGACATCTCCTGGTTGAATGCAGTGGTGTACCTAGAGGTTAAATGTTATGTTCACACAAGAAATATTATCACTGTGAAAAAAAATAGGTCATTGAGATATACAAACCTAAGGTCTCTGTTAACCCACTGGTACAAAGCAAGTGCTATGGCAAGTAGAAGTTGTTTGCAAGTTTCTCTTGACATATGTCCATTTATTTTATCTCTTAAGGGCTTTTTTTATAGCTTTAGCTGGGATTTATGGGACTACAATAAACTACTAGGCAATAATAGCATCAATATGAGAAACAAAGTTTAAAGGTTCTACTTAACCTACAGGATTTTTTCTTACTATTTGTCCACATGTTGCTGCTTTTACATGGAATTGATTGCATAATTTGCTATTTGTGAATAAAATAAAGATGTATTTTAACTTCAGCTTAACCTAATGTTTTATTGAATCATGCCATCACCACGATAAAAAGGAAAAATGAAGGAGCTTTTACTTGAGTTGAGTCTGTGTCTTAGTTCAGGAAAATATAGCCTATAGTTTACATGTATGCTGGAAGACAACGTGCACTTTTTCTACGCATATACAGTATGCAATACAATCATGCTCCTAACAGAATGCTAGGGTTAAGTCATCCTCACATGCTGCTAATTGAAATGCAATTGAATGGAATAAAGGTGTTTGCCCTTGCTCCTGCATCTGGAGACCTCTTCATGTGTGGTGAGAGGTTCAGGTAAATCATCACAACGAATAGACCTCCAGGAAAAAGTATTCATATTTTAACTGTCACATTACTGATAGCTTTCATTTCTGGAATAACCTCAAGCAGAACAATCTGAGAATCCCTGTACTAATAAATAGATGCCATCAAGGATTTTTTCATTTGCACATGAGGAGCTCTTGTTTTCATGAGCTCTTAAGTGGGAGGAGGTGTGATCACTCGGTTCAGTGTGTCACCCTGGACAAACATTGGAACAACTAATTCCCACTTCACAGAAAGCTGTCGTCATTGGCAACAAAGGAGAAACCATTGAAGGCATTGTTGGCGCTGGCACTGGCATTGAACTCGGGGGTCCGACTCACCGAGTTAGGAACCATTTCTCTGGTGAACTCTGGATCAATATGCTGAGTGTCAGCTGGACCCCTCTGAAAGAGGAAAAACCTTTATGTGATGGACGATTGGGGGATTTCTTGTGACTGACATTCGGAGGGGTTGGGGGTTTATTAATATGTAGAGATATTTCAAAAGGCTCACACAGCTGACAAAAGACAGGCAGGCAGAAGCTACTCACCACATTAGGGTTATAAGGAGGAGTGATTCTTTTATGGTAAAGGTCGTCCCAGTTGATTGGAGAGAAAAAGATGTGGTTCTTAATTTCCAACTATACATAAAAGAAAAATAAGTTATTCATGTGTTCCTACAATTTATTACTATACTGGCACATATGAGGAAAAGCTTTAACAGCAACATAATCATTATGTGGATTTAAATTATGAGAAACTTACAGTGGAATCTATCCTAGCTTGCTACAGGTGAGAGACAGGGTATACCCTGTATGCCTCCTTCAACATCTGTCCTAAGCTCCTTCTTATGTTCTATCAGCCCGCAGTTTCCAGTGTGCTGTCATACGCCATTGTGTGTTGGGGTGGTGGTGTCAGGAAAAGAGATGTGGACCGTCTTAACAGACTCATCCGCAGAGCGGGCTCAGTGGTCGGGCTGAGCCTGGACTCTTTGGAGACAGTTCTGGGGAGCAGGACCATGTCTAAGTTCAGGGCCATCATGAACAACACCAGCCACCCCCTGCACACCACCTTCTCCCAGCAGAGAAGCACCTTCAGCGGCAGACTGCTGTCACACAGAGCCTCCACAGAGAGGCTGAGGTCCTCCTTCGTGCCCCGTGCCATCAGGGGGTACAATGACTCGCTCAGGAGGAGCGGGGGGAGGTGGCGAGGTCAGCACACGGTTAAATGGATTTCATTTAATTTTATACTGTTTATATTTTAATTTTATTTTAATTTAATTCTGTTTATATTTAACTTTTTTTGTTACTGTTTATATTTTAGTTATAGTTTAGTATATGTCCTGTTCATGCTACATGTGTCTGTTAGTGTAATGTATGGCTTGTGGTATGTCTTGTTTGTTTTTTGTTTTTTCCTGGTGTTTGGCTGAGCAGTGGATATGTGCAATTTCCTCCGGGATTATTAAAGTATCTATCTATCTATCTACCCTGGACATGTTGCCAGCACATCACAGGGCCGAAAAGAAGCCTAATGATGCTAATCTAACAGTCCTTTGCCCATTTGTCGAAAGATTCGATTAAAACCATCTTTTAGACATAACACACTCACAAAGTCAGCAATGGCCCCCAGGCGTCTGTGCTGATCCTTCTGCAGAAGACCCACCAGCAGAGAAGTGATGGCGCCAGACTTCCCTGCTGGCAGCAGCAGCGGCTTGTGGAGGATCCCATCATACATTTCACCAACGTCAGAACTGTAGAAAGGAGGCTGAAACACACACACACACACGCACACACACGCACACACACACACACACACACACACACACACACACACACACACACACACACACACACACATTTTGCATTTGAAAAATTAAAATATTTTGTGTGTGAAAAAGAATCCACAACATTGTTAACATCTAACTGCTAACAAGATTATTTTTAACAGATACAGTATGTTCATGATGTGTTAGCACGCTAATAATTGATATGCACTGGGGCTAATGAGAATGTGAACAATTTCCTGGGAACAAATACTTTCTCGATACATTTACATTTTGATTTAAAAGGCGGCACTTGGTGAGATGCTAATCACTGAATAACAACATCAGAGGCTCAACCTCTGGGGACTAGGAATCTACTAAGCTATTTCAGTTTGGACTAAGAGGATGAAACTGCTCGGATACAAATGTTGTCTTTGCACACAACATTCACGGCACAAAGTAGAAGACATGCAAACACTACGAAACAGACCAGACTGTAGACCATCTCATACAGCACGGCTCCGAGACACCACCAGTCTACTGTCCTGTCATACGGTTCCTTACGGAGAACCTCCGGTGCTAAATACTGTGGAAGGGGATGGACGGACAGGAGTAAAAACTTCATAGTAATTAATCCGCCAGTTTGTCTGCAAATTACAATAATAAGAGACATCTACTTTCTCTAGTTTTTATGGCTATTTTTCACTCACTTCTGGAGTCCCACAGAAAGTTGTGGTGGTTCCCTCCGGCTCTATGCCTTCCTTACACAGCCCAAAATCTGTCAGCACCACATGGCCCTGAACGCACCACACACAAGCCAGGACTTTAACATGTCAGCCACACAAGCATAATTACAGTGACTGCTAAAAGACCAAGATATGCTGTATGAAGGAGTTAAAGCTCACAGAAACACATGTGGGATCAGACTCACCTGAAAGTCTAAGAGAATGTTCTCCGGCTTCAGATCTCTACAACAAACAAGATCAAAAGGAGATAGTCAGGACAAACAGTAAAAATTGATCACATGTGAATTTACTACTTTACAATTCACAGTTAAAACCTGAGTCTAAATGGTTGGAGTGTAATAAATGACGATTCAGGCCAATTGCCAAGGGATAGCTACCCCCAAAAGTGTATACTGAAGTAATATTTATCCAATCAGAAAACTTAGTGTGTGGCTTGGCTTTGAGAAGACAAAAGCTGAGACATCCAACTTCTCTTGATCATAAAGGAACTAGATGCCACTTTATTCGTGGAGCTCTGAGCACCAAAATAAAACATCTAAAAAACAACAGCAATGTTTCTTGACACAGTTGCTTAAATGTATTCATTTCTCCTCTAATATTACAGTTAGATGAATGCTTGTCTCTGCCTACTGATTGTTTCAAGAAGCACAAAACAAGTGCAATCCATGTCTGTTTGAACAGCAAGAATGCAGACAATTTTTACAGTGTATGTCCTCAAAACTCAGCAACTCACACCAAAACAATCTGCTTGGAAGACTACAGGAAAAAGTCTATGTTTTAGATAATGAGGTGATGTGATCCTTTCACAAACCAGAGACCACACGTCTGACCTGTAAACAATGTTGAGAGAGTGGAGATAGCCAATGGCACTCGCTACTTCCGCAGCATAGAACCTCGCTCTGAGCTCTGAGAAACACCGCTCCCTTTGCAAATGGAAGAATAACTGCAGACAAACAGGATGAAAATAGAATATGAAATGAGAACAGACCATCCATGGAGAGGATGAGGGAGAAATATTTTTTTAAAGAGTTGTTAGAGGGTATAACAGAAAAATGAGGGGTGAAGAAACAGGAAATGTATCTGAGTTTGGTCTGCAGGTTGTATGGTGAGTAGCTTGTCTGAAATATCATTACTTAATAGGACATTGTGATAGCACTCTGATGTGTCCCAGACGAACAACAAGGAAGCGGACTGTATAGAAACAAAATGATAACTTAATGGCCTTTGATGAAGAGTTAGATGAAAGAAGAAGATACCACTCTAACGTTTGTTTGCTAAATATAAACCTAGACCTCGTATTAACTTAGTCTAGTTTAGCATGAAGATTGGAAACAAGTAAAAAGAGCCATTCTGGTCCTGTCCAATTATTTATGATTGTTAATTTATTAATAATTTTTGAGACACATTTTTAAATATCACTCATTATATCAATTTTCTGTATATTGATTTTTGTACCGATTGATCAATGTAGAGTCAAAACAAATGTCCCCCCCCATAAACACAAATGCATGCACACATGCATTAATAATTTCTGTATTTATTCTGTTTAAGACACATACCTCTCCCCCGTTCACATAGTCAAGGACAAAGTAAAGCTTCTCCGGTGTCTGGAAGGAGTAGTGCAGGCAAACCAGAAAAGGATGTTTTAGACTTTTCAGCAACACATTTCTCTCTGCCATGATGTTCTTTTGCTAAAGAGAGAAAAGAGGGGGAAGTTACAACCTTGGTTAATTTGTGGATATTAGATGACTCGCAGAATCCCTTTCTCTCATGAGACCAAGCATATATGAGAAAAACAAAATCTTAAATTATAATCATAATTATCTGGTGAATAAGAAGCATGTTAAACATCAGAAGCTTGTTGATGAAGATAATTTCACTGAAGCATCAGAAGGTTACAACATGACTGCAGGAGAAACACAGGTGGACACGTCCACTTCAGCAGAAGCAAACACTCCAGATGAAAGTGTGTTTGATCAGATATTCTGTCAGAGAAGCGGTTCAGTTTATTTTCAGGGAGTTGTAAAGTTTGTCCTTTGTACAGAACAAACTAGAGATTAGATAAGATTCAGATCATAATGCTTGGTCTAAAAACTGTTTACTAATAACACTCAAAGATAATCACACATTGTCCCCTTGGCTCATGTCGGGACATTTTCCACCTGAAACACTCCAAATGGTTTAATCTATATCATCACCAAAGACACATTTTATTAATATTTTCAAGTGAAAGTAAACCCTCCCTTAGTATTTGTGAAGTACAGTATTTAAATTAGGTTTGGTTTGTGTACAGTTTTCAGAATTTTCAGAACCTGAGAGGACGTCTGTGACTGAAACCAGGACAATGTTTCAGACGGGGGCGACGGAGCTCACCTCTTTTTTCTTCAGGATGACTTTCTTCTGTAGAACTTTGACAGCGTAGAATTTGTTGTCGGCTTTGAGCTTGGCGAGCAGAACCTGCATGAAGGTTTGTTTGTGAGTGTTTTGTTTGGTAAACAGTCGGCGCCACCATTGCTGCTGTCGGGACCTTACATTAAACCCCTCTGAGAACTCAACAGATATATGATCTGTGGAAACAGATGACACTGGGAAATCTGAGAAGCATGTTGATATTAAAAAAGAGCTGACATTATCTCGTACCCACTGAACAAATTAGTGCACATCTTTCATGTAGAAAAAAAAACCCAACCTGTCCACAAAGGTGAGAAATGGTTGATTGAAATCTGGGTGAACCACTCCTTTATTTCTGTTTATTTTTTGTATGCTGCTGTTCAACTGACTGGATGATGTTGAGGTAACCTCAGTGAGCTGTACAGTTAATGATTCATGACACAGGCAGCACATGTTGATCAGACAGAACTCAGCAGGTAGACTCTCTGACCCTGTCTGCAATGTCAGTCACAGCTAACTATCTCTCTATTTCTAGTTGTCTCTGTTACACAAAAACTCACCATTCAATCAGGGAATCTTCACCAGTGAATACGTAACCCGGATGAGTTACAGTAAAGAAAGCTGGAGATGTAGTCAACAAATTAGGTGTCAGATAGATCAATAATTGATTTTATCGTTACCTTTCCAAAGGTCCCTTTGCCGATGACAGCCAAGAAGTCAAAGTCAGTGGGCCTGGCACTGCGACAAGATGATGGAGTAATTATTAAAAGCACTGAAGCTACAGACAAAAGAAATGCAGAATTTTAGTAACGACTATTACAAATATGCCCTGTCTGTGCTTCCTGATATACAGTATAAAGATATGGTAGAATACAGATGGAGATAACAGGATCTATAATCTGATCTCAGCAGAATAATTTCCTGAGTCTGACATACGATAGAGATCTATATGCTACTGACTGTGGGTTTGCTGATGGTCCAAGGTTGACATCATCAGGAGCAGAGGAGGACGCTAACCGCTGACAGAGGACAAACACAAAACAAGTCAACAAAAAAAGAAAATTACACTGTGCCATAACTTCATCAACAGCTAGGTCGTAATTAATTTTGAACACATGGACTGGCGTCACTCCACATAACTGAGTCTATGTGAATGTAAATAAAGGCTACTTCCCCACAAAATCATGGCAATGTTTCACTCTATTCTAAGATAACACACATGAATATGCATCTGAATGGTTTTCATTCTATAACTTTTAGAATCTAAATCTGTTTCTTCAGATTTTTGACTTTTAAGGGAATCATGTTTGTCAGATTTGAGTGAACCCAAAGGTACAAACTGCTTTGACAAAGCTGAGAGATTAAACAGTCAAGGTGAGAAAGTTTCAATGGCACAACTTGCTCTTTATAAAGGTAAAGCAAATCAAAAACACAGTCCTCAAGTCTATCTGGAGAACAAATGTTTCCAGAAAACTGTAACACAACAAAAATACACAAAGTCTATTCGCCCGAAAGATAAAAACCAGACTGAGTTTCATGTTCACTAATATAGTGTTATGACTCTTTAGTTATAGCGTCAGGAGCACAGCTGATCCTCTGGATACAACAACTCAAATTCACTCACATCACAATGTGCCATGGCCATTATCCATTCCACTCGCCCGGGAGACTAAGCATCAGCGCCTGAAAGACCTGAAAGAGATGGAAAGAGGAGCTGAAGGTCAACAGTTTGGGGCTCGAACCATCAGATCCCTTCAACCTGCACTCAATTCACAGACAAGAGTTCTTTGTGGTGAGAAGCTTCCGTTGTATGTGTGTGTGTGTGTGTGTGTGTGTGTGTGTGTGTGTGTGTGTGCGGTGTGTGTGTGCGTGTGTGTGTGTGTGTGTGTGTGTGTGTGTGTGTGTGTGTGCGGTGTGTGTGTGCGTGTGTGTGTGTGTGTGTGTGTGTGTGTGTGTGTGTGTGCGGTGTGTGTGTGCGTGTGTGTGTGTGCGCGTTGCGGTGGTGAACATGTTTGTATTGTAAATATTGAAGTGTTATTCTCATATCTGTCAAAACACACAAGCTGTCACACCATCGCTTGTCAATTTATTGACAACAATATTGACTTTGAATTTACTGCAAACTACTAGTGTTGATGTTGACATGTTGTATCAGTCTAGATCAATCAATCAATCAATCAATCAATCAATAGGAAAAACCAAAAATATTCTGAAAGAATTATAGACTGTCAGTCTATAATCTGTCAGTTTATGACGTCAAAAACGTAGGTTTAAATACAAAGATCCGTATTTTATTCTTTACTATAAATTAAACGCACCTTCTGAACGGACTGAAGTCAAGGTGAATTAACAACAGATGAAGGAATTTAAACGATCCTGAGAGTCATAAACTTTTCTTAACCCCCAACGATCGTCTACCGCCAGGTAAATGTACAATCTTTCCCAACAACACCGATGGAAGTCAAACCGCTGCTCAGCGCCTGGAGGTTTAATCTTAGAATTTACTACATTAAATCATCTTAAAATCCACCAGCAGTCAGCTGCGATCAGAGAAGCAGCTCGTCTGTCTCTGGCTTCAGGACTCCATTAATCAGAAACAGTTCGAAGAAAATCGATCGACAAGAAAATGAAAAGCTACAAATTAAATAAATAAATGTTATGGATCAATAAAAGATGAGTAGAACCCGAAGTCTCCATACTTGCATCAGGAGATCATTAACCCGCAGTCATCATGAATTCCATATACAGTAATAAGTGTCCAAGGTATCAGAATAGAACTCATATTTCCGTCATAAAACAACAATAACAACAACAACACTATTGATTTATTAACAAGTTGACCAGAACAACCTGGAAAAATAGCAAAGGATCGATCTGGAAAAACGTCCTGATCAATCAATCAGACGTCTATCAATAAACCGGTTACACGTTCAGTCCACCAGCAGAGAAGATCTGAGCTACAACAACGCAGCATGCGGTGACCCGGTTACCTGTGTGAAATTAGCGCAGTTTACTCACCTGTGCGCAGAGCAGGAGACCCGCGTGCCGACGGTGGCTGGTCTCAGGTGGCTCGCGCCTGAAGCTGGTCTGAGGTCAGTTCCGTGTTTTTATTTTAAACCACAGAGGAAGGAGGTCAAACCAATCATTGATGAAGAGTAGTGGCGCTTGAAACCGCACGCACACACTCACCGTGTGTGTGTGTGTGTGTGTGTGTGTGTGTGTGTGTGTGTGTGTGTGTGTGTGTGTGTGTGTGTGTGTGTGTGTGTGTGTGTGTGAGTGCGCACACGCGTGAGCCAAGATTTCACAAGGATCCTACTTCCGCTATCTGCTCTTTCAAAATAATTTCCAAATGACACTTTGCATGCATCACTTATATTTACTGTACTAATGACATGTGAAACTGGAGGCGCAGTGGGTCGCGGTGTCGCCGCACAACAAGGCAGTTCCCGGTTCGAGTCCCGCTCTGTGCAGAATTTGCATGTTCTCCCCGTGTCTGCGTGGGTTCTCTCCGGGGTTTCCTGGCTTCCTCCCACCTCCAAAAACAGGTTAATTTGCCGCTCCCAAATTGACCGTAGGAGTGAGAGAGAGAGAGAGAGAGAGAGAGAGAGAGAGAGTGTGTGTGTGTGTGTGTGTGTGTGCGTGCGTGCGTGGTTGTGTGTCTCTGTGTAGCTCCGTGGTGCACTGGCGTCGCGCCCGGAGTTTCTCCCGCCTCACGCCCCAAAACAAGCTGGGATAGGCCCCAGCTCCCCGCGACCTGCGCAAGCAGCGGGTTGAGAAAATGAATGAAGGTACAACTATTATAAGTTTTTCCATTTGAAGTTTACGAAAAATGAATCAGAAATAATAATACATTCTGACATTTCAGTAATCGCTTTTAACCCACAATTCATTACTGAAATTTCTGTGTTCACATCTGGTTGATAAAATTGTTTTTGAGCAGAACCATGCCAGCCGTGCTCTCCAATTTTGCACAGAAAACCCAAATATGAATATGATACCCATCTTTAACTGTCATAAGGACAAAAACATAACTGTCTAACCTAATAAAGTATTACAGGCTTTACCGTGAAGTTTAGTCCGATAATACAGGGTCAGACTTCAGGGTAATCATGTCATTTAATAAATGCTCTCATTGGAAAAACTGTAAGATTCTTCAGGGCATGTTTTAAATCAAGTTTTCATGTTTAAACTATTTTGTGTGTATGGTATGTTTTATTTCTCCAAAGTCTAGAGATCAGAACTATTTTCAGTAGATCTTATTTTTCCTCAAAAACTGCTGGAAAAAATCTTAGGCGTTGCTCGGCTGGAAATCTGGGCAGACAAAATACCCCTCCAATGAATGAATGTGAGAAAATCTTTAAAGGGTTCAAGGAAGTACAAGGAAAAGCTGAAGCATCTAAGCTGAGGATACATTAGAATTATCCCCTGTAGTGAATGATCATGCTTTCACTCAGGAAGCATCGCTGCAGCAAACAGCAAATGAAAGTACTTCTGTGAAAGTGGACTGGTAATACTGAAACAAATGAAAAGTTGTGGAAAGAATTGCTGCCCTCACAGCAAACTGTTTACAACTATTCAGTCACAATAGAGGATGTGATAGAAGCACAGGTTGTTTAAAGTCAATGATGCAATAACTGAAATACATTTCCGACCCATCAGATGAGACAAGAGGCAGAGTTCAATCAGACAAGACAGCTTTGGACATTTATTAATTCATATGGTAGAATGGCATTTGTGACGTAGGATTATCTTGAAACGCGCACACACACAGGCGCGCGCGCACACACACACACACACACACACACACACACACACACACACACACACAAATCCCACCAGAGAGACTCACAAATAAGATTCCAAGAGCCCTTAAACCAGTCCAGTAAAATAACTCTGATCTCACAATGTCAAATCCATACAGTATCTTAATCCAACCCTGACATAAAATGTAAACATTTCAAAGAACACAGTTTTCATCACATGTAAACTGTAGAGAATTCCATTGACAAAATCCCAGATCTGTGTTTATAGTGCAAAAATTTGGCTTTTTGCACTTTACAGTGACCAAGTGTGGGAATATCATTGTGTAAAATCCATTTTACAGTTGTGCTAAAACCTCAAAACAATCTGTCCTTTTCGACTCTTAAGTGCTGCAAAAATAATGCATTTAAGTTACTTTGCATATAGATAAAAAAAACCCAAAACACTGCATTGATTCTCTTCTCTCTGAAGAATTGACAGTTAAAATTACAGCTTCTGTGTGTAAGAAACAGCGCAGGGGAGTAAATGATGTGGAGAATTTTGAGGCAGAAAATAAAAACTTACTGAAGAATATTTCAGAATAAACTTCAGCTTGTTGAAAGGCTCCCCATTGCATTTGTCATGATCCTGAACCTTACTCAGAACAAGGTAGCTTATCATTTCATCTACATTTTAACCTGGTAAAAGATAAACGAGCTGTAATATTACCGTGTACAGAACTCCTGTCTCCACTTTTTCATTGCAAAAAACCTGGAGCTTGTAGGATCCTCACTATCCAGCCTCGTCTACTGCATCTGTCTCCTCTCTGGTACCTTTAGCCTGTGTTTCCTCTCTGCCTCCCCCACCACCTAGTATAGATAACGCTTGCATTTCTCTCAATTCCTACTGGTTAATGTAGTATTACAGTTCTGGTCAACCACTCTGCCATGACAGGAGACTTGAATTGTTATTCTTTATATTATCATTATTTTGATCTGAACATAGGTCCAGTACATTTTGGTAAACATCAAATCCACAAGTTTACAGGTATGAATTTAGCTGATCTGTGTTAAGGCTCATGTTAACAGGAACAATTCACTTCAGGAAGCCGATGCTGCATTGAAACAGCAAAACGACATCTGATCTGATACTAACCCTTTAACCTCTCAGCTTATTGTAGAAATGTGATCCCAGCCCATCCAGTCCACCTTTTCTCCACAATTATGTATTTTATTACAGTTTTAACCAAACAAACCATCTGTAAGAGGTGTAAAGTACAGTACTACCATTCTGTGTCATGTACCGAACCCTCACCAGCCTCCCTCCATCCATCCTCCACATCCATCTATCAGTTGTGTTTCCTCATCTCTCATTCTGCCATCGCCTCTCTAATTTGTCCCTAACGCCTGATTGGCTGTCACCACCCCTCCCCCCTCCCTCTCTCTGATGGGTACAGGACACCAAACACATGAAAAAAGGGTTCAGGGTCTTTTTCCCTGCAACAGAATGAATTTGGCACATGATGATCGGCAGCGCAGCGGCCCCAGGTGAGAGGTGGACATCACTTCAGTCCCTCGTCTGTGCTCTTGAACATGAGGATGGCGTTGGAGATTTTGAGGGCGGGTCCCAGCTTGATGCTCATGATCTTCACAATGTCGGTCTGGGTCAGCAGCAAGAAGGCCTCCCCATCAATCATCTGAGGACGTTTAGATAGAGTTAATGTGACTGGACGTGGAGGCTGATGGTATGACCAAACACCGTATTTATTTCACTTACTGGTCATTTCTCACACTGAAATGTGTCTTCCACTCAAAATTAAATGAATCTCTCATAGATGGAAGACACCAGGTGTCTAAACTACAAGCTTTAGTGTAGGACTCCTTTAATCCACTCAGTTCAAGCCTCTGTTAAATTCAGTTCAACGGATGCTGAATAAACTTGGACAAATGTCTCAGTATTCATGAATATACCAGACTAATTCATCACCTATCCTGTGGTCAACTGGTTGAAATGCATTTTAATATTGTCCACACCTTTAGTGATTCGAGAGGTGAATACTGTTTTGGAAAATATTTTATGGAGAAGACAACTAACTATCAGTCTCCTCTTAAACTATATGAATCCATAGAAATTATTCAAAATTCAATTCAGTATGAAATTGGAAACACCAAAGGTTGCAACTACATATTATGTTTGATCTGCATCTCAAGTTTTTTTGGTGAACCCAGAACAATTTGAGCTCCCATCAGACTCACCTTACAAACAATGTTTGTATGGAACGACAAAAAATAAATGAAAAATCTACAGAAAAATGTATATGTCAAAAGATGTATACATGATGCCCTTCACGACACAACCTTCTGTATTTATTCGGGCTTGGGACGGGCACAATAGGACACTAGCTTGTGCCCTCTTGCGGCTATATTAAAAGATATAAATATATAATATGATCAATATAAACTATCTATAAATTAGTTAGCGGCTCCACAATGCACTGGCTAGACAGCTGGGGTGTACCCCGCCCCTTGCCTTTAGCCAGCTGGGATAGACTCCAGCATAACCCATGACCTACAAGGCAGGAAAGTGACTGAAGACAATTACAGTCGTCTTGTCATCAAGAAATTAGTTGATTGATTAGTTGATTGATTAGTTGATATATTTGATTGTTTTGTCATATCTTTGGTCTAACGTGACATAAGGTGTCCACAATTGAATGCGTTAATATCCAATGTAAGAATAAATTTAATATTTATTTATAGAGGTCTCACCTCTTCTTTGAAGATGCGCGCCTGTTCTTCACAGCCAATCAGATTCTGGACGAACCTGAAGACCTGCATCACAAACACATCAGAGTTTCACCTGCACAAATCCAGGAAAGAGGATACAGTTGTTCAGACCTGCTCACCTCTTCAACGCTCCATGCGGCCACTTGGGTGGCGTGAATGCCCTGAACGCCAGGCAGCAGCTTGCAGTGCTGCTCCCAGCAGAGAGACAGGGTCCTGTCTGACTGACTGCTCAGGGCTGACATGAACAGTGATGGATAAACCCCCTCTGAGGACATGTCTGAGGACAACAATGTGTTTGCAGTCAAACGGGAATGAACATTAAAGGTTGAAACTACCATCCGAAATTTTTCAACAGATGTTTTGTCCAATCCTGACAAAACATTTGGAACACTCACTCTGATAGTCTCTTTGCTGGTTTTTCCTGTATTTTGGAGGACGTCCAATCCTAGGGGCCGAGAAAAAGTTTAATGTGAGGCACATACACACACGCACACACACACGCATACACACGCAAACACATACACACACACCTGCCACGATAATGGGTCTTCTTATTCCTTTGGCCGAAGAAGAGGTTCCTCTTGCACTCTGAATCTGACAGATCGGCCTTGAGCCTGCCCTGATTACGCTCGGCCAATGGGCAGCCAGATATGCAGTGATGCGCAGTGAATCGACCAGTTACGTGGCCTGAACCATCACAACCAGGAGTTGGACACTTCCTGTTTGTTGGGAGACAGAACCCCCGTTTGTAGAACATGCAATACAGCAATTTATTTCAAAATATTGTTTTGGTATAAAACCCTGTTGGGTATTGATCTTAATATTGACCTGTTGTGGAAGCTGTACTTGCTGGTTCTGGGGTGGTTGATGGGTTTGCAGGGAACAGAGGATGGGTAGGTGGACTGGCCTGTAGCAGGAGGCTCCCTAACACCTGTGTGAATGCAAATAAAGGCTTCCTCTTACTGCTACCAATCAAGAGTAGCTTTTGACAGCAGTGCAAACGGAGTGCTGGTTGCTACCGTGTGGCTGCTGTGTTTTGGTATCCTGTGGTGGAACTTTGAGCGGATGACCAGTTGCCTCACACCAGCCTGCTGGATGGATGTCGGGGTGATCGGAATCCATCCACTCATCATAGACGTGACTCCATCCATCATAATGGACCTGGAGGAGAGAAGGAGATGGAGCAAAAACACAAAACCTAAATGTGTGTGACGGCTTCATCAGCAGCTCTTAATGTCACACGTGGCTGGTAGTGATGGACCTGATGGAGTTTACACAACATTTTAAACATCACACATTATAAGAACCTCATGTTTTGTGTTTAAATGGTCAAGAATGCAAGCACACACACCCGCCCTTTGCGTGCGCACGCACACACACACACACACACACACACACACACACACACACACACACACACACACACACACACACACACACACACACACACACACACACACACACACACACACACTCTTACCTTAATGCGATGAGTGTCGACCTCCTCCACTGTAGCAACTCTAATCAGACCAGGACTTCTCTTGTCCACAGCCTCCAGCTTCATCTGAGGCTGGAAGCTGTGAGCTGCACGCTTGAGACATAAAATGAGAGAAAAACATGCAATGTTCATCTAAAGGTAGAAACTTTCAAATAGTTGTCTACTATTGTGAGGTATTGTTTTTATTGTACAGTACTTTGTAATTTTGAGTCTTTTATTGGAGGTTTGAAGATCAAAATTTATTCACAACAAAGATCCTAATCTGACGCAAAACTGTTTACGATGGTTGACTTTACGGATGTCTTTTTCTGATAATTTTGAATAAATTTTGCCACTCAGATCTTAGGATCACACTACATCTGTGCTCTTACAAATTTTAATTAAAAAAAATAAAAAGAGTGGAACAAAAACAATTCAGAACAAAAGACACAAAACAGCAATAGATAAACCATAGAAAATAATACATGTGAATAATAAAAACAGTGAGTAGTTGTGTAAGAAACAGGGAATGAATGTATAGACATAATGATATATATGAATGCATGCCGTGAAGAATTAACAACCCATGAACATAACAGTATAAACAGGTGATAATAGCACTATAGCTGCAGCAGAACTGGAACAGATCCATCGGCTGTGATAATATTCATGACACACACTAGATCAGCCTAGGTTAGACCTAGGTCACTAGGCCTGCTTACATACGTACTTACGATAGAAAACATCTGTATGTTGAGAGCTAACAAAAATTACTCAAAATGAAGAAACTACTTTAAGAATTTAATTGAATGTGTTCATTGCTTTTACTGAGGTGTGGATGATATGAGCATCATCACACTGATCAAGGTACATCACATCATGTCACAACGTTCCTGGGATGCAGTCAGACAAAATGGATAACACTAAAAGCTCCAAAGTGTGTTTTCAGAAGTTTGACCGTAAATGCATTTAACTGAGCGAGCAGCAATGCTGAGCCCAAAGCGCAGTGTGTTTAATGTGGTGAGGTCATGTGACCACCAAAGGGTTGTCTCTTTATTATTGATTTGGTTTTACCAGTACACAAACGCTAAAGAATAGAATTCCACAAAATGGAGTGGAATGCAGCCGATAAGCTAAA
Source organism: Antennarius maculatus (assembly GCA_013358685.1). Classification (NCBI taxonomy): domain Eukaryota; kingdom Metazoa; phylum Chordata; class Actinopteri; order Lophiiformes; family Antennariidae; genus Antennarius; species Antennarius maculatus. Next base: position 14,024,901 of record CM023607.1, on the reverse strand, counting down.
TCGACACGTCTGGGGATCTTCAACCATGACTGAGGTGTGGAAATCCACAAGAATCATTACAGTAGTCCTGAATGACTGTAAAGGTTATTCTTGGAAATGATTAACAATCAGAGGTTTGTTTAAAGAACACCTACTCAACATTATTAATAGGACCGAGACTCAAACAAACCCAGATCTTCTTCTTTACTCTGATATATTCGGTATTGTGACTCTGCCTTTGTCACACCATCACTGTTGTGTTCTGCTAGTCCACACCGCAGAATACAAATACCACACCTCAGTTACAAAAGAGCCCATGTGCAATATTTTCTTACCAAACTGTGACTTGAATCCAAAATAGAACATCTATTTTCATTCTTACCACTTTAAAAGCATCAGCGGGCACCGCCTTGGAACCGGTCTCCTCCAGGTACAGAGACCAGGAGAATCGGCCCTGGTCTGGGTAATCTAATGCAGGGGAAACATCAAGTCACATCAGCTGTGATCTCTGCATGCACATTTTTGCTTGCGTACCACACACGTGGCCTGATATCCCCCTAATTTCAATATGTATATTCCAACTGTCTCTCGGATGAGGGACGAAACGTCTTAAAGAACTTTCTTAACGTCCAGTGGATTGACTTAAAGAGCTTTGGATAACCATGACCTGGATAACTGAGAACCTACACAAACTTCTATATATATAATTTAAGATTACATCTATAATTAAAGCTCAAGTACCTCATCATTAGGTCTAGAATCAAAACATTACAAATAACCATGATGCTGCAAGTGTGCAGGAGTTCCTTCAGCTAATTGTTCTCTACCCCCAGCCCACACACCTGGCGTAAAGTATTCCCACCAGTGTTGTGCAATGTACAGTGCACGTTTTATATATACAGACTATACTGTATATAATCAGTTTGATCAGAGTGAGAAGCAAAGTGACAAGAGGTGTGATCGGTAGAGTGGATTTCAAACCTCATGACCTAAGACTATGAACATGAGAAAGTACATAAATGAATGATTAACGCTGAACATAATGGTCACCTTGGGGCGGCGTCAGTGGAAGGTTCCTCTCTTGGCACCATCCAATAGGGTGAATGTACGGACTGCTGGAATCACACCTGAACAGTTTACATGGAAAACAGAAACAACTACATGACACACAGTTAACAGCAGAAGCATAAACGACATGAAAGGTAATAAACAAGTGAGATATCAATGTAAAAAAGGTTTGTCAGTGAAGCTATTCATCTGTGCTTACAAGATGGCCATTTAAAGCTTTATGGTAATTCTGTATCCAGTATCTACATGTATTTATCTATTCATTGTTATGGGTTCATAGCCCCTTTTCTGTCAGGGTTACTATCTGTTTACCCTATTTTTAACAGCAGCGAGTTTCACAGTGATGAAAAAAAAAAAAAATTAACTGCAAAATATTATATAAGCATCCTCTCAAATGTCCTCTGTGCCAGGGTTCACATTGTTCACACCAGACGATATACCCAACCAGCACTGACATACATCAGCTGTGTTTCTGACACTCACCAGTAGTCATATGTGTCATCCCAGTTATCAAAATGAACCAGGAAGCGATTGTCCACCATGTCAGTAACGGTTGCTACACAAATGAGGGAGGGGTTCATACGGTCCACAGCCTCCAGCTTCATTCCTATCTCAAAGCAACACTTCACATCGATCTAAGCAGAAGCAGAAATATTGGAAAAGAGATGACATTCGCACGTCAGAAAGAAAAGACAAAGTTAGCTAATAGATTATGTTCTGAAGTTACTTCAGAATGAATCCCTGAAGAAAAACAAGTGAGTAGTTTACTGGTGAATTTGCCACTAAAAAGTGAAAGAATGATACAGTTTGACTTGAGGAAGCTTAAATCCTCCCACAAAACTCAATCCTTACGATGTCTGCTAAATATTCACATTAAAACAAATATAGGGCCTGATTGTGGCCAAGTCATGCAGGTTTCATCTATAAATACTTTTGACTATAGTCAAATTTCTCTGTGGCATTTACTGTTTTAAATGTCAATTTATTCTTTACAATTATTCCTACCCTCCCAGGACTGGCGAAAAGTTCCTTGGAAGCCACTTGTGCTTTAGTCATTCTCAGGTAGTTGGTCCAGGTGAACTCTTCCTCTTTACAACCTGCAAAGACAGAAACACCCATAGACAACAAAAAGAGTTGAAAGTTTAGGAAAACAGCCTAAAATTGAGGAATTTCTAAAATTGAACTGTTTCTTTTTGCTAAAGTTAGATGAGAATGGATGATGCTTCTCATATTCAATGAAACTACAGCCTGGACATGGTTAGCCTTGCTTAGCATCAAGAATAAAAGTAGGGAAACAGATCAGAAGGTAACACATCCTTCCTACCACCTAGCTTGAGCCAGATGAGTTGTTTCCAGTCTTTATAATAAACAAAGCTATGTGTTTTCTCACTTTTCCATGAAATTTAAGGTACCAACATGACGCTGGCCTCGTCAGGTTTTCCTCAGCAAAAAATAGGATGAGCAAATGTAAATGTGTGTATTTTTTGTTAATGCCATTTAATTCCCCTTGGAATCTATTCGCCCTTTCTTCTTTCATAGTTTCACCACTGACCTTTGGGAGTGTGCAATTTGTGTCCTGTGCTTTCACACCAGCCTGGAGGGTGGATGTCGGGTGAGTTGGCATTCACCCAGAAATCATGGCAATCAGAATAGCCATCAAAATGGAGCCGCAGTCGGTAACCGCAGACCTGGACGATGATATGATGCATGAGAGAAAGAAAAACAGAAGGGAAAAGGCTGAATCCTCCCCCATGTAAAGTATTTTGTGATTCTACAGAGATCCTTAATCCTAAATTACGAGCAGCGCTATTATGATCCATCAATCGTGGGGCGTCTGGCGTCTGGCTCACCTCGGCCACAGTGAGGACAAAGTACATGGAGGGATGTTGTGGGTCGATGCCCTCAAGCTTCATCCCCTGTTTAAAGCCATTCTTCACTGATGGAACTCTCTGTGACTGGACACATGATATAAAACATCAAATGATTCAGTGCAGACCACAGAGACTAAAATAAAATGAAGCACAAATGAATGATCCTATTGGGAAATTGGATCAGCACAGCAGAGCAAAATGGCTATTAGAGATAACAGTGTTTTTTATTATCACTCTCATAACACATGTAATGCTGTTTGCTCTATTTCTGCTGGAACAGAATGCCTTTCAAGACAAAGCTGAGGCTGCAAATAGGTTTAGACTGTTTGCATTTCTCATTTCCTCTCGTGACAATGCAACAATAAGGGGAAAGATTATTCCCTGAGCTACTGGCAGAGCAGCAGTGGCGGTAAAAGAAGTAGTAAAAAAAAAAACTTGGAAATATTGTGTATAATTCTGAAGCTGCTGCCTGAAAATTAAACTCATACATACCTCTTGGAAAAGCTTATTGGGTGCAGAGACAGCTTTGCATTCCTCCAGATACTGAGCCCATGTCCATTGCTCTGTCTTGTTGTCTCCAGCTTAACCCAAAAATACATATGAAGCGTTTAGCTGGTTCACTAAGGTACTAAAAACTACAAACAAATACACAAGCTGAGACTGAAACAGCAGGGAGAGGAGAGGAACTTCATAGAAGACATAAAACAAGTTAAAGAAACTAGTGAGACCAAATCCTTCAGCATCTAATATGTGAAAATAGCTGCTCTTGTGATTTTACACTCAAACTCTGAGTGAGTGAAATGTATTTTAAGCTCAATCAACATCACATTTGCCCTTCATGTACAGGTCCTGTCTAGAGAGTAGAATGGAAGTGAAGATGGAAGTGAAGTACTGAGAGGGTGGATCACTCTACCCTGTGATACAGTATGTTATTATAACTGAACTCCACTGTGTTTGGCATCTCTACATGAGGTGTAAGAAAGAAGAAAATTACGTAGAACACAGCAAACAAATAGGATGAGAAAATAAAAATTGGGACAATTAAAATACCTACAAGAAAAGAAAATGCAACAAAATTTTGGGTCCCACCTCCTCTGATGTGTCTGCCTTCCCCCTTGGAGTCATCCATCTTCTCATCCTAAGACATTTAACACAAATTAAAAACTGCAGATTTCCATTAAGCAAACACAATTTTTATATATTTTGAAAGGACCGATTCATGTACGTCTTTGAATTAACGAACGCCGCCCCACCGTGCCTTCCATGTCAGAGTCTTCCTCAGAGGGGCTCAGGTATTCCTTCCTCTTCCTCTTCCTCATGGGTTTCAGGTGTTCCGGGCTCAGGGACGAGACCCTTCCTCCTGCTGGCACCTTCTCCACCCCGGCACTCCTCCTGAGGATGAAGCAAGCAGGAACAGTGGTCCTTTTCCTTTTGTGTTTTGCTCACGTGTGTGACTGTAGCAGAGAGGGAGTCTGAGCTGTCACCACCGTACTTGTCAGTGATGGGTTCTCTACGGAGCTCCTCTGTGTAGGTCCTCTGAGCTCTGGGATCATGGTTCTGTTGTCCCGGTCCGACCTGGACTTCAGGTTTGACCGATACAAACCTCTCTGGCTCCAGAGCTGCAGCTCTCACTGAGACGACAGGAGTGGACGCAGCTGAGGAACAGATATAGTTATCAAAGGAGAGGCGATGATCCTAAATGTTAAAATGTCAACTCTGACAGAGAAATTCTGCTTGAATCAGTGCCTTTGATTGTTCTCTATTTCATTACTGGAATCACTTAGGTTGCTTTTAGTTTATCGCAATCGTATTTCTGTTTTATGATTATTATTACTATTTCTTTTAATTTTTTTTGTAGATTATGATTTCTCCAAAGTGACTACAGTACATAAAATGTATACGCTCTGCTATGTCTGATGTCATTATTGCTCATCTCTTCCAACGTGATATTATTAGTAACCATTTTATATGTGGCTCTGAAACACATATGCAGGTTAAACGCTGCATGCGTGCATGCGTGCTATAAAACAGTCATTTTTCACATTTTAACCTTGTCATACATAAGTTCCATTGGTGAGATGCATGCATTAATAGTGGAGATGCAAATGTGGCAAACTAAACTGGTGAGATCATTATTATTTCAGTGTATTGGCCTTGTCTTATCTTGCCTTACAGAAATGGTTTCACAAACAGTGACGTTGTGTCTTCCTGTAGTTTGTAACCGTGCCTCTACCTGGCTTGTCTGCTGGAGCCCTTTCTGTGTCAGCAGGTCTCTCAGAAGTCCCGGCTGCTGGTTCAGCGGTGCTGCTCGTGGTCCCAGGGGTGATCAGCGTACTCAGAGTTCCCATGTCACTCACACAAAACTAAAACACACACACACACACACACACACACACACACACACACACAGAATCATCTGAGAAGATATGTCTTCGAAATATTTGTTAATAGATTTTTTTCATATCTGACAATTAGAAATTATGCGGTGCTTCTTGTTGTTTCCCACTCTCAACTCAACTCATACAATTCAGATTCTTTCGGAGTCTGGAGAAAAACTGAGGACCAGGCAGTTTATTCAGACACTCTTCTGGTTAGTCGGCTCTTTCTTTAACATGACAAAATATGCATCACCTCTTGTATGTATTTATGGTCCAGCTTCAGGTTGTTCATTGCTCTTGTATCAAAACACTTTGCTGGTTGAAGTGTATGATTGAATAAAAAATGTAACTTAATAGTGTCTCTGGTGCTTTCAGTTTTGCACGTTACACGCTGATCAATCAGCATACAAGCCCTAAATGCATGGTGTGAGTGGTACCACTGAGAATAAATGATTACTGAAAGTTCTTATTGTTCATTTATTCGAGGAAAAGATGAGAAAACAGGTCGCTATTACTGCTGTGTGAATATCAAATCAAACTTTACCAATTCCGTTCTACAAGGACAAAACAGTATAAATAAAAATAAATATAAATAAAAAGATCTTCTGGAAGATGCTAACAAAAATACTATGTGTTTTACAACACACACATCAGCTCACCTTGAGATTGCTGCTGGGCAAGATGGCCATCCCCTCTTTCCACTCTAGTACGTGAACGATGCTACAAGCTCCGCCCACCTGTGCTGTCAGAGTGGGTGTGACCGTCTCATTGGCCCTGCCTCCTTTACCCACGTCTCCAATAGTCACAGCTGGCGCCACCTCGATTGTCTGATGACCTGTGGGAGGAGCCAGAGAGAGAGAGAAGGGTGCATTCAAGGTCATTACCTATGGCCTGAGTGCACAAGTACATTTGAAGTGATTTTTATTTCATTACGTGATGTTATCATTTGTCAGAAAATCAAATATTCCATAAGGTACAAAATGGAACGATGTTGTGTTACCTTCACGGGTCTCTATTTTTAGTCTGTTGGAGTTGGAATCAGAATGCATCAGCTATTTCAGATTTCCGACAGAAACATATTCTAATCGAGGTTCAACCTCTTTAACAGTGGGACTCCAAAATTAAATTATTTAGTTGGGATAATTTCTAATGTTTTGCATAGTTTCATGGAAATTCTTCAGAATTTTACAAATAATTGAAAAAAACTGTCAAAGCTATCATGAATGGTCAAAAAAGAAAGAAAAGAATGACAAATGTAATAAACCCATACCTATCTTAATCCACTCAATAATTTAATGGATTTTTCTGTGATACATACTCAATTATTTTGTCAAGTTTAATAAAATTCCATCAAGGACTTTTTGAGAAATCCATCTGATGGAAAGACAAACACTAATGCTTTTTACAATCTTAATCAAGTAAAGTCTTCATATCAGGGTTTTGTTTTTATTTTAGTAGATTAAGACAAGTAATGAGATTATGTTATATCCAAATATTGACTTAAAATCAAAAGAATGATCTGAAAAGGTGCTGGTGCTTTTCTTCTTCTTCTCCTTTCGGCTTTTCCCTTCAGGGGTCGCCACAGCGAATCAATTACTTCCATCTAACCCTGTCTTCTGCATCCTCTTCCCTCACACCAACTACCTTCATGTCCTCTTTCACTACATCCATAAACCTCCTCTTTGGTCTTCCTCTGGTCCTCCTGCCTGGCAGTTCAAAACTCAGCATCCTTCTACCAACATATTCACTATCTCTCCTCTGGACATGTCCAAACCATCTCAGTCTGGCCTCTCTGACTTTATCCCCAAAACCTCTAACATGTGCTGTCCCTCTGATGTATTCATTCCTGATCCTATCCTTCCTGGTCACTCCCAAAGAGAACCTCAGCATCTTCATCTCTGCTACCTCCAGCTCTGCCTCCTGTCTTTTCCTCAGTGACACTGTCTCTACACCAAACAACATCGCTGGTCTCACCAGTCTTGTACACCTTTCCTTTCATTTTAGCTGAAACTCTTCTATCACACATCACACCTGACACTTTTCTCCATCCATTCCATCCTGCCTGTAGACGCTTCTTCACCTCTTTTCCACACTCTCCATTGCTCTGGACTGTTGACTGTACTTAAAATCCTCCACCTTCTTGATCTCTTCTCCCTGTACCCTCACTCTTACACTTAGGTCCCTCTCATTCACACACATGTACTCTGTCTTACTGCGGCTAACCTTCATTCCTCTCCTTTCCAGGACAAACCTCCACCTCTCTAGCTTCTCCTCCACTTGTTCCCTGCTCTCACTGCAGATCACAATGTCATCTGCAAACATCATAGTCCATGGAGATTCCTGTCTAACCTCGTCTGTCAGCCTGTCCATCACCATAGCGAACAAGAAGGGGCTCAGAGCTGATCCCTGATGCAGTCCCACCTCCACCTTGAACTCCTCTGTCACACCTACAGCACACCTCACCACTAAAAGCCTCACCAAGGTGGAGGCTTTTAGCTCTGCTAAAAAAAGATGCAGAGCTGGTTCAACACTCAAAACAGCATTTCATAGACAACATTTTCCAAACCAGCGGCATTAATAAAGATCTCCTTCAGACCATTAGAGGAGACTGCATTAAGCAACAGGAAACAATGGGAGCAGGAGAACAGGACAGACACTCAATGCTCAAACCACAGCCTGTCTGGGGACACACAGGATTATTGAGCGGTAACAGGCCGGGCTGCAACTATTAAATACTGTATTTCGCTTACTGATAATTCTGACAATTTTTTTAATTAATCACTAACCACATGTAAAAGAATGGTTAAAAAATGCCAATCACAACTTCCAAAAGCTAAAGGAGAGATTTGCAATTGTGATGATTTATCTGATCAACTGTTCAAAATCTATAGATATTCAGGTTAGCATTTGATGCGAAGACAGTGGCCTGAAATATGATTTTAATGAAAAATAATGACTAATTGTTGAAAGGAAATTTACTTTACCATCACACCTACTGTAGGCTCACCTGGTAAGAGGAAAGCTGTGGTGGTGTTGGGCAGAGGCCGAGCCTTCTTGGTCACACCGTCACTGCCACAGATGAGGACATCCTCACTGGGGGCCGAGGAAGACGGGTTCAAAGGGGTGCAATCAGATTCTTTGGGTGGAGCCTCCATGTTCACTTTGGCACTCATTCGTGATCCTCTAACTCCAGAGTGCTGGAAAGGAAAGAACACGAGGAACAGCATGAAGCTCTCTGGTTAAAAGGACTAAAAACAAATGTTAGTATATGTTGTGGTCTAAAACCTGCGAGTTTGTCTAATCCAAATTTTGGCTGATATGTAAATTAACCTGAATTGACTCCAGTTAATTTACAATGGATTTGCTGTTTTACGGGTCTGGATTTTTGCCCAAATGTGTTGAATTTTCCACTCAGCAAACAAACATTTAAGCTTAAAGATAATTGAAAACACAACGCCGTACAGCTCAGTGTGAAAACGCACTGGTTTTATGAGGCACATCTCTCAAATACTGATCTACTCGTTTTAGCTCAGTTATCAAACCGACCACCACCAATGTTGGACCTTAGCAGCTAATTTACATGAGGCTCACACTTTGAGAAGCTAGCAGGCAATGAATGCACCATATGAAGAATCAGAATTATGCTGCTCCGCTTCCGTTACAGAATGTTTTCTATTAATCCTGATATCTTTCAATTCAGTTGAAAGGAAAATTATTCAACCACCATTATTTATTATGCTTAATGGCAAAAGATTATTATTATTTTTGTGCTGTTTTCTTCCTGTGGCTCTGGAAACCGGAAGCATGTAGAAGGTATGATGGATTTCAACCAGGAAGTCCTAGAAGAAAAGGTGTTGCTCTGTGCATGGAAGTCAAACACTGGGTGTTATCGGACATTCCTAAAGGACAATAACTGCAAGCAGACCTTCAGGTCCATCGAGGTTTGGTTTCAGAAGAAGTCATGGATCATTCAAGAGTAGCTGTTACAGTTGCCTGACTTTAATTCTATTAGAATTCTATCCAGGAGGAATATTAGGATTGTTCATGAATGCTGGGGGAGCAGCTGTCTAGCAGCTCACAGCACCTGAAGGCTCTACAAACGACTAGAGATGCTGTCACAAAGAGTGGAGTCATTTTGAGACCACGATAATTATGTTTCTAAAAAACACTCATACTATCTGTTTAAACTGTCCTAGTGTTATTTAGTTATTGGAAACAACCAATAACTAATATATTTTGACATAAACCAACAACGTACATGTAAAAGGAAGCGCATCAAACTGTAAATACTTCTAATTTCTCTACATGGTGTTTCTTTTCAGGTCTGTCACAGCTCCAAAAAACAACAGCACTACATTCCTGAAGATATAAGGCATTGATGAAAATTTACCTTACAGCACAGAATATCAGCTTTCCAAAATAACAGACACCAAAATCAGTTCATAAAGAAATTAGATTTCACACAATTTACTTTGTAAAAGAAAGAAAACAGGGTCTGATGCATTACATTACAGTACGATCAGATTATTACTTAAACACTAAAAAAGAATAGATATTCTTTAAGTACCAGTGTTTAAAAAATTAATAACTGACAACAGATATAAAATCAAGCCTAAAAGGGAGGACGAGAGTATTAAATGATAGTCTGAGCTTGAACTGTATTCCTCGATCCGTATTAATTCAACAATCTTTAAGGATTTAAAATGTTCTGGAAACAACAAATATATAAGAGGACACTCAGAAAACGCTTCTGTCTTTTTATAAAGCGACACATGGCAGGCACTGAACGGAATCTTTAATTGTGATATTATTAATACCACTGTACAGTATATTGTGCCTTACAGCCTTCACACAGGAAGAAATAACACACGATTCAACAAAATCAAAGACCTGACAGACCTGAATTCACGGTTTATGAGGCTGCGTTACCAACATACTAGGGTCACCATAGTAACATAAAAAAAGTCTTTTCTCTCATTCATGATACGTTCCTTCCAATTTTCGAAGGACAAAAAAAAGCTCCGATATAAACGAATCTAAAGTGCGAAACTAACATCAAACTATTTTCATAGTTCAATGAATTTTCAAACTATGGAGATAAACCCAACAATAAATAAATAAGTTTTAAGAGAGCCATTTTACAGAGGAGCAAAGACGCCTTCCTCCATCAACAACGGTGACCCCGTCTGACTTTTTAACAGCCATCCATTACCTACAATAATAAATGCTGTATATATTCACGCACAAGCTCCCAAATGCAGACATGTACAAACAATATACATTTCAGTAAAAATGGCGGAGGATTGAAATCCATGAGGCCAAAAAAAAAAAAAAAATGTGTAAAAGCGGAGTCAGAAATCCTGTGAAAATCTCATTTACTGAAAAATGAGCCCTGTCACCCATTCCGGCGACATCTCCAATGAATGATCAAAAACACTCTCTGATTTTACAGCAAACTCAGCGCGACTGACTCTATTATTCAAACTAACTCCATTAGAATAATTAAACGCATGCCATTAAACATATATTAAGACGAAAGCTTTGTGGTTCACACAAACTGTACCGCCGAAACGCTTTATCTGTACAGAAAAAAAAAACATCACTTTACAGCGAACGTGATTTAAAGATGCTAATCCCTCCTACAGTCGAATCACGGAGAAATTGTAACTGACATTAATTCGTGGTTGCAGATCAATTCGGAACTGAAATTTGGCTTACCTACCCCTGATCTCCTGCGGCTCCGGGGCTCCAAGTGCGCATGCGCTGAGTTCCCAGTACAGTCACCGCTCGTGTTATAATGAAACCAGGCTTCCGCGGAACACACTCCACTTCAGTCATGGTCGATGTGGAAATAATGTAATGGACTATCGATTGGATTGTAGAGCGTTCAGGAGAAACTCCCATCACTTTACACGTCCGAATAAAAAAAAAATGTCCACAAACCATCGAGGCAGCTCGTTTCCCTCTCAATCAACGAGCATTTATTATATAATTAGGAAGATGTAGGTCATGTCGTTACTGCAGTAAAGGTTTTGGCAATCCTCACACATTGAAACATCACAGGACATGTTAATTAATATCTTTAATGTAGCATATAATTAGAAAAAAAAGACATTTTCTGTTAGATTTCATTCTTTTGGAGGGGGGAAAAAAAGTCACTTTCAAGAATGATGGGGTTGTGAACACATTCATTGTTCACAAAACCACAACCTGACCTTCAGGTAATTTGAAGATGTACTGTAAGAAAAGACAAATCTGAGCTGCAGAAAAGGACTCATGATGCTTTTACCACCAAAATCAATTAGAGAATGAGAACAAAAACAAGGAACACAGAATTTGATGCTTCAAAGCTCAGACCAAATCGAAATGCAAGAAAGCGCGTTCCACACATTCATTACAAAACGTTATAGATCAGTTGCCAACTACAACTAATAAATCATATTGATCAAATGGTCTATGTACAACAGGTTAATATGGGATCATTACAATGCAAGATGTTCAGACATGAATTATAATGCAAACTTGTCTCGTTTTTTGGAAAAAAAAAATTCTGCAGTAGACGTTCTTTAATCCCTGTTGTGCACTTTGGAATTCTGCAAGGCAAAAATTGACTTTACAGAAGCAACTGAGACTGTAGCATATAACAAAAGATAGCTCTAATGCTGTAACCAGGTGCTACTTTCCTCCCACATCCAAGCAGTTTGAGTATTAGACCTGGTAATACTGAACGTTTTAGATGGTGGCAGTTTAGAAAACTACAATGCTAGTCACCAAATAATAGCACAAGCTCTGCAGCAAAATGAGATGTTAAAAATAAAGCTCCGCTGCAAACTGATTTTAATGGAAATATAATTGTATCCACAGTTAAACTTTTGGGAGTGAGTTCAACCTCCTCGGGTTGCAGATAAAATTTAACACGAGCACTTCTGGTTTCAGAAATAACTAGGGAAACTGGCGATATCTGGAGGACAATGATTCAGAGACCAAGGAATCTCCAGGGTTTTCATCCATGAATAAAACCACATCTAAACTTATTAAGACAATAGCTTACTTGAAGGAGAAAAGTAGACTAGTTAGGAAGCACAAGCCAGTATGACAACAGGTCAATATGTACAGCACAGAGTTTGAGCTCAACCAGAGAACCTCCCTCCTCATCTTCACTAATCCTGAGAAGCCGATCTAGACCGTGAGCGAGACCTTGAACGAGACTTTGAGTGGGAGGCTGAACGTTTCTCCCCGGATCTACGATCGTCTTCCTTTGGGGACGGGGAGCGGGAGGCAGATTTGGTAGCACCCTCGGTAGCACCCTCCTCATTCCCGTTCTGCACTGGTGACGCTGAACGACTGCGAGACTTCTTGTCATCACACATCTCCTTGGATCTGCTTCGGGAATCTCGCTCAGACTTCACCTTAGAACGGCTCTTGGAGCGAGACTTCCTGTCAGCTGAACGGGAGGCAGATTTGCGGGAGCGTGAACGAGACTTGGATTTTCGTGATCCAGAGCGAGATCTGCGATTGCGAGAACGTGATTTGCTTTCTCCAGACTTTCTTCCAGATCTGGAGCGGGAATGATCACGTCTCTTGTCGCTGCGGGAACGAGACCTGTAGGGAACATAAAATGGCACATGTTTTACCCAATGACTTGCATGACAGAACAATTACACACCAGGCCTGATATGAAAATAATTTGCTAAATTAACTACAGCTCTAATCTGCAATAAATTTTAATATATTTTAAGAATTAGGTCTATTCTCACCTGGAGTGGGACCTGGAGTGACTCCTGGAGCTCCTGCGGCTCCTGCTGCGGGAGCGGCGGCGACTACGAGACCTTAAGATCAGAACGCAAAATCAAAAACAGGTCCAAGCAGGTCCGTGTCACATGTTATCGGCCGAATTCAATTGAAATCTCTTTTTAAACAATAAAATTCTGACAGTTATAACCACCTGGAGCGACTGCCAGAGTAAGACCTTCGTCTGCGAGGTCGGTCCTCCACAAGACGAATCTTCCGGCCGTTGATGTCTGTGCCATCCAGCTTGTCTAGAGCCCTCTTCATGTCTGAGTGCGACCGAAATTCAATCACACCCTCATTTGTACGTTCCTTATGGGCGTCAGCGTACGTCACCTCTCCCGCCTGACGCATGAAGTCCTGGAGGACAGAAAATATACTCATAAAATATGCAGAAAAATCATATTAAAACTATGAAGTATTTGATATGCCAGACATGACAATCTGAAAGAAAAAAAAAAAAATTAAAAAATCTGGTTTTAACTTGTACCTTTAGGTCCTGCCAACTACAGCGGCTGGACAGGTTTTCCACGACGAGCCGGTACTCTGTGCGGACAGGAGGTCCATATTTATCCCTACCAGTGCGGCTCCGACTGCTGTAACCGCTACCTTTAAAAAGAACACCAAATTAAAAAGTTAGAAACAACTAAAATGGCCAAACCTAGGACCTACTGGCCTGCTCTGTAACATGATCAGAAGGCAAAGATTTGCGAGATAAACGTCCAAGGGGGTATAAATTTATACTTAAAAAGGAGTCCCGTTTGATGCCATTTTCAAAACACAAAGCTTCAGATAAATGATCTACGAGCCACTGCAAAGACTCCATTGTTCAGCAATTTGAAGTCGTTCTCTGCTGCGAAGAACAGCACTGCATCTGTTTCCAGCAATACAATACTAGTCTTACTCCGGTATATCACACTGATGTTGTAGTTGCATAAACAAACAGTGATGTTCTTTCAAGACCTCTGAACCATTTTACATGTGTCAAACTCACAGCCCAGCCAAATCACCAATTTATTTTAAGAGAAAGTAGTTATAATTTATTCAAATTGAGCTTTTCAGGTAAAAATATTGCAGGTCCATGACAGTTTAAAAAAGTGTCTAATCTGTTTGGCCCACAACATTGTCTGTGTCTTGAATTTCGGTCCCTTGTGTGATCAAGTTCGACACCCCTGCATAACACAAACAGAAAGGAGGCATCCACGTAGGTTATGGTCAAGGACACTTTCCTCTCAATTTGAGACAGAACTGTGTAAAGAAACACACCAATCAACTGGTATTTACTATTTGACCAAGTGACAGTTTGAAATATTGTTTTCCAGTTTTCTCACATTTCTTTTGATTGCAAGTTCTTTACTACAGCCGCTCCAGTCATGTTTGCTGTCAACATAAAAACCAATGGCAATCCTCACCATCACCCCTCGTCTATTGGCAAAAGGATGCTGTCATCATGGCTTCCGGTTAGGTCAGCCAAGGATCAAGGGGGGGGCAAAGGTCACACACACATTGTAAGGTGAAAGCCAAGGCCAAACGGGACAGGCAGTCATCTTAGCCAGTCATCTTTAGCCCCAATGGACTCTCAGCCTCAGCCCGCAACTGGACTCTTTCAAATTGAAACATCAAGGACTTTTGTTAATGTCGAATATAAAAATATACCAATGTTAAAAAGACATTTCACATGAATGAATGTTAGTCCAGCCCTAATGACTAATGTAAAATCTAGGTTTTAAGGTGATGACTTTCTATTGGATTTTTTCTACGGTGCAAATAAATCTGAAAATTTAGACCTTTACATGGTTTACCAAGATAGAAATTACAATCCAAGAGAATTTTGAAATCCATGGAAAAAAAAACCTGCCTCCATGTATTCTAGCTAAAGCAACATTATAAAATACAGACTGCCAATTAAGGGCTCTGGCTTGCAGGTCGCTGTAACTTTCCAAAAATAAATCAAATCAAGGGTGGCCTATGATAACAATGGATAAGTAACAACCTGCAAGCCAATAACCTGACTGAAACTGAGCCTGACAACTCTTGAGTAAGAAGATATTGTACACACAACGCACTTGCATAAAAAATATGATTTCCTACACAAGAATTTTGCAGGAACTTCTCCATGTGGCTATGCTACTAAATTAGAAACCTGGATTTATTAAAAAGAACACACAGTACTACATATTCCCTTATGGCAACTTGGGAGGTTTTAAATTGAGTCTGAAGTAAGCGAAAGTGTGGCAACGTAACAAAACGTGGGATGAAAAATTTGAGATTATAAATCTCGTACGTGTGCCTGAACGTGATATCTAAATTACAACTGTATTCATTAGCGCCAGCATTAAAAAGTTCTCTGTGCAGTCCACATCGACACCTCACCCCAGGGGAAAGGGGAAGAGAGGGTATCTTGTAATAGACTGCACTTACTGCGCCCACCACCCCAGTAACCCCCACCGTAGCCATCTCGGTCTCGTCGGGGCCCACGGGCATGCTCCACGATCACACGCTCCCCGCACAACTCCTTCCCGTTCAGCTCATAAACGGCATCATCTGCATCACGATTATCCTCGAATTCCACGAATCCATAACTGGGGAAGAAAAATGAAGCAGAACGTTACTTAAACAACTATTATTAAGTGAATTCATGCCAACTCCAACTATGCTGATCTTTCTTTTTTGAAGGGGCTAACGCCGTTAGCTTGGCCTGCTAGCTCGACGCTGTGGAAAACACAAAGGCGCCATGTTGGCCATGCCACATTAACTACACGAGATTGAGCAAAGTTAAGGGCTGATAACAAATCTTCATTGCAGCACTATTCGAATGAAAGAGGGGTATCGCATTAACTTTACAGATTGATTTGATGGCAGACAAAACCGTTATTTAAACGTTTTAAACGTTAACCGTGTCAACGTTAACGCCTGTAGCTAACGACTTGCTAACGGTTAGCCTTAAGCCATCTATGGAACTCTTGCAAACATGCGTTTACATTTTCACAATTAAACTCACCCATTCTTCAAATCGATTTCCATTAACTTCCCATATCCGCTGAAAAATCTCTGAATGTCCTTTTCGCGGACATGATAACTCAGTCGTCCAATATAAACACGAGGCATGGCTTCGGATCAACGGATTCTCGACTGTTCCCCACGGAGGATAGTTCGCCCGACTTCGCCGTACTGGAAGCTGCCTGCTTGTTTCTCAGCGCGAGCGTGACGACATCAAACCAGCCAATCAATGCGAACCTAGAGTAGGCGGGACTTCCGGTTGTGTGCTTCAATTTATAATACGGTATGTGCTAATAGCAAGTCGGCTAACCACTAGCCGACTAAACTTTTGCTGTCCTACATAAAAAATATTCAACTTAAGCCAATTTAAGAAGTATCAACACAATAAATGCTTTTTAAAAATAATTCTGAGCCAAAGCAGATGATTTAACTGGACCAATTTAACAACAGTCAGTCCTTCTAAATTTAGAATTATGTTAATGCTAAGTTTTGCTGTGTATTCATATCTGTTTCTTTAATGTATGAGCTCATACTCAGGAGTGACTGGCTGCACAAAGGATGGGAATTCTGGCTTCTCCCTCTAAAGTGAAATTAGAGAAACAGAACAAAATATTAACTTTTTTGTTCAACAAAAATTTAATTGTTACAAATTATTTTACTTTTCTTAAAAATATATATTATATATAATATATATACAAACCCCAGTACATTCGTATAGGGGATTGATTGTCTTCTATGGTGACCAGCAGCACGGGGGCACCACAGGGAACAGTGCTCTCCTCCCTTTCCTTCACCCTCTACACATCTGACTTCAAGCACAACTCTGATAAATGCCACATACAGAAGTACTCCGATGACACTGCGATTGTGGCATGTACCCGGGAGGGTGATTAGGGGAGTACAGGGCATTGGTGGCTGACTTTGTGGAGTGGTGCCAACAGAACCAGCTCCAGCTCAACGTCTCCAAGACAAAGGAGATGGGCAGTGAGGTGGAGGTGGCAGGAAACTACAAGTACCTGGGACTGCAGCTAGACAGCAGACTGGACTAGTCGCTGAAGTCAGACTGTGTGTACAAGAAGGGGCAGAGCAGGATATACTTCCTGAGGAGGCTGGCCCCCTTCAAAATCTGTCCTGAGCTCCTTCTCATGTTCTATCAGTCTGTAGTTTCCAGTGTGCCGTCATACGCCATTGTGTGTTGGGGTGGCGGGGCCAGGAAAAGAGATATGGACCGTCTTAACAGACTCATCCGCAGAGCGGGCTCAATGGTCAGAAACGTCACCACTCTGTGGAGACGTTTCTCCACTCTGTGGAGACGTTTCTGGAGAGCAGGACTGTGTCCAAAGTCAGGGCTATCATGAACAACACCAGCCACCCCCTGTACACCACCTTCTCCCAGCAGATAAGCACCTTCAGTGGCAGATTGCTGTCACACAGCGCCTCCGCAGAGAGGCTGAGGTCCTCCTTCATGCCCCGTGCCATCAGGGGGTACAATCACTCTCTCAGGAGGAGCGGGGGGAAGTGGTGAGGTCAGCACGCGGTTGAATGGAGGGGAGGAGATGGGATGTCACCCTGTGCTGCAGTGTAGTGGGGCCAAAGTGTTGTGATGTTGTGATATTGTAATATTGGATAGTGACATGCCTTACGATGTAAGAAGGGTGTACCTTACCCACCATGTGGGCCTCCTGCTATTTTCACCTTTTGTTATTTTATTTAATTTTATACTGTTTATGTATTTGTTTTAGTTTAGTCCTGTTAGTGCTGTATGTGTCTGTTAGTGTAGTGTATGTCTTCTGGTGTGTTTCTTTTTCTCCTGGTGTTTATCCAGTATTTATTCATTATGTAATGCTTGAGCAGTGGATATGTGCAATTTCCTCCGGGATTAATAAAGTATCTAATGATTTTATATGTAACAGCTCTGACATAGATGAATTTCAGCGTATCAAGGGAACTAAAATGAAGAAGAAAATCCTACTTTTTGAGATTTACTTTCAAAACTTATATATGGAATGGATAAATTTGATCCTGGATATATATTTTTTAATGATGAATGCTAAGAAAAAATTGTTGTGCTTTCCAGAAAAATGATCAATTTGGGACCTACATCAGGACAAGTGCTGTACATTGCTTTCATACAGGAAACAAACTTACTGCTGGACAGGAACTTCTGTATTTGACTTCAAACACAAAACTTTTATAACACCATGGTTGAATTTCTATGGGAAATAGTTTCATAAATTATTCAAACCAACTTTCTTTAAAAACCAAAATATGCCAACAATGTTGCTGAATGAAGCACAGCAAGGCAGAAATGGAGAGAGAATATTTTATTTTTGTAAAAACCAAGTTTTAAAATGATTTAAGCCAGACCTTCTAATCCACAACATACCCAATATCATGCATCCTTATTCTGGAGTAAATTTCTTGAACCACCCTTGAAAATGTCTTAAAACAGATTAAACAGGTAAAAACCTGCTGGATGAGACTGAACTGAGTAACTATCAAGCAGCTGGTTGCATCAGGATGTCCTTGTTCAACAAATGGCATTAGCTCAGGAAGTCTGCTCTTTTTCATTAAAATTATTTTATTCATTTTGACATCCTTCTCATCAAATTGGAAAAGTCTAATAAAAGGCATTGATCATACTTCCAGAGGCTTAAGTGAAAAGAATAAAATATTTAAGATGCAACAAAAGCATTCAAGAATATATTTGATAATTTCTATGTGTGTCAGAACCTCTGAGTGTCTCCACTGACGAGCTGCTCTCTCCTGAATTAACCTGAAGACGTGGTCATCCGCTACAAATGAACAAAAAGGTGGTTTGTGTGAATTGTTTCTTTTATTAGCTAGAAAAGATCATGTCGGATCGGCAGTTGTGAAACTCATGACCAGTAAGGCCAAATGCACCACTGTCCTTTCAGAGCAGCAGTGTGTTCTATTATTTAACAAGTGAATACATGAGCCACATTGCTGTCATCACAGAGGAACATATCTTAACAGGAATTTGGAGACTTGAGGAGAGACAAAATCCTTTCTTCACCACATAATCTTATCTGCTGATCGTTAATAGAGAGAAAAGAATGTGTAAAGATTCAAACCATATCAGTTTTTTTTTTGCAGTATTAAAGATTTACAGCAAATTAAAAAAAAAAAAAACCTAGGATGTAGAGGGCTCATCAACCAGACAACAAATGAAATGCATCCAACAGTGTTTGTAGTACACTTCATCTGCTTACAGTGCCTGAACCCCATCTGTGAGCGTTAGGTACTCTCTCAATACCTGTTTGGTCTGGCCACCACAACTAAACAACAGCCAAACCCTCAGGCAGTTCCATTCAGAGAGTTCTTTTAGCAAATCAAGGGAGCGTCCACCCCCAGCCTCGGCCCCTCTGAGTAAGGAAAGGGGTGGCCAAGAGAGGAGGGGAAGCTCAGTTTCGGTGGTCTTTAGTTGGCTTTGGCGCGGAGCTGCGCCCTCTTGCCTGTCACAGCCTGGAAGCCGGTCTTGATGCTAGCGACGGAGCAGCGGGAGTGGCACGTTTCACACTGCAGGAAATAGAGGCGAGTGTCCTTCTGCAGGATGGTCTCCGGGGAGCGGCAGGTGTGACATGTCACATATTCCTCTGTAGGGGAGAGAAGACGGTCATCAGCATATCAGTGTTCAGGGGTTCACTTCACACCAGCTTATGTACTTGTTACACAAAGACTTTCCCTTTTCACAGCGGCACAAAGCTGCAACACTGGTTACTATGTCAATCACATGCATCACAGTCAATTCCTGAAGTTACTTTTTTAATTGGGATTATTTTCAGTTGTTGCCACTGTCCAGACCTGAATGATGCCTTTTGGATTTAGTTGTGCTGAATGATTGGGGGCTTTATCATATAAAACTATATCCTAACATCTTTCTTTTACAAATGCAGTTTATATGAGCAAATTCTTCTGCCCTGACTAAAAAATTTGTTCAGCGTGATTTTTCTTGATTTGATCTTAGCAAATGATTAAATCATTGTACTAAATATGACGTCCACACCTGTCAGAACACGTACATTACATGTAGAAGACCTTTCTGGGTGACGGAGAAGTGACTCTCCATACCAGCAGGTGGCAATAGTCTGTATTTAACAGGAACCCTGCGGTTCTATGTGACAAGTGTTTGCCTCCTGTTCTCACATCGACCACGTCCACTGGTTTGTCAGGTTTGATGAAAATACATTAACCTGTTTCTACCGGATCTACTGCTTCCTCATTTCCGTTTCTGTTCTTGTGCAAAGACTCAATATTTACTGAATGGATCAGAGTAACATTTACTTTTCATGAAAGCTTCTGAGAGAGCTTCTTTCCCAATTGGTCTCTGCAGACTCAGCACCCAGTCGGATGTAAAGCTGCTGATTTTCCACTTTCTACAACCACCAGCTGCGCAACACATCCAACACAAACTGTGTCCATGTACATCAGGAAGCGGGTCTGCCTGCAGCGTCAGGGCCTTTCACTGATCTGCTGGCTGAACGCCAACTCAATGCTGGTTTTGACCCGTTAGTCTCATTGATCAGAGGACACACACAACAAAGAGTACAATACACAGGATGAGGGGAAGAACAAACATGTTTCCTCTCCTCTGTAAATCATGCCTCAATTACAGTATTTTGGGACAACCCTGCCAAGAGGTTGGCATCATTTTTCAGTGGCCAGAAATTGTGAAATCTATATTTTGATAATGTCAGGATGAAGTGAAGCATGTTCTAAATAAAAACTGTAAATGCACCGCTTTATTATTATCAATCAAGGTATGTGTAGGTTCTTGGTTATCCAGGTCATGGTTATCCAAAGCTGTTTAGATCAATCCACTGGACTTAAAGTAGAAATTTTCTTTAAGTCCTGTGGATTGATTTAAACAGCTTTGGACAAGGTATATTTCCAACTTGCATACACAGATTGCATTTTATAGATAGAGTGATTGTTTAAATTACATCAAAATCATTACATTATTAAATTATAAGTGTATTCGTACTTACTGATATATCTTCTCAATACATTTTCTATTTGTTTCTGTTGGAATCTGCCTTTGATCACAAGTTGATTATTTCCGTCTATAGAACCACTGTCAAGAAAAATTAAAAAGCAAAAACAAAAATTAAAGACACTGAACACTTCACAGTCATTCGTTTCATATAGTTCTGCACATTTAAATCTACCTTGTCCCCAGCTCAGCCAACAGGAAAGCGAGGAGATGTTTAGGCTGGCGATGCAACCTGTGATGAAGAGAACAAAAGGTCAGTTTGCAGGTGACCCTGAGGGCGTCAACAGCAGCGGCATATAGGTTTGTGTGACTCACAGTTTGCAGATGTCTGTGAAGTTGACAAAGGAGGTTTTCTTGGTTCCCACTCGTACCACCTGAGGAGGCTTCATGATAAACTTCTTCTTCTCTCCTGCCACCATGTCTGGGTTCTTCTCTCTCATGATGGTGAAGACTCGGTTCAAGAGCTGAAGACAGAGACGTCACAGTTAAACCAGTTGACAACTTTTACGTCAGAATTAGATCTCTGATCTGCACCTCCAATGATTATAAATGCATGATAAATATTTCAACATAAAGAGAGAGAATAAGGTGACAGAAAGTAAGAATTTAAGATCCGAGTGGATGGAACAGTCAGAGCCAATGTCAAAACAAACCCAGATCGATCATGTCGATCATGTTTAGTAAACATCTTTATCCTATCATACAAATTTTAGGACATAACCACAGGAAAAAATTTGGACATACTTGACTGATGTTTGAGTACATGTGATCCATATTGCAGCATTTTACAAACTTTCTTAATTTTCCCTCAAGATATAAAAGCTGTGCTTTCTCAAGAAAAATGTGTTGCCTGTTTATGTTTGTGTGTCTGATAGTAAACAACTATCTTACCTCATCATAGGTATAATCCCTTTCAGAACCAGCCCAGGGTGGTCCCGTAGAGGAACTGAATGAGATTCCATCATTGCTCTTCCCCTCATCATCTTCCACCACTGGAAACACATCAAACACCATAGTTTAGCACATGCCTTCCTCTAGTTCTAACATGAAGAGTCTTCCTCTCACCATCGTCCTTCTCCAGCAGCTCTCCTTCATCAAAGTCCACTTTCTTTGATTTCCTCTTTTTGGTCGGAAGCATCAGGTCCAAATTGTCTTCCTCCAGCACCTCTGTTTGCTCTCCTTCAATTTTTAACTCCTGATTTGATCCAATGAGAAGTCAAACAGTGAAGAGATGATGATCAATGAGCTTGTGAATGTGCTGGGCTTGCACTAGGAGCTAGTATGACGAAGCCACTGTGGCTCATTGTAAAAGAATTGAGCAAGCCACAAAAAGCCACAATCTGTGTACAAGACAGTGGCGCAGCGCGCAGACGTCCAATGCTCGTTGCGAGCATTGGACGTCTTGACCCCACCCACGCTCGGTCATTGGACGTCAAGGGGACCTCCCACAGGAAATGTTTTAGAAAATGGGGTTGTTTTCCTGCATTCTGGTGCATTCTGAGGGTAAAATCTTCTGTTCAGTTTACCTACAAAAATACACTAAAGTCAACAGTTCAAGCTTAACTATCTTTATTTCTATCCTACTTTATGCAGGTATAAATGTGAGATTCAACAATTAAAATCTTGCATTCACTATGTGAAGATACAGTCATACAAAATATTACTCAATGTTTACTTGTAAGTTTTACTTAGACCAAAAGACATTTTAACTTTTACCATCACCACCAACACCATTGGTATGCCATAGTTTAGTTTATTTTTAATTCAATAACATGATTTTTCATTTTAATTTAAAAAGGCTTGAAAAATAGCAAGTGAGGTGAATACACATTTACGTGCATCGCTGGTTATTCCTGCCGGTCATACGGATCAAAAGTTTAAGACTACGAAAAAGTATTGATAATATCTTTCATTTACCTTCTGATCGGTCTGTCACCACTCCTACCCCCTCTCAGCATTCACCATTTGTTGTTCAATTAGAATTTTAACACAAACTCTACTATATAACACTGGATTCTTAATTTCTTTCGATTGATCGTACTCGCCTGTCGTCACCAATTTGCGGGTTTAACTTGTAAAAATAGAATCTTTGTTTTTCATTGGACGAGAGGAGGTCATGAGAGGAGGTCATATTTAATGATTGGGTCGCGTTTGGGTCACTTCGGCCATTTCCGTTGCCATGCTTCGGCTATTTCCGTCGGCGCATGCCAACGGAAACTGCGGCCCTAGCGAGAGAGAAAGTTATCGCTCGGGGATTTTCGCGAGTCCAAAAAAGTTGTAAGTTTTAGCCTTTTTTTTCCCTAAAAATACGAACGCCACTGTGGCTACACAGGTTAAAAACCTTGCAGCCAATCTGGGATTTACTTCACCTATGACGACATGGCCAATGGCTAGCACAAGCCCAGATGTGTGTACGTTTGTTGTAAAGTATAAAAAAAAAACTACAAATGAGGAGAGCAGGAATGTTGTGAGGTGTGGTCGAGCAGCAACTGACCTTTAATCCCTCTTCAACGTCATTTTCAAAAACCTTCTTGGGCTTTTTCTTCTTTTTCTTCTGGTTGAAGAAATTCAGGTCATTCAAATCATCGGAGGGTTCTAGAGATGTCAAAGGAATTCATTTCAGTCTATTGGGTATCAACACATCCATCAATATAAGAAATATGCTTTCAACTCCGACCTTTTTTTCTGCCATCGTCGTCATCTAGATCCAGCTCTTTATCTTCCCCTGCCTCTGGTTCCGCCTCCTTCGCTTCAACCTCTTTTGTCTCTTCTCCTCCGACTCCTTCTCCTCCATCCTCATCCAGCATGAAGGGCTTCTTCTTTTTCTTCTTCTTTTTGGTCATGTTGGGATCAAAAATCATCTGAGGTGGGGAAAAAGAAGAGAAGAAAAAGTTTTTAATGTGATTATGTTTGACAACCTGCTCTAATGTCACACACACTCGCACTGAACGTTTAAAGTAATACAGATGAAAAATAATAGCTCGTAACAAATAAATACAATACGTGCTGAACATTTTTGCTTCAAGCTGCCTACTAGTCTCATATACAGTAAGTTTGCTTGTATGTATGAACGTTTGCACGCAATTTTACGAAACTCAGGCTGCTGTAGATGATTAGCAGCTTTATTGTCTGTAGTTGATGAGAGTTTGACACCACAAAATGAAGCATGAATCATAGGGACTCCCTTCTGAAAGTAACAGTTACTGCGTCAAAATGATCTAGAGCACAATTCAGTTAAAACAAATTAGAACATCAATCTACATTTAATCTGAGGGCAGCAATTCAAATTTCTTTTCCATTACGACTTTGTCTAATTTTGAAAGTGAAAACTGAGATAATAACACTTATTTGAAAGCTTTCTGGTTTGGATCGAAAGCACGAGCGCTACTGCTTGGCCAGACGTTAGCTACAGCTAGTTAGCCACCTAAAGCCCATCATTTCCTAATAGCAGCTGTGACAGGGCGGATTGGTAAGTCACAGAATTCACAGAAAATCTGTCTGATGTCAAACATCGGAGTAAAACGGCGGACAGGATGTTTCCTTCTCATTCCATCTGAATTAGCCATTGTTAGCTAGGCTGCAGCCATGTGAGAGGCAGTACGGACAAGGAGGGAAGCGGCAGAGCTCAGGCCCGAAGCCGTTCTCGACTCCGATGTGATCCGATAACTTTACTGCTTTAGTCAAACAAGTCCTCACACCAACACAGGAAACACATAGGATATCTCTACATGACCTACCTCGTCTCCTGACATATTTGCGAGCTAGAAGGGAACGAAAACCTGGGTAGTTTTTGTCCTTCGGTCAATCCCAGACTGCTGCGCTGATAATGTCTTGCATCAGCGTTGGAACAGTAGCGTGCATGCGTGGCTACGTCACATCAGACGTCATTACCTGGCGACGGTGAATTACGAGCAGGGAGCATTCAAGAATAGAATTGTTCTGTTGAAACAGTTGCAAAATACGTAAATTTCAAGATTACAGAGCTGTTGCAGATGTAGCCGCAAGAGGGCACCAGCCAGTGTCTTATTGTGACAGTCCCAAGCCCGGATAAATACAGAGAGTTGTGTCAGGAAGGGCATCCGATGTAAAACTTTTGCCAAATCAATGTGCAAATCGAATATCTGTCTTCCATACCGGATTGGTCGGTATGCCATCGGTGCTGTTCACCGACAGGCTGCCGGTGGAAATTGGACTACTGTTGGTTGAAGAAGGAGAGGAGGAAAGTGTGTTCGTGGGAAGAGAGAGAAGAGGAACGCCAAGAGTATAGGACTGAGAGTAGGGACAATGAATGTTGGAACTATGACAGGAAAAGGTAGAGAGTTGGTTGACATGATGCAGAGGAGGAAGGTAGACATAGAATAGAATAGAATAGAATAGAATAGAATAGAATAGAATAGAATAGAATAGAAAGACTTTATTGTCACTATACATAGTACAATGAGATTTTGGGCAACTCCTCGCAGTGCAATAATTTAACAAAGTAGAAAAAGAGTTAAAAAGAATAAAATACAAGTCGGTTTCTGACCACAATTCGTTCCAGAAGGCTGTTCGAAAAGCAATTTGTTTGAATTCCAAATACACTTTTCCCATTACAAATAATGTAAATGGTCTTAATCTGTTCCAAGACGCTAGAAAACTACCTTTTTTCAATATAATATGTTATTTCATAATGTCATTTATATATCAAATTGTATAGTAATGAAACATATCAAAGACATGTAAAAGAAAGAAGCAAACATGAGAAAGAAAGAAAGAAAGAAAGAAAGAAAGAAAGAAAAAAAAACATCAACGTAATCAGGTTAGCCTAAGGTACGAGTTACCGTTGTCTTTTGGACAGAAGTTTACGGTACCGTAACTTGTACCATAGGCAATGGAACGCAAATTAAGTGAAACATTATTAAATACAGTAAACTAAAATAAAAAGCGCATTACTGTCACGTTTTCTCTCGACTTTTCGAGAAAAAGGCATTTGTTTCGCGTTCGACTTCCAAATTTTGTTCGACTTCTAAGACAAAAAAAATTCTGAATTTTTTCTGAATTCCTATTTGTTCAATGTCTAAAGCGTTCGAAAACCAAGGTTTGCTTGTACAAGTATATACAAGTATATTACGCTTTCAATTATTTAAAAAATGTATACACATTAAATAACAAAAAGCGCCATGCCCAGTACAACGTTTTGTATGTCCCCGAAGAGAAATTGCACAGTTTGTGTGTGTGTGTGTGTGTGTGTGTGTGTGTGTGTGTGTGTGTGTGTTGGGGGGGGTATCAGTGCATGTTTGAGTTTAGGAATGTAATGGCTTTTGGGAAAAAGCTGTTATGGAATCTATTTGTTCTTGTTTTGATGCACCTGTATCGTCTGCCTGAGGGCAGCAGGTCAAACAGGCCTGAACCGGGGTGGGAATAGTCTTTAATTAAATTGTTCACTCTGCTGAGGCAGCGGGAGGAATAAATCTCAAACAGAGAGGGCACAGAGCAGCCAATAGTCTTCTCAGCTGCCTTCACGACTCTGGAGCCTCTTCCTGTCCGCCATGGTGCAGCTGCCTTACCATACTGTGATGCAGTAGGTCAGCAGGCTTTGGACGGATGAGCGGTAGAAGGCCAGCAGCAGGGAGGGGTTCAGGTTGTACTTTTTAAGAACCCTCAGGAGGTGGAGCCACTGCTGTGCCTTCAAGCAGTGGTGTTGTCAGACCAGGAGATATCTGAGGAGATGAGGATGCCGAGGAACCGGAAGGTTTGGATCCTCTCCACACACTCACCATTGATGTAGAGCGGGGCTGGGTCAGTGTTGAACCTCCTGAAGTCAACGATGATCTCTTTGGTTTTGCTAGTGTTCAAAGCCAGGTTATGCTCTGATCACCAGGCTACCTACTTCCGGACCTCCTCTCTGTAGGCTGTCTCGTCACCTCCAGAGATGACACCGACCACTGTGGTGTTGTCCGCAAGCTTGACTATCAAGTTGCTGTCGTGGGTTAGGTGGCAGTTGTGGGTGTAGAGGCAGTACAAGAGGGGGCTCAGCACGCAGCCCTGTGGGGAGCCGGTGCTCAGTGTCCGTGTGGTGGAGAGGTGGGGGTGGAGAGTCTCACAGTCTAGGGTCGGTTTGTGAGAAAGTCCGTTATCCAGGCCCATGTGAGAGGGGGTAGACCGAGTTTGTTGATGAGAATGCCCGGGATTATTGTGTTGAAGGCAGAACTATAATCCACAAACAGCTAACGGACATAGCTCTGCTGCCACTTCAGGTGTGACAGCGCTGAATGGAGGGCTATGGCGATGGCGTACATACATACTGTATGTACAGGAGACATCTTGAAGGAGGAGTTTGTTAGGAATGTCCTGGAGGTAAAAAGAGTGTCAGACAGAGTGATTAGTCTGAAGCTAGAAATCGAAGGTGTGATGTTCAATGTTGTTAGTGGGTATGCTCCACAGGTAGGATGTGAGCTGCAGGAGAAGGAGAAATTCTGGTTGGACTTTGAAGTGATGCAGAGCATACCTAGAAGTGAGAGAGTTGTCATTGGTGCAGACTTCAATGGACATGTTGGTACAGGAAACAGAGATGATGATGAGGTGATCGGCAGGTTTGGTTTCCAGGAGAAGAATACAGAAGGACAGATGGTGGTTTACTTCGCAAAAAGGGTGGAAATGGCTATAGTGAATACTTTCTCCCAGAAGAGGCAGGAACATAAGGTGACCTATATGAGTGGAGGTAGGAGCACACAGGTAGACTACATCTTGTGTAGATGATGTAATCTGAAAGAGATCAGTGACTGCAAAGTAGTGGTGGGCAAGAATGTTGTCAAACAGCATAGGATGGTGGTGTGTAGAATGACTCTGGTGGTGAGGAAGGACAAAGACAGAGAGAGAAGGAAATGGTGGAAGCTGAAAAAAGAAGAGTGTTGCATGACTTTTGGGAAGGAGTTAAGACAGGCTCTGGTGGTCAGGAGGTGCTTCCAGATGACTGGACAACTACAGCTAATGTGATCAGCGAGACAGGTAGGAGAGTACTTGGTGTGTCATCTGGAAGTAAAGTAGATAAGGAGACTTGGTGGTGGAATGAGGAGGTACAGGAGTGTATACAGAGAAAGAGGTTAGCTAAGAAGAAGTGGGACACTGAGAGGACTGAGGGGAGTAGACAGGAGTGCAGGGAGATGCAGTGTAAGGTGAAGGTAGAGGTAGCAAAGGCCAAACAAAGGGCTTATGATGACTTGTATGCTAGGTTGGAAGGTAAGGAGGGAGAGACTGATCTACACAGATTGGCAAGACAGAGAGAGAGAGAGAGAGAGAGAGATGGGAGGGAGGTCTAGCAGGTTAGGGTGACTAAGAATAGGGATGGAAGTCTATTGACAGGTGCCAGTAGCGGGAAGATGGAAAGAGTGCTTTGAAGAGTTAATGAATGAGGAAAATGAGAGAGAACAAAGACTAGAAGAGATGGCTGTTGTAGACCTGGAAGTAGCAAAGTTTCGTCATGATTAAGTGAGGAGGGCATTGAAGAGGATGAAGAGTTGAAAGGTACTCAGTCCTGATGATATACCTGTGGAGGTATGGAAGTGTGTAGGAGAGGTGGCAGTAGAGCTTCTAACTGGGTTGTTCAACAGGATCTAAGATTGTGAGAAGATGCCTGAGGAATGGAGGAGAAGTGTGCTGGTGCCCATTTTTAAGAACAAGGGCGATGTGCAGAGTTGTGGCAACTACAGAGGAATAAAGCTGATGAGCCATACAAAAGTTATGGGAAAGAGTAATTACAGATAGACTAAGGGCAAAAGTGAGCATTTGTGAGCAGCAATATGACAGGGTGCCCAGAGAGGAACTGTGGTATTGTATGAGGAAGTCTGGAGTGGCAGAGAAGTATGTTAAAGCGGTGCAGGACATGTATGAGGACTGTAGGACAATGGTGAGGTGTGCTGCAGGTGTGACAGATGAGTTCAAGGTGGAGGTGGAACAGCATCAGAGATCAGCTCTGAGCCCCTTCTTGTTCGCTATGGTGATGGACAAGCTGACAAACGAGGTTAGACAGGAATCCTCATGGACTATGATGCTTGCAGATGACATTATGATCTGTAGTGAGAGCAGGGAACAGGTGGAGAAGAAGCTCGAGAGGTGGAGGTTTGTCCTGGAAAGCAGAGGAATGAAGGTTAGCCGCAGTAAGACAGAGTATGTGTGTGAATGAGAGGGACCTAAGTGTAAGAGTGAGGTTACAGGGAGAAGAGATCAAGAAGGCGGACAATTTTAAGTACTTAGGATCAACAGTCCAGAGCTAAGGAGAGTGTGGAAAACAAGTGAAGAAGCGTGTACAGGCAGGATGGAACAGGTGGAGAAAAGTGTCAGGTGTGATGTGTGATAGAAGAGTTTCAGTTAAAATGAAAGGAAAGGTGTACAAAACTGTGGTGAGACCAGCGATGTTGTTTGGTCTAGACACATTGTCACTGAGTAAAAGACAGGAGACAGAGCTGGAGGTAGCAGAGATGAAGATGCTGAAGTTCTCTCTGGTAGTGACCAGGATGGATAGGATCAGGAATGAGTACATCAGAGGGACAGCACATGTTAGAGGTTTTGGGGATAAAGTCAGAGAGGCCAGACTGAGATGGTTTGGACATGTCCAGAGGAGAGATAGTGAATATATTGGCAGAAGGATGCTGAGTTTTGAACTGCCAGGCAGGAGGCCTAGAGGAAGACCAAAGAGGTTTATGGATGTAGTGAAAGAAGACATGAAGGTAGTTGGTGTGAGAGAAGAGGATACAGAAGACAGGGTTGGATAGAGGCAACTGATTCGCTGTGGCGACCCCTGAAGGGAAAAGCCGAAAGGAGAAAAAGGGTAACTCAAGGTTTGATAACCCGTGAAACAGACCCCTATTGATGGGCAGATGAAACTTCATAAAGCATTGTAGCTTTTCATCCAATTTGTTTACTCCAGTGCCAAGCTGCTGAAGTCTTTTAAAATCTCATTGTACTATGTAGAGTGACAATAAAGGCGTTCTATTCTATTCTTGAGGCTTCATTTGCTCTAGTAGGACATCTACTGGATGCAAAAATGTCAGTTGGCATGAATTTGAAGTGTGTGGCATTTTGTAGAGAGCCTGTGAATAAAACTGTCAGCAAAAGTATGCAATACACACACACACACACACACACACACACACACACACACACACACACACACACACACACACACACACACACAAACACACACACACACACACACACACACACACACACACACACACACACACACACACGCACACACACACACACATTGGGATATAATATGACATGGGCCAACACTGGTTCAGTTTTCTACTTTTAGGTTAGAGAGGTCTTATCCAATCAGAATTCAGCTAGCTTGTGATGCCAGGTTCAACGTGGCAGGTTGAATAAAATCTGCACCTAGTGAACAGTCACATAATGTCAACAGACATATGCGATAGCCAATCAGATCACGAGTTGAGGACTCTAGGCATTCTAGCTGGCCTCACGTTGTCCTGACATGCACACACTACGCTTACAGTTAGAGTGGAGAGCTTTAGAAAAGAAATCTAAATGGGTTTTGAACCTGGAGAAACCAAGATTTGGTTATCCAAACCCTGAACTGGCTAACCTGGCCCAGGCTGGAAAGGGTTTGTCCACCGTGCTGATGTGATTAAGCACTATACAAATGAAGATTGATTGATTGATTGATGATTTCCAGACAACAAGTTAGTGATTCACTGAAAACCAGTCAAATAGGTTTCACCTATGGGCTGAATATGCCCCAATCATAGTTGCTTTGTTAGTTTCTTTTTAATAAGTGGTGCTGTCAGTGCTGGTGGTTCTCCTCTGTAATTTTGTCTTCCACGTAGGATACTTTTTGTACAAAGCTGGACTCATGCTATTGCTTGACCATTGTAGGGGGATTGCACTGGTGAGACACAACACTGATGTGTACTTTTAACTATTAAGATGGTGTGATATTTTATGCTGTAGTTTTTACCACATTTTAAAATTTTTAAATTCAGATTTCAAGTGTGTGGAGTTTCCTATGTTGCATGCTTTGTGCTGTTGTTGGGTCTGCTATCTCCATATTTGCCTCACCAAGGGCCTCCGTAGCAAAGGCATCGTATCTGCTGAACTGGCCTTAGACTGAAGAAAATTCACCAGCTATTCACAACAGTATTTAAAAGACTATTTTAACTGTTTCTATAATTTTTTGTGGTGATAGTAATAATAATAAATTGAAATACAGATATACAGTATATACTGTATATATACCTGCTTCTGTTCAATTTTCCTTTAGCGAGGAAGACACAGAATCAGCCATATCACACTCGGAAGATTTGTGGGTCCTCCTGCCCAGGAGGGGTTGTTGTCGGACTATAAGGGAGATAATTTCCTCCCCAGGAACCACATATTCTATATGCAGAGGACAGCTGATAGCGAAGGCCCACTCCTCTGTTGAGGGATGGCTGCTCCAGTTACATAGATGACTTCTCTAATCCCTCTCTCAAACCATGTCTTTGAGAGAGGGCCAAGATGTGTAGATTGTTATCTTCAGATGAATGGCCCTTGTCCTTCAGGTACAGATGGACCGCCTGTCCTTGATTGCCTATTTTATGCTATCTTCGTGTCAAGTTGATGTTTTGCCTCCCCAATGTACAAGTTTGGCCAGTTCTCATCACTCTGAACTGCATATTCTACACCACTCAGCTTGTGTCTAGGTGTCTTGTCCTTACAGTGACAAGACACCTAGAACGAGTGTATAATAAAGATCTGTTTTTCAGTGATACCTCCAACACTACGGGATGTCAAAGTCTTTCCATTCGCCTTCCATCTCTTTGTTTTGGGCATTTTGCTGACATCCAATTATATGAATAGAAGGGGGAAAAGACGAGGAGGTGTGGCTCTATACAATGAAAATAGCCTAAAATATAAAGTAATGGAAAATATGAAAACATCCATTGATGACCTGATGGAATGTATCACAGTTGAGATATGCTTGGAAAGACAAAAAAAACATCATTTGTAGTTGTGTGTATAGAACACCAAATTCAAGCACTGAAAAATTCAAGGTTAACATGGAGGAGTTGTTTTCAACTGACAATCAGAAGGTTATATATATCTGTGGGGACTACAACATTGACCTAAAAAATCCCAATAAACATGGACTGACTGAAGAATTTATTAACACTATGTACAGTTTGAGTTTATATCCACTGATCACCAAACCAAGTAGAATAGCAGTAAAAAGTGCAACGGTAATAGATAAAATATTGACAAATTACATGGAGAACGGCCTAGTGTGTGGGCTGTTCATGAATGACATCAGTGACCATCTTCCCGTTTTTGTTAGCCATGACTGTGACTATGTCAAAGATAAAGAGAAACATACATTTAAGTACAGGAGAATGAGAACAGAACAAAACATTAATGCATTCAGAAAGGATTTACTGATTCAAAATCGGAATAACCTCTATGAAGAAAATGATATTGACAAAGTTTATGAAATATTTCTTGAAACTTTTAAGTTTCCATCCATCCATCCATCCATCCATTCTCTTCCGCTTATCCGGGGTCGGGTCGCGGGGGCAGCAGCTTGAGCAGGGAAGCCCAGACTTCCCTCTCCCTAGCCACTTCGTTCAGCTCCTCCGGGAGAATCCCAAGGCGTTCCCAGGCCAGCCGGGAGACATAGTCTCTCCAGTGTGTCCTGGGTCGTCCCCGGGGCCTCCTCCCGGTAGGACGTGCCCAGAACACCTCACCAGGGAGGCGTCCAGGAGGCATCCTAACCAGATGCCCGAGCCACCTCATCTGGCTCCTCTCGATGTGGAGGAGCAGCGGCTCGACTCCGAGTCCCTCCCGGATGACCGAACTTCTCACCCTATCTCTAAGGGAGAGCCCGGACACCCTGCGGAGGAAACTCATTTCGGCCGCTTGTATCCGGGTTCTCGTTTTTTCGGTCACGACCCACAGCTCGTGACCATAGGTGACGACCGATACAGAGTCCGCATCACTGCAGACGCTTCCTAATCCTTTTTGGATAGTGTTCACACCATTCTGGTGTATTTATTATTGTTTGTTATTGCTATTTTGTTTTGTTTTTTGTTATTCGAAATAAATGAACTCATTCATTCATTAACTCATTCACTCATCCATCCAGGTATTTGAAGTGTGTTCATTTCATATTGTCAACCTATCAATAATTGTGACTTTTGCTCAGACATGTTCTTTTTCAAACATGTAATCATTCAATATATATTATATCTGTGATTTAAAGGTTTGTTCGTTGTTACACCAGTATAATGGAGTCTCACTCATTCAAGTTCTGGGTGATAAAACATAAGTCTCAGATAACAGAGTGGTCAGACAGGGGGTTCAGTTCCTGCCAATCTATCCGGCACAGTCCAAGGAAACAAAAAAACCCAAAGCTGTTAAACTTGACATTCTCCTCGGTGAACTGGACGTTGCTGTTTGTTGAGATGGTCCGTGAATATTTATTCTTCCTGGATTTTGATTTTAACCCGGGTGTCATCCACATACCGGAAACAGTGGCTTGGTTCAGATTCCACAATACGTTAGGGCTTTTCATTATGCATCTTTCATGTAGAAGCTGACCACTATTGGTGACATTAGAGATTCCATGGCACACCCATGAGCTTGCCTGTAGAATTTCCAACTGTTTTGGAAATAGGTATTAATAAGACAGAGATCCAGTCAGGTGCAAAAGGGGTCCTGGGCAAGGTTTGTTCTGAGGGATAAGGTGTGATCTTCCATGAGCCATTTCCTATCTACTTACATGTCTGAGATGAATTTTTTTTAATTTTAAAATTAAAAAAAATTCATGAATGCAGGTGATGAAGGCAGGATCTGGCACCAACCAAGTGGATTGATAGATGAAAAAAAATAAAAAAGCCAAGCATATTTTTTAACTTTCTTAATAAATTCCCTTTTTGTGTTCCAAACCTATTCATTTCCATACATTTCATTCAGACAAAGTATTATGTTGAAAGCAAATTTAAAGAAGAGTCCAGAGCTTGTCATCAGACTCATCACTCTTCTTCTCACAGTCCATTTGGTCTGGTCTTCTGGTCCTGACAGAGTTCTAGTGCATCAACACCACAGCTTTTCTTGCATCATATTCCCTGATCTGTGGAGAAACTCTGTCTGAGTCCGGAACACCGACATAAAGGAGTTCTGACAATGTCTGTGCTCACGGTCACCAATACACCGAGCATGACTCTGCATCAAACTGACATTGGTCTCTTGGGATTCCCTTATCACCAAACCTCCATAACTTGTAAAACTTCTTCCTTGAAGGTGTGCCTCCTCCTTCCTTTTCTTTTTGGTTGCTTCATTTTAAGGTTTCCCCACTCCATTCAGAAACCATCACATACTCCTTAAAACTGTTGTTGACAGGAGCAGCCCAGCATTAAGTGATAACAATTCTTCTCAGCCACTGAGACAATGGCTATCACTCAATTCCAGTCTGCTGCCATGTGTGTGTGTTTGTCTACGGGACACAAATATCCCAAGACGCAGTTTTGTGTAACATTGGTAGAAACATTTACCCGCAGTGTTGGAGGTAACCTTACTCACCAGAGATAATTTTTGCCCATTTGCCCCATTTCCACTGTTTTCCGTTGGTGGGGGTGTTACTGTCAGATGCAGGTAAAGCGTGATGTAACATGATCTTAGCGGCACCCAGTTTTGTCCCTCTAATCTTGGTGGTTCAGTCCTGTGAGTTTCTAATATGGTGTGTTGTGCAACCAACTCATTAGACATTAACCACATAGACCACATCTACGAGGTTTAATATCTGGAACTTACCATCAAAAGATTTTTGGACATTTACATAAAATACCAAAGACCACTGATGAACCTGATACAAAATATTGACAGGAGGTGGGGGATAAAGGAACAACTCTGCACATCTCCATTGTTCTTAAAAATGGGCAATAGCACACTTCTCCTCCATTCCTCAGGCATCTTCTCACTATCTAAGATCCTTTTGAACAACCCAGTCAGAAACTCTACTGCCACCTCTCCAAGACACTTCCATACCTCCACAGGTACAGTATATCATCAGGACCGAGGGCCTTTCCACTATTCATCCTCTTCAATGCTCTCCTGACTTCACCCTGATTAATCTTCCGGACTTGGGACCGGCACAATAAGACACTGGCTTGTGCCCTCTTGCGGCTACATTCTGACCAGAAGATTAGATGTTTCATTGTTAATCTACATCATTCTGATCAGACCCATCACCTTCTTCTCCTCCAAGCAGCAGCAGATGATACTCCGTCTTTGAGACGATGGCTATCATTTGACTACGGTCTACTACCGTGTTAGTCTACAAAACACAAGCATCCCAAGAAACATTGTGTAGAAACTGGTAGAAACATTTACCCGCAGGCAACCTCCTTTACTCACCAAAGAGATGTTATGCTCACTTGCCCCCATTTGCCAATGGATACAGGTAAAGCGTGATGTAACATGATCTCACCCAGCTTCATCTCTCTAACCCCCAGGGCTCAGTCCTGCCAGTTTCTAATATGGTGTGTTGTGTCACTGTCTCTCAATATCTGGGACTTACCATTAGCCCTTCAGGAGTGAAGAAGTCTCAGATGAAAGACAAAACATTTTTAAGCTTTTCCTGTTAAGTCCAGTTGATTTTTGTGAACACAAACTATGAACTGAATGAATGACAATCTCTACAGACATCTTGCCACTTTTAGGATCCAGTTCCGAAAGAGTTCATTCATCTTGCAGATGAAATTTTTATATCATCTTCTCTTCATTGTGGGCATGTTGGTCACCCGATTCGGAAGGAAAGGCACAGTGGTCAACACAACAGTGCTGGTGTTCATTTCTTATTTGGTTCATGAATCATAGATGTGCTGAAGCCGATCCAAAATTGCTGGCGAGAGGCGAGTTACACCCTGGACGCATCACCAGTGGCCACACATAGACAACCACTTACGTGCACACTCACACCTACAATTTGGTGTGAGAAATTCACCCAAGCTGCATGTTTCTGGTGGTGTGAGGAAACCACAGAACCTTCAGAGAACCCACGCAGAGGGCATATAAATTCCACACAGAAAGGAATTGAAACTACAATGTTCTTGCTGTGTGGCAACAGCGTCACCCACTGTGCTAATTCATACAGTATTTGTGATCTTGTGATCAAATAACCAAAATATTCTACATGTGGCATTAATCTGAGCTTCAACTAAAACATTTAGCTAAATGTCAAAATTCTTTACTTGAAAATTTTTTTAATTCGATATACCGTAATTGGATTTTCAACATCTGGTTGCACAAATATTTGGACTGAATTTATCACCAGTTCTGCCACTCTTACCTTACTTCATAACACAGCAGTTCCAGTATAGTTTGTTGGTGTTAGTGTCACACAAGATTTGTGTTATCACATGATTGTTATCACAGTAAAACAATCAAAAACCTTTAATGATTTTGCAAATAATATTCTCATCTGGATAAATAAAACACTGAAATGCAAAAATGCATGTGTCTTTCCTTTACATAACTTGAAAAACTAAAGGAAATAACTAAACTCTGAAATGACATTGTTGAACAAGCACAATCTATGTATTATTGAACATAACCTCCCTCAACATTTGGTGACAATACGCCACAGCTATTTTTAGCGAGATATAATTTGAAACAAGGAGAAGGCCAGAGCAAGCGTGTTGCAGGCATATTTCTCTTTCTAGCCGTGACTTGTGATTTATATTGACGTTTCCTGTTGTTGCATGCTTCACACAACCTCAACAGAACCCGTTGTGATGACACAAACAGCACATACAAAAGGAGCAGATTTTTGGATATTTACATGAAATATCAAAGACCACTGATGAGCGTGATACAAAATATTGTCAGGAGGTGAGGGATAAAGGGACAAAGTACGCAGCCACAAAATAAAAGAACAGGTTCAGACTCTGGCAAACTTACAGCTTACAGATTCTTCATATAGCTCATGCTCAGCTGTATTTCTATTTGCAATTGCAGCTAACAAAAACAGAGGTCAAACAATTGTTATTTTATCAAGGAGAAAAAAAATCCAGCAAGTATAGCACTACAAACACAGGAAAATGTGTGTCGAGAACAGATAGTTTTGGAATTAAATGAATCTTTCCTTGCCATCCAAATTAACATCTAATAGGTCATAATTCACACAACCCCATGGAGTGTAGCACAGAGCTCAGAGAACCCAATTCAACATTTATGCGAGTGCTGAATTAGCCCTGCCCATCACAGGGATTACAAGGGGCAAGTATTGGATTAAAAACTAGGTTGAAAACTTAAGTTAAGAAACAGCGATAGAACAAAAATGAAAATCCCTGTCACCATGTTTGCTTCCAAGAATTCAGGGATTTCTCCTGTGTGTGTGTGAAAGGGCCAGGACTTGTAGGCTTTTTGCTTTTTTTATAGTGTTACATAAAGTTGACTCTCCCCAGACACACAAAAACACTCATACACAACATCCTAACAGTCCAATATTTGCCCCATTGTTTGATCCGTCTGTCACAGGATGCCTCATCTACATAGCTTCCATCGCCCAGCGCTGCAGGTCCTCCATATCATCATCATCCTCCTCTTTCTTGGCTTTTGGGGGTAAAGGGACAAAAGACAAAAATTTTGAATCTGACATCTCCAGAATAATAACATTACAACATCATTACAACTTGTGTCTTGGAAAGTAATTATTTGCTATATGGATGAAACTATATATGATTTTGTTATTTTACAGAGGAGGTAAGTGTCAAACCCCTTTGACAAAACTAAATGGTCATTTAAGCCTCTCAAAGAAAGAAAATTACTAAAAATATCACTCCATCCCTTTAGCTTCAGAGCTCCTGCAGCATCTACTCACAGAATTAAGTCAAAAACTTACCAGGTCTGGCAGGTAATGAAGTTGAAGGCACGTTGGGGAGGGGGACATTCTCTGATCCCCCAATCTCCAACATGCTTTTATCCAGTTCCTCCTGCTCCAGTTCATCCAGTTCAGCCAACAGCTCATCCTGAGGAAGATGACCATTAACAATGATGATAGCTATAACCAAACTAAATCATCTATCCATCATGTAGACGAGACAATCATAATTGTCTCTACTTTAAAGGAGAAATCATGGCTGACTGAGATGCTGAACATACAACAAACCACTGATTTTAAAAATGAAATACATAAAAAGTGTCACACACCTCATCAAACTCCTCTCCAATGCCAACAGGTCTAGAAATGGCTTCGGAGATTTCCAGAGCCAGCTCCTGCTGCTCTGTGATGTCCTGCATCAAGTCGTCCACTTTGTCAATGTCCCTGAAACAACAGGTGGCAAAGAAATAAAATACAGCATCATTTACCTGCATGTGCCGGTGAAATAGTAATACGAGTCATAAATAAGCCAGTCCAGCAGGGTAAAACATACATGTGTTCATGGGCAGCCTTCATGGCCTTTGCAGCATAGCCCATGTTCTTGAGCACTTCAGTGTTAGTGTTGGCATTCTCCAGAGCCTCTCGCTGGTATTCAATGGTAGAAAGAGTGCCATCAATCTGGTTGAGCTGCTTCTCATACCGCTTCTTTCTTTTCAATGCCATCAGAGCCCCTGAGGAGAAAAAAAAACCAACAACACGAAAGAAAAAATATAATTCAAGTATGGTGAACCAAGGAATAATTTTTGTACATAAACAGGAAGAAGAGCCTGAATGAGTATGTGGTTTAACAGTTTCAGTGTTAATTGGTGGAATAATAATAATAATAATTTATGTTAAATAATAATTTAACATATGTGACTCAGATCAACAAAAAGAACACTACTCTGAGAAAATGAAAAACAGAAATGAATAAGCACTGATTATCATATGACCACAACCACCAAGTGGCACCGAAGCTGGGCTGACTCATTCCGAAAACATTTAAGAACTTCAACTCTTCACTATCTCTTTTTGCATCTGTAGCAGTGTATGATAATGATTTCATGTTTGTTAAGAAGTTGATAAAACATTTTCTTATAGAGGTTAGATCATTCATATAAGATTGTTTTGAAGACATTGAAATGGTTTTGTCATTGTACATCTTTCAACATTCACATTCTGTTTTCTAGCCTCAGTTACTCCAGACAGTGTTTAAGCCATTCATTAATTTGGAGACTACTTGGTAAAAGCTAATGGGAATCGACTAAAGTATATAATAATCTATCTGCCAACTTCACAACCTAGAGGTCTGAAACAGAATTCTGAGCCATTTCAAAAATTACTCAATCTTGTTTATTGTCATACACATGAGATTAGAAGGTCATAAAACAGAATATCAGTACAATCCTATGACATCATTTAAATTCACTACGCTGTGTTCTCATGTGTATGCTCAAGGCTTTGATATCATATTTCCCAGGCCTTCAGAATGAAGCTAAGCCATTATCCTTACTGTAAGGGAGTAAAACATAAATGGCAGCTGGGACCACAGACAGCGCTGGCAGGCCGAGGGCCCATTATTTACCAGAAATGCAGAGCAGAAGAGCCTTCCATAGTCTATAGGTTTAGCATAAACATTTAGCATTAAGTTCCAGGTTTCTTAAATGATTTGACTTCCTCTTGTAAGATCTGATAACAGCGAAAGAGCCCTCAACAGAGTTCATGATTCACTTCATTCCGTCTGTTCAATAAACCGTGTGGGAATCTGAAACCTGACTTTGTTTTGTGCGTGTGTCTGGGTGACGAGGTCCGGTGAGTTCAGGTCCGAAAGCCCTGACAAACCCATGTCACGTCCTTTCAGCACTTTACCCGTCCAAAGATCAACCCTAGTCCTAACACTCTGAGCCGACATCTTTATTGCTATCCCTTTGTCGTTTGATATGTAATTATGTTGCCTGCCACACCTTCAACAGGAGTTTTTAAGTTACTTTCAGCTAGGGCTCAGTCAGTCGAAAAATAACCACCAGACACGCTATAAATGTCCGTCAGTGACGAGACGGGTGTTATTCCAGTAAACAGAGCGGTAATAAAGACTCACACATGTACAGGACGGTAACATATGTCCCGTGACAGTTCTGGCTATTTCCAGGAAGCAGACACAGCGAGAAGGCCATCGTGCCATCTGACAGCTCGGGAAAGTTAGCTAACTTAGCTAACATGCTAACAGTTAGCCCAGGGTTGTTGACCAGAAAATATGATTAAAAGTAGAAACTGTTAGAAAATACTCCCTGACAACTTACCTCTTTTGTTTTTCGTGCCGTATTTCTTAGCTGTTTGCAGTTCCTGTTCGATTTTTTTCTCTAGAAAGTCCTGTTTCTTCTGGAGCATTTCCTCCGTCTCACGGAGTTTATGGATAGCCTCTTGTGGGCTTGGTCCTTTTCCTCCTTTTCCCCCTCCAAAAAGCCTGCCAAACACCGACATATCTGTGATTCTACTGCTCGCTAAGTTTGTAAATTCGACAAATCTCTGAAAAGCCCAGGATAGTTGCGGTTAGCTACCAGCCCGTCCAAGCTATATCGACTCTGCTCTGACCTGAAACTGAGAGAACTGTTGACGTTTTTTTCTATTTCCTGTAAGGCCCGATGACGTGAGCAGTATGCAAGAAAAGTGGGCGGGGAAATGTCCTTGGTAAAAAGCAAAAACATGGGATCGGTTTTTTATCTGACTATAAAATTGTGGTAAAAATTGGTACATTTCGACGCTGAATTCAAGGCAAGTGGATAAAATGTGAGAAATACAAAACAAATTGATAAATCATGTTGGTGATAAATATATGTAAATATATATATATGTTCAGTTCAGTAAAAACTGAACATATACAGGAATGATTTTTCTTGCATAAATCATCTAAATCATCAACAAATGTTTCAGTTTTTTGAGTTTCCTAAAAAATGTGAAAACATTATTTGGCAATTATTTTAAGAAGGCGTTGATATGAAGCATTGACTCCAGCAATTTATTCGAAATTGTTTCTCTAGACACTCAGTAGAGACCAAGCAGCCACCCAGCAGCCAAGACATCAAAGCCAAAAGATGTAAATGCCACAACACATTGGTGTGTGTGTGTGTGTGTGTGTGTGTGTGTGTGTGTGTGTGTGTGTGTGTGTGTGTGTGTGTGTGTGTGTGTGTGTGTGTGTGTGTGTGTGTGTGTGTGTGTGTGTGTGTGTGTGCTCTTGTCTGTCCTTCATGTGGCTCTGCGGTGCACTGGCATCGTACCTGGAGTGTACCCATGCCTCACGCCCCATGTCTACTGGGATAAGATCCAGCAACCGTACGACCTGCGACAGCAGGAGAAGGGCATATTGAAAATGTATGTATGTATAAAATTAAATAAAAGACTGTGAAACTGTTTCTTCTTAAGAACCATCACCACCCTGAGCTCTCACAATAACTCTATAAATGTACAACATAGTATTTAAATGCAATACCCTATAGATACGTGTATGTTCTTGCTGTGAACGGAAGACCTTCATTACTAATAATAATGCTATAATGATATACAGTATATTGCTATTTATTATTATTTTTATTAATTTTATTTATTTAATACATATTATTATTAATCATTATCTTTATTTATTTATTATAGACTATTATTATTTATTTTATTATTATTATTATTATTATTATTATTATTATTAATAATAATATATTATTGATATATAATAATGCGATAAAGCTATCATTATCCCATACTGTCTTCTCTGACCACCATAGGTTCCTCTGTGTGTTAGGATGAACATGTCCCTCCAGAATATAATGAAACTTTCCATCCAGCCTACAAGAGTCAACTCGAATCTGTCAAAGTAGATTACTGATGGACCGATATTCTAGGAGGGCTCAGCCATTTGTATAAAACCCTCATTAACTTAATAATAAAGGGACTTTGTGCACTTGAGCATCACTGTGCTCTGGTTTTAAAAGACTGAACTGACCAGTTTTTGTTTGCCATCAGCCCTGTAAACTTGGGAAATAACACACATAACTGAGCCCAGCACCACTATGTTCATAGATGACACACAGATGACCTTGTGACCTGCAATCAAAGCAGGGAACAGGTGGAGAAACATTTAGAAAGGTGGCGGCATGCATTGGAGAGGAATGAAGATTAGCTGAAGTAAACCAGAATGTTTGTGCATAAATGAGAGGAGTGGAGAAGGAAGAGTGAGGCTACAGGGAGAAGAAAAGCTGACATGGAAAAGAATTAAATGCTGTAGTGGCCCCTACTGTGGCAAGATGTGAGGAAAAGGGAAGACTAAGCATGTGAGGACACTATTGTTCCACAAGGAATTATTACTGTATTATCCTCTGCAATTAATTGCTCTTTTTTACCATACTCAAAAAATAATGAAACTCTGAACAATATATATATTTTTTTTACACTGCATAAAATAGGGACGTATTTGTGTAAATCTAGGCACTATTTGCTTCAATATGCTTGATTAATTGGTGAAATCCTGATAAAAAGAATCTAATTGTAATTAGTGTGGAGAAAATAATGATAAACCAAGGCAAATCAACTTTTTAAAGAAAAAGGAACAGCTGCTGGTCATAAAGATTGGGTTCAAAACAAACTTAAGTCCCATGGAAGGAGCCAGAAAGTAGCTTTCAAGCAGTGATGGAGAACAAATCAGGTACAAACCAGAACCTTGAAAAGGCTTTAATTCTTACCTCAACTAAAACATATGGAATTTTAATAATAGGACCCATTTAA
Source organism: Antennarius maculatus (assembly GCA_013358685.1). Lineage (NCBI taxonomy): Eukaryota > Metazoa > Chordata > Actinopteri > Lophiiformes > Antennariidae > Antennarius > Antennarius maculatus. The sequence continues at coordinate 13,982,136 of CM023607.1, read as the reverse complement.
ATAACATAATAAAATAGTATAGACTATAATGAATACCTGTACTACAACAGCAAAATAAGAAAAAAAATAGTTAATTATATCCTAATTATGTTATGGGATGAGGTGAGTAGATCACGTGCCAGCAACAAGATCACTAAATTTTGAAGTGAGGACTATGTTTTGCTTTTTACTTGCTTTAAGAGAACCTATATGTCTGATGGTATCAGTGTTTTAAGCAGTTTAATAGGATTGCTGGGCCTTGGTGGAACGGTGGGATTTGTACATCCACTGAAGTTTGGATTAATGGATTTTGGATTACGGATGGATTTATTTAAAAACCAGCCTCTCCCAGCACACTTTGGGAGGGAGGTGAGATTCACTCTGAACAAGTTACCAGTCCATCTCAGGGTGAGATAGAGAGATAATCAAATACTGTACACTCACATCCATCCATCCATCCATTTTCACATAGATGAAACAACCATAATCGACTCGTCTCGTCTAAAGCCATTTATTGTGCTTACTTGTGTTACTGGAGTTTATCCCAGCTGACTACGGGTGAAAGTCGAGGGACACTCCGGACGGGTTGCCAGTGCATCGCGGAGCCACATGTAAGACAAGCAACTACTGTACTCACGCACACATTCACACCCACGGTCAGTTTAGTCAGCAACGTTTTTAGTAGTGGGAGGTAGCCAGAGAACTTTAAGGGTGTCCACATGCATGTAAAGTCCTCACAGAAGTCCATGTGCTGTAACACAACAGCATTACCAACTGCACCAACTACCTCTGGAGTTATGAAACCAGTTTGTGAAAATGCAATAGAAAGAATATGTATTTGAAGTGTAAGCCCAACTGAAACAGGTTCACAAACTAGACCTGGAATCTGGCCTAGTTGATTACAGAGAATTTTAAACTTTGAAATACTCAAGCAATCCATCCATCCATGCATCCATCGGACATATCAATTCAGCTGGAGGAGGGGAGAACCCTTTACCTACAGCTCTAGTGCCCGCGCTAGGAGCTGGCAGGTGTGTGTATGTACACACATATGGTTCATTACAGGAGTCGCAACTGTGTGTAAATAACGTTCAAGGCAAAACACCTGAAGTTTTGCATCGTCACATGGCTTCTTAATACCGTAACTCCTCAAAAGTTTGCTAAAATATTCCAGCACTGATAGAGAACTGAAAACCTGTGCTGTCAGTGTTGGAATAATTTAGCATACTATCATGTAATATAATATTGTGTAATGTCTGCTGGCTATGGATGAGGGGCTGGGTACACCCCAGATGAGGCACCAGCTCATTGTGGGGCCACACAAAAGACAACCATACACCCACTGATAACATGGTGCCACACCGTATTATATGTTATACTGTATATTATTTACTAAAAACCAACAATTTTTTACTTCTCAATCGTTTCGTTATTGAATGTTCTACTGTTAAGACAGCTTTGTGGTTGAAGGACTTGCTCAGTCCTTCAGATCAAAATCCTGGCAGAGATGATTGGGTTGCTCCTCCTACCGCTGGGTCGTTGTTTCCTGACTCCTACCTTCTTCCTCTAAGTTTGAGACAAACTCTTCTCCTGCCATTTCTTCTGTCTGGTGTGAAAGTGAACCTGAAACTCTTCCAGAGCAGCCTCCTCCGGACGAACCCGATAGGAGGTCCTCTCCACATCTTCAGGGTTCTGATGTTCTCTAGATCAGCTTAGATGTTAAAACTGCATGAAATCTGCGTTACCATCCTGGTCTGGACGTTCTTCAGCGTCTCAGAGGTGGTTTGCAGCTGGAATTTTGAGTCCGAGCCTCCTCTATACTCACTACTCAAATTAAGGCAAGATACTCCAGAGACAATTTTTTTTAAAAAACATTTTCCTCAATTTCTCACTACAAAGTAAAATGTGTCACTGGCAGGACCTTTTCACAGTTCTGACATAATAACCAGGGGCTGTGAGGAAACTGTTTGAAAGCCTTTGGAAGGCAAGCCTTTAGCAAGAGCTGAGGCCAGCAGCAATCAGGCAGGACCACAGAGAAAATATTGTTTAAGATGAGGTGTCTTATGGAGTTGAATATACAGAGAAAAGTCAGCATTGAAACAATGCTATTCCTGATGATTAAAGTGATCTTCATTGTGGTATTGCTCATTAAAGACAACACAACCAATTCTAACTTGAGGTTTTCATCTCCATTATTTCAATTAACAAACCAATTTATCAGCTTGACACTAACATTACAATCTCTGAAATACTGGAATCCAAATTAGAAAAAAGCAAACTTTCCACAGAAGCATCAGTTGGGGGTTTATGTATTTTAATTCATTATGATGCTACATGATCCATGATGGTTGTTCAATATTTTCTTGCTTGACTATAGTATGTTAATAACTTTAAATCTTTTTGTTATGTACATACAAAACAGTATCCAATTACTGTGTGGTACATTGTTACATGGTGTGACGGGATCTTTGCTTGTGTGGTCTGAAGCCCTGATGTCTGTTTCTCTTTAATGTAGTGTGTATTCACAGGTCAGCCCTCCACCCAGACACCCATATTCCCACTTCTCTGCTCCTCGGGTTCCCTCAAGCAACAACAACAAAAAACTGCCCTGATGATCATATGATAGTCGGGATAATACAGCTGTGTTGTCTGTTAGCTTACAACCACGAGCGCCTAACAGGAAACAAAAAGATAACCGAAGTGAAATAAACACACAAACTAATAAATCAGGCTGAACGTGGTCCCTTTGGATTTTTTTTGTTTTGCTAATTTTAACTTCAACACACAAAATAATTATAATCAACCCAGATCATTTCATGCAAACTGTAGAGTGGACACTTATTATAGTGCATCTGAATATTATACACAACAGAAGCATCATGGCTACATAAGTAGAAAGAAGCAAACATTTGCTGTTATACACTCGAGGAAGCAAATACAATATTCTGTGGGCAAAATTAAAGGTGGCCAAAAGCATAATTACATATTAAATGTAATCTAGTGAGGATGTTTGGGTCAGTTTTGCATAAGATCACTGCATGAAGGGGGAAGGGATTTAAAGCGGTATAACTGAACTAGATCACTTAGCAGCATAGATTATTAATCTTAACAGATTTTTGCAAAGATTTATTTTTACAAATGGCCAAAATTTTGATTTATAGTTTTCCTTTCTGCTTCTGTGTTCTGAACAGCAACTCAGCTGGTCAGAATGTTTCGTCTGATTCTCAAAAAAAACTCTTCTGTTGTATACAGGAAGTCTGCTCAGATCAGTTTTATTTCGAAACCACCCCTCTGACTTTCACTCTCAAACTGTCTAATTTTATTATTTATGGTCTCCTCCACATAAAAACATCCACACAATCAAATTAGGCCTCCTGCAGAGCGCGCGCGCACACACACACACACACACACACACACACACACACACACACACACACACACACACACACATCTACTGGCTCAAATTTTTTAACTGCATACAATTACAAAGACAATACATGGATTTTTTTTTATAAAAGCCTTTCACTGATCAGTTCTGTTCACCTCTATGAGCAGATTATCAGTAATAATTGGAAGATAGATTTATCAGAGCAGGAACGTTACATCCTTCTTACAGACAACGTGAACGAGGAAGGAAGCTAAGGAATCGATAGAGAATCAATGAAAGACTTTAGACATCTGACCAGCATGAAGAGACTTACGTGCTACTAACCAATACCTGTGCAAGTTGTGGAAGATCATTTCGGAAGGGGGGATGGACGGAATGAACAGATCAGAAGTAGTGATTATTTCACAAAAAAAAGTGACAACAATGCTTGCACTCATGAGATAACTTCCTTTTGTTTTCTTTTAACATTAAATTATTTTCCATCCAGACAAACATCATATTGCCAAAAGTGTAAAAAAAAGAAAAGAAAAAACAACATAAACCCAGAAGACATCGCTGTTGCTGACGTTAACAATGTCCTCCTGAGCACGCCGTCCGTCCCGTCTGTCACTGTGTTCTGTCTGTCTGTCTCTACAGGGCCAGCTTTCCAATGATGACTCCAATGACAAAGAAGAGAACACAGAGCGCCAGGACTCGGGTGCTCAGGCCTTCATCTCTCATGGACGAGGTCACCATGGTAGATGAGTGAGAAGCAGCCACTGAGGCGACCTTTCTCTTCCGCAGTCCGTCATCATCCTGGCATTAAAAAGAAGGTGGAGTCAGAGAAGCAGGCAGAAGAGCTCAGCACACGAACACTAATTAATCTGTTGTATCTCATCAATGACCCACCATGACCTGTGAATGCACCTCCTATAGTGCCTCCTGGTTATTACACCTACCGGTTTCATTGTATTGTTTGTTCAGTGATATGTTTAGCAGTCTTACCCAGAATGCACTTACGCCTGCGTACTTATGTACCACTGGCATACAGTACATAACAAGGCTATTGTTAGCTACATAATTTATCTTCGTGCTGGGCAATGTGGGAAAATCAAGCTTTATGTGGCATAAATACACACAGTGAACACATTATCTTACTGGATATACAGTATGCCTTCGTGCATCAATGATTGCGACTCCACCTCATCGCGGATTTTTGGTAGGCAGTCAAGTGATTCCGTACGCGCATTCTATTGGCTGACGGCATCCGTCAGACACACAAAAGTGCTTTAAACAGTCTATCAGAGTGTGGGAAAAGGTGAAACAGATAGAAGGTGGTTTAATATCAGTATGGGGAGGGACATAAACGTTTAATTAACGTAAACAATAAGAAATAGATTGCGATCTCAATCGTGAATTCCTCAATCGCATGTGGTTCCTGGAACGCAAAGACCGACGGTGCGCTGTGTGTGTTTGTGTGATTATATACTGTATATTATATATATATATACACACATACATACATACATACACACATATTTGACATATGTACATTTAGTGGGGAAGAACGACAGGATTGAAACAACACAACCTGTGTTAGTAATCAAACTGTGGGGCTTTTTACACAGACATCATGCAACAAAACTGCAAGCAAAATTTGCCTCTACACCACCTTTGCATATAGAGAACAACTCAATGACGGATGCTTCAATGTGTGTGATCTGAGATTGCATGCTGGAGTTCCATAAGTGCAGGTGTCACATGAGCAGGGTGTCGGGAGTCTAGTATGATGTTTAACATGCACATTGAGCAGTGCTTTGTAAATAACAATAAAAATGGCAAAACATAATTTAATCTCCCACTCACACGGTGGAAGATCTCAAACTCTGCTTGTTAGGTAAGGCACTCCTGGACTGCATACTTTCTCCACAATATGTGGACATTTTCAGTTGACTTTCTCCTTCTTTGAGTTACCTGCTATCTGCTACTAAGCTTTCTAAGGTGGCTTTCAGAAATTACAGGCACCGCACAACACAATGTCAAAATGTCACCGCCCTGTCCTGTCACCTCAATAGCTCGCTCCTTTTATGCTGACATCAGTTCTACCCCACGGCTACTGGAAACAACAACCGTCTATCAAACTTTTGTGACATTTATACAGAGTTGTCACCATTTTTACATCCCGCCGGGTGCTAACGAAGCATTACGTGAGCTGCACGACACCATCAGCTCACTGCAGATCAGGCGCCCTGAGGCGTTTTACGTGGTAGCAAGGGACTTCAACCATGTGAAACTAACAGACACACTGCCCAGCTTTTACCAGCATGTTACCATCCCCACACGTGGGGACAACACACTGGACTGTGTATACTCCAACCTACGCGGAGCATACAGGTCCCTCCCCCACAACACCTCGGCCTATCAGACCACATCTCCATCCTGATGGCTCCAGCATATCGTCCCCGGGTGAAATCCCTCAGACCCACGAGGAAAACTGTCACTGTGTGGCCCCAGGATGCAGCCCCGGTGCTCCAGGACTGTTTCCAACACACACAGACTGGCAGATGTTCAGGGAGGCAGCCACACAGGGGGGAGAGGTGAACCGGAAGGAATACACTTCCTCCGTCCTCGGGTTCATCTCCAAGTGTGCGGACGACGTGACCAACACCAAAACGATCACAGTCTACCCGAACCAGAAGCCCTGGCTGAATGCAGAGGTGAGAGCTCGGCTGAAGGCCAGGGATGCTGCGTTCAGGGCGGGGGAGGCAGGGGCACTAAGGGCAGCGAGGAGGGCTCTGGATAAGGGCATAAAGGAGGCCAAATCCACCTACGCTCAAAAGATCTAGGGTCACCTGACCTCAGGGGACCCACGGAGCATGTGGAAGCGCATCAAGTGCATCACTAACTTTAACAACAGGAATGCACAGGGCCCGACAGACCCCTCCCTAGCAGATGCCCTCAATACGTTTTATGCCCGCTTTGAGGACCCCAACACCCGCCCCAGCACCAAACTAACCCCCCCCGCCCATGACGCCATTTCCTCTGTGGTCCACACTTCCCTCACCCATCTGGAGGGCAAGGACTCTTACATCCGCCTGCTCCTCCTGGATTTCACCTCAGCGTTCAATACCATCATCCCCCAGACCCTGGTGCAGAAACTGTCAGAGCTGGGACTGTCTGCCACCACAGGGAACTGGGTCTTGGACTTCCTGGCAGACAGATCACAGACTGTCAGGATTAACAACACCGTCTCCTCCCCCATCACCCTCAGCACAGGCTCCCCACAGGGCTGTGTGCTCAGCCCCCTCCTGTTCACCCTACTGACGTATGACTGCTCAGCGAAACACCCGAGCTGTCATATCGTAAAGTTCGCAGACGACACAGTAGTGGTGGGACGCATCCGGAACAACGATGAGTCCAGATACAGAGAGGAGGTGGAGCACCTGGTGCACTGGTGCAGAAACAACAACCTCTGCATCAACGTGGGCAAGACCAAGGAGGTGGTGGTGGACTTCAGGAGGAAAAGACACCCCCCCCCCCGCACATCGGAGGAGCAGCTGTGGAGGTGGTCTCCAGCTACAGATACTTAGGGGTTCATCTCACTGAGGACCTCACCTGGAGCTGCAACACCTCCTACCTGCTCAGGAAGGCCCACCAGCAGCTCTACTTCCTCAGGAAGCTGAGGCGTGCTGGACTGGGGAGCGCCGTCCTGAAGTGCTTCTACAGGGGTGTGGTGGAGAGCGTCCTCACCACCAGCATCACTGTGTGGCACGGCAGCTGCTCTGCAGCAGACAGGAAAGCGCTGCAGAGGGTGGTGTAGGGGGACTGTAAGGGGGTGGCCTACCTACCACCACAGAAATCTACACAAGTAGGTGTAGAAGGAGGGCCACCCATATCATGACAGACCCCACCCACCCAGCACACTGTCTGTTCTAAACCCCTCCCCTCAGGCAGGAGACTACGGAGCATCCGGAGCAGGACCACCAGGCTGAGAAACAGCTTATTTCCAGAGGCTGTTAGACAGCTGAACTCCTGTGGTGCTCTGTAGTCACCCTCACGACGCCCCGTATGTCACCACAGACACACGGGGATTTGCTGCAATATGGTGCTTCATCAGGTGCAATAGATGGAGCACCTACACACTTGAGCTGCTGCATTGTAAATGCATTGTAAATACATTTTTTGTTGTTCAGACACTTTACAATTTACACTTTACCCTTTATATCTCACATTCTTAACATTTCTCTGTTCTCTTTTGTATTTATCTAGCATTTTTAACTTTTTTCTTGTTTTTCTTATTTATCAACTGGGCTTACTGGGACCTTCAGAGACGCATTTCGTACTGTCATATGTGAAAACGTGTGTCAGCATAACAAATAAAGACTCTGATTCTCTGATTCATAATAACTCTGAACAGATGGGTTATGTCAAAACAGCTTGTTCAGTGAGTGAACAGGGCCAGCCAGAGCGGTTCTTTCGTGTTATTTTACTGTCCGTGGATCTGAGAGGACTGTAATTTCATCTGTGCTGTATGTTGTGCATATTAAGGTACATTTGACAATAAAGTTGACTATGACTATGAATGTATTGTGCCTTTGTGAGTACACAGGGAGGTTTGGTCAAGGCCCCTGCTTGCAGAACAGTAATGAGAACTCATAATGATACATTTTCTGCGGTTACAGTCTTTCCTACAGTATTAATTCACATTTAAATTTGATGCGGGCTTTAAGAGAAATTTAGTGCTATTGATTACAAAATACAAGGCTGAAAGGAAGAGCAGACAGTTTGTCTTGTTATATTTGTTCCTCTCACCCTGATCTGTTTATTTTCTTCACGTAGTCTCTGCACCTCCATTTGCAGTCGCTTGCACTCTTCCATGATCTTCTTCACCTCTCCGTCATCCAGAGAGGCGCTGGACGACTTGGGCAGCATGGTATGCTCATTCTTAACAGAGGAGGCAGAGGAAGACACAGTTTTGATGCTTTCACTCTCATGCTGTGGAGAGAGTGAGGGCGGAGGAACAAAGTGGGGTGAGAGGAGAGAGGGAGAAAGAATGGGGTAAAGTGATATGGAGAGACACGACGTGGAGTGAGATGGAAGTACAAACAAATCATAAGTGAATCAAACCATTTAATGAGTGTGTGATGTGATGCTGATGACTATGAAGACAGAAAATACTGAGGAAGGGGTGACTATGATGAAACACTCCATGTAAATGAATGTGATGATTCTTTCCAAATGGGCTATTATCGCCCTGCATTTATACAAATCTGTTTAATACATGTGCAGCATTTCAAAGTCTGTTCATCTAAAGGGATGTGATTTTTACATTTGCATGACAATCCAGATAAAAGGTAACAAAAGAACTTACGGTTTTGTCATTTTCTAGGGGCATCTCAAATGTACATCTCAACTTTGAATCCATCAGTTCCTCCGGCTTTGCTTCCTTCCACTGTTGATGAGGAAACAAGGAGGGGGGGGACACACACATACAATGTAAGCTTGCATTGGGATTCTTAACCATCACACGTTTTAGGCAGACAGATGTCTCCAGTGTTGGCCAACAAGAAAAACAATGTGTAAGGCAGGGGTGCTCAATAGGTCAATTGTGATTAGCCGGTCAATCACAACTCCCACTATTACCATTTGACAGTGGTTTTGGTAGATTGCATGACAGTAAAAGATGTGTGTCAGCATGACTGACATACAGGACAGCCAATCAGATGACATCTGACTTTTTCTTTAACTTAGGTCACCGCATATGTGCAGAAAACATTACTAGGCCAGCAACAACAGCAAGTCAGCTGGCGAAATACCTACAATTTTTAGCCCTTCGTTTTGAGCTAAAATGCTCAATATGAAAATAATCAAGATGAGGCAACGAAGATCCCTTGTTCCATTGGTGCCAGATCTCTACACAGACGGCTGTTCCGTGAACATCTGGAGAAGGTTGAGTGTGACCACTGAGTTGTTGCTACACATTGACGTGAGATGGCTCAGGCAAAGGAAGTTCCTGCCAAGATTTCAAGACCTCTGGAGATTAAGGAGTTTTTTCATGTAGCTGGACATGCAGAATACAAGAACCTAAATGATGGTCAATAGCTGTTAAGTCAAGTCCAAGTACCGTTCCACCATGGCTGATCATTTGGAAGTATGTTTGAGGCTGGCTGTCAGCAGCTACTGCCCAGACTATTTATCCCTGACTGATGCCATTCAGTCCAAGTGAACCCAGGACATGACAAGAAATTTTCAGTTGTGTTGTACGATATGGGCTCATGTTTTTATGCAAGGTACATTAATGTACACTATACATACTGCATGATCTCAATATATTTATGAATACATGTTTTGGGCTAGGTAGATCTTTTAGACTTGGTCATTTTATAAGTAGCTTGCATGGTGAACAAGTGTGATCACTTCTGGTGTAAAACATAAATAAACACTACTGTGTGCACTATAACAGTAAAACACATATACAGATATGTAATTCCAAACCACATCTGATGCTCTGGTACTCACAACTCCTTCCATGTCGGTCATGTCAAATGGAGCCAGCATGGACTGCACCATGAATTTGTGTTTACTCTTTTCATTGGGATCATATTCAAAAGGCTGCAGCATAACTGTAAACAAAAACAACAAAATGAGTCAAGTATCCAACAGCCACTTTTACATAACAGGCAAATAAAAGATCATTAACAGAGGTTAGAATCAGGATTACACCATGACCTTATTCCTAATGGTCACTAGTTGTTCAACATTTTTTTAGCCGGTGATTGATCACTTATCAGTCTCTTAAGAGTTAAGATAATAGAGTTACATACTTAAGAGCAGTCACGTTCCTACTGAAGAAAATCCAGTTTGGTTGGTTTTATTTCTATCACAGTTAGGCAGAAACTGAGCTATTTGATCTGCAGCATTGATTTGCTGAAGCAGAAAAAAAAAAATCAAGGTATTATAACTGCTTTTCAGGGATTGTGGGTATTGTTTCATAGATTAATGTGAGAAAATCAAGCACATAAAAAACTGACACATCATCCTCAGGCCATGTAAGTCAGATCCCAGTCAAATTGTGATGAGCTGACTCAGGTAAATCATTTAGAAGACACAAGACAAGTGGAGTGTCTGAGTTATACTGGGCGATTACCATGTTAAAGATAAAATAATTCCTCATTAGGACATGACACTGAAACAGCTGTGCAGAATGACTATCAGCATATAGAACTTTATTTCAAAGATGCTTTAAGATGAAAAAGCCCCAGAAAACAATCCAGACAAAAAAGACGGTAGACTTCAAAAACTGTACCCGTCTGACTTTTTTTCTGGCTCAAATTGAGTCACATGACTTAAGTCTCCCACTTCTAGAGAAACGTGACCGGCCTGCAAACATTTGAAAAGTGAAGAATTCAATTGAGTTTTACTTTTAGGGCCCTATAAAGTATTCTAATTTCATCACATGCCCACTTTCAAGGATTTTCATCATCATTATTTTGACTCCTTTTCTCATAAAAACCGAATAACAGCAAAATTGTGTACATTTCCAGTTTCACTTTAGTGGTTTTGTTTGATGAAGCTCACAATAAAAGCCCCATTTGCCATCATTATATCCAGAAATATTTTTTTGCTAAGGTTTTCTGGTTTCTGGTTTTAATTTAGACATACTGTTGAAAAGCAACTGATGAAAATTGAATTAAAACACATCTGTGTCAACACCACTCAGCTCTTTTTGACAAGTGGAAAATCTCTGAGGTTTTTATGAATATTTACAGATAATGTAAACATCTTACAAACCAGAGACAACGATGGAGGTTCCAGCATCAATGACGCCACTGTTTGGGCGCACACAGTATCTGCGAGGTGCAGTTGTCTTGACTTTGAAGCACACATTTCTATCTGTGGGGTTGGTGAGCTTCAGAGTGGCAGTGACAACATCTGTAAATGGACCTGCGGACACAGAGGAACAGCACTCAACGGTGTACCTGTTCGTGCACATAGCTGAGACCCCCCTTCTGTTCAAACACAGACCTGAACTTATAAGTTTTGTGTCTGCAAGGATATGTGCAGTGTTTTCAAAGTACAGAGTCTGACACAACTACTTCACATTAAACATTAAAAGAGCAGAAAGAGCTGTTAAGTGTGCACTTTATTATTCATGACGTACTCCAAGCCAAAAAACTACATGCTCTACAAAAGTTACTAGATGGGAATAAAAGCTCTAATTTTGTTTTGTTGAATGTGTGACATTTGGTGTTAGAAGCAAACTTATTCAACGTTCAGCCTATTGCAATTAGGCTTAGTTCAATAACCGAGTATGTTTTTAAGTCAAATCCTTAATTGCACAAAGGTATGCTGAGCACCATTTGCAGCAATGATCACCTGCAAACATGCTGCATAACCAGACCAAGCCTCTGGCAGTTTTCATGTGGAATTTAAACCCTCTGTTCCTCGACAGAAGTTTTCCAATATGTAATGTTTTGGCCTTTATGTGTGGCCACCACCTTCTTAGACTGCCACCAGAGGTTTCTCTGAGACGCAATCAGGAGAATGTGATGGCCTCTCAGAAACGATCCAGGACTACTTCTGAGAGCCAGCCTTGGTGAACTTTGAGGTCTTCTTAAGATCACTGTATTTGATGATTGTCCAATGAGGCCCAAGTTTCAGGTTACATGTGGTTTGAGAGATGATTTCCTCTAGGTTTTCTGACAGTTGCTGGAATCCATTTGACTACATGAAACAGGTTTACAGTTGCCAAGGATGCAAAGCAGACCAAAAACATCGCAAAGCATCAGACATGTATTACTGCAGTTCTGTTCATCATATTCTTCATTCTCTCTCCTTTAGACATGATGTTGATCCATAGTTCTTGCAGTTCACAATTTTGTTGCACTGGTTCACAAAATAGACTCAAGCATACTGTAGCTGACTTTTCTTGTACTTATGAGATGGCGGTGGAGTTCAAGTAGGGGCCCTAGACAAAAGACCACACCCAAACAACACATTTCACCAACTGTACAAATGGTCCTTTTTGTGTTAATTAAATTTTTGTCTTGCTGTTTATTTTATCAATGTTTCTTCAGTTCTCTTGCTCTGAAAAAGTAATATTCATGATTGTACATTTATATAAGGCCTATGAAGGTTGGAACAACGGTCTTAAAAAACATTTTAAATATCTTCTTGACAGACTGAAAATCTTGGAGACCAGAGAGGTAGCATTATGTGCTCCTAATGTTAAATCTGTTGTCATGAGCTATGTTTGACTTAGTTATTGGAAAAGCTGATAAAAAGTGTATGTTGCAATAAACCTAATGTACAATGTTGGTTTTACTTGTACAACACCTTCACAAAAGGCACTGAAGAGACCATTTGGTCACATATAATGAATTCCAAATGGAACATTTTACTTTTTTAAACAAATAGGTTTTAGAAACGTGTTGAATCATAATCTCACTGTAATCTTGGGACTAATTGAACAAACTTCACACAGTTTGCTGGGTTAGTGTTGCATCTACAACTCTGCAAAAATCAAACTCTTTACTGAGCGATCCCATCATCTTGAACGATCACTTGATTCATTTCTGCAAAAATATCACTTAATTCCAATGATCTCAGTATATATCCATTATCCCAAGTGCACATGCTCAGGCTGTATTTCCAGAGCTGTTCACCCTGAAAATAGAAAAGCTGTTCAGGAATTCAGGTCGCACAGTGAGCGCGCAAGATAAAGCTCTCGACTAAAGCCTACTAGCTTAAAAATTGTGAAATAAGAATTAATAAGGCAAACATTAAGCAATGACGACCCTGGTGGTAGAAAATGCTAGAACAGTCACTTTTTTGACAGATTGTTAGCAACAGCATCGTCAGGAAGATGGTATATCAATTAGTGTTATGAAACGTATAACTGTCACAAATGCTATGAAAGAACACAAGACGAAGCATAGGAAGCAAATTAGTGCATTAACGTTAGAGAACGGGATGGCGGCCTGCCCTGACGCTGCAAAGACAGCAGTTTGCCTCGCTAGTCATTAGCTGAACGCGACCTAGCTAGCTAGTCGGTGCCGTCGCACACATTGTTTTAGCTGTAATTTCCATCTGCCTCCAATTTAAATGGGGCGGCTACACTCGACCACATATTAGCAAATGTTGACTGGTGCAGAAATCAATACAGCCGCCATGGTTCACTGATTCTTGGTCAGCTACCTAAACATCGGCCCTGCCCAGTGCCTCAGCTTTACCTCTGAATTTCAGTTCGTGTTGTGGCTCTAGCACCAGGACTTGTTCTGCTCTGGCCATGTCCTAGGGCTTCTTCCTGTCGTGACAGCGAGGGCAACAAGGTTTGACTGTAGGCAGCCCGCGTAAGTGAAGCAGTTGGCTCCCGAAGCAACAACCTGTCCACGGTTTCCCAGCGAGAAGCGGATAATGATTACAAGAGCGGCAGCACTCTGACCGACTGACTGACTGACTGCCACAGACAGCTGCTACAGGCTAACGCGCTCGAGCTAATTCTGCTCACAGCCAAGACCGGAAACCGGAAGCCAAAGTTCGAGTCTCACTACGGTGAAGGCAAGCCCCACTGTACTCTGCCTCTGATTGGCTGATTTATGGTGATTGTGTTGGATTGGTTATCTCGAGCCTTTAAGGATGATGATTGGTTAGCCTTTGAGTAAGCTTATCAAGGAGAGCCAATTAGAGGCAGAGTGAAGCGGAATATGGTGTTATCATAGTAGGATTGGAACATTGGAGGATCAAGGGGAAGGAATGGCGTCATGAGATGGGCGGCGCTGGTGCGGGGTTTCAGACGTTTTCTGGACTGCTAGAAAAATAAACTGGATCCAATTTGACGTGCACAAGTGGAAACTGTCATAAAGACAAAAAAAAACAACTACACAGGAGGAAACTTTCTAACATGACGTGGATAAAAGTCATCGAGACATTGAACAAGTGCCGTTGAACGTTTCAGAGATGCTGACGTCACAGTATTTCCTAAAAAGGCAGTCACATTGCAGCATGGGATTTTAAGCATATTTGAATCATGTATGAAAGTTTATCGCCAGTGGCTTGAGAGCTCATTACATACACTTATACAAAATAAGAATACATTGCTGTATGTTACTTTGAAATAGGTTGTCATAGTAGAATCAAAACCCAAGAAGTGTTAATAGTTTTATTCACGGTATTTAAAAAAAAAAAAAAAAATTCTACTCTTAAAAACTGGAGATAAGTATTGATCACTTGTGGATGCTCTGCTGGTAAATCTGATAGTTTACAACATTAAAAACATTATACCTGAGTGATCAATCATCACCACTCAGACTCATTGAACATTTAAGATTTGATTAGAAACTGCAAAAAACTGGATATGTGAATGGGAAAATGAGTGGTGTAGGCTGCGTTGCCATGTCTGGTCCAGAATCAACGCAAATTACAAGTTGTAATTTTGGGAAAAAATTATCTTTCAGTCTTCTTTTTCTTGACTAATGATGACAACAAAAACATGACCAAAACTGTCCTGATATTTCAAACTTCTCCAATTAACACGATTTTACTTCAAGGTATGAATTGAGGAGTGAAATGCAGGATAATGCCCAAGTGACTTTCAACCCAAATTTCAACATTTTCGAACTACAAAACGAGGAACTTTACAATCTTCGTGGTTGTCCCAATAGCCTGCAAAGAGGAAATGACTAGTAAACGAACAGAAAACTCCATTTCCTCTAATGTTGAAAAGAGGGATAAGGCTGCAAAAATGCAGCTTAAATGAGACAGCGTTTACTGTTGGTGTGTTTGGGTGTAAGGACAGACTTGTTATCTGCACCAAAGAAAAAACAAACTTTATTTCTTAGAGCTTCTGTTCAGAAAGTAGAGACCCATAACTTGATGTACACATTAAATGAAGACTAGGGCAATGAAATGAGAGATGCTAATACTGTACAGGCCGCCTCTGCTGTGCAAGGCAAGGGAAGAGAACCTCCCCTCCCCCCTCAGAGAATAAACTGGAAATCAATTTTTTTTTAACATTTGACTTTTTTTTAGCAAAAGAATAAGATTTGTGTAGAAACAAGCCATGTTTTGCATCTATCATCTCTTTAACCCTTGAAAAAATCCTTTGCAGATGGCAAAAAAGAAACCTGAACAAAACTTCAGTTGAAAGGATTTAAGTTATAGCAATATGTACACCAGCAAGTGTACAATTTGTCAAGGTTCATTTGATTCTAATAAAATACTTTCTTAAAACCCATATACATTTCATATATTTATCTTTTGGGGGTATATGGATTCAAAAATAGACATTTAAATCAAAAAGAATGGGTGGACAGGGGAGAGAAATTAAACTACAAAGGCTACAAATGGCTGTCCTCCATTCCCAAGAAGAGAGATGACAGAAAAAACAGTAAGAGACAGAAGGATAAAGTTGAGAGAAGGAAGAATCAAGAGTGATGGAGTCAGGAAGGGATTGGCCAAGCTATACAGCGCAGTATGACACCCACTTTAGCTCATTAAACACGTACAGTCGTGATCAAGGCACAGGGATCTTCTAAAAGTATTTTTTTTCAATAGTTGTACAAAATACATTTTACAGTTTGTACAAGAATAATAGCTCAGCAGGAAAGACAGACTTACAAGGGAGCAAGAGGTCAGGAAAATATGGAGGAATGGCAGAGGTACGAGTAGGCTGTTTTTCTTATGTGAGTAAAAAAAATATTGTCCCATTTGTCATCTTTTATTCAATGATATATTTCTCTTAAAGCAAAACAGTGCAGGTTAAAGTGCAGATGGGGAGGTTGTGAAAAGATGAAGACAGGTGAAAAAAAGAAAATGCAGCCATAAAGGGAAAAGATGAAGAGCACACAGGGCAGAATGGCACAAAAGTCTACTGACAGAAACAGGGTCATTCATGACAAGATAAGAGTTCTCTTTAACTTATGATACTGTACTCTAGAAGGATGTTTTTTGCCCTCCATTTAAGTTCCATAAAAGTTGGCTTTTTTGTTTAAATTCTATATGTCCTCTTCAAGATTTTACTCCACTACCAAAAAGGCAAAGTCAGGTGGCAAACTGGAGAAGTTGAGGGACAGTCAACATCCCCGTCTAACAGTTCGACTCGATCAAAGAAACTCCCGTTAAAGTCAGCGCTGCCTTGTCTGTGGTCTCCAGCCTTCCTGTAGCCTGATCAATCTCAAAACAGCCCAGAAAATTTAGTCTGTAGTAATGGCGCTCCTCAAAGCCGGACTGCACAATCATTATGTCCATTTAATCTCAAAGCACTATGCCAACGGCTGAACGAGCCTGTCGCTCGTCTGTTGGTACGTTTTTGGATTTAAGTTGGTTGTGCAATCCAGTAAAAAGCAGGTGATACGTTTGTGTACAAGCAGATCCCGCAGTTGATTCATGTGTCTGATAGGAAGGATTGGTGTACATGGTTTGAGACCTGAGCACAGTGATATTTGTTTGATACGGTTCAGCTGATCTATCGAGATGTGTGTATTCTCCATTTGCAGTAAGTCAACAGTTATTTCTTTATAAGTTGCACTGAAGTAGAAACTCCCCCAGATTTCATCTCAACCTTTAAAAACCCTCCTCACTGCAGGTGATGATGTCCAGTCTGGGTCATTCAGGGTTCCAGGAAAGGTGGAGATGATCTGTATAGGGATGATGTGTGATGCTAGAGGTGAGGGTATGACTGAGGATGGAGCTAGGAGTCCGTTTATTCATGAACCCCTCAAGGCCTTCCATCAAAACAGCTCTGCTTCCTGCACGTAGGGAGTTAATAGAAGAGGAAGTTCTGTGTTCAGAGTCTGTCTGTTTTGGCTCCACAAAAAAAAGCTCACACGCTTCTGCGGAGGAAAGGAGTTCAGAGACTCAGGGCCCAGGGTTTTTCATAGTCTGGTGTATTTTTTGGCCTAACACAATTCGTGTTCCATCACAAGAGCTCGTACTGCCGCAGGTGCATTCGCTGGATGATGTCTCGACAGTCGTTGAAGACACTGCGGATGTTTTCTGTGTCGACTGCACAAGTGAAGTGGGGGTAGCAGTAGTGCCTCCCATCGCCGCTTGCTGTGCTGATCCTCTGTGGATGGACAAAGGAGGAAGTGGCAATCCAGTTAATCTTCAATATAAGGCCATTTGCAAAAAGTTGACAATTTCTTTTAATTAATTCGCTGCCAACACTTTGTAGTTTGTTGGTCCGACGATCTGGACATTTTTTGGTGTTTTCTTTTGCTTCCTGACCGATCACAAGATGCTTCTCTCAGAGCAACCCCAGCCCTCCCCGCTGAAAATCATACCCGTCTATACACGTCATTAGCAACCAATGAGTTAAATGACGATACATGATATAACATTTATCAATAAGAACAATTGTTGGTTTTTGGTCTTAGAGAAAAATTACAATAATGACCATTTTCAGGTCTATTCATTATATGCTATGTGTTATGAAACACAAAAGTATTTATACGTCTAAACTCCTACCAGGAATTCATCTCTTATGAAGTACTTTGCCCTTGTGACACGTGGATCTTCTCCAAGCTCTGGTGTTGCTGAAAGAAGAGAGAGAGGCTCATGCCGATTTAAAAAAAAACAATTAAAAACACTCAAACGTCAAACACATACTGACCAAGATGAACACTGGCTTTTTAATGGACATATACATAGGAATGGAATAATCTTGAAGCAAATTTAACTTGCGGTCAATTAAATTTAAATCTAGTGTTTGAGTTCATGTATTTGTTCAGCTCTTTTACAGAAGAGGTTCATTATATAAAACACTAATGTAAGATATGTCATGGTGTATCCTTATGAAAGCACAAGGATGTTTCTACATGCTCTGTAAACCTTTACTGTGACAAGCAGAGCAGACACATTTGGCACAGGTGTTGGGAAAACTGGGACATCCAGGAATTTGTCAGGGAGCAGTTTGCAGCTTGGACTGTTTGAGGCAGTTTGAGGTGTCTGCTCATCATACTTTACAGACAATAATTAGTATTCTTCATTTCCTGAAAACAAGAAAGTTTTGAAAGGCGATATTTAAACCGATTGTGTGTGTGTTGCTGTGTGACTAACATGGACTGTGTTCATGTTTCGGTGCATGGATTAAATCGAGTTTAAAAGCTCACCATCATCAGGTGTAGTGTAGCGAGCAAATTCAGGAAAATACTCCTCAATTTTGGACTTCCCTGCCAGCACCTTCTCTGCCAGCAGGTCCTGTTTATTTAGGAACAAGATGACAGAAATGGTCCGCAGCCACCTGAAGAACAACAAGTGATCAGTGCTTGGAGTTAAACCGAGTGTAAAAACCTTCTAAACACAAAACATCTGTGCTCCCTGAAACATTTCCTTTGCTCAAACCAGTAATTTTACAGATGATGTCTATTTTGTCTGTGTGGATTGTCTAAAGGGACAAACACATTCTAAATGAGGCAGTGCTCACAATGACTGCTGTGATTTAGATATGCGGCTGAAGATCTTTTGATTTTCAACTATCCTGCAATTGTTATTTGCTCACACAGCACAGGAACTTTTAAATAGAATATATGGTCTACATTTGCATTGGTGCTACCCTGAGCGTGTAGTTAGGGAACCCATACACAACAAGAAAAATGTTTCCCAGCCTCAACGCTGGGATTTATTGATAAACACTTCAAACTGGAGCTTTTATTATAACTTAATTTCCACGGACTGACAAAAGACAACATGCCGACAGACACAATCTCTTTACCTGTTGTTCCAGATGTTCTTGAAAAGATTGAGGGCCTCCTGTAAACGGTTGGTCTGATTGTCCTCTCTAATCACCATGTTGTAACTGCTACTGGCTACCACGAAGATGATAGCTGTTACATCTGAGGATGACCGGACAGAGAGTAATGAAAAAAAGCTCAAGTAGCTAAGAGACGTAAGAAGAGAGGAGCAACTTTTACCATTAAAGCACTGAATCCATTTCCGGCGCTCGTCTCTTTGACCGCCAACATCAAACATACTGAATACATCACAGGAGAGACAAGAGTTAACACGTGAAATGCTGCCATCACATGGACAAAGCGTACATCAGATTCCATAACTTGTTCCACAGAAACATCTGATACTGAAGATATGTATTTTTGAAGAACTTGCTGTACTTGCTATTTTCACTGCCACCCCCCCAAGACACTTCTGTGCTTTAAACCCATTTTACATCAGCAGAGACAGACAGGAAGCAGAGGGAATGAAGCAGTGACAGGCGGTGAACTGAGGGCACCCTGCTGCCCTGTTCATGGTATTACTCACTGGAAATTAACTTTGTCCACCTGGAATGTCGTCTCAAAGATTCCTGATGTCAGCACTCTGCAACGCAGCAAATCCTGGAAAATGGTCACAGAAAGTTTTCTAAGAAGGTAAAAATGTGTGGCAGGTTTTAAACACTTGCATTGTGAATTCAGAGCAGGTTTTACATTGTGCACATTCATTTTCAGGCTTTCACAAGACAACATGGATAACACAATACAGTAAAGATCTATCCGAGATGATTTTATCAACCTTTCTACTGCAGTGCAAATATTATCTTTGTGGTGGCAGAGATTGACAAACCTGATCTGTTGGAGTATAGTCGCTTTGCTTTATAATGTCAATCTTGTCCAAAAAGCTGAAGAGAGAAAAAGAAAACTGATGAGAATAATAACTGATGGGATAGTGGTTTCCATCACTTCCTCTCTTTGAAAAAAAAAAAAACCCAACACAAATCGGAAGGAAAACGGCATTAACTCTGAACATGACAAAGCAATTTTTGGTAGCAAGCGTCCTCTTAAAGCACCTACAAAGGTTTTATTAAAAACTTCAGCAGTGATAACATTTGTGAAATACAATTCCTCCTCTTTGGTTCTACAAGGCAATAAAAATCTTTACACCAAAATGAAGTAATTAGAATTGGTTATCTTTAGGCTCCTACAGTGCATGTATAGTTTCACTGAATTCTGTCCAATGGTTTCTGAGGACATGTGGGTAGCCGATGTCCCATGGTAAACCTGCTTCATATCAAACAGAAAAACAAAAATGAAAACTAGAACCAATGCAATCAGACTGCAACATCCCGTGACACCCTTGAATTCAAAATTTTACCCCGACCCACTTGCATAGGTCCACGATCAAAGCTCGTGCTCTGACCCACTGTCAGATCAAAGCTAGTGCTTTGATCTATGGTCTCACACTGGCTTTCCCCCTCGTCTTTATCTTATCCAGTTCGAGTGTACTAAAGTTGAAATTTGACATTGATGTAGTTTTCTCAAGGTCATCATCTCATTTTCATTCCCTTTGCCGCCCGAGTAATGTGCCTTTTGTTTCATCTTACTATCTGCAACAGCTGCAAAGATATTTGGTGGATGAACGAACTGATGGATTAACACACGGACACTACAATCACAATACATCACCACTTTGAAGCGGGATGTAATAAAAATAAACAGGTCTTCATCTCTAGATAAAAAAACTGCACAAAGTTTATTCATTTCACTTCACCAATGTCATAAAAGAGCTGTGATTAGTAGATTTTAGGAGCTACAACATGCCTGGAGTTTCCCCCGCATCACGCCAAAACCAGCTAGGATAGGCTCCAGCTCCCCGTGACTCGCCACAGTGGATGAAGTGGTTGGAAGATGAATGAATATTTACAATTATCACAACACTTGAATTGGTTTACATCACCCAATAAATGCAGCATTCATTTACAAGGCTTAATTCTGTCATGTATCCTCAGTGACCAGATAAAGAATTGGTATATTCCTGAAGAACAAACCAATGGAAGGACAGAAAGATGAAAACACAGATGGAAAAGCAAAGGATGACTGTGAGCTCAGCAGAAGTGAAGAATGAGAAGGAGGAGGACACATGGAGACAGAATGAAAGCAAAGTGGCATCTGTGATTACAAAGCAGATTTCAAAAATAACTTCCCAGCACCCTTGCCTCCAGCATGGTAACCATGGAGACCTAACCACAGGCACTATTAATAGTCTATCCGCTCCAAATCCAGTGTGGCAGAAGTCGCTCCAGACAGACAGATGGAGAAAAGGAAGACGAGCCAGAAAAAGGAAACACGTGGAGGGATAGTCTGTTTGGGCGAATGGGGAGGGACAAAGAAATGGACCGTACTATTTGAACCACTGTGGAGAAAAGTAGGAGGACTTTTATTCCTCATTTAAAAACACTAAACCAACCTGTAGATTTATATTAAATGTAAAAACTCCACACTAAGTGGAGTAAACTCTGGGACTGCGGGTCAAATCTGTCCACACACACAAACACACAGTTTAATTTCAAGCATGACAAATTTGAATGTCATGCTTGAAAGTCATCACGTCTCTGGCTTTTCAGTGGTAATATTTAATGTTGTTTGATTGGAATGGTAAAATTAAAAACTATTACATATACATCATACATAAAGGAAAGTACTTTAATGTAAATGGTGTAAATTGATGTATTTTTGATAGTTGATTATTAAAGTAGCAGCAGCCCTAAGTTGGTGATGAACTTTTTTAGTGTATGAAACAGAAAGAAGTGAAAAAATAAAGTTTCCAATCTTTCAATTACTTATTTGGTCCAAGAAACAGTCCGAAACACAAAGAATATGAAGAAAATTTAATAAAACCAAATGTTTGATAATTTGCTAAACCAAGGACAAATTATTCATTTATATTTGCTTAACTAACCAATTGCTGCAGCTCTCCGTATTGACTGATCATGTAATAATCACTTAGTAGTTATTAAGGAGAGTAAAATTTCACAATGATAGCTCAACTGAAAATCTGAATATTTAACTTGGAAAAGTAGAGAAAAATAACTAGTGATACAAAGTCGCTACTGAACTGCAAGTCACTAGGCTGAAGTTATTTAGATGTTCACCTCATTTCAACCCTGCTGAACCATGTCCTCAGGGAAACCCTCTGATTCTCCTTGTGTGCGTTTTTTTTTAAATCACAGGGTATAATCCAGATCACTTAGAGGAAATGACCCTAAAGTGCCTGATTTTATGGATCTGAAGACACATGTGAAAGCCAGACAATCCCCAAGAGTAGAAAACATCTGTGTCGTCAATAATTCAACCTCTCACTTGGTCAAGTCAGGCCAAAAGTGGTCGAGTCTCCACACATGAAACTGAACTAGGGTAGCTAATCTGTTGCTTCCTGGCATGCTAGTGCTCCAACATCACAGAACCACAGTGATGCCCTGTGCCCATGTGATCTCGCCTGCCCTAGTTATCTGTGTGAAACAAACCAAACAAAAAATGTCAAAAAAAAAAAAAGTACAAAATGTTGGTACCAGAATTTATCCCTTTTTTGAGAATATACCCACTCCCTGAACATCTACCTGCCAACTAGAACATAAGATTTAAAAATTGTGGGAGCTCCTGGGCTCACTTTTTGTTTTAGTGTGCAGGGAATGTGATGGAATTTAAATAACTGCACTGGCAGATGGTTACTTACTATTGTGCACAGTCGATAAGCTGGTACTCATTGGATCTCTCATAGCACGCTCTGACCCCTTCATCCTGCCACAGTGTCTTTGTATGCTCGTAAAATTCCTGAGAAGGAAGGACAACAGGAAAACATGAATGACACCAGGAGGAAACTGTCACAGAAGACTGGATAGGTCCACCAATAAACCGGACCCGAGCAAAAAAGAAACTCAGTTCCAGCTCACGGTGATGTTTCAACTAAAACTTCTGCCACCTTTACCCGATTAAATACGTGTTTAAAGACATAGTTCCTACAAACCAGAGAACTTTTGTATTATTTGCTGAAAGGGTTTGGTGTCTGAGGGCACTGCTGCTTCTGTTGACACCATGTGCAATGAACGCTGTGCGTGGGCAACATCTGAGTTCATGTCTGCAAATGTAAATAGTGACAGAGAAAGGCTTGGGCACAATAAGGGGACTCACTCTGAAGCTGAGAGGCAGCACAGATTAACCACTTCACTCTTTTATATTGGCTTGTAATGACACAACATTCAAACTGTACATTTTGGTTTCAACTAGTGCTGTCAGGCGATTAAAAAAATTAATCTAATTACAGGATTTGTAATTAATTTATCCAATTAATCGCCTTTTAATCTCATACCTGCTCAAGGCCCCCAAATAAAGAATTTGAATTCTAGGACAATACAAAACTGTAGTGCATGATTAATCAATAAAATGCACCAAGAAGAGAAGATTTGAAATCCACAGTTTTTTTTGGTTAAGTGTGCTTTATAAATGAAATTCAAAAGAAAAAAGGCCAAGCACATCAGCAAACCAATTAGCCCAAGTGCATTTCTCAAAAATGCAATACAAATAGTTAAATAAAATAAATAAAATTCAGAAATAAAATAAGGCTGAGTTTCAAATAGGCACACAAGCAGACTCAATCAAAATGAATACTAAAACTGACTCAATACAGCAATTCAAAATGAATAGTATAACATGCATCTAAATAAGGCAACTAAATAGCAAGATGCCAACAGGCTTTTCCTTTAAAAGGGTAAGCTAACGTTCAACTCTGTGTCCTTGACATGTTTTGCATTTAAATGATACGTTAGGCTGGAGCTGCTTCGGTGATATGAAGATTCTCTTTTACAAAAGGTACAAATAATAATAATAATAATGGATTAGATTTATATAGCGCCTTCTCAAAGACGCTTTACATCGGATTCATTATTCATTCACTCCTCATTCATACTTGGTGATGGTAAGCTACATGTGTAGCCACAGCTACCCTGGGGCAGACTGACGGAGGAGTCTACAGCACAGATTGGCAGCGCAGAATCACTGCGTTTTTGCTGATAGTTCTGTCTTTGTTTTTTATAAATAAACTTTCCGCCCAAAGGTCCAAGTGGGCTTGCCTATCTCTCCTGTGTCGCGTCCATCTCTGTTGTCAGTCACTCTGCTTTTGACTAGTGGCGCAGGTACGAAGTGACATGCCACTGCAGCCTACGGGTCCCTCAATGGGCCAAATTTAAAATATTGATTTGCCACTCGCGATTAATTGTGTTAATGTTTATAGCGTGTTAATTTGCAGCGTAATTAATCTAATTAACGCATTAAAGTGACATCCCTAGTTTCAACATGTTGGACCCAGGTGGACCACAGCCAGTTGCTGCCACATGTCAGCATAACCCAGCTCAAGACCACACATTATAATGACAGAACACTCAACTTAAGATATTGTGAAGTTAATTGTTTAATAAAAAAAAAATTAGGAGTTGATGTTAAAGTGCTTTACAATCTCAAATACAGAAATAAATGAAATCCAAATCAAATTTGAAGTTAAGAAAGAGTGAAAAGACGATTACTTCAATTGTTAATAGCAACTAACATAATGAGTTCAAATTGAATCCATGGAAATCCAAGACATACAATTAAACGTGCTTGATGGTTTGAGTTACTCCTGTCAGTTTGCATATAGTCACTACACTGAAATATTGTGTGTTAACATCTATAGTTACTACAGCAGGATTACTCAAAGTAATGAAATGTTTAGAAGCCAACATTAAGTTGACCTTGAGTAACCATCACATTACTAATGCGGTGCTGTGGTGATGGTAGGTAGTTCTGGGTTGCTTTTATTGAGCAGTTAATTTACTAGCTAATCAATTTATTTTACTGTTGCATTGTAACCCTAGTTGCCTTAGTTACTTTTAACGTTAAACACAGATGAGATGTTAATATCCAATATCAAAATGTTAGAGAAAGTCGGTTTAACATGCAGATCTGTGACAGCAAATCTGTTAATAAAGAGTCTTCTTTATTATCATTTATCAACTTTTGTATCCTTTAAAGAAAAAAGAAGCTGGTAATCAGCGAGGACTGACCAGTGTCTGTGTTATCAAGCTGTCAAAACATCAAACTTTTCTAAATAGACTGAAACACTTCCAGACAGGCCAGTGTTTTAATGTGTGTCATGACAGCAGCGCTTTATAACATCAAGATTCACGCATTCATCACATAGTAAAGATCAGTTTCCTATCAGCAGTGGAAGAGATATTCGAATGAGCATTGTGTGATGTAAAGATGTTCGAAGTACAGATATAAGCACTCCTTAAAAAAAAAAACACATACAAGTTATGAAAGTAGAAATGTTAAGCCGCCGTCTCTCAAGCCTGTAATTTCTCCACAAACACTAAAGTGTTCAAATCAAACCACATTTCTACCTGCAGTCAAACATGATATTTTAAGTTTGACAACGCACACAGTTCAATGAGCGTGTCAAGCCTCAGCAAGCACATTTACATCCAGTACATGTGTCTGCATGCATATAAAAGTTATTTTTTCCTGCCAGAAGCTGCACCAGACTTTTTAATCTTTTCATCTATAAGTTGTAACCATGGTGAGTGGGATATCTGAAGATTTTAGTAACCTTATGCTGGCCATCAGGTGGATGTGGTTGGCTGGACTAGACTGGAGCTGTTACCGATGAACTGCACGCAAGATGGTCAAGCATCCTTTTTGGGACGAGCTTCTCAATGACGTTTTTCAAGGGGGAGGGCTGGGGGACAGTCTGGTGGAGCTCGTCAGTGAAAATCGGGCTTCTAATCATGGAATTTAGTATCTTGACAACTGATCCAGTTATGGAACAGGATGGCGAATCAGAGGAAGGAGAAGTTGTGGCAGCTTACAATGCAACAAAGTTTGTGTATGTCAGCGTTCACCCGCGAGCGAACACAGCGCCGCTCTGAGTGAAGCATCTTGCGATCGGTCAAGAACAGAAAGAAAACACCGATAACTGTCCGGCGCTTTGGAGAAAGTCCACCAAAGGAGATTACTGCAAAGTGCTGGCAGCCAATGAGTTAACCGCCTGAGCTTCAGCCGGCGTCCCCCGCTGGAGAACATTTAGTGTCATCAACTCAACAACAAAGAAATCCTTTCACTTTACGTTAGGAACAGCTCATTATTTATGAAAAAAAAATAAAAAAAGGCAGTGGTTCGAAAAAGTAGAGGCACTAAAACTGTTTTGTAACTGTCAAATGACTGGATTTTTTTATTTTTTATTTTGGTGCAGAAGAGGCACACAAATTATGTAATGATTTTAAACCATTATGAATTTGATGTGTTTTGTCAGATAACCTGCAGAATGATGTGACAGAACACAAGTATTTTTGAAGGACAGGAGCACACGCGTTGATGGAGCTGACCAACATGAGCTTGATAACACATGTTGTAAATTTCAGTTGTAAATTACTTGTTGAATAAATTACTTAATTTAATTATAGTGTGTGTAGTCACCGTGTCCTCCCAGGTGGATGTCAATAAACTGAGACTTCTCAACTTCCAGGTTCATTCTCTTGGCTCGGGCAATTAGTTCATGGGACTGCCCCACTGAGAGCATTTAGCTCACACTCACATTACCCCTGATATTATTACTAAACCTCAGTGCTGTCAAGGGATTATCACCTAGAATGCTGGGAGTTTTACCTGCCATCATCTAATGATAGCAGGTAATGAGATCCAAACAGCTGAGCCTGCTGCCTGTGCATTATACCTGCCACAGTTCAACAAAGGTGTCAGACAAGGTGAGCAACATGAATTTTTTTATCATAGCAGATGATACAGATTTTAAATTTAACTTGGCTTTTGAGCCCATGTGGAAAAAAACCCACAAAGAAAACGCCTACATCTGCTAACTCTCTGCAAATGTGCACAGATGTCTACTCAAAAATGAAGCCCGTGGTGGTTCTACTTCATGGTGAAATCAAGGGACCGCTGGTGAAGCTACAGTAAGGTGAAGCTCCTGTTATGAAGGTCTGTGTTTGCTGTGTCAGATACTGAACTACTCACAGGTGGAAATTCGGAGTCCTTCTGGAGGACGAGGTTGAGGATGTATTCAATCCGGTACCGGTTCTCTGGGCGCGCCAGCTGCACTGGTGGTGTCAAGGTGCTCATTGCTGTTACTATGGTCTGTCACAAACACACAAAAGAACCAGATATAAAATGCAGATGATGGTGGAAAAAAAGAAAACATCTAAGGCTGTTCTTGTGTTTTCATTTACTACAGATACAAATGTCATAGCCAGTCACCTCGATGGCCTCTTTAATGTTATTCTTGATATCCTGGATTTTCTGCTTCTTCTCTCTGAAACAGACACACGAGTTCAGTGGCAGAACGTCTTCAGACAACAGGAAACCAGCCA
The DNA here is from genome assembly GCA_013358685.1 of Antennarius maculatus. Lineage (NCBI taxonomy): Eukaryota > Metazoa > Chordata > Actinopteri > Lophiiformes > Antennariidae > Antennarius > Antennarius maculatus. The sequence continues at coordinate 13,954,669 of CM023607.1, read as the reverse complement.
CCATAAACGAAATGCTCTTCTTATGAACACAGAGGGTTTTAGTCAGCAAGTATTGTTCTAGCAAAGCTAAAATAAGTATGGGGGGGGGGGGTGTCACATGGTATGTTTTCAATATAAAAAGGGGGAAAACAGACCTTTGTTTGCACAAGGAGATCATGTTTGTCTGCTATGAAGTGTAAACGTAATGACATATGAACTCTGCCTGACAGAAATATTTCAGAAAGCCAGAAGCATCTCTCTCACCTTGAGCCGTTTATAACAGTATCGTGTTTACCATAGTTCCATTTCAGAAACAAGGGAAAAGATGGGCCTGTTGTTTCTGTGCCATATGATCCATACCAAAGTGATTAAATAGCATTTATTTAAGGAAAATTAAATTTTAAGTTAAAATTTGACCCCTTAATTTTAGTTACCGAAAAAGCGCATTTTGTTATTCATGGATCAGACATGAAGTACTCTTTCATCCTTGATGGGAGCCGATTCATCACAGTTGGTGTTCTTATGAGTCTCAAATGGTGAAAGATTACAAAAGCAGTTTAGATGTGCAGACATGTCACCTGTAGGTCACATACCTGACCCTACAGGTGAGGCGCTTCATGTGCTGCCATTATGACATCAAGGGAGAAAAAAAAAAGATTCAACATTTACTTAAAGACACTTCCTCAGCAGACTGACATGAGTTGGGGATTGAAAAATCAAACATTTGAGGTGGAGCAATGACAACATAATATGTGTTTGAGAAATGCATGTAGACATAAATATAATTTGGGTAACACTGAGAAATGGTGAGAGGGCCAGAGGAGAGGAGGAAGAGTGGGTAAGAAAGTTCACTGGGTTAAGAGACAGCTTAAGAAGGCTGTTTTTACATTTTCAACTTCATTAAAATCACATGGCTGTGTGTGTGTGTGTGTTTACAGGGAGAAGACATGATGCAATATGTTAGTGATGACATCTAGACATATACTGCGGTCAATAAATGCAAACATATTGCAGAAATCAGAATCACAATCACAGTAGTTAGAGCTTTGACTGAGCTGCTAACCACCAATAACCTACAGGGATGAGGTAAAGACTGTTCAGACAAGCAACCAAAATTTGTTGCCCATCCAGATTGAAAGCGGATGGCTCGTTTGTAGTCTAAACAGTCACACAACACATAAAATCCCATTTTTGCAGGACGGATTGAAACCAAGGTCGGAAGGTAGTTTCACATCTTATTTGGACAGAAAGGTCCCAGTCCGAACAGCTCCACACACACACACACACCAATCGGATTTGACTGTCAGCAGATGTGCATTACGGAGCCTCTACGGCAACCTGTCAGATTGGTCGATAATGTGGCCCAGTCTGAACAAAGCAAGATCCCATTTGAACACCTGCTAAAAACAGTGTGGACAGTCAGCCCTAAAAATAGATATGAAAGGAAATCTGATTGGAATTTGATTTACCTGCAGCCTAAGTATCAATTAAGAAAAACAGATGAGTCATTCATTCACATCAGCGATGAGAGCCAAGGTTTGGATCTCAAACCAATTATTCCAACCCTCAGGTTTCCACAACTGTCCATTTTAAAAACAGGAGACTGGGGGAGCTTCCAGTCCGAAATCAGTACGTTTATGTCTCGTCTCAGGGTCAAGGATTATTAAACCATATTACTATGCTTGGAATGTGGTGACCCACAGACATCGGTTATTTGTTTTGGTTTCACCCTGATGTTTCGAGGCGATCCATCCTTACAGTTTTAAATGATCGCCAGAAAGTAATAATAAATGCATGGAAGCAAAGATGCATCCAAACCCATCACAACCAACAGTCCAATACATGCAAAGTCACACAGACCGAGGAAACTAATTAGAATCAAAAAGAGCAGCAAAAATACATATACAAGACCCAACAAAGAAATGTCAAAAACATTTCCGAAGCATCTAAATTCACTCCTGAAGAAGCAACTGGCGAGCCGACAGAGGTATCAGCACACATGTCAGTTTCATCCATCCAACACTTAGTTTAGTGTTTACCCACAAACAACTAATCTGCTCACCTATATTATCACTTTTCTCCTCGCAGGAACATATCTAATCAGGGAACACACATGCCAGCATCTCTTGCATCTATTCTCCTAGCATTATTCATATTTTATAGTCATCAAAAGAAACGGAGATGGAAGGTGGTACTGAATGAGCCCACAGCTGCTCTTGAACTGTGCCGTATTAACAAACTTATGGGGAAAACAATGGAACAAGTTCACATGAATTTAACAAAAACCCCAAACCAAACAAACCTAAAGCTTCAAATATGCAGGATCCCTCCCTGTTAACTTCATACTTTGTAAAACAACAAATTTTCAAAATTGGGAAAAAAAAAAAAAAAAAAATTAATATTCAAAATAGTAAAAGATGGCCTCCCCAGTCCATGAGAGATGTGCACAATTTTTTTTTTAAAAACATCAGAGGCCCTTTTGTTTAGAGCTAAAACATAGAACAACTTTGCTCTGATGAGTCATTTTAAATAGAGAGCTGGTGTTCTGAGAGTTACGGGTGTATTACATCTACATTTACAACAGATCGATAAAAGGCCTCCCATACGTCGCCTGCCTTAGATTAATTCATGTTTTGATGTTTTTAGGGGCTCATTACCAAAAATGTTGGGAGCTTCAATTGATTCAAAGTATGACAAATGTGTACGGACACAACAAAGGGAGAAAACTGGATAAAACCCCATGTCCCCCACAGGTTCACAGATCCACACTGTGTTGCCTTCACTCTTCCAACAGGAGATGTATCACTAAGCCCCCTGATCGTAACCATATATGTTTAGGTTGAAACTTTAGAAATGTAACAGCTCCACAGCGGAGCTTGTATCAAGATTGATTTAAAGAACACACGTGTGTTGACGGGGAAATCATTTATGGATGGACACATCCATTTACATACACACAAAGAACATTCATGCACGTTCACACAGCAGCTTTAGACACAGGCCTAATGTGATGTCCAGCATACGGAACAGATCCTCAACCCAAGAATGGATATGTAAAAAAAAAAAAAAAAAAGATTACCTTCTGTTAGAGGATGGTTGATCTTGTCCGCTAATATAACTTCTAAACTTGGTGCCGTTGACCTAATATGAAAACATTTCAGTTGAGCTTCTCCTTTGAGCTAGCTGCTACTGGCTGGTCTCCAAGCCCATCCTGCCTTTCACCTCACATTGACATATATGCTCCATTACTGCATCAGTCTTCATCACAGAAGCAGTTTCTTCGGAAAAATACTACCAAAAATGAAATTACGCAATTCACACTCAAACTGTGGATTTATCAAAGGAACATGACGCATCGACTAGGTGATTACATCCAATTTACAAGGTGTAAATAACAGACACTGAACATAAACTGGATTTGTCCCTGTCAGCAGTTTGCACATATTGGTGATGACATGTCTCTCAGATAAATATGGGCAGTATTGAACTGTGTGTTGCTAATGCACTGTACCAACATCATGTGTTGCGGTGATATTTCACAGGTCATACTGCGAAGTGAGGTATCATGAAACCTGCTGACGGCTACCTGACTGTTTGACATGTTCTTTGATTTAAAGATCTCCCAGTCAGATGAAAATTAAATCTCCTGTCTGTAAGGTCCGACAGGAGGCTGGGGTGCAGCAACGGAGATGCGACACAGGTAGTTTGTACAGCTATCATCATACATACTCTGCGTTGAAGCCATTGACATGTAGGATCCTCATCTGCTTCACTATAGTACTCTTTCCCGACTCTCCAGCTCCTGAAAGTGAGAAAAGGAAAAATTAGGCATCTGTCAATGTGTGAAACAAGACATGCATACACAGATGGGATACAGACTATAGACATGTGGATGAATGAAAGAGCTCCAAAAGGCTTTCAATTAGAACTTTCATCGAATGTTTTGGCCATTCTTATTTGGATAAACTGCAGTGGTGATAAGGACAGTCATCCATGGTCATGGCTGAGAGAATAAACTAGATTATTCCACTAGATACTGTGATTCCAATCACAAGACGACATTTTTAGACTAGCTGACCCCTCCTTCAATAGAAAGTTAAAATACAAAGAGCATGCGTTACAGCATTGACATTTGACATGGTTGCGATTGTTTTGAAGGTTTTTAAGCATTTAAAAAGTTATACCAGTTTGGTTCAACATGTTTGTATCCTCAACGTCTGCTTCAATTCCAATTCCAATTTTTATAATATCTGATTTTGTGTAGACTTTGGTGAAGCCCACATCAAAATGCATCACAAATGCAATACAGCATGGTTGACACCTTTATGATACACCAGCCTCAATATTAACATTTCATACGAAGACAGTCTTCAGGGCATGTTGGACCTTTCTGATGGAGAAAGACCGCGACAAAGACTTGTTGCCGATATTGTACCCACTGACTCAAACAAACCACGTTTGAGGACTTGATTATTTTTGTCGCTTAAACAGCCACATTGCCTACCATGTGCTTATAACATGCTCTGAAATCTGACAGATGACATATCAATGTCAGCTCATCGCTTGCCCTCCGATCTTTGTAGCATCCCACATATCGCCTGATGGGATAGAAATGCCCCAACAGCTCACAAAATAAATGAAACTAAAGAAGTGTGGAGTTCAATCTGAATACTTTTGAGCACAAGCTCATAGAGTAGCCATTAGAGAAAGCACCAAAAACTCAACAAATTGGCCCTTGAGCCTATGACCAATTCTTGGTCTTTTTTAAAATACATTTTAAAGTTATGTTTCCTGATTTTCACATTATTGTAAGTGTCTGAATGAGTTTGTGAAGCGTCTGCAAAAGGAAACAAACCTTTAAGACTCCTGGTGATCAGTGATCCATTCAATTGTGTAAATATTCCCTATGTTTGTCAGTGTCCCACTGCAACTTTCAAAACTAGTGAACAGAACTACAATTAAAAATGTTTGTACTGAGCAGAATACAAGTTGGGCGAGTTTGACAACAGACAAAAGCAAAACATGAGATCTGAACGTAACACTCATCAAATGACAGATAGTGGTCAAAAGAAGTGCAAATTCTAGACAAAGCTGTAAAAAAAATATTCTTGGAGCACACCGTGCTGTGTCATCCATGTCTTCCCCTCACATTTACTTTCTTCAGCTGTCCTTCCCACACAACTAAAGCAAAAAAATACCAAAATATTAAAAAGGCAAATTATACTCAGTGTCGCTCCGTGGCGCACTGGTGTCGTGCCCAGAGTGTCCCCCACCTCACGCCCTATGCCAGCTGGGATAGGCTCCAGCTCCCCGTGACCCGCTGCGGCGGATACAGCGGCAGAAAATGATAGAATGTCGTTTCAAATGCTGGGTAAGTCAAAAAGCTAATGCACAAATAAGCTGCATTCTACCATGGTTGCTGTTCTGAAACCAACCTATCCCTGATGACAAACTTTCTGATTGACCAAATCTAACTCAATGAAACATGTATATGCCACATCCAAGCTACTGAAGCTGCACTGACCGTGCAGTAAGTCAATGAACAGTTGTTACTTATTCAAATATTAATCTCTGCATTAATTAAACATTTACCGAATCTGAAGAACAAAACTGCAGCAGTAACTTAAGAGTTGTTGACACAGTACTGTACTTCTGATATACAAGTTATCTATTGACACTGCAATAGCAATGTATTTTTGATCAAAATGTTCAATTCAGTTATGGGTCATCATTGTTGTGAAGCTAAGATAAAGTTGAATAAATATTTGGTTAGATTACGTCAGAATAAAATGGGCTATTAACTGTGGCAGCTAAATGCTATTCCAATTAAAGTCCCGCTAATTTTTGCGGGTTCTGAAAATGTGTTTTGAATATAATCATCAAATACCGGATAATGAAGCATAAAATGGAAGAAGTTACAAGTCACATCATTTTAAAGGACGTCTGCATCAGGTTCAGGTAGTTTATCTGTTGTAGTTGCCTTCAGAAAAACTTCATGAATTGCAACCAAACTGATTTTGGTTAAAGAATACTCACTGATGATCATGTCTTCACTGTGTCTAGCCTGCAAAATGGTTAGCTGTTAAATGTTAACTTGGGACTTAAAGGCTGATCACCAAGCTGACGTAATATCTTTTTGGCTTAATGTAGCAAAAATTAGACGTTTTTAGATTAGATGTGTGAACACTGATCGTTTCAAATAACTTTCATGTGGTTCTATAAAGATTCAACCCATATCCACTCCATGCAGCATGAATTATGCAATTATTTTGCATGTATGGATATGCTGAGAATTTGACCGGAAGCTTGATCAAACGCAACAACCAGGGAGGAGCGAGAGCAGAAACGAATCTTCCTCAGCTGTTCCCACTCTGCTTGTGAACAGCTGACCAAGTGTTTGCCATCGTCCAGTGCAGCATGTCATGTATGCAATCACTGCTAACATGTCCTTTTTGTTTGGATACAATGAGGTGTCTCACAAACATGTTTTTTGTTGTTGATCATGCAGATGAGTCATGCTAAAAACCTGCACCAATGTGATCATGCCTGCCATATTGGAGGCCAGACGTTCGCATTAGAGCTAGAGACTGGTCCCGTGCATTTATGAATGTGTGAAACCAAATCTGATGTGAGGAAAACAAGGAATTGCACAAAGAGGCTTGTTGTCTGAATTTTGCCAAAATAGCTTCTGTGCCAACCGCATGTTTTGTGCCATCACTGCTTTTGAAAGTGTTAGCCTTCAAAAGAATTAAACTGCCAACATGTGCCACCAACTCAGTAATGCTTCAGTACAGATATCTAATCAAAAATTGTAGGTCTCATGACACCAGTGTGGGTCCCGTGGCACCAAAGTAGATCTCGTGGCGCTATCGTTTGTCTCTTTGCGCTAGTATAGGCCTCTTGGCGCTGGGGCAGATCCCGGTGGCACAGGTGCAGATCCCGCTGCACGGGTGCAGAGTTAAGGGCAGCTCACAATTTTAATGAGTAAAATAAACCCAATGATCAACACTTTCACTCTAAAAGTTTTGCTTGGCAAACAGGCCAGTGTGTCAGTTGCACTATCTGAAGAGAAATTAATAACATTCATGTTGAACAAATTCCCTCAAGTATGTAGAATCACAAATGAGTAAATTTAGTTCTGCAATCAAGTTAAACTTGAGGAATATATAACAAAGGCAGCCATCTTTGTGGAAAATATCTTTTGATTTTCATATGGGGCCAGCAATTGTGTTACCACAGACATGACAAGATCATTTTTTACAAAGACCACCATTTTTGAAAGAGGTAACTGCAAATGAGCATACAAGGAGGGCACAAAGAAGCACATGGCGGGGAAAAGTTATTTTTTTCTTATGTAATGTAGAAACCCAACCCACTTCCAGTTCATTCTGTTGAGTCTTACCCAGATTAATTTCTCCACTCACAATGCGTTGTTTTGACACGGTTTGTACTATACACCCTCAAAAAGGTATGTCACATAAAAATATTGTTAATTCACCCAAATGCGCAAGCCCACACGTCAGGTTAGCACAAGAACTTCATGTGGTTTCAAACTCTTCCACCGGAAAAGGGATAACCTGCTTTAAAGTCATGCATACATGAAATTTAAATAAAAAGAAACCACGTTAGATGAACAAAGAGTGGCTACCTGAACTGTTGCCGGGGGTCTTATTCGTTTAACTACTTTTACTCTGTTGATATTTACCTTGCTACAGCATGCTGTGGTTTTGGTAGACTGTCAATTTGACAGCGTCACACTGAAAAGCCAGCACAGTGTTGCATTTTTAGCCTCATGCAAAAGGCAAAGTCACACTGTTGACAATGTTTCCCAAAACAACATACCAGAAGGTTATGCAGGGGAGGAAGCAGAGCCCCCACTGAGCACACTGAAGATGTCTGAAGTAGCAGGAACACCATAAAAACAACTCACCTAAAAGTAGTAGTCTGTGTGTTGCTCTGTAAATCTGTTTGTCTTTCTGGAGCTGCTTCTCGATCTTTTTGTTTGCTTCTCTTTGAGCCTTCTCCTCATTTCTCTGGTCTTCGGATTTGCTGTTACCCAAACAACCCATCTTCCCGCAGGAAAAAAGAAAAAGGGGGGATCCAGGGGAGGGAGGGAGGGAGGAGGAGGTAGAAGAGTAGGAAAAAAAAAACTAAACAAGACTAGATCCCTCGTTTGACATGTGGATGTGGAGGCAGTGTCACCCACATTTAAACCGAAGTGCTCTCAGTGGAAATTATCCGTCCATAAGGCGAGAGGACTGGCAGGAACCAGCTGCTGACACCGAGGCCGCTCGGGCTTTTCCTCCTTCAGTCTATTTTCCTTCTCTCCTCCAGTCAACTGCGTAACAAAACAAACAAAAAAAAAACCACCACCACTAATCCACAACGTCCGTTAAGACACCAAAAACTGGGGTTTCACCTCAAACGGAGGTAGAACAAACAGCCTACTTTGCATCTCCAAAAGCCCGGGACTCGCGTCTCACTGCTGCCCGTGACAAGTAGCCGAACTCGGCGTGTCCGAAAACCTCCTCCGTGCTGCGGCGCGGCTCTTTTCCACGTCTCCTTTCATGACAAACATTTCCATAGGTGCACACTTATTATCTAATTAGCGCTCTCCCAGACGGCTGTCTTTGTGGGGCGGGCAATTAGGACCAGAGGAAGGGAAATAATATTTACACCAGAACGAAGAGCATGTGTGATATTCTCATCGCTTCCGTCGTCATCCGGCTGCATCTAATCAGCCTGAAACAGCTCCAAACTCACTGCGGCTGTGCTTTCGGTTGGTTCTCCCTCCACCTCCAGCTCGACCCGATAGCCCCCGGTTCGTCCTCCTGATTTGTGAAGGCTGTTTCTTGCTGTGTTTTTATCCTCCAAAAGGGCCTTCTCTCCTTCTGCCCCTCGCTTTTGTTGCTGAAATGTGTTATCAGCCCTCACATCACCGCCGAGCCTCCAAAACTGCGCACCGATAGACTTTTATTTAATTCCTGTTTCGTTTCTGATGAATCCCTTCGAGACAAAACAGAAACAATCACAAAAAAGAAAAAAATAATAATAAAAAGGAGAACGTGACCGAGATATGGAAATCCCTCGAAACGTATCCACGTTTCTTGCAGGTGAAAAAGCAACCCCTGCTGTCAGGCTCCGTTCTTATAGCCTACATAAGGCCTACATGACATTACACACTCGCACATAGAAACATACTTGTATTTAAATTCTTCTTGACGCCGTTGTGGGTAAATAGGCTACAGGCTTCAGACAACATGTGCAATTACATTCACAAAAAATAGGACGTAGGCAGTTGTAGTCGCATATTCCCACCGCGAAGGCCGCTCCCCTCCTGGCTGCTGCTCGTGGAAGGTGAAAGACAGGAATAAAAACCGATTCCTGGACGCTTTTATTTTCTTCCTCGCGCTGTTTCTCTCTCCGAAATTAGTAGCCTACATTGAGGAGATAGACAGCCCTGAAGAGAGACGGGGTGGGGCCACACGGCGCTCATTGAACCCTGGGAAGGAAGCGGCGAAAGAGGAGGAGAGGCCGCTTCGCCTGGTCACGTGGCACACAAGCGCAGCTACGTCATCGGCGCGACTCCGAGGAGAGAATGGCGCCGTCTTCAGAAGAGAGCCGTCACAGGTGGAGGGAGGAGAAGAGCCACACATAAACCCTTACATAAGTGTGTGAATGTTAGTATCCTCACGTCATGGTAACGTTTGTATCCGAAACACCATGACGTCACTAGAGTAAGGTTTACGGGCTAAATAAATAACTGTAAATGATGAAATTAGCGGATTACTTTACCGATTAATGTCATTTGTTAAACGCTAGGTGGCAGCAGCTCTCTAACGCTGACCTATAGGGTAAAAGACAGACCCAAGCAGTAGAAAGTGAAACGTTTTCAACATTCTTAGGCATTTCAGGACATGGAAACTACAATATGTTATTCGAAATATTTTCTAGGTTAACTGAGGGAAAAACGTCAACTATAAAATTTGGGTCCAAGAGCACAGATTCTCAAAAAACTAACTTTTTGTACTGGTGTTATATGATTTATTTATCATAATGAGAAAAAAAGAAATTTGATTGAATTCTGTCCATAAGATATTTTAAATGTTTACAGACAATTCCCTCTATCACTGGTGAAATTTAAAAAACTGACTCAAAAATGGCCAAAGTTGAAATAAACCTTAAAATGTTAAAGCAAGCAAATTTTAAAAACCAGTCATAAGATGCTCAACTTTGGGGTTAGGACTGTAAAAATACTCCCTCATAGATAATGAGACATTTCAAGTTTTTCCATTCTCAGATTCAAACAAGCATCACTTCCTCCGGATCTCAGTAAGGACAGAAGCCTGTCACTGAATTCATAATGACTAACGAACACACAGCTATGATGCTATTGTACCTAATGGAGTTTCAAATTTTTTTCGACATTCTTTGCATTCTTAGGGTTTCATTTTTGTGTCTTCAGACTGATTGAACGGTTTCTCCAGTTTGTACTGTAAATGTACATATGTTGTCAGCACAACATGAAGCTGCAGTAATGTAAATACATACATACATTTTCTGCTGCTTCATCTGCTGTGGCGGTTCATGGGGAGCTGGAGCCTATCTCAGCTGGCATAGGGCGTGAGGCGGGGGACACTCCAGGCACGACGCCAGTGCACCGCAGAGCACGGTGGTGCAGTTGGTAGCGCTGTCACCTCACAACACGGCCAGTTCGGGTTCGAGTCCCGCTCTGTGCAGAGCCTGCCTGCTCTCCCCATGTCTGCGTGGGTAATGTAAATAATCATATCTAAATGTTTGATAAATTATTCTGAAATGTTTACAGAAATAGATCAAGGTTGATTCAACACTCTTTAAAAAAAAGGCATTAAATATTTTTAAGAACTCAACTTTCATCATTGGGCTACTTTAAGTGTATAAAAAACACATTTAGTGAAACATGCATGTATTTCCTCTTTCACACAAGGTCAGCAAAAATGATCATCTATTTATCATTTATCTCACCCACACCTATGCCTGTTTCTCATCTTAAAAATAAACTCGTATGGTCCGTAGGAGTTCTCTTTATCAGCTGGAGCACTTTTTAATTGCACTGTCATGAATTGTCAGCAGCTGACTCAGCACTCATCCTAATCATCAGTTTAGATCGACTGAGTAATGAGTACTAATTGACTGATTGAAAAGTAATTGCTTTTGTTTTTTTCTCATTGAGTCAGAGGATTTAGCCCACATAGGACAATCATCTGTGATAAACTACAGACAGGCTTATGCAGTCTTTTGATTTGATTAAATGGAAAATGATAATTTAATATTACTGACACTGAGGATTTTGTGAAATTGTTGTAAAAAAACAGGTGCTGCCGCTCTTCCCGGTTGTGACTTTCCTTATTATTTCAACCTGTATACATTGCATTAACTGGTCTGCTATTATTAAATGCTGGGGTGATGAGTGTGGCTCCAAGGGATAACAGGTTTTAGTTACCTGTTTGCTTTATCATCTGTTTGCTTTATAAAATGTAATAAAACTGTAAAAACAAAACAAAACAATAACAACATGAGTAACTTCATGAAGGTACAGTAATGCCAGTAAAGAACTTATTTTGTTCAATAAATAATTTAGATACTAAATAAATTTTATTTATAAAGTAGTAAATTCTCAAATGAATATGAAGTAAGTGGGCCAGTTTGGACAATGAACAGATTTATTTTGATCCAGGCTGATTTTGCTGTCAATTGATTAACAAATCACTGAACTAACTATTGACACTTATTATTGTAAACATTTACACAAAATTATTGCTGTACTTTCTGTAAAAACCTTAGATTGTAGACATTTATAACCACAACCGTCAACATTTACACAGCACATAATTAACTAAATAATACTCTAAAGTGTCAGAATGTGCCTTGATTAAAACTTAAGCAGGAGAAAAACATTAACTCTAGCAAGGATGCGGTACACCCGAAGGTTCATATGGTAACTTTTTCACAAGTGATTTATGCACTGACAAAACTTTTAAAAACAGAAGCACTGAAGATTTCGGGCTACTGCTGAGAAATTTCACAAAACATTACATCTGATACAGAGCATCCCCGCTTTAACTGGGTGTTAATTATCAGGACAGATTGATGTTTAAATATCTGGACGTAAAACAGGTTTTAACTGATTTCTCCAACTCACTCCTGTGACAGGTCTGCCTCATACAGACCTAATGTCACTGTTTTGTTACTGCTGTTAGTTTGCAACTTCAAGGTTTTACTTTAGGCTGTAAAGAAAAAAAGTGCTTTGGCAAAATCTTGATGACAGGAGAAAGGTGCTGTTTTTATTCTCTTATATTTTGGGAGTAGAGGTCAATGTTTTTGCTCTTCTTTGCATTGACCATCCTCTGTAATCACACAAGCTCTTAATGGCCTCACAGCCATGAATATTAGATACACTTCCCTTCACCCCACAGGGCAAATGTGATGAGCCAGCCTGAAGCGGCTGTGCAGAGACAAATACAGTGCTGTGTATACATCTGTCTGGGCTTGAGAAACAACAAAAGGTCAACATACAATATAAATAAATGCAACAATAGCAGCATGCACAGATATGTGTATTATAATGTAAAAGGACTTAAAGCTCAAACCCAGTCATAGCTGTCACCATCTTGTATAAAAAGTCAGTATGTTTTTTGTTACCCTGGTTTAAAGTATAAATGGAAACGTGTTCTTCACTTATGTAATGACAGCAGCAATATTGCTGAGTGAGGTTTGCCTCAATGCGAGCATAGTAAGAGAGATGCCTGGATTCAGCCCATTATGTCTGAGATTTAAAAGAGAGAGAAACGGAAGGAGGGTGTGACAGACACAAGCGAGCAGTGGAGGGAGTCATCGTCTTCTCTCAATTTTAAAGGAAGATTCTGGAATCCTGCAAATTTTCGTCACAATGCTGCTCATCACTGGACTGGCAACATCTCTGTTTTTTTAAAGTCTGAGTGTGTTGTACTCAAAGACATTTTCCTGCTTTGCATTGCAGGATGCTTTGACCAAGGCTGCATACATTTTCCTGAGAAATGTATGAGCAGGTTGTGGTTTACCTTCAGGCTGCTAAGACATTTTCTCATTCGTGTGGACGTCTCAAGGCTGGTCCGATCTGAGTGAGCAGCGTGGGTGTCTCTGACACAGAGAAGTTGACATGGCAGGGGACCTTATGGTTGGGATGCTCTATAACTTAATACTGCCACTACTGCTGCTGACAGGTGAGCTGAAGTTTAATTATTTTGATATGCAGTTTTACCGATAATGTACGCTGATGGAGTCTCTGAAGCAGTTTTAGATCTCAAGTCAGAGTTGGGATCAGGTTAAGCCTGATGGTATGGAGTAGATATGATGTACAGTAAATGAACAAGGATTAAAAAGAAAAAAAACAATTTGTATGTCACTTTTTATTCACAGCAAGTTTTAACAAACAGCCGGAATGAAAGGATAATGAAAATAAATCCAACATTCAAATTATGTAGGGAAACACAAACTGTGTTTTTGTGCATCACCTTTTCATCTTCAGACAGTCTTGTGTCGCATTTTTTGTCTTCATTAGACAGGAGCAACATCTGAAGGCCAGTCTGTAGAACTGACATTTTTGACTACTCGTGTTTCTTCTGTTGATCAGCTACTCTTGTTACCCCAAAATCAATCAATCAATCAATCAATCAATCAATCAATCAATCAATCAATCAATCAATCAATCAATCAATCAATCAATCTATCTATCTATCTATCTATCTATCTATCTATCTATCTATCTATCTATCTATCTATCTATCTATCTATCTATCTATCTATCTATCTATCTATCTATCTATCTATCTATCTATCTATCTTCATACTTCAACCAATAGTAGAAGTTTTTTTTGACTGAATGTGTTGGAGGAATTTATTACAGTGTGGATGTTTCTATTGTTGTAGATTGCTCCTCATCTGCCGTACAGTATTATGCTGTATGAATTTCCCAGTTTGGGATAATTAAAGTACATCTAATCTAATCTAATCTAATCTAATCTAATCTAATCTAATCTAATCTATTGTATAAATGCACAACACAGTCTATGTGACTAACGATGCATCCCCCTGAGGTGCATTCATATATTGTCATACTTGAGTTTTGAGTCAATATTTTGCACAAAACAGTTTGTGCTGCTAGTTCGCAGCTGAGATGGTTCCTGCTGACAACAGTAACACTCTATCTGCTAGAATTAGAGTTGTGTATTGACACCTACAGTATGTGTGTGTTAAGTGATGCAAAACTGAGGATTAATGTCACGTATTAAAAAGTTAGCTACAGTAATTAAAAATTGTTCTAAAAGATATTACATTAAATAGCCCGGTGCAAAAAGAATATCAGACCATAATTAAGTTTTCTATTCCTGCTGCGATGTTAATACAATAAATGCAGCACCTTCTCCTCTCTTCCAGCATTTACTATAAGAACACCAAATGGCTGTTGTAAAAGTTTCAAAATTCACAAGAGTTAGATTGAATTCCAGGATATGTTTAACTTATAAGGCATGTAGAATTTGGACTTTAATCCACTGGTGTAGTCATAGAATTACTGATGTCAAAACTCAGGACATTAAGCTCAAAATAAAGGAGATACAGATTCAATAGGTGATACTGAATGAATCAAGCTAATTCAGGTAAATAAACACCAACAATAGAGAGGATACAGTTAGTCCATATTTCAAAAATTCCTTGTCATTAATAATAGAAGTTTGTTATGAATTGCTTTAATTCTATTAACCATTCATTTATATTTAATTATAAATAATTTAAAAGGAAGAATGCTGCACCTGCAGAGGTTAGCTGTTTTAGAGTTGATATTTTGATTTGAAATGTTTATGATATATAGAATACATTTCAATAGGAAACATTTATTCATAACATTTATGGCCAAATTAATTAAGACACTAAACATATAAACCATGTTTTTTGTTCTCTTATGCGTTTCAGCTTCTTTGATCCGCTTCAATGGGCTGTCAGTGGTGTATTTCCTGTTTCTGCTCAGCTTGCCGCTGATGCCAAACCCCAGTCTGGTCACCTTGAAAGGTGAGATGTCCAGTGACAAATTTTATTTTCCAGGTTTCTTCTATTGAGAATGTCGCCAAAAAAAAGAGGAAAAAACCTTGATATAATCTTCCGTACCTGCTAGGCTTGAAATTTATATTATACTTCAATATGATTAATCAATATAATTCTCAATGAATATTAATAATAATAATTGAATTAATAGAGACAAATGGTTACTTCTCGGGGAAAAAAAGCTTTAAATTTCAGTGTTAAATTTGTAAATCTAAAGCATGTCCTGTGTTTTACATTCAAGGTTGTGCATTTGTATAAACTGAGACAAAGAAAAGGAAAAAATATTTGTTTCATTACCTAGAATTTTGGAATGCCTTTTTTTTTGGTATGTAGATATGAAAATATGAACATAAAAGAGGACACAAACGATGCAATATAAAAACAGAATGAGAAAAAGATTTTTAAGAAGATGGTTTAACTTCTTGTGGTTAAACCATTAAACAGAAGATGTTCAATCACATTAATTTAGGAAAAATCTATAAAATGACAATTTTTATTGATGAAAATAATTGTCAATTCATTATTGTCAGTCTAAATTTGAATTATTTACTTTGATGTGACAGTTTTTATTTGCTATCCATTGCTCCCACTCAATTGACAGTTTTGATACATTGCTAGTAAGTTACCCACAACATTTGGTATGGTGAGAGTAAAATGAGATTTAATTTTTTTTGTCCAAGTTTGACATGAAAGAAAAGAGGCAGACGAGGGAAAAGCAAGAGATATTATCCTGAGTAGGCCAAAAGTGTGCATGTGTTTGTGCACTTTCCGTGCATTGATCATTGCTTTCTGTTGAATTAAAGTATCTGTACCCCTCCCTAAAAGTACTTTGTAAAGGGGATGTGGTTGGAATGGTTAGATCAATTATGTATAGCCTGGTAATTACAGTTAGGAATTAAAATGTGTCATCTCAGCATTATGATAGCATTTTTCTCTTTCTTTCACTTTACAACTCACTAGCTAAAAACAGTTGGCCTTCCAGTCAAGCTCTGAAAGCCCCACATATCTCACAGTTTGCCTCTAATACGATCCTGCCTTCCTTGGGCTAAGTGGTCAAGTGTGTGTGTACATCCTGTGTGCATTTGTTCAGGTTTTTGTCTGCCCACTTTCACTTGGGAGAGTGTATTGGACTGCGAGCATGTGCCTCACTTATTAGGGAGCATAGATGTTTAAGTGAAACAAAGCTTTTAGTAAAAATCCTGAACATCACCAGTAAATTTCCTGGCTCAGCTAATATTGTACTACATCAGCAGTTTATGTCTGGATGTCCATCCTTTGGATTACAAACATGAAATTCTGAAGAAGTGTTTGTTTGTAGAGTTACCTGTTAGAATTATCTTGAGAACTGTTACATGATTTGTTCTTGTGAACACACAGTGATTCTGCAGAAGGTGGTGGATTGTTGTTTTTTTTTATTCCCAAATTGTCCAATAAACACCAACTCAAAGTTTTGTTGTTGTTTTTTTTAATTTAATTATATATACTCGAGTAATCCCCGAAGGGAAATTAGTGGCACACTCTGGTTAGTCCAGATCAAATCACATGCATGTTAGTTAGTGTATACAGGCCCTGAACACACACACACACACACACACACACACACACACACACACGGGGCCTGTACTCATGCAAAGGAGGTAGAGTGGCGGGCAGCTCCTGCTTGGTACGCCCCAAATGAGCAAGTTGTAAGGGGGACGGCGCCCTGCTCAAGGGCACCTCAGCAGTGTTCCCACTGTCAGCTCACCTCCGGGTGTTTTGGGCGGGAGCGGGAATCGAGAGCGGGAATCGAACCGCCAATCTCAAATCATTGGACGACCCACTCTGTCGCACGCTCCACCACTGAGCCACTGCTGCCCCAGTGTGGTGTTGGTGTTTGTCAATTAGATGATTTCATAAATCAAGCATGAGCTTGAATGTTATATGTTATTGTTTTAAAAGCACAGTTTAAATGTGACAATCCTGGATTGTGTTGGAAAAACTTCCATGACCAAATGTGTGTTCTGATCATATCTTAGTATCTCAGAGCCAGCATCAGACTTACTGAATCAGCTTAAGGAATTTCTTAGCTTGTTCAGACTTTCATACTTTAATAATATGGAGCAATGTTCCGTAAGTTACAGTCAGATCTCAGCACAATCCTTCTGCATGTGAAGGATATGGATTCAGAGAATAAAGAGTTGCATCTCTGGCTATTTAAGACTTTGAGTATATCTAATGTTATACAGCTGTGTTAAACAGCTGTGGAAAGACTGAAAAATAAAATTTGGTACTTAGTTCAACTTTTTAAATTTTTATGTATTTAATTCTGATCTGCATGTATTGTCTTCTCACATAATCATTAAAATAAATAACTATGAGTAAAGACCAGCTTCAGCTATTATGAAGATATATTTTGCTCATGTTGAAGAGTTTGTTAACTTTTGTTTCTGTTAATTTCTTGTCCATTTTACTGCTGTATTAAGGTAAAACGGGTAAGTTCCTTCGAGGGATCATCTACACGAGCCTGACCCTCCTGACCTTGCAGTGCTTCATGCAGATCCCCTTTGCCTTTATCCCTGTGCACGGTAAGAAACAACCATGTGGCTCAGGATAGCACGGTGTTTTTGCCAAATGAAGTATCACAAATCTCCGTGAATGTTAACAAAGGATGCTGACATTTCTCCCTTGCCATGTAAAAATGTACATGTTGTTATTTTTAACAGTTAGTGGCCACTGGGACGTCGTCCTCTACCATCTGGGCATTGTAAGGTATGTGAGCACATGTCACATTTACTGAACTCATGGTCTCATGGTCAAAACATGTAATGTCACATTTCTCGATGTTATACAGCAGATCATAATTGTAGTTTAGCACACCTAAGGCTAAAAAAGAATAGCTGGTTATTTTAACATTTATTTACCATAAAAAGATTTTAGGGTCCCGCTCTGTGCAGAGTTTGCACGTTCTTTCCGGGTTCTCTGGTTTCCTCCCACCTCCAAAAACATGCACTTCAGGTGAATTGATGATACCAAATTGCCTGTAGGTGTGAGTGTGTGTGCGTAAGTGTTTGTCTGTTTATGTGTGGCTCCACGATGCACTGGTTTCGTGCCCAAAGTGTGCCCTGCCTCATGCCCCCAGTGAACTGGGATACCCCAACCTTGTTTGACTCCCTCTTCTATCTGGCCCTATCCAGACAGTTTCCTCCTGTTCCTTTCCCTCTTCCCTCTCTCTTGAAGAATTCCAAACCAAATTTAAATGAGTATAGATGCAGATGATATGAACTGATGATACGACTTTACATCCCTGATTTTTCCAATCACCCTGCAGACTAACTGAAACCTACTTGTCTACTACTATTTTTTGGAACGAACAGTGAACAGTGGAGATAAAATGTTTGGTCATGTTTGGTGTTTCCAGATTCTCCTCCGTTGACCTTGGAAACACTGTTCGTCTCCTGGTCCCAGACGTAGGCCTGCTTTTCTCTTCCATCTTTATAGTGAGGCTGTGCAAAAAGCTACTGCGTGCTATGCCCCAAGTCAACCTACATGAAAATGGAATCCAGCCGCCTGTTCCTGAGGTAAGAGCAGCACCCATAACCTGCTGTCACATTTTGTGAAGAATCCGATGTGATGGGATTATTACATTGGTCCAGCAGGAAGTGGAAACCTCTGAAACAGAGACTGAGGGGAGCGACACAGAGTGCTCGTCCTATGACAGCTCAGACGACACCACGCTACCGGCTCAGACGGGACCGCCCCAGTTTGTTCTGAAGCTGATCATGTTTGCAGCTGGACTGAAGCTGCTGCTGACAGCCATCATGAACACAGCAGCCAAAGTGGTGGTTACTCTTCTACTAGGGTTGGCAGGTACGACAGTTCAGCTGCTACCAGCACACAGGTGTGTGTAGCTGTAAAACATTTATGTAGTACTGAACACTTATCTATCGTTATATTATCTTGGCTGTGTGTCTTACAGGCATTATACTACCCTCCCTCACCTCGGGTGTGTATTTTGGGGTGTTCCTTGGACTGGTTTGGTGGTGGGTATTCGGCCGCTCCATCAGCATGCTGCTCTTCAGCTCCTTATGTGTGATGATGGCCCTCTTCAGCAGCGGACACCTGCTGGCTCTCTACCTGTACCAGCTGCCTTTGTCCCAGCAGCTGGTCCCACCAGACGACGTGTACGCAAGGTACAGAAATGGTCAACAAGACGGACACAGTAGATACATCTAGAACTGTCACTTAACATGAACAATTTACATGTTGGTTTCAGTGTCAAACCTAACCCAACACCCTCACCCAATAAAATGAGTTGCTTCTGTTTTATTCACAGGATGTAAACAAAAACGATAAATTCCATTATTTCAAACATAGTATATTTTCACAGAATTAAGCGTCAAGTTAATCAATTTCCACTCTACACTTGTCTAAAAATAAACTGTACAAGGTTTTAGGTTGTTCAGTAGTTCTTATTTTATTCATATTTTTAATAAGTATAAAGTAACACACAGTAATAAAACATGTTTCATTTGGTCATGTTGTGCTGCCATGTCCTATTTATTCCTCTGGTTACTTGAACTACCAGGAAAACACCAGATGATAGAAGAAAATTGGCTTACTAGCTCGTTTTGCTCTGTTGTTTACTAGAATGCATTTTTGTCTTCACCTTTTTCTAATAACTTTATTAAAAATTATTGTTTACACCTGGTTTCTTTTGCACTCTTGAAAAAATTTCCCAAAACAAAACCAGATTAATGCTCGTTCCTTTTGCTCCCACTGTGTCTCCTTTCATTCTACTCCTCTATCTTCATTCTGCATGTCTTCCTATTTCCTGTGTTCCAGGTTGTTTGGTATGACAGGAGTGATCAGAACCAACAGTTCAGACATACACAGTCTTGGTCTGCACCCACATGTCAGCTGGCCCGATTTCATCAACCCTTTGGTTCTGCTGCTGCTCTATTACACACTGGTGGCTCTGCTGCACAAATGGGTCTTAATCACCGATGAGGTTTGTGTTCATTTATGCATCAAAGGAATTCTGTTCTGAGTTGAATATTAAATATTTCTCGTATCTCCCACTGAATGCTGGAGACTTTCAAAGTCTTAAGACTAGCAGCTCCCCTGCTACTGCCACTGGTACTTCGTGCTAATCTGTCACTGTGACTTCTACTGCTACTGCTGAGGCTATTACCGCCGTGCAACTGCTTCTACATTAGGTTCACGTCCATTCAGAGCGTATAAACCCCGATGACAGACTTTTAGTATTGTGTTCCTCAGGATGATGATCGACACAAGACTGAGAGTCAAGCAGAAACTCCGGAGTCTCCTCCAAGCTTCTCCAGGGTAATCTACATATCAGGGGATAAACAGGAGGTAACTGACAAACAAGGATATGTTCCTCCTTAACTTCATTCTCACAGTATATTGTTGATGCATTAAGTCAATGATAACTATAATGCTATCTAGAAAACAGACTTCATAGATTTAACAAACTTTCAGGTCACGCAGGATTCTCAAATTGATTGGAACCAATCTGTTCTCTCTATTCTCAGCTGTTAAGCAGCAGGGATGATGACATCTATTTACATGATGAGGTAAGTCATTTAGTGAATGTTAGGAACAGAAAACTGTTTCCTGTATGGCAGTCAGGGGGTCACAGCTAGCATGCTGTGAGTTTGAATCCTAATCTGCTCCCTTTTGTATGGATTTAATGCAGTGGTTCTTAACCTTGTTGGAGGTACCGAACCCTGCCGGTTTCATATGCTCACCGACCAAACCTTTCTTTAGTAAAAAATAAATAAATATTTTTTTCAAATTTAAGACATAAGTATATGTTTTACTGGCATATTTAATGAATTGTGCATTAATGTCACCTTTTTCAAAGAACAAAACCAAGACAGTGCATGAACTCACATGAAATGACCTACCTGCAAATCAGTGTGACTTCTGCTGTTGTTATTGAGAGACCAGTTCAGATATGCGTGGCTTCACCTTGGCAAGTGCTACTCTTATGTCATTTTCACAGCAAAGTCTGTTTCTTTTGTTTTCCATGCAGCTTAAAGAAGTGTCCCTTTATTTTTGCCTAGAGTTGCTCACCTTGACATTGCAAATCGTGCAGAACGCTGACTCCCATCACGTTCCGTTATACAGTACATGTAAATTCACGTTGTACATATTCGTCCGACCGCTTTCTTTTTTTGCTCAACAAAGTTACTATGAATTAAAAATTTAAGAAAGCAATCAGATGATACCATTATGACAGGCATAAATTGATTACTGAGTGCGCAAAATCCCCTCTAGCAAAGGTAGGCTAATTGATGTAGCGTGATCACCTGCAGCCAGTGATGGCTAAGGGGGCGTGTCATCACAAATTGACATGATGTGTCAAACATACACAGTGATTCGTGTATGTTCAGCAAAAACACCCGACACATCGTGTTGGGTGTTTTGTCTTGACCTCCGTCTCCGCTGAACCCGAGACCGACTCAACGAACCCCCAGGGTTCGATCGAATCCAGGTTAAACTTGACAGGCCAATGTCAAGGAACCACTGATTTAATGTCTTTGTGTGGGTTCTCTCTGGACACTCCAACTTCCTCCCATAGTCCAAACACATTATATTCACTGTGAGTGAGCTGGTGGCTCTAAATTAGCCGTAGGTGTGAATGTGACGATAAATGGTTAATTGTATTTGGACGTGTTGACTTTTGTTCAAAGAGAGACCTATCTCGAGCATTCTCCACCGCTTCTCACGTTAGCATGTTTAGCCTCCAGCTTCCTGCTATTCTCGGATGGGACATGTGCAAAACAGTTAAAAGTTACATGTAATGTGCTCTTGTCCCTTAGCCGCCGATCTTAATGAGAGACAACTCATGGCACGAGCTGGGATCTCTGTTGGGAGGAGCGGGTTACACAAACTGCTACCCTCCACCGCTGTATGACGACAAAGACTCCCCATCATGTGGTAATCATGTCTCTTAAATCTCTATTAGACACCTTAGCAACAACTGCTTCCATTTCCATCATACAGATTGACTGCATGAGCAGTCGTCTCAAAACCTCAGCAACATGCTCATCGAGTCATTATGTCAGGCTTTACTGTAGTCTGATTGCTGCCCTCCTCCTTGACCTTGAGACAGAACGTGAGGAAGAAATTATGGAATGTGAAGAGAACACAAGGACTTCGACTGAGGCCCCGCCGTCACCTGAGCCTTCAGGCCCAAGCGGTCTGGTCGTCTTCGGCCGGATGGTGCAGAAACACAGTTATGTCAGCGCCCTCATCATCATGATGGTAAAGTGTTCTACCACACTACTTCTAGTACTACACTGAAGTGTGAAAGTTTGGAGTTTGTACAGCGAGCGCTTCATCAATTATGAATGTCAGCAGAAAAGAACAATTATTTCAGTTTAATAATGTCACAGACACACAACAGATAAAACAATATATGTGAAATAAAGAAGAATCAGATGTGAGCTGCAGTGATACAAGACATTTAAAAGAAAGGTAAACACTGAGAAGTGCTGAACAACCAACACAAGATGGATACATGATATTTAAAAAATCAGCATCCAGTCCTTCACATGACTACAGACACGTTTATTTAGTACACATGTTACACTCGTCCAATGATGACGTTTCTTGCAAGTGCCAGTGATTTTATTGACAGCCACAAACTTCGTTATACCTCCTCAGTGTCATGTCATTCCTTCGAATTTTCTCCCTATCAGAACTTCTCGTACGTATCCCTCACTAGGTTCGACATTACAGTATTTTCCACACTATAAGGAGCACTGGATTATAAGGCGCACCTTCAATGAATGGCCTATTTTAAAAAAAAAATTCATACATAAAGCACATTGGATTATAAAATGCATCTGAGAACTCATCTTCAATGAATGGTCTATTTTAAAACTTTTTTTTATATATAAGGCACATTGTATTATAAGAAATTGAGAAAATTAAAGGCTTTTAGGTGCGCCTTATAGTGCAGAAAACACTGTAATTGACTCTCTCCGCTGTCTCCGCGCGCGCGCTCACACTCGCGACTACTTTCTGACTCACCGGAAGTCAGCGCCGTCCGTGCCTCTCACTGCTGGTGCGACACCTGCTGACGGAAATGGGAATTACGCTACATTAACTCCAGGTGAAGCAGGTGTGTCTCGTAGGTGACTCAAAACCAACAATATGAACTTACAAAACAATAATAATAAGAAAAATAGTGGTGAGGGGAACCAAACTGATTGAACATGCTAACATAAAACAATTCTGAACATAATCTAAACCCATGAACCATTCAAGATGCCACACATAATATGTGATAGTTGTTCATTGACTAAATTGTAGCATGTTTCTGAACACTGTTTAACGTGATACCAAGCATCATCAGATTTTTTTATGCTGGTAAATGGAAATGAACAATGCTTCATAACAGGTGAATGCTTTTTATATTATATCAATTAACAATTAGCAGTTAACTAATAAACTGTTTTGTGAACAATGCGAGGTGTCATTTGCAACGCAACTGAACATCCAGGAACATATTAACTGTTACCTTGTTTCTTATTTATTTAACTTCTAATTGAAATCCAGGAAAACAGCACAGGTT